>OZ021727.1:62520318-63720318 GCA_963978545.1 Linyphia triangularis | reverse complement strand
TGCTCATTTGAAAAATGATAATCATCTCTCATGCTAAAACTGTACTTTGACTTTATTATTAAAAGATTTGATCCTAAATAATCTTTTAATAAATGCATTCATACAATTAGATAGCAGTTGCTACGTTTTAGAAATCTGCACTGATCTTAAACAAATTGTAATATTTACTCTATTCTACCTACTATTTAGTGCACAGATTTGTTCCGAAATTTTTCGAAAAAAGTAAAAGCTGCAGATGAAATATATAATTACATACTTATGTTACAAAGTAATGCGGAGCTTAAAATATTTCGTGTTATACAACTTTGTGCCATGTTTTTCTTTAGAAGGAGTAGCTGACTACCACGAAGCTCTGAAGAATTTCACAACTTTTATTTCTTCATTTGTAGCAGGAGGATTGTCATTTTCTGTATAACAAATTTTAATTGAATGTTTTTAATTAAGCTCATTTAGAATAATTTTAGATTTTTTTCTACTTTAGGTTAGTCTCTCGTTCTGTTCACCATCAATGATAGTTTAGACAAAGTTGCATTGAATATTGCTGTAGAACATTTTAGATTTCATTGAATAGTAGAATGGTAGGATTAGTAAAGTTGGCGATATTTTAGGACAGAATCTATCCCACAGCCAAACATCTCCAATAATTTTCAAAATATTGAATATTGCTGTAGAACATTTTAGATTTCATTGAATAATGGAAAGCCAGCATTACGCAAGTTGGCGATATTTCAGGGCAGAATCTTTCCCATAGCCAAACATCTCCAATGACTTTCAAAATAAGATATCCCATTGCTTAAATAGATTTGATTGAGCAACGGAATATACACCCAAACGAGTGCCCTCTAACGGACAGCCAGCATACTCTTATAAAAAGAACTAAAAAATTAGACCACTCTCACCTTGAAATATTCCAGAAGGGAGGCACAAAGGAATCCCGCGAGTGTTTATTTAATGATGTCAATCAAACACTTCTTGACGAGTTCCAAAGTGGAAAATAGGCGAAATCGCCCAAACCAATTCGATCTATTATAACAATGAGTGGCAACAATGGCCCATACCCTGGAGGGTGTTAAAAAATAGGCGCGAAAACCGCCCCACCCTGACAGGGCTTCCGAAGGAACCAATATGGGTGTGGTGAGGTGTGGTCAAGGCACTTTCGATATTTTTTTGCAGTTACTGGTTATACCAACATTTATTGCATAATGTCAACACAGAGGAAAAAAAATCTTCTATAGTGTTTATTCATTAGGGATTATTACAACGGCTGCTATAGCATCCTTGACTGATCATTATTCTCTGATCAAATGTGATAGGTAATTGTTATAAATTCTTTTCTGATGGATTTGAAGGAGAGGTTTGTCTTCTTTGATTTTATAATGAGTGACAACCATTTTTTTTCACAAGTCATGTATAAGGAATTTTTTAAACGGTTAAACTGTAATTTCTAAATATTTGTAACTACTCAACTACAGGTTAACCTTGGACCAGATGTAGCATAGTCCTGTATGAGAGCTGTCTGTTCATTCTTGTTTGAACCGAAGTTGGTGGTGATAATCTCTGGTGACAATATCACCTATTTATGGTCGTAGACTCCCTGAGAATGCAGAGAATGTTGTAAATGGTACAAGATCAAAGAATATCTCTTCCAACACTCTCGCACAATATCTCTTTCAACAATAGTTTAATTTTAAAAACTAACTTTGTACCATCCAATCGAACCCTATAGATTTCGTTATGTACGTTTTTAATAGCGATAAATAATATAGAGATAATTTATATTTTAATTAAAGCAAAGATTCTTTATAGTTTAAAAACATTAATTTATAGTGCACCGATTAGGAAACAAATAAATTGATTAATCTTTAGGACCCTCATTAAAGAAATTTCAATTTTTGTATCCATATAAAATGAAAAGTCAGTTCCATTCTATTTCAACTGAATATACGAGAGAGAGAGAGAGAGAGAGATAGAGAGAGAGAGAGAGAGAGAGAGGTTAATGTTCAAAATTTTAGGTTTAAATGAATTATTTGAATCCTGTACTACACTTCGTTATTTCTATAAATTGCATTACATTTCCTCTTTTTCTATAATTTTCAAAAGTAAGTGGGGTGCAAGTGCATCACCTGGCGGCGCCCATGGATTTAGATATAACCTTCTCTATTCTGCGTGTAGAGTATTTTTTAATTAAATTCAATATATTAAATTGTCAAAGGTAATTACTATTAGGTTTGATCTATGTTATGTCACCAACATCTGGATTTTTGTTGTTGTGCTGATGTGCCAGAAATAAAAGAAAATTTGAAGAGTATTATTTACTCTTTGTACAATTGACAGCAGAAAGATATTGTTTTCGTAGAAATACACAGGAAAAAAAAAACGTATTTTGTCATGCACAAAGAGAACACAAAGTTAATTTTTTTATCAATAGATGGCACTGTAGGTAGGAGTGAGCATCTATCCAGTCAATCCAATGTTATTTAACTAGTTTGCAAAGAACCCTAATATGTAAAACATTTTTTGTAGATTGCTATAAAAAACAAACAAAAAACTCTCCTTGTCTATTCGTGAATTTGTGTTTTTGTTAAAGGCGCTGTATACTTTGGATGCATGAAAAAAACGCTGTTTTTATTATTTTTCTGTTATGTTTATTGATACAAAACTTAATAGGCTTAAAAATATATATATATTTATATATATATATATATATATATATATATATATATATATATATATATATATATATATATATATATATATATCCTCAAAAAGTAGGTAGCAGTGCGAGTGTTGAAAAAATCTGAAGAACGGCCCATCTGAAACAAAATAAAATTAATGGTTTTAGGTTTAGTGTGACAGTGGTTATATCCCGTACCTCTAATATTAATTTATAAGAAAAATTTAGGTATGCAAGCTTTAGTATTTTGAGTTATTATAAGTAAAAGTTAGAGCAAAAACAATTTTTAAAAATTTGTACCTTCAAATAGATAGTTCTTGACTTATCCGCCATGTTTTGAAAATAAGTAAATAATAAGCCCATGTTTTCAAAGGTGAGTTGTGATTTGTCACAACCATGTAACAGTGTTGCCATTTGATGCGAATCCATTCCTATAAATTCCGCTCTGCATAAGGTATATTAGTATGAGGATTATTTATGGCTACTTCAGTGGTAACTCATGATGACTTATGACCTATCACAAAGTTCGAAGAAGTTTTTAAAGGTTTACTTTGATTGGTCAAAATTCTCCAGAAGTTGTCATATAAAATTCTCATCGTCAAACAAATTGTTGGGAGCATCATTTTAAGTAGTAGTTTTCAAACAATGTGGTATATTTATGGTATTATTTATCCTCCTCAGAGCCACAACTGTTTGAAACATAATTTAAAGCTGATTTTTATGTATATTATTCTTTTGGGTCTATGTAACGTACTTCTAAAGTTATTGGGTTTCAACTATAAAGATGGGATAAAAAGTTACTATTTCCTTAGGCTTGCAAAAATTCTGAAATTTAATTGTTCAGTTGTGAAATTTAATCATGGAAGGCAGCAAAACAATTTCGCTAGGACGTGATACATAAAAATACTTCACAGTTAGTGCAAGAAAATTTTGTTCGCGCTGAACATCCAGACACCCGACAACGTGAGGAAAAAGTCTTAGTTTCCATTGCTGGCATGTGATTCGCACCAACTTTTCGTGACGCCTCTACTGGCAAAGAAACTGTTTCTTGCCGTTTCTTTACAGGCTCTACTTCGTCACAATCGGTAGAACTGTCATCAAATGTAGGACTGAATTCGGCTATTTCATGCAAAGAAAAATTTTGTTCCCAAAATCCGATGTGCATTTAAATATACGCGGGGTCTCAGGAGGTTATGTATTTTTTTTTTTAACACAAACTAGCTTTTTTGTTAGAATGTAGTAAAAAGTATTCTGGGTGAATATCTGTCAACCTTAGTTTTAAGAGCTGAATTAGATTTGATGTTGATCTGAATGCTATTGTTTTCAAAGGCCATGTGCTCTATATTTTAAGAATAGTAAAGCATATTATATTAATTTCCAGGATCACGTTACAAAGCATTCATTTGCAGTTATTTTATATTTTTAGTAGCAATACTCAAGTTTAATCAGGTCTGGGTCTGGCACACGGGTTTGGCAAGCGTTACCGAGCAGGAGACTTGATTGCGAAGCAATCTTCCTGGTTTGCGAACCCGTGAGTTTGAGAGCGTTAGCTAGAAGGAGCAGAACCCTCCATTATAAAAAATAACATCCAAGTGTACATATATAAAGTTTTATAACTATTTTATTATATGACAAATATAACTTGCTGATATCCTTTCCTTGACTTTGATGTCTTTCTTTATTATTATATTTAATAGGTATGACCATTTAACATGCATCGAAAGCTATATTTGTAACATTTATTTAACATCAGAAATTTTACTATACAATTACAATACAGAAAATTTACTATAAAACTATACAATATTTTAGAATACCAATAACATGAAGAAAGTTTAAGATTTTGTATAATATCTTTTTATTTTACTAGACTTTAAATGAAGAGAATTAACCCTCACTCTGAATTTCTTTATCATTATTATACAGTTTTACTATATAGAGGCTATATATTTAATATATGTGATATAACATGTATTTAACATAGGGAGTAAACATAATATTGCCAAATATTTATAAATATACCTGTCTCAGTTTGGGAAAAAATTGACGCATATTGCGAAAGAACAGGGGTTAAGAAACATCTTCTGACATTTCATATTGCTACTTCTCCACTCAAGTTGCTTGTGAAGCACTCATTACTCGTTTCGGAACGTTTCTCAATCCGTAATTGTCGTCTTAATAGTCGTCTTACTCCAAGCAGGTTGCGGGCGGTTCAAACTCAATCAAACCTCAATCAAATTCGATATTCGGCCCCTCAAAATCCTTTCCGTCTCTGAGACCTTAATCATCAAGAACTTATCATCAGATGATGCTTGATGTGGCATTGCGATGTCTATATGAGTCGATTCATCTCCTCCCACTTAATTATACGATGCTTTTTTTCCTTACTTTTCAATTCTCGAATCGAACGTGTTGAGGAAAGTCGGCGTTGAAAACCCTGAGTATAAGGGGTGGATAGGAAACAAGGTTGGTTAGTTAAAATCGTAATTAGTCTCATAAAATTTCTTTAAATAATAAAATTTCGGTTTTCGAAGCATGATATCATTGGAAACCATGAGAACATTTATGACCACGAGAACGTTTAGATATAAGGTGACGTCAGCCAAAAAACATGACATCAATTAATGACAGTATCAACTAAGGGCATCAATTAATGATTACTTTCAAGTGATTGACAGTGATTTTCTGCCTCATAGACAATAATGTCACAAACATTTTACCTGTTAAAACACAGCTTCAACACTTACGACGTTTAGTACCCTTCATAACAGTAGTAACACTAGAAGCTGATTAACGTAACCAAATTAAAAAGGATAATAAATTGAATTCTTTTGGCAATAATAAAATATCACAAATTGGTTCGTGTTTTTTCTCTGTTTCAGAGAATCCATCTGTTGGATGAAAATAAAAATTCAATTTTTAATCAATCAATTCAATTTTATTCTCGAATTCAATATTTCAATTGTGACCTAAAGTTAGTTCTAAAAACAAAGTATTCCAGTTTGTATACTAGGAAAAATTTAATGTCTTGAAAGCAATTTTTAGGTTGTCTATTTGCGCTACTAAAAGTTACATAAGGTATAATGCGCTTTCGACTAGGTCTATGACTAGGGAAAATATACCTTTTGGAGAGCTTATTATTGTAATGTCTCAGCCTTAGACAGCAACCACCAACTTCTTAGTGATCGGCGCCAATGCCAACTTGTAATGCGGATGTGTTGCGTGTTGGTATTCTCTGCCATGTGATCACTTCGTGCAGAACTTAAAGTCGAGAAAAACTTCTCCCCGGGGCAGAGGCGTTGCCCTCCTTCGCGACTAACGGTACGACCGCCATTTTTTTTATTTTTTTTAATTCGAAGATATATATTCTTTATTTTTTTTTTATAAAATCTCCTCTACGACCTTCACGCACGAGAGAGGAAAATGGAAAGTATTATGTTTCTTTTTGTTCTTTGTGGATGAGGTTGGATTAAGAGAGAGGGATGGGGTGGTGTGAAAAATGCATTTGATGTCGTTAATGCAGTGGGTAATAGGCGAGAAACTACGGTCTTGATGATAATTGGAAAGTTGGTTTTTCTAAAGGCATCAACGGATTTTTCTGATAAAACGGTTTGAATACCTTTTTGGATAAGATCAGTTAATTCCTGTTTTCGAAATTATCTGCGTTTAATTAATGTTTTTTATAGTATCTAGATAAAAGTAGGTTTTCTATCAGTCCAGAATGCTTTCTGGCGAAGAATGAAAAATAATATAGCTTTGTGCTATAAGTAATTAAAGTATTTTCTACACTTTGATAAACATAGACTTAGAGCTCTAAATAAAAATTTTAAATTGAAATTTTTAAAAAAATATATAAATATGATTAATTAAAAGACAATTATAAGAATAAGAGAAAAAAGGGTTTATATCCTTCTTATAACGTGCTATGAAATGATTTGGTTGATTGTGAGTTATTTTCTATCATCATATTCGTTATTACCTTAACATGGGAAAATGAAAATAATTCATACTATCTTTTACGCAGCCTCTAATGAAATAATACTTAGCAGCACATTTAATGCTCTATATTTTTATTCCACCGGACGATATACTTGGGATATCGGCGATATATCTTCCGATGGATTAATAATAATGTGTGTTACTAGAGGATATAGTAAAAACTATTCGTTATGACAGACTCTTTAAAAAAGGAGAAAGTGCCTAATTTTGGATTACCATTGAAATAATCTGGGTAAAGTAACACTGCTTGTCGATATTCACAACCGTTTTATAACCGCAAAACCAGAAAAAGATATATATGTATATATAATTTTTCCCGTTACCCCTGATCTTACGTCATTTTTGTATTCGACAACTATTCGAATTTTGTTCAGTTATTTCTGATAGATGTCAAGGTAACGTGAAATCGTCACGTTATATGATTCCATCGTCTTGTCTTCTCAGGGAGCCTCAGTAATTGCAGAGAACATTAGTGTAACTTCAACTCACCACCACAGGACTACTCATTAGTGAGGTAGATATTAATTAGTAGAATTACGTTTCGAACGTTAACAGTCAAAATACAGACTGTCTGATTATGTGATTGTAAATTAAATTATTTTTTTAAAGGTATTTCCAAAGATGCCTCTTCTGTTTACTCTGACGCTCAAACACTTCGCAATTCCAGAAGCATAGATAATCTTTGTTTACCACTAGCTTCGAAGTATGTTTGATTCATAACCAAGGTAGCACAGCAGTTTGGCCAATGTCGGAAATGGAGGTTCTGGACGATTGGAAAATACTGGCCTAAATTCACGCATCTTTCCAAAATATACGACTTTGTTTAAAAATAAACAAGTCAAACACATCAGAAAACGCTTTTTTTATTACTAAAATATTTAAATTTTAAAATTGTGCATCAACATTTCAAAACTTCCAGTATATTTCTTCCAGTATTGGGCGAGTTAAAACTTTCAGTATATTTTATCCACTAATTCTACTAGAGTGATTATTTAGCAGGGGAAAAGCAAATTTAGTGTTTATGATTGTAATGCTGGACTAATTAGAGAAATGGCTGCTTGTCATTGATTCTGCAACACATATTTTCAGAGTGGATATAACTAGTTGTTATGTCACAGCTTATTTAGTGATTTCCACGTAACATATAAATACACTCAATAGAGGTCAAGCCCCAGCCGACCTTCGCGCGCTGGGTTGATGAATCTACCATCTCGCCTCATCTGGAAGCAACACAGCAACCACATCTGGGCATTTGTCAAAATTCGATCGCCAACCAATAACATGTCGTCATTAGTAACCTGAAATAAAAATGGTGAAGGTCATTCCGACATGATAAAGGGAGGTGGGGCAAGGATTAAAAAAAATTATATGGGCTCGTTAATCAATCGAAAGATGTTTCGAGCTCCTATTCTTTTCCAGGGATGGTATTCTGAAGTTTGACCTTGCTGATTGAAATAACTACATGAGGAATCGAATCATGGTTGGGAAAATTCAATAACTTGTTCACAAAATGGTGTCTTGCGTGCTGAAATGATTTGCTGAGGGATTAAGATGTTTGATTGCAGGTTTTGTGCTGAGAAAGAAAATAGATTTCTTATGGAACATTTGATGCATTTAAATGAATTAAATAATAAAAATAATAATAATAATTTTTTTTAAATGCATCAAATGTTGCATTAGAAATTTATTATAATAATAAAAACATATTTAATTTGATAGTATAGATTGAATAAATAAAAAAATAATAATTTGGTAGATTATATCCATCTTCGTACAGCGTTAATGATGAAGGTACCAAAGCCTCAGTATTTATTTGTGTTAAAATTATGTACTCAATAAAGTGCTAATGATAATAGTTAGTGTAACACTAATTGTAAGAATCAATTGATGTGGTCATTATACTATTTTCGGCATATGACATCCTCCTTTGATTCTTGTAACTCAGTAGTGTACGTGTCTCGGAATTTCTTTTATTGTGAAACTGCAATAAAGTAATTGAAAAAAAAATAATAGGCAAAGTAAAATCTAGTGCAGGGTAGAAAAAAGGCATAACAACGAATCTGGCAACTATTTTTTTAGATGATGAAATATTTATTATCAAAGAATTCTCTATTATCATTAAAGTTTTAAGTGTCTAAAAATATGTGAAATTGAAAAACTAAATTTAAAATGTGTTTTATTGGCAGTTAATTGTTAACATCAATTGTTAGCTGATTCGACTATTATCCGTGGATCGGAGAGATACTTTTTAAACATGGGTTTGGAGGAACCAGTGCCGTTATGTGGAGTTTGTTGTCGGTGGAAATGTTACCATATAGCTTTAAAAAAATCATATAGTTGTCATGAATTTCTTGTAAAATGTTTTCTACCTGAAGCATCGTTCATCACAAATGAGCATTAGGAATTTCAGCCAAGCAATGTCTGTCTACTGTTCTGGTTCTAATAAATTATGGTTTGGCTTAAACTAAGCCTAAGTCCTTATCAAACTCAATTAGTCATGACCTCAATACAATATAAAATATATGTTGCATTTTTTGTGAGCGAAATCTTTGAAAATAGCAAGTGCTAATCTAATAAAGTTGAATCAACACCAACAACAAAAAAACAAAAACAAAAAAAAAAAACTTAGAAGAATTATGGGAAATTTACCACTTTAAAAAAGAAAGTGTCATACTTTATGGCATCATACTGATTAAAGAAACATAAGAACTATTTAATTGCATTGATTATTGATGTTTTATTTGTCAAAAAAATTACCTGATATTATAATTTTGTACAAACATTAGGAAAAATTATGATTACTGATTACAGTTTTTTTGAGTAATTGTTAGCACAATAATATACAAAAAATTGCCTTATCTTTCTCTAGAGAATTTTTCTCTGTTTCAACTACTTTTGAACAGATCATATCATTTAGCCCCATACCATTTAGTCAAACCTTCTTATTGGTAAAAAATCATTATAGGTAAGGAATCGTAAAAAGATGGTGCAATTTTTGTGGGTAATTTACTTTAAAAGTTACGGAAATTTAATTTTTATACACCCGTTTTAAAGTAAAAAGCTTAATTAAAAAAAAACTTACAACTCATAATTATGTTCAGACCTAAAGTATTTTGAATATTTTGAATGATTCGTAACTAATAAAGCACATTTGGAACCAGTTTTTCATTTATGAGAAAGTCTCTAATAATTAAACGTTTAAAACAGATTGAATTATGTTTATTAATTAATTATTTATTAAATTAGTATATTTATTTATATAAATATAGATACGTTTATTTATATAATACAGATAAGATCTACTCAATTTTATAATCTTTGTATTTCATACAAAACATTTGACAAAATGGCTCATATGTTCAAACAGCAATTTTGGAGACGTAAGGAACATTTATTCAAAAACTATTAAAGATAAATACCTAAAATTTGAACCATATATTCTTACTAATAGATTACATAAATTGAGTGTAGAATTTTGTAATAGTTTCAAAATTAAAGATTTTATACAGTTTTATTGCCACCAAAAATAAAATTTTTTGAAAATTCTTCAGAATATCATACTTTTTTTTTTGGAGAAACTAATCAAAATATTTATAAATGCTACTCTTAAATCGTGTAATATATTGGTCAGAATATATATTTAAAATTTTGCGCACTTAACTTTAATAGTTTTTGAGTAAATGTTCTTTACGTTTAAAAATTGCTGTTTGGAGATACGGACCGTTAAAGTTGAAAACTGTAAAACAAATTGATGCACAACACTTTTTTTTTCAAAATATATGTAAAATAATTCTGATTTAGAGAGATTAAAACTTTTTGCTCCTTCGGATTCAAAATTGTTTGTAATTTTTTTACAATATTTATTTCAAAATTTATTTTTTGACGTTCTTAAACTTTAAACTCCGATTCTGTGGTGAAAGGAGTAAAACGTGGTGCTCATTTCAGAAACTAATAGAGCGAGATAAGTATTTTAATTTTTCAAGGAATTAAAAACTCTTTATCCACTAAAAAAATATTGAAAGCCATCATTGGTGAACAACATTCTAAAATCTAAAGAAAGATGAGAATATTAGAATAAAGTTGCCATTTTCTTTTTACCTTCAGTTAATACGTATTTAAAATATTTTACAATTATAAAAAGTATTATTGAATACTTAAGTCCATTTTATTTGTGTATTTTGAGAAATTTCATACATGCTTTTACTCTTTTGGTTTTATGTTATAGAACGATTCAGCCCAAGGTAAGTTCATGCGTTACAACTTTAATATATTTAAATTGTGTATGCATTTGTCAAAAATTAAATGCTAACTTCTATTGTATATGGGCCGACCAAACGGTATAGTGGTTAGCGTGCTGGCTTCTAGACCGCGAGGTTGCGGGTTCGAGTCTCGTGTTAGGCATGGGTGTTTGTAAATGTACGTTGGCTTGTCTAATGACGAATGTTTCGGCGCATTATAGCCCTCGTGTTGCTGACGTCGCCAGATAATCTGAATACAACCAATCTATTGTATATGGAAAGTATATTTTTTCAAAATGCTTTTAAATAACTTGAAAGTATTATTTAAATTAGTGACATCTGACCTTACAAATTCATAGAAAAGCTTTCACTTGTGGTAGTTTTACGTAAGTATGTTTACAATATTCTCCCTGGAACCTTACTAATAGATATTAAGTTTTTTTTTTAACAAATAAAGGAAAATACTTTGTTTCATTTCAATTTGTTTTAAAACCCTGTCGTTTAACACTTTTAAAGTATAACCATGAGATTGTAATTGGAATACGTATCTGATATAATACATCAAATCTCTTACAAATGTCAAAATATACAACATTGTTGATCTTTCACTTCTATAAAAACAAAAATCAATTTCCAATTAAATCAGACTAAGAAGTTTATTAAAGAAAGAAAATACAAATTTTAGATACAGAAACATAAATATTTCATAACAAGAAGAATTTTCTTGTAGTATTTATATTTGTTTTCTTTTCAGATAACAATCAGTCACATTTCTCGAACTTATGAACTCTGAATTGAATAACAATTCATAATATATTACACTACATACGGAAAGTATTTTCATTTTTAGAAAAGTAAATAACCCCGCTTCAATCATCTCTGAACTTTCGAATAAATAAAGCAATTTATAAAACAAACAAAATGTTTAAGATAGTATCGCAAGTGAATATTTTTAACTCAATGACCTCTAGTTAAGTGGATTTAAACTGAATTAAAAGTACCATATAACCGCTATAAGTTACAACGAGAATATCACGAGAAAGCGTTTTCATGAACGAAATAAAAACTCAAAATTCTTCAGGGAATAATTCCTTTCAAAATTTGAGTCATTTATCAATATGCTAATTCTGAATCAAATAAAAACATGGCGTTGTTAATAAATCTCTAGAGGGCAGTTTCACGAGAATTCATCATTATTTAATTTATAGCCTTTTGCAATGTACCTATGTGTACGCTATTTTGAAAGAGTTGTCTGTTCATAAATTAATGTCAAAATATATTTTGACACTTCCAAACTTCTCACGTCATTTATTCTTCCACTTATGAATTCATATGTCCCTATCTTTTGAATAATGTTCTATTGTCTTGCTTGTAAAGTATACATAAACATTTTTCGCAGGACAAATGTATCTTTAACTATCAAGCAATAGATGTTTTGCACAATGCTAACTATCTTTTAAGTTTATATTTGCTGTAAATAAATTACATTTTATTTGAAAATGACATGAAAGATGTTGTAACGTTTAAGTGCTAGTAATAGTGTGAAAGAGGCTCTTATGTAGTAAACTTAAAATCTATTAGGCCGTTGCGATTTGCAAGGAGTTCGACTTCTTAGGGTGCTTACACAGTGGAGCCGGGATGGGTGCTTACTCGCATACTCGCACGTGCGAGGTAAAATAAAACCATGCTTCTCTATGGGGACGTTCACAGTGGAGACTGGTCGGTTTACCTGGAATACTCGCATGATTTCAGGTAGGTTTTTCCTCGGATGGATGCTTACTGGCATAGTGCGGGGATACTCAGTGCGCATGTGCAACTTTGATCCGTTGCTGCTTTATATCGAGGATTTTTCTAAAATTGAGGTTATTAGTGTAAATAATTATGTGCATTGCACATAGTTACTGCATATAGTAATAACACATGTGCATTGCAAATAGGTACTGTACGTGTATATTGCAAATGCTTGTTGCAATTAGGTATTGCACATGACTATTGCGAATAGGTATTGCCCATATATATTGAGAATAGTTATTGCACATGTGTATGCTATAAATTAGGGATTGCACATGAGTATTGCCCATAAGAATTGCAAGTAGATATTGCACATGAGGATAGCAAATAGGTATTTCACATGGGTATTGCAAATAGGTATTGCATATGAGTATTGTGAATGTATATTGCACATGAGTATTCCAAAAAGGTATTGCACATGAGTATTGCGCATGAGTATTGCAAATTGGCATTGAACTTGAATATTGCAATTCGGTATTGCATATGAGTATTGTGTATATGTATTGCACATGAGTATTCCAAATGGGTATTGCACATAAGTATTGCAATTAGATATTGCACATAAATATACCAAATAGGTATTGCACATGAGTATTGCTCATGGGTATTGCAAGTAGATATTGCACATGAGTATTGCAAATAGGTATTGCACATGAGTATTGCAAATAGGTATTGCATATGAGTATTGTGTATGTGTATTGCACATGAGTATTCGAAATAGGTATCGCACATGTGTATTGCATTTGTGTATTGCAAATAGGTATTGCACATGAGTATTGCAAATAGGTATTGCATATGCGTATTGCAAATAGGTATTGCACATGAGTATTGCCAATAGGTATTGCACATGAGTATTGCAAATAGATATTACAATTTTTATTCTGACATTTTTTCGAATATCCTGATATCTGTGTGGTTAGTGATCTAGTCTCGCATGCCAAAAGTGCCGGGTTCGAATCCTGGGTTTGGCATAGATGCTTGTTGTGGTTAGGAATCCACGTTAAGCTATAAGTCTCTGTTTCATTAGCCGTCATTTTGCATAAATAAGTCGTTTAGCGTACAAACCAACCGAAATGGAAGCTTGTGTAAAAGAGACCCTTTAGTGACAGCCCAAAAACTTGATAGGCTGCATCTTATCGACAACTAATCTATCTGTCAAATTTCAATTCGATTGAATGACGGTAAGTGGGTTAATTAGTCCTCAGAAGCCAAAATGGAAGCCTGTGTAAAAGCTGCCTTTTAGTGACAACCCCCAAACCTCGATAGAATGCGTACTCATCGACACCGAATATACATGCCAAGTTTCAGCCCGATCGGATGACGGTAAGTTGGTTAATTAGGTCTCAGCAGATTTGCCCGGCATCAGGCATACACATACACAAAATCGAAGTTAATATAAAATATTTAAAAATAACCCCTAAAAAACTAAAATTTTAATATCAACCTTTTATATGCATTTCTAATTTTCATGCACCAATTGCAACTTATTGAACTGAGATAATTTTGATAGAGTTTGACAACTACTAAAAAACAACCACTCCAAAATATTTATTAATTTTTTATTTTTTTTACACCAAAACTTGATTGAATGCATCATATATAGAACAAGTCTATTTTCCAAGAATTTTGCTGTGCGAAGATCTTGCTCGTCAAATTTAATAGGGAAAGGTTTCCTTCATTAAAAATCGCCAAATTGAACATGTTTGAATATAGCTTCCCTAATAGCATTCATCCTCTCAGGGAGGTCCCTAGGAAGTCCCCAGTCATCCCCGGGACTACGAATGACTTCCCAGGGACCTCCCTGGGAGGATGTGTGCTATTAGGGTTAGTATCTGGATAATAGAACGTGAGTAAAAGCTTACAGGTCTGAAGAAATGCAATAAAAAGTGCGTAAAAGCGGCATTTATGTGACAGTCCCAAAACTTAATAAGAAAAAAAAATTGTCATAGACAACGAGTCTACCATCCAAGTTTCAGTTCGATTGGATGACGTGAAGTAAGTTTATTACTAACACAAGCCCCAATTAAATCGTGTGTAAAAGCGGCCTGTTATTGACAGTGGTAGCCCCCAAAATTTGATGGAATGCAATCTTTATCTACAAAAATGTATTTCTCAAATTTCAGCACAATTGCTTCCCTGCAAGTTGGTTTATTCATATTTCAAAACGGTTCAAAGAAGTGTGTGCAAAAGGGGCCTTTTAGTGACAGTGGCACTCACCAAAACTTGATATAGTGCAACCGTATCGACAACAAATCTACCCTTTTTTCTATATTAGCCAAACAAAATGCTCAACTACATTCTGTAATAAAAGTTCCATGACCTAAAATTTGTGAATATACACTTTTCACTGTATCTAAAAACCAATTTCATAGCAAAATTCTTTATTTAATTTCCGATTCTATTCTTTATTCGAAACTTGGCGCTTTTGTTTTCTTCAGAGATCGTTGCTACGCGTGGTTGCTAAGAAAATCACGTGGTTTACATAGGAGTGATCCAGGGTCTATGCGAGTATAACCTGCCTGGTAACCTTCCAGGTAAACCGTCCTGTATGCGAGTATGCGAGTAAGCACCCATCCCGGCTCCACTGTGCAAGCACCCTTAGTGTCGTCTGACGATGTTTCATCATGAGGAATAATTAAGGGTTTCTTTAATTTTAAAACGCAATAAAATAGCAAAAAATTAATCTTACTTATTCATTACACATTATTTTAGAAAAATTATTAGTAGACATAATTATTTTCTGAAATAATATTTAATTCAACTTTTTGTGGAGGTGTTGAAAATTTCGTCACATTTTAATATAAAAACTTTTTTCATCCAACCACACGTGAGACAGTTTTGAAATAAACACCAGTAAACATTAACTACCATTAGAGTTTTCGCAATGCTGCATTATATCTTATTGTAAATCAATCTTTTTATACGTTTACAGTTTTAATATTTTTAGATCTGCTTCATAACTTTACACGAAATACCCGCATTTTTCTAAAGAAAACTCAATAACGGGGTTACGATAAAAGCATTCATCAAACGAAAGCTTTCAAAAGGAGTATTTTAGAAAAGTACTACATTAAAGGAATGACAGGTCCCCCACAACCTATCCTATATGAATACTTACCTTCACCGGAAAAAATAATCAACTCAACCTCCATCAAAGTAAGGAAGAAATCTCAGCTATAATGATAGCCCAAAACTCGGCATTTGCCCATTCGTCCCAGAAACTTTCACTTATCCAAGAATTCACAATAAGAAATCGAAAGAGCGATAAGGAATGCTCGTTTCTTAAACACCTATTCCATCAGTAATCACCCCCATTCGTTTCTAAACCATTGATAATCACCCGATTATTACTTCTTCGATGCGAGGCTTCAGCTTACGACTTCAGCAAACAAAGAGATCTATTCGAACCCTAGCAAATCTGTTCGTCGATGACCTTTCGGACCCTAAATGTGAGAGTTTGGGTGGACGTTAAAAGACGGTAGTGGGCGTTGTTGTTATCTGCTATGTGTTTTATGGGGGAAGTCATCTCTTTAATGCGGGTAAGTTCCACATAAAAAGAACTGTCACTTCCGGGTAATTCAGCGAAAGGTATAAGGACATTTTTAAAAAAAGGGTGTCGTGTTTTCCAGTTATGCTTTTGAAAATGACTTAACTTCATCCCTCCCTCTGGCGCTGAACCTTTAACTTTCACTACTTAATATGAAGAAAAGAATGATTGAATGGGTTGTTTTCTTTTAGAATAAATACTATGCAGATTTCTTAAAAGAAGTAAGTAACTGTTTAGAAGTGCAAACTCATTGGATAGATTCAAATGCGGGGGCTTCATCTAAATTTAATCACTTAATTTGACGAATTTGTTTTCCCCATAGTATTTTGCTGGCAGGTCAATGAATTTTATTCATTTGTCTGTTGGTGGAGCAGGTAAATATTCACCTTTAACATTTGACCAGTAAAAAACTAGGAATAATTTCTATCAAACTGCTTTTTCTAGGATTGTATATAAATTGTTTAATAAAGAGATGATATGGGTGTAAACCTGTCAAATTCTGGAAATGTAGTTAGTCATGATCAATCTTGGAAGTGACACGCTGAAGATTGTTTCGTCGTTGAACCTAGCAAATTATAAAGTTTACTCGTAGCAGGAACATCACAAGATTTAAGATAATTCTAAGAAACCTTTAGAAAATGTGACGAGCTTTCATTTTTAGATACCACGCCAGATATGTTGTTTAGATTTTGAGAAAAGACAATGATGTTAAAATTGATTTTTTGTGTAAAATTATAAGAGTGTTTTCAAAAAGAAATAGTATCATGGGCTCAGATAGGAAAGTGCAAGGTGTGCATTTGGATTCCCTAGAGTTTTGAAAATTAAAAATAATGAAGAGAATGTGGTAGGATTCACTGGTAATATAAGTATAATATAGATTTTAAACTATTCAATGGATAATAAATTTAATACAATAACAATAAATGGAAATTTCGCAGCCAATTGTAAAATCCAATTGAAGATAGCCAATTGTAAAATCAAAATCAATAAAAAAATTATCCACCTTGCACCCCTTTGGGTGCTATCTGCACCACCCTGGAAATAATTCTGTCGGCGTCCATTAATAGTATCCTAACAACTTTGGACAGTATCGGCTGACTGGCCAATCCCGACTGGGAACATTGTAAATCGGTCATTGAATACCGATATTGGCTAAACTCGCCCAATGCTAGATACAATGTACTAGAAGTTTTGAAATGTTAATGCACAATTTTAAAGTTGAAATATTTTATTTATAAGAAAGAACGTAGGACAAAAATATATTTCATGGGTTCTTGACAAGTTCATTTTTAATTTTTTTTTTTATTATTTTAGAATGATTAGTTTCGAATCGAATGGGCTAATCTTCTAGAATGCCTGTTTCCGGCATAGGCTGTTGTGTTACCTGAGATATAATGATCACAGATCAAATAAATATAAATACCAATGAGAAACTAAAAATTTTAAGAAATTTTGCTTAATTATCATTGAGATTTGTAAAAAAAATTAAAAAATAATAATAATCCAATCTGTTGTTTGAATTTAAATATCATTGCATGGTTAGAGAAATAGGACAAACATGCATTTCTTGCATTGACAATTTAATCATACTTACTATAGGCCGACCAAATGGTATAGTGGTTAGCGTGCAAGCTTCTAGACCACGAGGTTACTGTTTCGAGTCCCGTGTTAGGCATGGGTATTTGTAAATGTATGTTGGCTTGTCTAATGACGAATGTTTCGGCGCATTAAAGCCCTCGTGTTGCTGACGGCGCCAAATAATCTAAAAACAACCAACCATACTTACTATAGGATTAAATGTGGTTGTATTGGAAAGTACTTTTTCCGGGGCGTATTTATCAAATGTGTTTGTATTTGTTTGTTTTTTAAATATCAAAGAATTTGTCTTTTGACTTTTCACAAATAAAAATAGTATTTGATTTTTTTCCCCTAAACATTATGTTTTTTTTATCAATATTAGTTATTTCTTCATCTTAAAATTTAATTTTAGGACTGACATGAGATGTTTAATTAAAAAATTAAATCAGTCTCTCTGTATTTTATTGAGAAAATCCATTTTTCCTACGATCAACATACAATTTTCTTTATGTATTGTAAGCAAAATAAAGAATTTCTGGTTATTTAAATTTTAGCAATAAAATTCTATGCTGGTGCCATAAGGATATTTTCAATATGTTCTAAAAATAATATTATAAAAACATATATTTTTAAACTTTGAATTTTTTTTTAGGGCAATAGACTTATAGTCGCGATGCTGGTACTCGGTATAGAGTCACCCCATTTCAAGTCATAAACTTAGAAAATATTTATATTTTTTGAGAAATTGACAGTAACTCTGTTTCACTCTGATTTGAAAAGTTAAGCTATACACACGAGTTTGTAAAGGTGTTACAAAGATGTAAAATATAATTATCCATTATAGTATAAATTTAACTGTAGTTCTATTTGTAATGCAAAAAATTTCAATTTGTTTTTGGTTGATTTGCAGGCATGTATTTGAGAAACCAAATGATATTCAAACAAAATATAGAACTCATTTATTAAAAAAATTATCTTTTATTAAATTCTAAAAGAATTAGAAGAAAAATTTCTCTCTTTTTGTAATGTTCTAATAAAACTTTCAGTATCTTTTTCGGATATGTCTGTAAAAAAGTGCATTAATTTCGAGCTGTAAATATCTTATCTCAGAATACTGGCATAAGATATATTTATTTTTGAGTGTATTATAACTCGTTTTTAACACACATTTTCCTTAGTTAAACGATAAGCTGAATCTTTTCATTACAGAGTACAACTTTTTTCAGTTTAATATGTCAACTATAGTACCATCTTAGTCGTATTTATAAATTTTTATTAAAAACCCTACATATTTCTCCTTTGTCTTTTGAATTTGCGATTTTTATTATTTAATCGTGATGAGTTACTGAAAGAAAAATATTATTTACCCTCACGAATGGGCTCAAGTCTACCCTCTCTCTTATGATGAAAACCTTATTTCGTTTTTCAAACACGAAATCACTTAAACATAGAAAGTGGCAATCGTACAAAATTATATAGTATTATTTTATAAGCAAACATGCTCCCAATCTTATATTGTCCCCAACAAAAGAGAAAAAAAAATCTCAACTATCCACTAAGTAGAAACTACATTTTCTTTCTCATCAACAAAAGGTGTTTTGACAGGCATATTAAGCATACGCAAACAAATCCTGTCAACTCCGGACTTCCCCTGAGAAACACTTCACTCAATCCTCCCAACAAGAAAAAGATGACAGCTATAATAAAAAAGATCGTCACACCCTCACCTCGCATTTAACAGAGATTCCCATCCATTATAATGGATGAGAATCTCTGTTAAATGCCCGCCGTTCAGCTAATACAGATTGTTGCTTTTTCAGGGAAAAATCTTTGGTGTAATAAAAGGAGGAGGAAGACAAAAAAGGAATATTAAACCTGAAATGGAAAAATAGGTCAGTTGTATCGAAAAACGAAAAAGTGTGTGTGTGTGTTATTTGTGTGGGGTGTGTCCAAGGCCGGACACTATCACAGATGTGTGAGGGGATTGCAGAGGATGGTTTTGAAATTGGAGAAACTAAGAAGGATTGCTTGGTGAGGAATTCAAAATAAAAAGTTTCGAAATCAAATGTTGGTGGAAATCATTGGGAACAATGAAAGTGGTTCGGAAGAAAACAAAAACATAAGAACAGATTCCATCGGCGTTTAAGAACGCAAAACCCATTTTGTCCTTTTGTCACTGAGGACAATTTTGTAAGATATTGACGGATAAAATCTTTTGAAAGTTTGTATTTATTTCATAAAACCTTGACGTATTTTTTCAGACAATGTAGAACAGTGCTATGACTCGTCTTGCTATTCGATAGCATAATATAGGGAACTGGTTCTTAAACGTTTCTTCAATTGAAACTATTAGAATTGCAGAAATAAATGAATGACATCATACCATTTAACAAAATCTTACTTTCCATTATGTGTATTATTAAAAGAAATAACGTAAATTAAAGTTATTTAATGTAGGAAAAATTTATCGAGCATCATTTTCATGGCATTTAAACCTTGGTAAGTTATTGCATACACAGATCAAAACTGTGTCATTATCTGTCCTCATAATCAATGAGAAAATAGTTCTCATTAATTAAAAAAATTTTTTTTTTCAAGAAATTGTTTTATACATGCAGCTTTTTTTAAAAGTCGCATTTGAAATAAAAATGATAGATCTAAATTTGAATTCTTATAAGAGGCTTCTAGGAATATGTTTGTTTTTTTGTGCTTATCCATTTTTTCTAGAATCAAAAGGATGAAATTTCATTGGATTCAATTAAAACAAACTACAACCAATGTAAAACAAAGGTAAAGCTATTATCAGAAGTGCTTTTGAAAAAATATATTTTGTTAATATTTTAGGGGAATCGCATTGATTATGATAACTTTCAAATGCTATTTTCTCAAAATGCCTTCTTCTCATACAAATGCATCTTTCAATTAAAAATCTCTCCATTATATTTACTATCAAAGTTCTTACACATATTCATAGCATGCTTTTATAGAAACCGATACCCAAAAATGATTATGAAAAATGAATTGAATATTTAAAAAAAAATGCAAAGCAAATATTTTATATTATTTGTTACAATTTCTTTTTTAGACATTCATTAATATTAAAATTTAACCTTTACTCTAAGGATTATATAATTAGAAATAAATACAATGATTTATTTAAGAAATTTTAACAAGAAATAGGCATTATAAGCAACAGTCCACTTATTCAATTAAAACATTTCCTGCATTCAGAGATTCACTTGTAATTCATGCCTTTGCTCCTTTTATCCTTCGAAAGTCATAACATCCTTTAATATTAAAAAATTAATTGCTTCGATTAGATTCTAGTCTGGTCACACCTCATTAAATAAGAAACGTGACTATCTTTACAATGGAAATGCATAAACACAGCAGTTTCGCTATCAAATGACAGAAACAGAAACGAAAGCATTGAAAAAAACTGAACAATAACAAAGATTTTCTGAAAAGAGTGAAAGAATTTAACCTTCGCAAATGAAAGAGCAAGAGCTTGTTTCTATTTAAAACACTTTAATAGCGATTATAAACTTTGAATGGATTATTGCGACAGAAATACTTCCCTTAAACCTTCAGCCAGATCTCGGGGACTCAGGGAATACCTAATTGAAAACTCATTTGTCAATTTTGGCGGTTCTACAATCTGCTGCACAGCCGCAACATAGTCTTTTCCTATTAAGAAAACCGCAAATTTAATTGACATAATTGCCTGAGATTGCGATCTGAGGCAAGTGCTAAATAATGTCCCGGCGCAGTGAAAATGGCACTGAATTGAATCTTTCAAGGCAGAAGGAAGAAAGCCGACAGTTGAAAAATCTCATTCGGGGTTGCTTTTGTTATAGACATTCAAATGATGTTTGGCTTTTAGCCTCATGGTCATATTAATAGAGAAGGATAAGAGCACAATTGTCTTTTTAGACAGAAAACTTGTTTAAGTAACAGTTAATGAAAGCGTAATGTTTATCAACAAATTGTTTATGGATTTCTGAATCCCTAATGAATTTTGCCTTTTGAGAAGGTAGGATTCCGCTAAATCTTTTTTTAATTCTTTTTTTTTTGCCCGGAAACTTCGCTTTTTATTTTAATAGTCTATTTCAGTTAACGATTGTCTAATTTTAATTAATCAGAATTTACCTTGATCGGAATAAATTTTAAATTTCTATTCAAATGCAACCCGTATAAATTATCTCTGTTATTCTGTTAAAATATTTCATCCTTACTTTTTAAATTGTTTTTAAAAAATATCTTAGAGGCTCAGTTATTTTGAAGAAGTATCCGTGATCCCAAGTTGTAATTCTGCAGAACTTTAATAAATTTACATACGTTATTACAATTAATTTCTCAAGAATAATGTGCTTATAGAAAGGTGTACTTTTAAGAAATAAACCATATACTACACGAACAACTGATCGATGCACTGCAAGGTAAAATAGGTGTCTAATTTGTCACTGATTTGGAATTGTCAAGTTGCAGATTATTGTTAATTTTAATATTCCTTTAATTTATCTTTTTTTGGACATTTTCCGATCTTTTTTTAGAATTGAGATGGTACTTTTACATGCTGGCATCCAAACAGCAAAACATAACCAAATTTCATTAGGAAAAAAAGCTTTAGTTTCATTAGATAAATTCCTCTTTAAGAGATGTTATAACTCTATATATTAGAGGAAATTATCAAATAACGCACTTGATTTTAATTGAAATTGCAGTTTTCCTCTAAGGAATAGAAATTGAAGGATTTTATTAGAAAGAAAGAGCCATTATGAAACTTTAAGTTGAAAAGTGATAATGAATCTTCAGAAAATAAAAACGAAACAAACATCAAATGAAAAAAAAAAAAAAAAAAAAAAAGGGTTGTAACTATTTCTCTCTTTGATCTAGATGCATTAATAGAGCATCTGCGTGACATTATTACTAACTGAAGAGTTTTTTTCTTAAATTTTCTCAAAAAATGATGGATTTTTAAAAAATAATTAAGTCATTCAGTTATCATTCATGCTACTGAAATGTGTTTTTATTAATCGATTATAAATTAAAATAAAATATTAAACTCTTGCTGTCAAAATGTTCAAATATGAGATCTGGATCATTCAGACATGTGAACAATTATCTAGAATGATACTGTGAAACTAAAAAAAATTCGATTTATCTATTAAGCTAGAATCGTATTTAGAAATTGTTTTCCATTGCATCTGTAATCGTAATCTATCTACTGATTTGGTCTCTTGTAATTTCGAATATATTTTCTTGTAACGAAGTGTTATTTCTTTAGTTTAAGTTTCTAGATCTTTCTGGTTTGAAGATTTCGATATGTTGTAATCTGTGAGATATATTGATTAATTAAATAAGGTCTCGTAATTTTCTTTATCGATCAATATATCAATCCTTCGGCAATAACTTTCTATCGTTCAAGCAATAAACATAATGAATGACACATACATATATTAAAAAAAAAAAAAAAAAAAAAAAAAAAAATCTTAAGTATCCCAATTTCCCATCCATTGAAATAATTTTGAAAGCCCTCCTCAACCTGTGCAAATCCCACAGCAAATTCAAATAAATGGCGAAATGCAATAATTTAAAAATGGTTTCCATCCTTTTAAACAGACTTTTATAGCTCATTGTCCTGTGTCTAACTCTGTACAAATATGCAAATATTAAGTAAAGTACTATTTGTAATAAAAAAAAATAAATGTTTACTTGCATATAGAAAGTAAACTGTAAATGGATTGGATGATGTAGTCCTTCAAGTTAAGGAAAAAAAAAAAAAAAAAAAAAAAAAAAAAAGTATTTCAAAAACACCCTGTTGTGGAGATGACAAACTGTCGCCACCTATAACAGAAAATGGCTGTTTTTGACAACCTCAATGTAAGAAATTGATTGCATACTGAAGGTCGTCTATGTGAAAATAGAAGACGTCTTTATATGCAGTGTCAATTTGTTTAAAATATATGTGGGGAAGAATATTTAATTACGACATGACAAACCTACTTTACAGTCACCTAAAGTCTGGCGTTATTTTGCATAGATGCGATGGAACGGTGGACGGCTTCTGAGAAAGAAGTAGTAGAACTTGTTACAGAAAAGTACTAAGAGATGGAAGTATTTGTAAATAAAACTGATCTCAAACTGTGATTTCTAGATAGTGCATGTTTTGTTATTGACTTGAAGCTGAAGAAGGTTTTGTTACTGACTTGAAGCCTTAACACTCACAATAGAGATTTATATTTGTAACTATTAGCAGTAGTTAGAGCCTGTTGGTAATTCAGAGAAAGCTATTGCACAGCATTAGATGGGGAGCAGTATAGGGGAATTCAACTGGCTTCATATGTTTGCAGAGCAGAAATCGTTTATGACCTAACCAAAAGTTAAGGCTTATTTACACCCTGCCAGCCGAAGTACCAGTTGAGATCACCAGGTGGCTGCTGGCTCCTGAGGATTTAAGATTTTTGATTAACTAGCGCCTGCGACTCCCATCATTCAATCACCTGCTTTCTTCCGTGATCACCGACAGACGGCGCAGCAATTACTCCGCTGACGTAACTGGTGATCTCATCTGGTAACGTCTAAACTAGCCTTTACAGCTAGGGATAACTGACAAATATACATACAATCAGAATAAATATAAACGAAACGTTTTCTGAAAAGTAGTTCCAAGTTACATTAAAAGATGATAACGAATTGTTATTTAGATCAACTTCCCGGTGGAAACTATTATTGTATATTTCTTACAAAGGTTAATGTAACTTTTTCAGCTTAAAAGACGGTAAATCTCTGTTGATTTTGGGACATCTGTTTACAACTGTCCCACATCTCTTACTTTAAGGTAGTATAATAAGAGAATAAATTCAAAAACCATTTACTTCTATTTGAAGAACTGTAAGTTTTAAATAAAAATTTCAGCTACACAATGCTTATGCACTTCATATGTAATTCACGAGCGAACATCTAGATAATGGATATCTAAGTAATAAAATATTTAAAAAATATAATAATTACTTTTTATTCTTAAAATAAATTAGTAGATATTAAATCAGGCAATTCCTAAAATTTCAGAAAATATATGATGAAAAACAAATTGTTGAGATGAGGTATTTGAGGCCCTTTGAAAGCCGAATTAATACTTAAGGGCCAATGGAAAAATAATTTCAGATGTTAATCAGAATCAATTAAAATCCACGGAATGAGCTAATGAACGAAAGGGCAGACATACAGTCAGAGATGCATCATTTT
Organism: Linyphia triangularis; assembly: GCA_963978545.1. Taxonomy (NCBI): domain Eukaryota; kingdom Metazoa; phylum Arthropoda; class Arachnida; order Araneae; family Linyphiidae; genus Linyphia; species Linyphia triangularis. The sequence continues at coordinate 63,695,243 of OZ021727.1, read as the reverse complement.
AATCTCCTTTACATATTTTTAAATGTTTTATCAAAAACAAAAATAAAACGAAGCAATTAGAATATTTATACAGTTGAAACTTTGAGGTACTACTACACGCTGGAATTTCTTTTATATAATTTTTTAACTAGACTCAAAATCTTTTCTCATTTAAAAAGTGTTAAACAACTAACATATAAGCATATTTATTTTTCATTTTATACTATTCAATCAATTGATTAAAATTTGATTACCTTAGGTTCTAATTGTGCAAGTCATAACTCTGTATGTAATTTATTCAGAATTTTAATTTTAGTTGCAAATGACAAACAATGATTCGCGACAGAGAATCTACTAGAATTGTAATTATAACTTAAAAAACTTTTTTTCATTGTATTGTTTTAAAGTATTTAAAATTACCCACTTTTATTAAAATATCGATTCAAAATTAAGTTAAAATTTAATTATTGCATGGATATATTAGATTCTAGTAGGTTCCCAGCACTGCATTATCCAGTTTAAATTACATTAATTTTTTTGAATTGGTTGATTCAAACTAAAATTATCTCTGGTGAAAACAAGACCTACACTGACAAAACTAGTTCTTCACAAATCGAGTTTAAAGTATGCGGTAGTGATCTTTTAACACTATGTATCTTCAAAATTTTTTTACTTAGTTTAAAAGGTATTTTGAATATTATAATGAACATATTACCATTTCATAGCTACCAAGTTTGAGATTATTCTACAGTAAAAAACCCAAAAGTGGTTATTTTCATCAAATTTACCAATTTCCAATGTGTACCTGCTTTATATTATTCTAAATATATCTGTCTGTCACAGCAAAAAAAAAAAAAAGAAAAAAAAAGAGAGAGAATTCATTCCATACCAACACATTTTCTCTTTTACATATTTATATTGCTATATATAGTCAAAGGAAACTCAAAATCTCGTTCGAAATTTATTAATCAAAACAAACATCGATTACTCAATAGAAACCGAATATATATTTAGTCAAGGTACTTTACAAATAAGACAATAGAGCATTTTTCTTAAGATTGCGACGTACTTTGAAGTATGAAGAGTGAGAAGAGATATGAAGTGTCATTATACATTTTGACATTTATTTATGAACATACCACTCTTCCAGAAAAGCGCATGGTTTGACACATCACCAAAGAGTATGAACATATTTTCTTTTGACACATTGCCAAAGAGTATGAATTAAGTAATGATAAATTGTTGTAGAGTCGAATTTTGGGTGATTTATTAACAACTATACGTTTTTATTTCATTTGAATAAGCCAGCTGAAAAATGGTTCAGTTATGAAAGGAATTAATTGTTCCCTGAAGAAGATTATGATGTTTCGATTTTATTTGTAAAATAATGCATCAATTTCCAGATTTTAATTTATTGATTTTACTTAATTCTACTTAATTTAAATTAAATATTTATTTGATTCTCAAGCTACTATTTCAAATGGAGTTTATGGAGTTAAAAATATTTACCTACGATACTATCTTAAACATAAAATTTTAGATATTTTTTCTTTTGATTCGGAATTTCAACAGTGATTGATTCCCGTATAACTTTCATTTACATATGAAACTTTTCGTAAGAAAAGTAATTTCATTTAATTAAATATTGCTATTTAGTTTTGAAGTTACAAATTTAAGACAGGTGATTGATTGTTATTTGAAGCAAAAAATAATATAAATTCTGCATGCAATTTTGTATCCTAAAGAAATCTTTCTCTTTTTTGTAGCTAAAACTTGTATTGTGATTATTTTCCTTAACTTGTTAGCCTGTTTAAATGTGAATTGAATTTGTTTTGGTATGTAGGAAACTTAAACAGATTTAAGGTTTTATTTAAAAGGGTTGCATTCAATATAAAAATTTATTTTAGTTTATTCAGTAATTGTAAGTAAACCTTTAGAATAGAAAAATTTAAGCATATGTATTACGAATAATTATTGGTGAATTTTTTTAAACGAATTTGTGATTGATACCCCTAATTAAAACACATCTTTCACAACATTTAAATACACTTCGAAAAAATAACGTTTAGAAATTCCAGAAAAGCAAATATTTTTCGTTTCGTTTAAAAATGTGTACATAATTGTTAATTGCTTTCTTGGTTATAATAAAATTAAATGGGATTATAGTGATTAATCAAATCTTCTTTAATTGTAAAAGATGTGTGTTAAAAATTACAAGGCATGTATTTAAAATGAATTGTAGTATTTATCAATATTTTTTTCGAAAAATAAAACATTTGCATTGAGTATTATGCAAAAGTAAATATAAATTGAGTTTGTAATCCATCTTTAATGATTTGTTTAAAAGAAAAGGAAAATGTTTTATTTCTGTTTTAATATTTGAAGAATTCGATTGGAATTCTAAGACCCGAAAACAAATGTATACACATAGATTTTAAAAGAAATTCTAGCGATTGTAAATAGATTTACAATTGAAATAAAAATATGGAACACATTTACTGAAAACTTCATACGTGTTATATTTGAAAATCTTTAAAACTTTTATTTGATCTTGAAGTAAAATTTCAGACAATTTTTCTTTAAAGGAACAAAACTATTTCAAAAAGATTTTTCAGGTTTTTTAAATTGATGTTTTTCTGATTTCGTCATCAAAGGTTAAACTAAAGCACTTACAGAATAACTTCTATGTCTGTTCATCTGTCGGTCTGAAACCTTAAATTTGAATCACGCAAGAATCCTTTAATGACAGAAATGAAAATCGGCACACAGCCGGTTCCTTATAAATACTCAAACTTAGACAAATAAAACTAAAAACAACAACAACTTGTTTTTGCTACCTTCTTCTCCGCCTTTTGGCTTCGGCCGGCTAAAAACCAACTGGTTGGTCGGTGGAGGAGTCTATAAAGATATAGTACATCTCAATGGTTCCCATGTCCAACTTGATGCCAGTTCAGACCATTACACTCTCTGCCTTACGAACCGATGTTTGTTTTTTAAAAAACGAGTGTTACATTCTCTCCAGATTGTGGTACGACAAGAACCAGTTTCAAAATTGAATCTTGACTAGTCACTGAACATGATATTTCTCCATTGTTAGTGACTCAATTGCCGATGTTCTAAGCTCTAATGTAAACTCTCACGTTTATGGGCAGATTTCAGGGGTAGGCAAACTGATGGGCGTCTGGCATATATACCTATTTGTCCAAGCCTCCTGTAAACAGTTTGCCTCGAAACTGTGAAACCTGTGGCGGTTGCGTTAAGATTGAATGTAACAAATTCGTTAGTTGCCAGTCTATAGGAAGAGTTTAAGCCAAACGAAGAGAAGAAAATTAATCCTTTCACACCTTGAATACGGAGCACTGGCGTGTGAGTATTCGTTGAACAAGCTGAAACATTGAACTTTTTTTAACTTTTTAATGCATTGAAATCTTTAAAGAAGTAACCTTTAGTGGGAACTGTCTCATTTAAAGTGACATATTTATAAATTGATATCCAATTAAGTTTTCAGCGTATATCCTGTCGACTATAATCATCAAAACCTCGTTTATTCTACCAACCCAAACGAGTATACGGCATTACTAAGATGTAATGATGTGTTTTTATAAGGTTGGATTTAAAATGGCAATAGCATCAAATATAACATTCTCCAAAATAAACTACTTTTCTAGATCGAAAATTTCGGAGGGAAACTTTATATACAATGGTGTCAGCTCTTTGTCTTTCTAGAGTACTGAAGATCAAACAATTGTTCTACAACATAAGAACTGATAACAAGTACAGTAGTACAGATTACAAAGTGAGAAGTTCTACATCCAGAAAAGTTGATTTCTTATAAATAACTTCTCTGGATAAAAATATACATTACATGAGTCAGTGATTTTAAAGAAGATCCTAAAAGAAAACTCATCGAAAAAGCTTTTAGGACTTGTGTAATGTTAATCGCGAGAAATTTTGGTTTACACCTCAAATCAAGTTATTATGTTAGATATAAAGTATTTGCGTACAATGTTAACACAAACTTATTAATAAGGCCGAGCAGGATGAAGCAACGCATTTTAATGAATAATAAAAAAGTAGCCATTATTACGAATCAGAAGTGAATTTAAATTCTGCATAGTTGGATTTTGTGAAATATTCTACATTGGCAATCTTTTTTTTTTTTTTTTTAAAGACAACTACCAACAGAACTACACTAGGGGAAAATTTCAAACTGTGATTCTTTTCTTCTTCTGCCTTCAAAATTGCAAATAAATCGAATAGTCCAGATAGCGGCTACAATATGTCTATGAAATCGAACACCATTATGATCGAATGTAGATAAATACTAGCAAGTTAAGAATTCGCTGGCCCTTCCGATTAAATTTTTTGCCAAAAAAGTTAAAAATAAACGACTCCTAATGATTTAAATTAGAAACTGATAACCAAAAAATAAAAATATTCTTTTTGTCTGGCAGCCTGTCTATCTTTAATTCTCAAAGAGAAAGCAAATCTTCAACTATTTCCTTCATCGTCAAGCAATATCAACTTTGTGAAATTGTTGCCAATTTTGTAAGGTTATGACTTATCAATGACGTGATTAACGAAATCTATTTTTTTTTTTACAGGAAAGCAAAAATAAATTACATCAAGTTTCGAGAAATCTACGTGTTTTTAGATAATTATCCGATTTCGAAAACTGTTTTTGAATTGTGTTTGTTTTTTATCAATAGCAACTTTTTATAATATTTATTATCAATTTAAATTTATTTTTAAATTCTCTGCACTCTAACGAGCATTTGTAAGACATTGCAATGAGATATATCACGTACTTTTATTATCAACTGCATCTGAAGGAATTTTATTGGTCATTAGACATTTCGAATAGTAAATGACTGAATTATCATAGTTTATAGTGAAAATAATGACTTGTAAAACTTTTGTAAACGAAGAACTTTTCTTTTTAATTGCTCCTCTATATCTGTTTGAGAATTATTGTGAGTGCATTAAGATCATTATCTTTTATTAGTGTATCGAAGGAAAAGTATAACTGTTTTTCAAATGATACTACTTCCCTGTTTTGCGAGGGTAGATGAGTTGTTATTACAGTCGCATGTATGGCATGGGCGGAAACCAAAAAACATTTTGATACACAAAAGGCTGATACAAGAAATAAGGTTACCGAATTACAAAAGGATGGATTATAGATACCAAAATAGATTGTTAAATATTGTATAAGCGTGCAATGGGAAGAAAACCTGTTGTGGTTTAAGTACATCCATCATTAATTTCTGGAGATATAAAAATGCTTTCAACGGTTTCAAGGGTAGCCTTTGTTATAAGTTTTATAAAATATGCGTTAAAATGGAGTGGTTTATTACTTCACTTCACAGAATGTGTAGCAGAAAAACTGAAATGGAAGGTAAATGGTTATTTGAATAGAAATAGATAATATATGATAAATATAATTACGAAATATAATCTATTCGTATAAATTTTTGAACAAATAAACATGCATTAGTTTCAAGGATACAATTTTGCATTTATTATGCTTATTTTAAGAGCTAATTTAAGAGAAGGAATTGCTTTCTTTAATTAAACTTACATAAAATGTCAATGGTGAGTTTTAGCGTAATTGTGCTATTATTTTTTTTGTTTAATTATTTTTTGACTTTTATTGTTCTCAGAGTAAATTAAAAGTTAGTGTTGAAAAATCAGAACGATCAATATATTTGTTTTATATTCTTAAAAAAACCTTTTCATCGTAAGAAGCGTTTTAGTGCAAACTGATGCACTCTCGTATGCAGATTACTTAATTTTTTTTATTGTAATTTAAAATGTGACGAAGATTTTTGAATAAACTTTTGGACTGACTTGGTGGACTTTTGATAAAGACTTTTGGGTAGACCTGTAAATTTTGGACTTCATCCAACAACTTTTTCAAGAATTAGAACTGTAAAGCTACTAGGGAAAATTTCAAGAAAACTTGATAATTTACAAATGCAAGACAAAAATTTCAAAACAAAAATAAATACACAAAATTTAAAATAAAAACTAATGTTGAAGATAGTCAGGAAAGATGGCCATAGTAGGGAAAGTGCTATGTGGCTTTCAGAGGCTGTAAAATGCTGTCATCGTGCAACAGACACCTAAACGAGTTCCATTCAATGCTTTAAGTCACATTGAGAAGTGCGGTACGGCTCTTTCAGTAGTTGTTATTGCTGTGACGACATCAACTCTGAACTATTTGCTAAATATCTTGTGTTTCAAATTATACATGTTTTGCTTGCCGCGTGTGGCACACTTGGAACTTTGTGGAGTTCTTCTCTGTCAGTCATGATGAAAGGTTGATAAATAAATTGTTTTAAGATATTCAGGAGAAAGGAGAACTGGTTAAGTTCTTGCAAATCTCATAACATGGCGCCCAAACGTGAAGCGTAGATTAATCGCAAAAAAGAAGTCAAGGTTAGTCATTAGTCATTTTATTATTTTCGTAACGGTTGATATTTGGATCGTAGAACATTCTTATTCGTGTAAGCTTACATTTGCTATTGAGTTCTATTTTATTGAAATGGAATCGTTAATTGAGAAACGAAAACCTGTCCGAGCTTCTTTTACAAGAACAATAAATATAGTTTTGCAGGAATTAAATAAAGAAATTCCTGATGAAGAAACTGTGAAAACGAAACTTGCTACTTTAGAACGTTTATCTAATGAGCTTAATATTTTTGATACTCAAATATTGAATGCCGAATATTCTTCGAGTGATCAGTTTGAAAGTGAATGGGCAAAAGTTGAAGAGTACAAAGAAAAGCTAGATACGATACGAGTGAAAACGGAATTATTTTTTAATCGCCAAACAATACAATCCATTGGAACGGTGTCGCCAAATACGAATAAGCGAAAATTAAAATTACCTGAAATTGAGTTAAAACAATTTGGCGGTGACATAAAGGATTGGTTGCCGTTTTGGGGACAATTTCGGCGAATACATGAAGATAAAGAAATTCTAAATGAAGACAAAATGCATTATCTCGTTCAAGCGACTATACCCGGTACTAGACCACGGGACATTGTAAACAGCTTCCCTGCTACTGCCGAAAATTATGAAAAGGTTATAGAAAGCTTAAGAAATAGGTTCGGCAGTGAAGAATTATTGGTAGAATTTTATGTTCGGGAATTATTGGGTCTAATTATTAGAAATGTTACAGATCAAAGGGGAAAAGGCAGTATGTCCGAATTATATGACAAATTGGAATCATATTTACGTTCGTTGGAGTCAATAGGGATGACCAGTGAGAAGTACGGGGCAATGCTGTTTCCGCTCGTTGAATCCTGTATTCCTGAGGAAATATTAAGAGTTTGGCTCAGAAATCATGCCTCAATAATTCCAGGCGAAAATTCTCACTCTGAGAAATTGAAACAATTGTTGTTGTTTTTAAGAAATGAAGTCGAAGGAGAGCAGAGAATTTTTTTGGCAAAATCCGGCTTTAAATTAAATGACTTTGGTGCAAAGAAAGAAGGTCGACGGGATAAAAGGTACCAGGGTGATCATTACGTGCCTACAGCGAATGATTTGTTCTCAAGCCATAGTAAAACCGCCAATTATAGTGAGAAGGACTCTTGCATATTTTGTGAAAAGCACCATGAAAGCCGAGATTGCTTTGTTGCTCAGAAGATGACTTTAAGTCAAAAGAATGACGAAATTAAGAAAAAGAAGGGTTGTTTTTTCTGCCTTAAAATTGGACACAGGGCCAAACAATGCAAGTCAAATGTACGATGCTTGATTTGCTCGAAAAGGCATTGGGGTATCATGTGTCCGAATTTACAAACCAATCAGAAGAGAAATGACGTTGAGGAGATTAAAGAAGAAGAAACACCAAACGTATCACTTGCGAGTACTAGTTGCCTAGATGAAGTATTTCTTCAAACGCTATTAATTCGTATCGAAGCCAACAAAAAGAAGATGACAGTAAGGGCACTTATTGACACAGGGTCGCAGCGTTCGTACATTTTAAAGGAGACTGCCGTCGAAATAGGGTGCCAATCTAAGGGATCAGAATCTTTGATTCATACGCTTTTTGGAGGAGCAACAACGAAAAGAGAAATTCACAAACGCTACGAAGTAAACGTTAAAAGCCTAAAGGGTAATTTTTCTAGACGACTAGTCCTGTTGGAACAGTCGAAGATTTGTGGATCAGTGGTCAGTTTACAGCCCGGAACATGGATCGAAGAACTAAAACAGAAAAATATCCATGCATCTGATATAGGAAGAGGGGATTTGAAGATAGAAGTCCTTATTGGAGCTGACGTCGCAGGTACATTGTTAACAGGAAAAGTTCAGATATTAGAAAATGGACTGACTGCTGTGGAATCACTACTCGGATGGACAATCATGGGAAAGATGAATGGTTATACTTCAGAAAGGAATTTCTTGTCCATGTCGTCAATGATAACGTCCATGTTGACTCACAGTAATAACATAGAAAACTTGTGGAAGCTAGAAGCACTGGGAATTGCAGATGCTAAAGAAAATAAATCTGATTTAGAATTAGAAGAAGCGGTGTGGGATCACTTTCACAAGACACTAAAAAGAGTGGATGATCGATATGAAGTCAGTTTGCCTTGGATACACGAGAAAGGAACTTTGCCAAATAATAGAGAGGTTGCTGAAAAACGATTGATTTCCACTACAAAGAAGCTGATGCTGAAAGATAAATTTGAAGCATATAATACAGTGTTTGAAGAATGGTTTGAATCTGGAATAATAGAAGAAGTACCAAAAGAGGAGAAGCTAATTGACAATCATTATCTTCCCCACAGGCCGATCTTCAAAGATAACTCTGCTATAGCAGTAAGACCAGTTTTTGACGCTTCATGCAAGCAAAAAGATTACCTGTCACTCAACGACTGTCTAGCAAAAGGACAAAATTTAATTGAAATGATTCCTGGTTTGCTTCTTGATTTTAGACAAGGAAAGATAGGGATTATCGCAGATATCAGAAAAGATTTCCTTCAAATATCTATTCAAAAAAGTGATCGGGATTACCTAAGATTCCTGTGGTGGAAGAATTCAGAACAAAAAGTACTCAAAGAATTTCGCCATTGTAGAGTAGTTTTCGGACTAAAATGCAGTCCGTTTCTTTTAGCAGCAGTGATCGATACTCATTATGACCAATGTGAATCTTCTTTAAAGGAAGTGGCTACAAAATTGAAAAATTCCTTCTATGTTGACAACTGTGTCACTTCGGTCAATTCGAATGAAGAAGCGGAATACTTTATTGGAAAATCAACTCAATTAATGGCAAGTGCTAACTTCGACTTGAGAGGGTGGGAGCAAACAGAGCTGAACAGTGTGGAAACTACAATGGAGGAACCATTGAAAGTACTTGGTCTTCTATGGGACAAATTTGAAGATTCATTGTTTTGTGATATCCCAAATGTCGACTTAAGTGATCTCTCTGTTACAAGACGAAACGTTCTATCAATTGCACAGAGGATTTTTGACCCAATTGGTTTCACTTGTCCTTTTACCCTTCTCCCAAAGTTATACTTGCAAAAGAGTTGGGAAACAAAACTGAGCTGGGATGCAGAGCTACCTGAAGACATCAAGAGAAATTTTTTGAAGTGGGTAAAAGAACTGCCGTTGTTATCATCAATCAAGATTCCTAGTCTAGCTACGCTTGCAGAAGGACAATCATTTAGTCTACATACGTTTACCGATGCTTCACAGGGATCGTATGCATGTGCAATATATTTGAGAAGTCAAAATGAAGAAGAAGTCAAAGTAACTCTACTACAAGCCAAAGCGCGAGTTGCTCCTTTGAGGAAAATAAGTATACCAAGACTCGAATTGCTTGCTTGCCTCATTGGAGTACGATTAGTCTCATTTATCAAGAAGAACCTTAAGATCGAAATTTCAAAGGAATATTACTGGACCGATTCTTCAACAGCACTCTTCTGGATAAAGAACGTAGAAGCTTGGGGCACTTTTGTAAATAACAGAGTTTTAGAAATTAGAAGCCTTACAGACCGTGAAAATTGGTATCATGTACCAGGTACATAAAATCCAGCCGACTTGCCCTCAAGAGGATGTTCTGCTAAGAAACTTATTGAATCCAGATGGTGGGAGGGTCCACCTTGGTTGGCATTGCCGGAAGAAGAATAGCCTCGTTCTGTCCAAATCGATAACAAAGAAGAGGTGGATACTGAAAGGCGTAAAGCAATAATAGTATCGCTAAGCAATGTCAATGATATCTCTTCTCAAATCTTTGGCTATTTTTTCAGAGTACACGAAGATACTTAGAATGATCGGGTGGATACATAGATTCATAGGTAATGTCCGAAAGAGAAAAGAAGAAAGAGAAAAAGGAGAGTTAAAAGTTCAGGAGTTGACAAGAGCTGAGAAATCTCTCGTGAAGATTATTCAACATGTTTCCTTTTCATCTGAAGATATTAAGAAGCTGAAGTCAATTAGTGTTTTTCAAGATGACGAAGGCATTTTACGCGTCAAGACTAGATTAACTGAGATAAAAGATCATGAAAATTTTATTTATCCGATGTTACTTCCGAAGAATCATAAAATTGTGGAGAAATTAATAATTGATAAACATCTATCTATGTCTCATGCCGGTATACACGTATTGATATCAAAACTTAGAGAGACATTTTGGATCGTCAAAAGCAGAGCTACAATTCGAAAAGCTTTACATGGATGCGTCATGTGCAGGAAACATGGAAGTAAAAGATTACAGACTGCGCCATCTACCCTACCAGAAAATAGAGTTAGAGATGCTCATGTTTTCGAAATTGTTGGAGTTGATTTAGCTGGCCCTTTGATTTTGAAGAATAAAAGGAAAGCCTGGATTATACTTTTCACCTGTGCTGTTTTCAGAGCGGTACATTTGGAATTGATTTTGACCCTTTCAACTCAGTTATTTTTACTTGGTCTTAGAAGATTCATTGCTCGTAGAGGAAGGCCATCGGTAATCTACAGCGACAATGGCACTAATTTTGTCGGATCCAACAATCTCTTGAAGTCAATTGACTGGAATACTATCGAGATCGAAGCTACCACAAATAAGATTGAATGGAATTTCAGCCCACCCGCAGCACCATGGTGGGGTGGTTTTTGGGAACGTCTTGTTCAAATGATTAAGAAACTTTTGCGTCGAGTCCTAGGCCAGTCGTCTCTAAATTACGAAGAATTAATGAGTGTGTTGTGTGACTGCGAAGCAACTGTGAATGCCAGACCACTCACCTATGTGTCTGAGGACTCTGATGATCTCATCCCTTTGACACCGTCCTTGTTCTTAGGTGAAATTCCAGTGTTTGGAGTCCCTGACTTGGACCACCTGGATAAAGTTGATTTCAACAAGAGGCTGAGACATCTACAGAACCTACGAGAGCGCTTGAGAAGGAGGTTTAGAAGCGAGTATCTCGGTCTGCCAGTGCAACGTCCATCTACAGTGCCGATTTCTCAACAGATAAAAGTTGGGGATATAGTTCTCGTTGAGTGTGACAACAAACGCAAAGTGCTGTGGCCAATGGCAAGAGTAGTCGATGTGTATCCTGGAAAAGACCGCAACATCCGGGTTGTACGTCTTAAAACGACTTCTGGGATGATAGTTCGACCTGTTCGAAGGATTTCCCCCCTTTGAAATATCTTGTTCAGTTGAAGATACAAAAATGGATAAGCCAGATGAGTCTCCTAAGATGAACCGCCTAGTTTCTGACTTTCCAACTAAAACTGTTGTGACTAGGTTTGGCAGAACCATTAAGATTCCTTCAAGACTATTGGACTGAACTGTTTATATAGAACCTTGACTTTAAACTCATTCATTTGTAGTAAAATTATGTTTGTTTTGATTAATTTTGGTAATTGTTAATCAAAAGGTGGGAGAATGTGACGACATCAACTCTGAACTATTTGCTAAATATCTTGTGTTTCAAATTATACATGTTTTGCTTGCCGCGTGTGGCATCACTTGGAATTTTGTGGAGTTCTTCTCTGTCAGTCATGATGAAAGGTTGATAAATAAATTGTTTTAAGATATTTAGGAGAAAGGAGAACTGGTTAAGTTCTTGCAAATCTCATAACAATTGCCATGTTTTATGTTTTATTTTCTTGATGTAAAGATAGTTTTTAAGTTTCTGCAGCATCTGAAGCAAAGTATTTTACCTTTTTCGAACGAAATTGTTACTTACTGTTGATATTTTATTTACAGAATGTGGTGACCACATAGTTCCGCTGGGTAGTTAAAGTATCTTGTGTTTTATGTAATGGCCTCAATCCGGACAAAGGACCCAGACCGGTGGTGACAACTTGTCACTTCGCCGGTGGAGCAATAAATTTTATTTTTGCTTCTGCATTATAACTATGTTCGTTAAGAAAATTAAAACTGATGCATAAAAATGTGACATTTAGGCGATAGACGACGACATCTTCTTCAAAGAAGAACTGTTGCTGCTGAGGTGACAGAAATTCTCTTCCTTTAGGTGTTCCTGTGAAGACAAATGGAGCATACCTCATCAAGAAAACACTAAGACAAAGGCTGAAAAAGAGCATTTGTGTAGATGTTGATCGAAAATCTATAAAGATGAACTTAAAGCCCGGAAATATGAAAAATATGCAAATGAACAATAACAACAATTATGTGCTGTAGTTGAAGAAAAATGTTCCTTTTTCTATTGTAAAATTTGTAATCAATTTACATTTCTTTAAAAATTTCTTTAGAATTTTAATAAAACTGAATTTAATTATAGGAGAGAATGGGTTACGCTGAACAGGTTTTAGACATTATTGCATGTGCATTCAAAGCTAATCTAAAATATGAAAAATGTTATGTTAAAAAACATTTTATGAATGAGTTAACTACTTACGAACCCTACTTACTACTAACTAGAATTTAATTTTAACTCTCTATATTTAAGAATCTACAATGGAAAATAACTGCTTGCGTTTAAAAGTCGTAACTGAAAAAAACAAAATCGCTGGATATTTCCTTTCTATTTTTTAGTTCAACTAAAATTATTTTAGCTATGCTAATTTAAACTATTTTGGATCCATTATAGTCTGCAGAAAATGTTTAAGTATTAGATTTTGAGTTTTTTAGGATTATAAAAAAAATAGGTGCATTTTCCCCAAAGCACATGCCTAAACTTGCAAACACTTTTCTTTGCAATAACAAACACACACCAAAAATAAAGCTAAAATCATCACTAAGTTTTAATTAAAATAAATGAATAAATTTATGGATTCATTCTAATTGGAAAATTCGATTTCAACGCACATTTTAGGCAATTTTCTAGGTTTTGTGGATTATTTTTACTTTCGTGTTCTACATAGTTGCGAGGACCTTTCTTGATTCCGACAAAAACTATAAGTATTTTATTGTACTCTATTTGATTTTACATATTGCATTGTATAAAAAATATGTAAAATTAACTCGTCATTCATACTTACTACAAAATAAACGTTTTAAATTCATTGAAATCCTTGTGAATATCATCAGATCTGTGCATCTCCTATTCATTTGGATTTCAGCGGGATCGGAATACAATTCGGAAAGTATTCACCTTGTTTGAATAATATGGTTGGTTGGTTAGTTTGGGGGGGGGGGGGGAGGGTACGCTCAACGACCTATCTTTATGCACAGTGATGACTAATCTGGCCGAGAACTACAGCTTAACGTGGATTCCGAGCCACAGCGAACAAACATGCCTGATTCGGGATTCGAACCATGCACCTTTGGCATGAGTAGCCAGAGCGCAAACCAAACAACCATCAGATGGGCCTTGATTGAATATAAAATGGAATTCATTCATCATAATTATATGCAATTAAAATATGATTACTTCCAATTTGATAAAGCAATGAAGCTTACGATAAAAAGGATGATTTCTGTTCTGGTTTCTACAAGATCATTATATCACAAATTAAATATAACAAAGATATAAAAATGTTGTTTCGTTGTAACTATAGGGTGGTCATAAAGAAACTTTGCCAATATACGGTGATGATGGCCGATAGATGAGATAACAAGTATAGTTATTCAGAGATATGAGCTCGAGATTCTGTGAATGGCAACAAAATGGCGCTCACGGTTACGGTTATAGTTACAGAAAATCTAAATTTTCGAATAGCAACACCTACTTTTTCCTGTCGCAAAATGCTCAGCTCATGCGAAAACCCTAAAGAGCTTTGGAACGGTATGTGTATACCAAAAAACGGCCGCATGAAAGCACGAAAACCGCCCTCCGAATGGCCAACAAAAACGCGAGCTGGGCGCACGGTAAAAATTTGCATATGACAGGGGCCAAAGTACACATGGGTGACAACACAGGTAATTTTATCAGTTTTCTATATGCAAATTTCCTCTGTGTGCTCCGATCGTGTTTCTGTTGGTCGTTCGTAGAGCTGTTTTTTTCTAGAGTGCATAACTCATCCGTTTTTTATAATACACGTACCGTTTCAAAGCTCTTTCAGGTTTTCGCATGCGCTGAGCTTTTTGCGACAGGAAAAAGTAGGTGTTGCCATTCGAAAATTTCGATTTTCTGTAACTATAACCGTAACTGTGAGCGCCATTTTATTGCTATTTTCAGAATCTCGAGCTTATACCTTTGAATAACTAAATCTGAAATCTCATCTTGATCTGTTGAGTGTTCCACTCTGGCCGCTAAAGGCTCGTATATCGGCAAAATTTCTTTATGACTACCCTGTATTTAAAAAAGCATCAACCAAGTCCAAATGATTTTCCCATACAAATTCAAATGAATTCTATTTTATGAATATATTTTTTTAATACTTTACACATCAATGTGACCAAATGATTTTCCCATACAAATTCAAATGAATTCTATTTTATGAACATATTTTTTTAATACTTTACACATCAATGTGACCTTTAAATTCTAAATCGAAGGACACCTCTACGTGTGGTAAAAATAATCAATAAATAGCAACTATTATAGGTTTATGTTGCTAGTTACCGCTTGGTACTCTATCATTAGAGGAAGGTTTTTTAATTTATTCATCGACAGATCTTTGTGCATGGCTGCACGTTTATGTATACACAACCTTTCATTATCTACGAATCTTCGAATAATCGAATAAAATAAAATACTATAAATATGGATAAAATCGACCGCAAGTATATATATTTTCTTTGTTGAAAAACAGATTTAACGCTCACGAAGTTCCATGGTCACTTTCCAATGACAATCCGTACCTATCTTGCTATAATTACCCCCATCTGTTTAAGGCACGGTCTGCGAATGTGTAACGACCAAAAATACGTAACTCAGAGGCTCAGGAAGGCCTTGAATGACCTTGGTATAACTGAACAGTTCATAAAAATAAGAGACTCTTTATAGGAACGAACATTGTCTACTCCTCCCTTACGGTCATGGACGACATTGGCATTGTTTGGATTCGATTTACAAGATAATCCACTTTCAAAATGGCGAGATTTTTCTTCTGGAAGCACAACCTTGACGAAGTTTTATCTTGCTTAGGGGCCCCCGGGCGTAAAGTTCGAAGAATTTCTTAAAAGACTCTTTCAGGAATCCGTGATTAGTTGGTTATTATGATATATGAAATTTAAAAAAAATAAAAAATTAGAAGATTCGTTTTTGCGACTTCTATCGCTTCGAAAATAGCTACTGAAGGTTGAATTAGGTAATTACGTGATGAAACTTTTAATAATATTCGGTATGCAATTGTCGCATTTTTGTCATCTCTATATTCCAAACTTACTTGTACTCTATCAATTACATTGCTTTTACTTCAATATTACATATTCGAAAACTATAGTTAGTTGCTATGCACGCAATTTTAAATGGCCTTTATATTATCTTTTAATAATCTAACACTGGAAATTTAATAATATATATATATATATATATATATATATATATATATATATATATATATATATATATATATTAAATGAACCATGTAATAGTATTGTACTAAGATATTCATAAGGTAATTATAATGTAATATTTATAACGAGCTCATGACTATCGTGATTTCTACTGCCGTCATAAGTTAAAATGTCCTAAATTCAAAAAATTTCAAATGGATATTTTGACGCTTTTTCAATTGTCTCTTAAAATTACATATTTTTTTTTTATTGTTGCATGATCTAAGAAGTTGAGTCATTCATTGAAATAAAATGATTATTTTCTAAGAACTAATAAGAAAATATATATTATCATATTTTTGGATTTAAGGCCTTTTAACCTCTACGCATCAAATTAAAAAAAATGTGGAGAAAGTGTAACCGCCTTTGATTGAAACAATTTACATATTTTATTATTTCGTTTGACAGATTTATTTTGTATTTATAACATTTATGAATTATAAGCAATTCTAAAGATTTTGAAAGAAATTTCTGCAAAAAAAAAAAAAAAAAAAAAAAGCTTTTTTCTTGAAAAGAAAAACCAATTGCAGTTGCTGAATGCAATTTTGTAGTATTTTGACAGGCTATCGTTGCACCTTCTTTATATATGTCAATCACCAAAAGAAACGTTAGGAAACGTCACCTCATGGTAGTTAGACCAGCTCACAAACATTTAATTGATATTCAAATTCATTTTAGCATTACAATAAGAAGAATTGAAATCGAAGTTCTGAAATAATAAAACTTTTACTTCATTTCTATTAAAAGTTGCTTCATTCTTTAACTTCTATATCCTTGTCATGTGAATCTGAATATGTATAAAAGTTATGCATTTCAAAAAAAAAGGATGGAACTCAGTCATATATTAACAAATAGCGTATAGCATATATTAACATATATATAAAATATGGGTAACTCCCATAAATTTCATATAGATTCATAAATTTTATTCTGTTTGTGTAAAAACAAGGGAAAGTTTTAGGGGAATTCCTGACCCATTTTTAATCAATGATTTAAGCATAGATATAATGGTAAAGTTCAGTATCTTTGCAGATAATTAGAAGAGTATGGAGACTAAATTTGCAGGAATAAACTGAAAAGCTCCAAGGCGCTTTATACGCTATCAGACAGGGATTTCATGTGTGCTATGTTTATTAATACTAATAAATGTCAAGTCATTCACTTTCGTCACAGAAATATCAATGTTACTTATTATTTGCTAGAGACAAAATATATAAGGGGGAAATTATTAAAGGGTATCTATTAAGAGGGAATGTTAGTAGGTCCCTGCTCCATAGACCTAATACTATATTTTTTCTGCCACAATTTCTGCCGAAGTATTGCTTTGAAACATATGAAATTTTACTACAGTCAAAAGATCAGTGATAGAAGTTAATTAAAAAAGTTTTAAGGAAAAAATAACTAATGCTTTTTTATTAACGTTTAAAATAATTATAAGGTTAGCGTATAAAACCTTTTTAAGTATGTAGGGATGCTGAGTTTGAAATAAAATCTTCTTTTTAACATGAACATAGTTTATTTAACGGTGTCTAGAGGAATTTTAAAAAAAGCTATTGTTCAACATTTGGTACATCGCTCCGAAGAGCTCTTACAAATACGTCTTACAAATTTAGTTACATAGCGTGGAATGAAATTCAAATAAAACGGCTGGCAGGAAGCAGCAACGTCACGCAGTGACGTAGTACTGTTCCTAACCAATACGATCCGAAGTGCTCAAGTCGGGGGGAAATCCCACAAATCGGCCGTCCTGACATGTCGCTGACCACAGCGGCGTACTTAAAACTTTAAAAAAATTAAAATACTTATCAAGAGCACTGCGAATCGTTTACAAACACACATAATTTTATAGTAATTATACAATTGAACATTAAATTGTGCATTTTAAATATCGTTATGAATATGAACACATTATTAGAATATACAAATACACAAACACAATTATACTTATGATGAAAAAAAAAAAAATTTTTTTTTTTTTAGAAGGGGCTACCCAAATGGTTTCATGAGGTCAGCTGAAGAGGTGGTTTGATTTGGGCCTGCATGATTCCCTATTTTAGCTACCTCGTATCTGTCCCTACCATTAACTTTGGTGACTTCGTATGGGCCGAAGAATTTGGGTCTTAGCTTCAGTCCTGTACCAAATTGAGTTCTTTGGATAGCTACTAAATCACCCAGTTTATACATAGTAGCCTTTTTGCATTTTCTGTCATGTTGTTTTTTATTTTCATCTTGGATTTTAAGGATGTTTTCTTTGGCTTCTCTTCTGAGTTGATTCCTTTGGTTATTATAGTAATCCATCATTTCTTCGGTTAAAATTTCTTTTACAATGAGATCTTCTTTGTTACTCATTTTAATACCAGTTAACAATTCAAATGGAGTGTATTTGGTGCTTCTACTAACTGAACTGTTTAAAACTCTCTGTACTCTTGAGACATACTTGAACCATTTTGTCGGTTCATCGAGAGCTAGTTTAGCTAAGACTGGTATTAGTGTTCTATGGATTCTCTCAACTTGACCATTTCCACGAGGCACTCCAGTTGTAATTTGTAGATGCTGAATACCTTCAGTATCACAATATTCTTTAAATGCATTTGATGTGAAAGCGGAACCTCTGTCAGAAATAATGCGAACGGGATTACCAGAGGTTTTTTGCTGGAGTTTAATCTTTTCCAATGCATCTTCAGCTGATACCGACTTTACAGGATAGAGCCAAACGAACTTGGTGAAAGCATCCACTACAGTTAGTATATGCTGATACTGTTTGTTCGTGGAAGTCATCGGTCCAATAAAATCCACATGATAAGTATGCAAAGGCGAATCTTCTTTGGGAATCGGATGCAACATTCCCTCTTTCTTGCAGCTTTTCTTATTTGCCAAGATACACGGTATGCAATTGGCAACCACTGTTTCAGTCTGGGAATGAAGATCAGGAATGAAGAAGTCTCGTTTTGCAATTTCTTTTGTTTTCGCAACTGAAAAATGTCCTTTTTCGTGGGCTGATTTAATCAATTCAGTCTGCATCCCTTTTGGTGCAACCATTAATTCTCGACCATTTTCGTACTTGTACAAAATGTCATTCTTCAAGAAATATTCTTGGTGGCTGTCCTCTTTTACTAATGATTTCAGTGTTGTTATGTACTCATCTTTCAATCTTGCAGTTACAGTTTCATCAATAATCATCACTGGATTTCTACTCAAGGCATCAACATGTTTCATTCTTTGCCCTGGTCTATGAACTATCTCGTAATCGAATTCTTCTAAAAGTAGAGCCCACCTTGCAATCCTGGTTACTAGATCTTTTTTGTTCATTGTCATCTGAAAAGCAGAGCAGTCTGTCACGATTTTAAATTTGTTTCCCATCAGATACACCCGCAGCTTTTTTAAAGCTTCTACAATTGCGAGAACCTCCAATTCATAACTGCTATATTTTTCTTCCGCTGGACTGGTTTTTTTAGACATGAAATGGACGGGATGTAATTGTCCATCATCAGACTCCTGAAGAAGTACGGCACCGAAACCTTCTTTGCTGGCGTCAGTGTGCAGTTCAGTTTTTCGACCTGGCTTGAATAGATGTAAAACGGGGCTTGTGGCGAGAAGGGATTTAAGTTTCTCGTAGGCATCCTTTTGCTCATACCCGAACACAAATGGATAGTTCTTTCGAAGGAGATCACTAAGGGGTTTTGCGATCTTCGAATACCCTTGAATAAACTTCCTGAAGTAACCTGTGAGGCCAAGGAAACTTTGTACTTGCTTAACATTTGTTGGAATAGGAAATTTTTTAACGGCGAGTGTCTTCTCACTCGATGGACGAACTGTTCCATTTTCAACAATGTGACCCAGAAATTCTACTGAGCGCTTTAAAAACTGACATTTCTTTGTCTTTATTTCCAGTCCATATTCGGATGCTCTTTGAAGAACAATTTTCAATTTCTCTACACCTTCTGCTTCATCGTTTGATGGAATTATCAAATCATCCATATAAATAACAATAACGCCTTCTTTCATTAGATCTCTAAATACACTGTACACATATCTCTGGAATACACTTGGACTTGTACTGAGTCCAAAAGGAACTTTTAAAAATTCATACTGTCCATCCGGAACAATGAATGATGTGTACTTGCGACTGTTTTCTTCAACTGGCACATGGAAAAATCCATTCTTCAAGTCTAAGGTGCTGAACACTCTGGCATCTTGCAACCGGTCAAGAACGTCTTCAATCAAGGGCAACGGAAATCTATCTTTAACTAGCTTGCGATTTAATTGTCTGTAGTCCACGCAGATTCGTGTTGTGAGATCTTTCTTCTTGACAAGTACCACAGGACTTGCATAATCAGATGAACTTGGACGAACAATTCCATCCTTCAACCACTCGTCTATTTGCTTGTTGACTTCTTGTCGTTCAGAAAATGACAGTCGACGGGCTCTTTGGTAAACTGGTATTTCATCTTCCAAAATTATTTTCATTGAAATATCAGTGAACTTTGTTTTCTTCGGTTGGTAGGAGGTTACAAGGTCTGTTACACTTCGACGAAGATTTGCTTCCTTGATATGATTAAGATCCAACTCATTCGCTGTTCCATCTTCTGTTAAGAATATCCATTCAACTGACTCATCCAAGAGAGTTTCAGTCTTCTCATGAAAAGGACAGGGAGCATGAGCTAAAAATGCTGACCCAATGATGGCTTCAAAATTGAAATCCTCAACAGGGATAACTTGAAAGTCAAGTCGGCACACGTGTCCGTCAATGTCGACTACTTGCTGGAACGATCCCATGGTTCTAACTAGACCTTTGCCTAGGCCGGTCAAAACAGATGTATTTTTCGACAATAAAGGAAGGGGCTTAATTTTTCTGTAGATGTCATCTCGTAAGATATTACGTGTACTGCCTGTGTCTAGAAGTGCTGTAGCGGTTACTTCACCCAATTTGATTTTCTTCACAAATTTATTAAGATCGACATCCGGATAATCTTTGGGTTCATTTGATCCTACGGCAACTTGCACCAGGTGTGTTTCAGGAGTTTTTTCACGATCTTTCTCAGCCTTATTGTTCTTGTCTCGAACGACTTTAGGACATGAATTACGCAGATGTTCTGGAGAACCACATTCAAAGCAAAGGAGCTTCTTCTGTCCGTGAAACTTGCGTTGACCAGACATTGGTCTGTTGTCTTCAGTTTCAGACTTAACATGCCTCAATCCCTTGTAGCCTGAATGCTCTTGACTAGTGCGATTTTCACTAAATTTTCTGTAAGGTTTCCCATGAAAATTTCTCTTTGTGAGACTCTCCTTCAAACTTTCAAATTCATCGAACATTTCAGCGAGATCGTCTGGCTTTTTCAGATTTAACCATTCTTTGAAAAAGTGTTCTTTTACGTCTTCTGGAGCTCTAAATTTTAACTGTTCAGTGATGAGCAAGTCCACTAAGTCTTCAAAAGAGTCGACTTTTAAATCAGCTATCCATTCTTTAAAATAGCAGCTCAGCTCATGTGCGTAGCTCCTCCATGTCTTATCTGGACCTTTGACATGTCGATAAAACAAGTTCTTCAATTTTTCAGAGGTTAATTTGTATTTCTTCAAAATTAACTCTTTAACATAATCAAAATTGTTTGCATTTTCAACCGACTCTCGAGCAAGCATGTTCGAGATATCTGATGGCATCACATGAAGTAGGTAGGCAACCCAATTTTCCTTAGGAACTCTAGCCATTTCTGCTCGTCTTTCAAAGTTGACAAGGAACAACCCCATTTCGTCTTTTTTCTCATCGAATTTAGGTGTTATCTGAGCAAGCGGGATCTTTTGTTGAGTTTCTTCACTTCGTCTTGGAACTACAGCAGCAGTCTGCAGTTGCATGCGCTGAACCTCCAAGCGTTGCATCTCAAGTCGAGTTTCCCTCTCTTCACGTTCTCGGGTTTGTACCTCTGTCCTCTCTTCGATGATTCGATTCAAAATTATACGCGTCGTTTCTTCATCATAGCCATCACTTTCTAAAATCAGTTTTCTGATATCTGCTACCTTACTTCCATCAGCCGGAGTCAAACCCAACTCCGCAGCGACCTCAACTAAGTCAGTCTTACGACCCTTACTTAAATAGGACATGATAACTTTCGAACAAAAACAATGCGAAAATATTAACCTTTTAATAATTTTCAACTATATTTCACGTGGGTTTAAACTTTAAATAAGAATGAACCGTTACAAGGAACTTTCCTCAGCTTACTGACGGTTCCAGGAAATTTTAATTAGAATCCTTAACTGTATTCAATTATTTCCCCAATCAAAACAGCAGAGAACAATCTATACCCACTAATTAATCTTTACCATTAAATTAGACCTTGTCAATAATACTGTCTAATAAAAATTAATATAGCTAATCATATACAAATCATTACACACATAAATTATTCTGCAAAATACAATTTATCAAACCACAATTGATTGCATAGCAACTTCAATTTTTTTTTTTTTTTAATATATTTTAAACTAACTACCAATGAGTAGCTAAATCAAATTCACAGAAATTCTAAAGTTTTCTTTTCTTAAAAAAAAACTACACCCAATATTTCTTAAACAACCTTTTGGCTTATGCTTTAAAAATACCTTAACATTCAAGTTAATACTGCTCGACGACAGTAAAAAGCATACTAAAGAAATATTACCACCAGAATTTCTCAAATTAATCAAACTCTTATTTTACGACTGCAAATACAGATTTCTAGAAATTCTAAATAGTTTTCTTTTCTTAAGAAAAACAATGTCTAATATTCCCCAAACAGCCTTTTGGCTTATGCTTTTAAAAACATTTTAACTTTTCCGTTAACACTGCACGACGACAGTACAAAAGCACACCAAAGAAATATTAACACTAGAATTTCACAAATCAATTAATTTATAATGTGGTATAACAACAACTGCTATTATTTGATACCGGATACATGAAACAATCCTATCAAAATATAAACAATACCACAACGATTCCACAAATTTATCATTTACATGTAACATTAAAGAAAATATCTTTCCAAAAACTCTTTTCTAAATAATATAATTCCAACTAGTTCAACAAAAAATAAATAAAACTTCAGTTGCAGAGGCCAGATGATTAGGGGAAAAAAAAAATAAGACAACACAATATTTTTTTATTCAGCAACCCTAAAAGGAAAAGATAAAAAATCAAATGGCAAATGCAGCTGGTACTTCCTGTCTATTTCAAATACTCAAAACAGAATGATCAACTTTTTTTTTTTTTTTTTTCGCTTCCTCTATTTCCAAATCGTTAATACATAACGTATTTTAAAACGAAACAATTTTAAAGAACACCTTCTAAAAAATAATTACTTAGTGACAAAATAATATTAAAGTATTGTTCCAACTAAATATTAAAATTCTTAATTATCACTAAAATTAATATAAAATTTTTTGAATAAAGTTGTAAATGGCTTATCTGGAACTCCGATTTCCGCTGCAATTCAAAACGTCTTCCAGCAGTCACTTCACGTCCGAACAAGAACTGGACAGGGGATTTCAAGTCCAAACAGGAACTGTTCACTTGAATTTAATGTCCAAACAGGAACTGGTCACTGAAACTTAAGTCCTTTCGGGAACTATAGGCTTGACTGGACAGTTCTGAACCAAAATTACGTCGTTGAAGCACTACTGGACGGTTTGGAAGAGGCACACTTCTGGTTGGGGCACCGTGAACAACATCGGACACTTCGGAATTAAAAAAAAACTTCAGGTGAAAGCAGGTTTTCAGTTTGATTCATATTTGTTGATCTGTTACATTCGAAAAGAAATCTCGAGAAAGAAATCAATCGCGGGAAAATAAATCAATCGCGGCCGAACGCCCAATTTGTAGGGATGCTGAGTTTGAAATAAAATCTTCTTTTTAACATGAACATAGTTTATTTAACGGTGTCTAGAGGAATTTTAAAAAAAGCTATTGTTCAACATTTGGTACATCGCTCCGAAGAGCTCTTACAAATACGTCTTACAAATTTAGTTACATAGCGTGGAATGAAATTCAAATAAAACGGCTGGCAGGAAGCAGCAACGTCACGCAGTGACGTAGTACTGTTCCTAACCAATACGATCCGAAGTGCTCAAGTCGGGGGGAAATCCCACAAGTATAATAATAAAAAACGTACTAATTATTTTGCCTTCAAGTTCTTTTTTTAATAAACTTTTACTCCTGATCATTGGCCTGTTGCAAAATGTCATGTGCAAAAATTCGGCAGAAAGTGTGGTTGAAAAATTATAACTATAGATCTATGGGGCAAGGACAGACTGACATTACCTCTTAATGAAATATTTGTGTTAGGGTATCATAATAGTGAGATAGCATGACAAAAAGCTAATAGGATATTAGGGTTCACCACTAAGATTATCTCATATAAAATCAGGGATATTGGAATAATATTTTGCCACTTTACACAGGACTGGTTAGGTAACATTTCGAGAATGCTACATCTCTATGGCTCTTTGAAGCAGTAAGAAGAAAGTTTGTTGAAGATCACGAATTTGATCCAAATGCATTTGGAGTTAGACAAGCAGATGAATTATTCATCCTATGTTTGGTTGAAGAAGGCATAGCAGGCGTGGTTGATGTTAATATTTGCTACGGATATTTTTTTTTCGTCTAACCCAATTTTTTTAATGTTCATGACATGGGCGCATTCATATGGTCTCTTGCCACATTTATAAAATGCTAAACTCATATCTTCACGAAAACGTATTGAGAATTTGATTGAAAAGTTTCTAAGGAAATAACGTGTTTTATGGTTTTATTTTGGGAAGAAGTTTGCTATAGAGAACATATTTCTACCGAAAATTATCAAAAATGAATGCGTATTGTCAGAATATATGGATTAAATTGAAATTTTTTTTATACATAGAAAATATTGCTTATGAATATTTCTTGTTAAACGCCATCTTTAACAACGACTAAAAAAATTAAGAAAAAATTCATTTTATGTAATAAAACAAGTATGATTATGACAGTAACTGTCACTAAAAGTCCGCTTTCATATTCAGATACATTACATTAAGTACAATTCAGAGACAATTAATGAATTAAATATCCTTCTTTAAAGGTTGACGACATGAAACAAACATTTTCTTAATAAATAATTTTTTTTAAAGAGGAATTCTATCAAGTTAACGAGTTTGGTGACATAATTGGTGAGAAAGTTTGCCTCCAAATATTCAAGTTATTTATTTAGCCTCAAGGGCAATAAAATTTTTACTTTTTAAATTTCCATTGTAGAAAACTATTCCGAACTTGTGATACACGGCTGGAACAATCTTAGGATATGATCTTCACTAAAGTGCAAATATTCACATGCCGCTTCGTTTTTGATCGCTTCTCATGTGAGCACTCGTTATTTAAAAAAAAAAAAAAATCCTTTACATTAATTTCGATTTTGTTTGTCTGTGTCTGGCGCTCAAATCTGCGGAAGCCTTATTAACCCATTTACCGCCATTTGATCAGGTTGAAATGCGGCAGATAGATTTGATGTCAATGACATGTATTCTATCAAATTTTGGGGGTTGCCACTGTTCCTAAAATGTCGCTTTCACACACATTTCGATAATCGTATTGGAATACTAATAAATCCGATTTAATTGATCATTGTTGAAAGTCTTTCATGTTGCCAAACTCAATTTAATCAGAATTAATAAAAGATAATTGGACGTGATTGCATAAATTCATTATTATTGAGTGTGGACCAGTCAGTTCAACGTTGTGTTGCTTCGTAATGCTGCAAGTGAGAGTATTTTAATAAATCATTGTTGAAACTCTTTTTTGTTGCCAAAATTGTTTGAATCAAAATAAATGAAAGATAATTGAAAGTGAATGCATAAATTCATTATGGAGTGAAATCCAGTTATTTCAAGTTTGCGTTGCGTAGTAATGCTGTAAGTGAAAGAATTTTGCCCACTCATTGTTGAAACTTCTCCCAATGTTGCCAAAATTGTTTGAATCAGAATAAATTAAAGATATTTGGATGTAAATGCATTCATTTTTAATAAAACAATTAATCTCCTTGCCGTCATCCAATCGGGCTGAAACTTGGCAGGTAGATTCGATGTTGATGACAATGAATTTAATCAAAAGTTTGGGGATGTAACTGTCACTAAATGTTTGCTTTTAAGTAATACTAATAAACCAACTTACTGTGATCCAATTGCGCTAAAATAGCATTTAACCAATCATTGAAGAAACTCTTTCCTGTTGCCGTTTTTTTATTAAATAAATAAATAAATAAATAAATAAATAAATAAATAAATAAATAAATAAATAAATAAATAAATAAATAAATAAATAAACGTTCGTTCGTCCGTTTGTTCGAACAAACAAACAAACAAACAAACAAACAAACAAACAAACAAACAAACAAACAAACAAACAAACAAACAAACAAACAAACAAACAAACAAACAAACAAACAAACAAACAAACAAACAAACAAACAAACAAACAAACAAACAAACAAACAAACAAACAAACAAACAAACAAACAAACAAACAAACAAAAAACAAACTACTTTAATCAGAATAAATAAATGATATTTGGTGTGAGTGCATAAATTGACGTTCATTTTTAATAAATAAATTTTGAAACGTAGTTTGCTGCATATTTTATTCATAGCGATGTTTTTAATATTTAAAATTAGATGCAAACACCAATCACACGCTGACAACAGAATCAGCCCTATGTTAATGAATATAAAATTTTCCATGTATATAAAAGATTTATATCTTTGTTTTTATGGATTATATTATTATGTTTCTTTATCGTAACAGGAAATTGGAAGAAACAAGCTACTTCTGAGTTATCTCTATCCTCTCTGAAACTATTTGGACGCAGACACGTTTAACTGTAATTATTTTGCAAAATAAATTATCAAATAAATTCTCTAGTTATTCAAAAACACGCTTAGTTCAAAATTGTTTTCTAAATATAATTGAAGTTTTAAAATATTTATATTAGAAAATATAAAGAACGCCACCCGGAAAAAAATAATTGGATAAAGTGGGTTTTGAAAAAGTAATCCGAGAACATTAGACTAACCTGAAGAATGCTAAAACACAGATAATTTTTTTAGATTTCTTTTCATGTTTGAGCCAATCAATTAAACAGTTTAAAATTTATTTCTTTGAATATAACATATTTTGATGAATAAAAGAAGTTTTCCCTGAAACTGTCCATGATCATCGACATTCCTGATATTTTTCTCATTTTTTTTTGTAAAAGGCGAGTGACATGCTAGATGCTTTTCTGCACATGTTTGTTACTTACACAATATTCAGCTAATATTCGAATACAGAAAAACATATAAAACTTGACTTTTCAACTTTAAAATGCTTATTAATATGCATTTGTGTTTTAAGAAGAGAAATTATTATTTTTCAAACTTAAATCCTAAAAATAATATTTGGGTGTTTTAATCCAGAGATTTAATACTCATAAAAACAAAGTTTTTAAAATAAATTCACTATATGCATTGCTAATTTTTGTATTCATTAACACAGCGCCGATTTTGTAAACAGCTTTTGCTTGGTGTTTGCATCTAATTTTTAATATCAAAAACATTTCTAGCAGCAAAATGTGTGGCAAACTACGTTTCAAAATTTATTTATTAAAAATGAACGTCAATTTATGCACTCACATCCAAATATCTTTTATTTCTTCTGATTAAAGTAAATTTATTATTTATTAAAAAAGAGTTTCTTCAATGGTCGGTTAAATGCTATTTTAGCGCGATTGGATCACGGTAAGTTGGTTTATAAATATTCCGTAAAAGCGAACATTTAGTGACAGTTACATCCCCAAAATTTTGATAGAATGCATTGCCATCGACATCGAAACTATCTGCCAAGTTTCAGACCGATTGGATGACGGAAAGGGGATTAATTAGGCCACCGCAGATTCCGCCACAATCTACACAAATCAGGTTAATAAAAATAATTTAAAAATGATTTTTTGGGTGTTTTAATCTAGAGATGAAAAAAACTGATTTCTATGCATATGACATACCTCCCTACTCAACTTACGTATGAAAAGAAAGACGTACATATGATTAGAATATTAAGGGGACCGGGGAGGCAAGCAAATTCAAAAATATTGATTTCTTTTTTGGTCTGCAATTATAGCCTGAACTTTTGTCTTTAAATGCATACAAAAGTCAGAAGGTGTTTATTATGGTGCTGGACTTTATCCATGAAACTGATATCAAAAAATTTTCTGTTTTTTTTTGCTAATTATTTTCTTTATTTGCGTTTTTCTCTGAAAGTATTTTCCATGTTTTACAATAAATTTAAATTGTTCCTTGTGATTTAAAAATTTGTATATTCTTTTTAAATTTTGGGAAATGGTTTATGTTACTATTTTGAAAATAATTGTTCATGGATTTTAAAATCTGATAGTTTTTTATTACTTTACTTCAGTTTTAGTATTGGCATGTCATGAAAAAAAAAATCAAAAATTCCCCAATTAACAACAATTTTTATTTTTAATTGATGAAAGAATGTGTAAATAAAAAATCCATTCCTAATCATTTTAACATACATTTAAATAGTCTGTACAAAAAAAATTGAACTATTTAGGGAAAAATTGAAACACAAGGAGCATTTTTTTTAAATTTAAAATTTTAAGGTTGAAATGTTTGAAAATGTGAAATAGTTGAAATAAATGTTTGAAATTTAATATTTTCCATTGTTTTCAAGGCATTAATTTACATACAAAATTTCATGCATTTTGGTATGTAACTTTTAAATCCCCCCTCCCAATTTCCTTTACAATATCTGTCATCAGCCATTTTAGGAAAGGGGCTTAGTTTTTTTTTTTAATTTTATGTTCTTTTGTAAATGCGGTATAACCAATGTAAAAGTATGAACCAGCATTTTTTCATTTTAATGACTAAAATAATGAATATAATTTAATAACTAAAATAATGAATATAATTTAATAACTAAAATAATGAATATAATTTAATAACTAAAATAATGAATATAATTTAATAACTAAAATAATGAATATAATTTAATAACTAAAATAATGAATATAATTTAATAACTAAAATAATGAATATAATTTAATAACTAAAATAATGAATATAATTTAATAACTAAAATAATGAATATAATTTAATAACTAAAATAATGAATATAATTTAATAACTAAAATAATGAATATAATTTAATAACTAAAATAATGAATATAATTTAATAACTAAAATAATGAATATAATTTAATAACTAAAATAATGAATATAATTTAATAACTAAAATAATGAATATAATTTAATAACTAAAATAATGAATATAATTTAATAACTAAAATAATGAATATAATTTAATAACTAAAATATCATCTTGATCGGGAAAAAAAAAAAAAAAAAAAAAAAAAAAGAAATAGCTACATTAAAATTAAAATATAGCTATAATTTTAAATGCATTAATTAAAGTTAAAATATAGTTATAAACCCAAATTTTGTGCACGTTAATTGTAATGGCGTCATACATAGTTTTTTTATCATAAAATCTCTGAATAAGGAATTTTAGTTTCTTTGTTAAAATCTTATGTATTATTTCAAATTAAAAAGAAAAAAAAAAAAGTTTGCAGAAGATTTTACTGATTTTTCCTGATTCACGCCCAAACAAGGCGCAATCTGTGTAATTTCTAAACCGCGTACCTATCTAGAACATCTTTTAATCCTTTTCAAAGAAGTATAAAATCTTCTGAAAAACCCTGAAAATTTATCATAAATTCTAAAAACCTCAGCGGGTAATATTTTGCACGACGCGAAAGGTGTGCAACTGCTTTCAGGTAAAAGTGCAACGCCCAATATTATGGTCATTGAATTGAAGTCAACTTAACGCCCCACAGTATATCAGAAGGGTGCTATTTTAACAGCGTGACAAGGAAATAAAGATTTTTTTTTAGAATACTTTATATTAAATTCGATTTTGTGTGAGTCCAGGTGGATGTGTATATCGATGCCGGGGAAATCTGCTGAGGCCTAATTAACACACTTGCCGTAATCCAACCGGGTTGATACTTGGCAGATAGATTCGACGTCGATGACAATGCATTCTATCAAAGTTTGGTTGTTGCTACTCACAATAAAAGGTCGCTTTTACACTTCTATAATCGCTGCGGAATACTAATAAATCCCATTTAATCGATCTTTTGCGGAAACTCTTTCCTGTTGCCAAAATTGTTATAATAATATAGATAAAAGATAATTGAACGTGAATTCATAAATTCCTTATGGAGTGAAGTCCAGTCAATTCAACTCTGCGTTGCGTAGCAACGCTATAAGTGAAATAATTTTAACCGATGATTGTTGGAACTCTTTCTTATTGCCTAATTTTTTTTAATCAAAAGAAATAAAATATGTATTTTTATTGCCTTACGTCAGACTTAGCTTTTACTCACGTTCTATTATCCAAATACCAAACATGCCATTTTCCATCCTCAAATCCAGTTGATTCTTGGCAAATAGGCTCGTTGTAGAAGATAATGTATTCAATAAAGTTTTTTGAGAAAAAAAGAAGTTATTAAATAGTTCGGAAAGGATATTTTGTTCTTAGTGGTCAAACGGCTGTGAAAACTCGATCTGAGTTCAAGAAGTTGCAATTGCACATAAAAATTGGCAATGTTGATAAAGAATTTATATGAAAACTATGTTTTTTGGGATTATATTATTTACATCTTCTGTAAAGGTTTTTTTTTATAAGTAGCAGTTCGAAAGTTTTAAAAATACATGGCTTAAAATGGAAACAACCATTCTTCACTTTAAATACATTAATCATTGATATTTTTGAAATGATTTAAATGGATATTACAAAAATGTTTATTTTCTTGTCCATTAGATGTAGAAAACATGATAAGCGTACAAAAAATAAGCTCGGTTATTTTTTGGTGTATCAGAATAATATCAGTGATTCTGTCACGCTACTTATTTTACCTTTTGTAAGTCAGAAAATAACGAATTGATGAAACTAGAAAAGTGTCTGAGGATGGGAGTCCTAACTAAAATTTTCAATCAGTTTTAACATGGTAACCATGAAGAATGGTTGCCATCATAATGGTTGAGAAGAACCATTTATAAAAAAGGATATAAAACAATAAATAATTAATTGGCAGTTTCTATTTTTCCCTTGCCTGATAATTTTTTATTTCCAATAAGCTTACTTAAATATTATATATATACTTTTAGTTTTACACTAATTTTATGATACGTTTATAAAAATGCTATGCTCATGTCCATCTATTTGTACATGGACCGCGTTCTTAACCATAATTAATTATAACTTTCATCATCCATTTTTGCCAACATGTTTGGTGAATTTTTGTGAAATAAAATATTAAGTACTGTCGAATTCGCTAAATTGATGAGTTTTCTTTATTTTTCTATTCTATCAGTATATCCCAACAAAAATTCCAAGTGTCTGCAGACGTTTTTTTTAAAAAAAAAAAACTACTCCATATGGACGTCAATTTCATAAATTTAAGAGTAAACTTTGCTATTCATCCATTGAATAAACGAGAAAACATATTTATATTTAATTTCAATTCTTGACAAAATAATTTCTATCCATCATAAAACGAAATATATGAAAGGATATTTTACTTTAAAAAATCAATTATATAATCAAATTTACGTGAGAAAATTGTACTTCTTTTGATGTTAGTCAATTGATCATTCATCTGAGAGTATGAACTTGACTAATAAATTATTTAAATGATATGTTTTTTCTATTCAAGTATCAAAAATAATATAATTTTTTTTAATGTAATTTCGTTTTATAATTTTTAACTGCAATCTTTTATAAAAAAAAACTATTTTAGAATAAAATATAAAGAAATGGTACCCTGTTAATTACGTCAAGGTTTATAAAATATTAGACTTGGCCATTTTTAGATTGTTTAAAAATTGACAATAGGTTAATAGATAAGAAATGTAGGTGATAATGGTGTTAAAAAAATTAAAATTTTTTTTTAATACAATTTAATTTAGCAAGTTTTTACAAACAAAAGTAGTTCAGTGAATGGAGTGTCCTCCAAATTACATAACACGGATATCACTAAATTTTTCTTTGTCTGATATCAGCCCGGCTAATTCCCTTCTATTTTTTTATTATTTATTAACTATTAGCATGAATATTTAATCAACAATTTCCTTACTAATTACAAGTAATACATTAGTTTGCTTTCATAGTTCTGATTACTTAAAAAACTAAAATAATAATAGAAGAAATTTTACAAGCCTTACAGCAACTTTATTTTGGGAAGTGACCAATTTTTTTTTAAACAATCTTTTCAAAGAAACATTTTTGTAATTTTAGCTGTAGGATTTTAAATAAACAAAAATAAAAAAAATATTAGGGTATGTATATTTGAAAATGCATGTAATAACGTAGGATTAGTAGTTAAAATTAAATATTAATGTGTTTTTATCAAAAAAGGCATTTTATACCGGTTGGTCAAGTTAACCATTTATTTTACTCATACTGGTTTTTCCTATTTATAATTGTTTGTTATTGAACAATTTCTGTTGTAGTAAGTTTAAGACAATAATTAAAAGTTAGCACAAGAAAATTTCTTCTAGAAATCACGGAGAATTAAATTACAGGTTAGAGTTGCATTTTTTTACTGTTACTCACATTTGTAGTAATTTTGATAAAATTAAATAATCAATTTTAATTTATTCTGAAATAATCATACTGTGTGGAAAGTGGATAAGAAATTATATGTTTAGTATTCAAAACGGAATATTTCTTTTAACATGTGAAGTAATTGCAAACGTATGTTTTTAAAACATATGTATCCATTGCAATTAATGGTTTCTTATAATGCAGATGATTACAAAAAATGCATTTTATACAAGTAAATTATTTTCATTTAGCTGAATACCCGTGCTTGCTACAAAATTTGAACCATGTATATATTTAAACAGCTAATTGCTTAATATATATTTAAAACATTCCAAATATTTAAAAAGTGAATTCAAAATTATCCTTAATTAACTAAATAAATATATTAAGTGACAGCTAAAATCTTTTTAACTATATATAGTATTTTTTCTAGATACTTGTCTCATTGAAAGTTTTGCTGAATAATTAAAGCTATATAATTATAAAAAAGAAATTCTTCACGCGTTTAAAAAGGGAAACAGACAAAGAAAAATTCAAATTTTAGCATACCGTTGTAATTGTCGACCAAAATTCTTTAAGTAAAGACAATTTATTTTAGCATAGCTTATCAATAGGATACCAGGTAATCATTCATGTTTGGTGAATTAAATAGCAAGATAACATTAAGCAGTTGAAAATCAAACAATTTGTTCACATTAATATTTCTAGTAATAACACGCAATATAAATCCTCGACAATCTATAGAACTGTAATGATCGAAAACTTTGAAACATATATTTAAGTGACTCTCAGGATGTTTAACATAAATTATGAATCTAGATGAAAGAAAAAATTATTTAAATTCGAACAATTATCTGTTTTCCCCAAACAACTACAGTTGAAATACTTTTTAGTCTTTATCACATTCTCATGTTTGGGATGTTTTGAAAACTTGCTGAAAGTTTCATGGAAATTAATTTAAAAAAAAAAAAAAAAAATATTTGCGTGGTTTTTTGACAGAAATATATAAGACATTATTAAGAGAGAAACGTTTTTCAATGCAACAGTAGCTAACATTTTTTCAAAATTTGCATATATATTACTACTAGCTGAATACCCTTTCCTTGTTACGAAATTTTACGATGTGCACTTAAGCAATCAAAAGTCATTCATCCATGATTCATCTCTTTTCTGTGATTTATTAATGATTAATCAAAGTCTTGATGTGTAATACATTTGTATGTTATATGTGCATATTGAACTTCTTTACTAAGTAAATCGTAATCTTTAGTAAACCATTAGGGGTGGTTAAACTGATTATAATTGCTAAATTTTCCCACGCAAAATTAGACATGGTTCAATGGATAATAAGATTTTGGTATATTCCACATTTGAAACATTCTTCTCTTTCAGGGCGATGATTTGAAATCGTGATATCTAGTTATACTTTGTTCAGTTTTGTAATCTTTTGCCCCAATTTTTAGCTTTTTGGCTGTATGGAAAATTGGGATATTTTACATTTGGTACGTTGGATCCCATATAGTTGATTATTTGAGATTGGGTTAGTTTAACTTCAGAGGATATTTGTACCAAAAGTTTCAGCTATGTGACTACATTATAAGTAGGACATTGGGATACTCCAATTTTGAACTTTGAATTTTGAATTTGAATTTTGTTTTGAATTTTGAATTTGAATTTTGTTTTGAATTTTGAATTTCCTTTTTCAATTCCTTTAAATGAATTAATTGAGATAGGAATAGTTTACTTTTCCTACATTTATCCTTGTTGTCATAAGTACGAAATTTCAGACATGTGGTTTTATGGGAAGTGAGATAATAAGTGATGAATCAGTTAGTCAGTCAGAGAGGGGTACGGCTTTTACAAGTAGAGATAAATTACAATTTAAAGTATTTATTTTGTTTGATAAATTTTGATATTTTTGATTCGATGTTGTGTCATTAAATAATTTTTAGTTTATTACAACAAATTAGTTTTGTATTATAAAATTACTTTATTACCATGAGACTCTTTATTATTAAAGAATTTAATGTTGTGGTGGATTTTTATATACTAATTTGATATTTTGCTTTTCATTTCAATTCTCAAGCAAAAACATACTAAATATAAATACACTAGTGTATTCTGCTCTCTGTTCGCTCATAACCGCCAACCCCCTGAGGATTTCTCATTGATTTGCTTCACGGACCATTCTTTGCCCAGTAGTTCATTTGAATGTTTCAAATTAGTAATTGTTTAAATCAAACAAAATTTATAAAAAATCAAATTTCCATTGAACATTTGTACTGAATCATAGCATTTTAAAGCAGCAGGAAATAAACCCTGCTAATGACATCCGCATTCATTACCAAAGAAATTTTCATCAAGACTGATCGAAACTTCGTATTTGTTAAACGTTTAAACTTTGAAGGAATAAAAACATAAAAAACGTATTAATTTATTCACTGAAGCAGTACGACTTAAATTTAATTATGCAAACAACGAGGCTGAGATATCACCTTTCTGCTTCAGCGTTTCATATGAAACGTTTCATTGGTGGAAAATCTTATGGTATGAAAGAAACGTTTTTATTGTATATATGTACGGACTACATCAGATTTTTATACTTAGTTACATTTTGTAAAACCTCACGTGAAAATATGGGAATTTTATGTATTAGAAAATAGTTAGGGAACTGCGGTATCACCAAAGTAATAAGTGCAATTTAAAAAATAATTATTTCTACTGAGTTAATTTTTACTCTACGTGGAAGAATGTTTGAGTCTCTTTTGAAAATATAGCCTGCTATATATTTTTTAACATTTATTTATATCGTGTTGACAATATTCAAATAACAATCACAAAATTTAGTCAAACTTAAAATGAATATTTTAACTTATCGTCATCATATTCAGTAGCCTACCGTATTTGATCTATTTTCAAAAGTGTACTTAAAACCTCAAAGGGAAACTTGTATAGTACTTAAGTCTTTTGTTAACAATTCAGTCTTTTCACGCATTTAGAAAGATATCCTCGTCAACGCCTTTGCATCTAAATAAAATTATGCCATTTGTTTCGAGAAGGAAATGATAAAAGGTTTTGATTTTGAGAGCTTTTGATAAGGTGTGTCATTCTTTGCTATTATTCATCTTTTCCGTAACTGACTATTCTATCTATCCGAAACTGGGTCTTCCACATTTGAATAGAATCGAAATAGAATTAGATTCGCACGTCTGATGAAGCTACTCGTCTATTTTCATTCCTTCCGGTAACCAAGTTTATATTCAAGTGAGAGATTGTCAAGTTATAACTCGATAATTATGTTTTGGAATTTGGATTCGAAATGAGAGCGAATTCTCATAAAGGAATGTTTTCTATTTGGTTAGCATCTATTTGTATTGTCAGAAACTTGACAGTATATAAAAAATAGTTTTCGTTTTTTTAAACTTCTAAAAATGGCAACCGAAGCTTTTTGTGTTATAAAATTGCCATCAAGTTTTATAACATGTATGATTTTGTTTGTTTAGAAAAGATTTAACAATTCATTCAAAAAGTGTGAGCGTTAAAAAACTTGCACACTATTTCTGTGCCAATATGTTTCACTAAAAAAATTAATTTTATCAGCAAATTAGATTTAAATATAATCCTTTGGAACAACAAAAAAGGGACTCGTCCAATGGGTTACATATTTAAAGTAAATACGCAACTTGAGTATCAGTGCTTTTGTAAGTAGTTTTCTCTGATTATGTTATCTTACTACATTTAATGTAAAGAGCAGAATATCTGTAACTGTTTTTAATGTTCTTCAGAAAAATATAAGCACAACATTGGTCGAAATAAAGAGAAAGCTTTAAGTTAGATATTTATAAATATAGTTATTTATGAATAATTTACCTTGATATTTTTAGTCATCTTTTTAAAACTAGATTACTTAATTTCAACAAAGCCAAAATCAACAATTGTAAAAAAAATCTTTTGAATATTTAAATGACACAAACATTATAAGTTATAAATTGGAGTGAAATGTAACAATTTGACAAAACCTTGAAATGAATCTATTAACTACAACTAAGCTACCATGAGAGAGACCAGATAAAAGTAAAAGTCTAAAGAGACATCTCAATTCTTAAACTATTCATTTAAAACGTTTCACATCGCGATAAGTATCTCGGTGTGTGTTGATTCATGCGGTATGCCACCTATCAGGTATCTTAAGCGAACAACAAGCCATATTGCAAGATCCCTCGTAAAACGTCAGCCGCACAATTTGAAATATTATTCCATTTCGAATGTTTTTCTTTTCTGGCCCCTCTTAGGAGGAAGAAACCTTGACACGAAATGGTGTGGCAGATAGCAGCACACGAATTCTTTATCGCCAAGATCTGTTTTTAGAAGAGACCAACTCGTTCATCTCCAGAAACAAAGAACAACATTTTCACCTCTTGCGTTACGCGTCATTTAAAAAAATCTTTTATGTTTTCCGTTGGGCAATCGTAAAATTTCCAGGGAAAATTCCATTTGTCATGAGGATTTCCGTGGCAAATTACACGTCTGCCCACATAACGGGCAACCCTTCTGGATTTACTGCCGCAATGTACATTGTTCGATTAAATTTCGAACATTCCTGCTGCGGTGAGCTCCGAAATCATGCTCTTAGGTTGGGTAATCAGGAATTTCAGACCAGGTTCCATTTGTCACGGTGGTGACACGCCCGCGAACTGATTGGGCACCCCTTTCGGATTTAGAACATGAATTCCTTGTTCGATGGTCCTCCGCAAGTGGTATCTGCAAATGAAGAGCCGAACTTGGAGTGTCGCAACTGTGAACTTAACCCCTGGAATTTCACCTCAAGTTTTTCCCCGTTGGGTAACACTTTCAAAATTATGACTAAAAAGACATTACCGCATTCCTTAACATTTTCTAACTGTTCTACGTGAGAAAGGGAAAAGGCAAGTGGGAGGTTGCTATTTTACGACGAATAAATCCGTTCCTAACACTGACGAAATGGCGAAAAAGTGATCGATTGGCCAAGCCTTAGAAAGATCAATCTTCGTGGACTATTTTCTTCACTACCGGTTGAGAAAAAAAAATTAACTTTTTTTTCTATATGGTTTCCTACTGCACTCGAATTCATTTTAGGAATTTGCTTTTTTAAGCCTTTATGCTTCGTTTGTAGGGGTGCCTAAAAAGGCATTTCTCATTTTTTTACGACTCTAGCAAGTGACATAAGAGCGTTTCCTCCCAAGTCATGGGTTAGGGTCTGGGGTCATTAGGTGAGCAGATTACTGGAAGTTCATTTTGTTAAATGAGTGACAGTTCATTTGGCAGGCTTTCCGTGTTCGGAGCGAGACAACTTTCACTGATGACGCCCACATTTGAGGTGTGTGACTTGGGATGGTTTTACTTTTATTTTTCGTATTTAAAACTATTCCAGTGAATGGCCGAAAGAGCGTGAGCTATCTTAATTAGTATTCAGGAGGGAATTGGATTGAAGATGATGTGTTTGTTACAGGCATTTTAAAAGATTGAGGTTTCTTTTTAAGTTTTGTGTCCTGATGAGATGAAACTAATGCGTCATTCTTGAAGGAAACTATCAGTATTTCATTATATGTTTAAATAACTTCCTGTATATACAGAAATGTACTAAATGCTTTTTTCTCCCTTTAACTTTTAGACGCCAACAGCTATTGTCATAAAAGGTATAGTAAAATGCGCACGCGTTATCCTATGAGACTATTTATAACACCATTCAGCGAAAAAAATCAAGATTTAGTGTGAGTATCTCAAAATCTGCATCTCATACATAGCAATAGTGTTATCACAGTTACAGTTATGAGAATAGCTGCTAGGGTAAAAAAGTTGAGAGGGACAACAAAGGATTTTAGCTGTCACTCTGTAAACCTTAACAAATAATACTTTTTTTAGTAACAATTAAAGAAATGGTTTGTCAATTTTGACAATTATTTTGGCATGGGGTTATATAAGGTTGAACTGAATACTTACATGAATCCTTGATTTAATTAAAAGTTTCATTATTTTGATGAGAAGTTTGCTCAGAGCATCATTTTCCAGAAAATAATTTCTTGATAATTCAAGATTATTTTTCAAATTGGATGATCTATTTTTTAAGAATATATGGACTAGGTAGTTATCTA
This sequence comes from Linyphia triangularis, assembly GCA_963978545.1. Lineage (NCBI taxonomy): Eukaryota > Metazoa > Arthropoda > Arachnida > Araneae > Linyphiidae > Linyphia > Linyphia triangularis. The sequence continues at coordinate 63,656,568 of OZ021727.1, read as the reverse complement.
ACCTAATTATCATCGTTATTACACTAACCAATGTTTTCATTCCCCATAAATTTGTTTGGGGATGTGCATTTTTGTCATGATACTATACATAGACATACAATGCAATCAAAATGTTAAATCTTTTTGAGGCAAAATCATTTCTGTATGTAGCTATGTTTGAAATAATTTTTCACCAGATAATTCATAAATTGCTAAACTAGGTACATTGTTACTCTACTTTAATCTTATAACTTAAATTAATCTCCTTGAGTAAACCAAAAAAAGTACTTGTACACTTACAGAAATCTGTAAATAAATGTTTAATCTGCGAATCAAACTAGATCCGTATAAATATCTTCTCTGAAAAATTACTGTAACGTTGAGTTCTGTGTCAGCCAATATAATTGTTTCACATTCCGCATGCTTAACTTATTGTTATATGCAAATTTTGATGTATACAGATATCATTCTCGTCCCTTTTCTTGTTCTCATAAATTCAATATCCACATTTACATATCTGACACGCTATTATTAACTCACATAATTTCTCTTTGTTTTCTAGAATACGACAAAAGTAGCTTAACTTGATATTGATAGTACTATAACACGGCAACAAAACCCGTATCATTATTTATGGTAATCAGACCCGGAAGGGTAAGCCCAGTGGAAAAGTTATTACTTGATCTACTTTATAAACATCGGCGATCTTTAAAATGAAGGACTTTAAAATTTCCGTGCGACAATAATTATACCTTTGGGGCTTGACAAATGTACGCTGAAGGTTTTTAGGACATCCCAGGAAGTGGGAAGTCTGATGCTGTTTAACCGCAAATTAAATTTCACTTTTGAATTGAATGCTGTAGACTTAATCAGAAAATTTTCTGGTGTCTGAAAAGACGCATGGAATCATAGTTAAGTTTTTAATTCAGTGTGTAGGTCTAACTGCGACTGAATATTCCTACAATTCGTTATGAGGAAAATCCCATGCTTTACAATTTTACTATCAGTCTATACAGTTATTGTGCAATTTTAAGCAAGACTGTAGTTATATTTAATTTTCGTTTTTTTGCCGTTTTCCCCTTCCATATATGATTTTTTGCGGTATCAACAAAGTTAGAATATTGTAAAAGCCAACAAAATAAAATGAATATCATTTTTTTTTTTTTTTTTTTTTTTTTTTTGGAATTAATTTTTTAGTCGAGTAGTTTTGATGCATAAAGCTCACATCAAAGTGATACCTTTGTGTATCATAAAGACAAATGAAACAACATAATCAAAAAAAGAAATACAAGTGGACAATTGTGGTAAACGCAAAATGTGTAATGGCAGTTATACAGTCGTACTCGTGTTAAAAATCACACAACTCAAAGAACCAACCATTAAAAAGGAATACCTTAAATAATTGTTGGCAATGCACTCTTTTCTTAGACTTACGTGAGGTATCATGCTGTTCCCAATTTCTCGTCCATCCTTTAGAAGTGTTTTAAAGTGAGGGATCTTTCACAACGCAATCAATCTTGCCATAAAATAAACGAATTGTTAAAAGAAAACAAGGATAAATGAGACAACATAGTCACAAAATCAAATATTAAATGTACAGTTGCGGTACATGTAAAATAACGGAGAACCATTTGTGTGGGGTTGTACATATGCTTCTATGCTACTAATTACACGACTCAAAGAATTAAAATATTAGATGATCTGATTTTCCTTATTGTTGAATTTGCTCTGTATTTGCATACTTAACATGAGGTAAGAGCTCTGGTTGCGTAAATGCCCGTTCTGTCTTTAGAGCTGCTTTTGAGTGAAGGATAAAGCATTGAAGCTTGCAATAAGACATCTCTAAGAAATGTCCTACGTGGTTGAAGAAATTCGTAGTAGAGTAGTGATAAGGCGTAAGTATAAGAGTAAAAGCTGAGTTCTGTGATTTTTTTTTTACACACTTCAATGCATATTATGCTTCAATGTACCCCTTTAATGATATTCCATTCTTTTACATATATCCCGACTGCAGCCTTAGCATTTCATTTCGCGACCGCGTTGTTTCATTTATCCCTGTTTTACATTTTACCATTCATTTATTTTATATCAAGGTTGAATATTTTGAGAAATGTCTCTAACTTGAAAAACAGCCTTCTAAAGACAATTCGGTGATGGTGCTGATACTTCATGCTAAGTATAATTTTAGAGTTGTGTGATACTTAATATGGATGCTCAAGTGCGCTAATGATTTCTCCTTCTTTTGCATATACCATAACTGTACCCTTTATATTTCATTCTGCGATAGTGTTGATTCATTTATCATAATAAAACATAAAGAAGAGTCTGTTGTGAATTCCATGTTTTCTAAACAGTTCGATAAAAATTGTCAGCAGAAAAACTGATACTTTAACTTTGTACGAGTATATGCTACTGTACAAAATATAGCAATATTTAATAAAATAGCAATATTTGGGTGAATATTTAAGCATTTTACGAATTCATCTTGTTTTTCCGTAACAGTTTAATTTGCTTTACCTTTTATAAAAATCTGTCGCAGGAGAGATAAGTCTGGAAAATATATATTCTTTTTAGTTTTAAAATGTTTGGGACATTATAAAAGTTTAAAGAAATAGCATAAAACTGATGTATGTTATAAAGAATAATTGTATTTCTGCAGCTAAAATTCGGTTTTAGTTTAACAAAGAAAATAGGTATTGAATATTTAGCTTCATAGCTGATAAAAATATGGTACTTTCAGTTTTTACTAATAATTAATACAATTTTACCTTTTCCTTCATTTGAAACAAAGTTTCGTAAAGGCAAGTGAAAGCAGCGTTCTATAAAATGAAAGTAATTGATACTTGTCACAGTAAGAGGCACATAAGGGACATTTTCCAGGGGAAAATCGAAGTTGACAGAAATGTATAATTTAAAAAAAATAAAAAAAAATAAGTATGCTAGATGGAAAGACATTTCAAAATCTAGGTTTGTTTCGTTTATAGCAATTGAATGTTTGACTGTAGCTTCCTCATAACAGAACCGTAACTTTAACGGTCAGGTACAAGGTATGTTTTTCTTCAAAGCAGAATTGTTCTGAAATTCTACAACCGTTTGAGAATATTGATGTCCATAAACTTGTATTTCCTTTCCAACAAGTAAACAGATAATTTTTATTTGTTCCACTATCATCCACTGTTTTTTTCATTATATTTATTTGTTTGTCTTAGATGTGTATGATAAAGTAGAATTTGAAACTTATCTAGCAGCGATAAATTGTTAGTTTACTATCTGAACAATAAAATGTTATTTTTCGGTATCATTAAGAAAACCCTTACATTTAAGTCAATCTTAAAAAAACATTATTTTAAACTTCTACAATTATTTAGTGTTCGTTTATCCTCAACATACCACGTTTTCGTCTAAAAAATTAGTAAGTACTATATTTTTTTGGCGTTTTCTTATAGCGAGGAAATAGTTATTGTATAGTTAAATACTACATTGCATGTTTTTATTTAGAATTTGAACTATTAGTTTTTCAATCCCCGGCTACCAAAAGCTCTAATTTCAGCTGGGGTGGTTATTAACATAGACAAATCAATCGTTTTGATTTCTTTTTTTCTGTTTAAGGAATTGTTTAAAATTCAATTATACTCCAAAAATTTTGAGCACAGTCTTGCCAAAGAGATTAAGTTTAATAAAAAAAATTGCCCAGATAATTATGTATTACGTACACTCTCACAGATTATTGTAATAACTGGTGAACAAGTACCTTTACTCCTCAAATAGGTTTAATTCTGTAATTGACTTGTACTTACAATTAATACACTGCCTAAAAATCTACGGTCGCTGTTTTATTGAGATTGGGTTTTAGGATAATAGTCGCACGAAATTTAATTTCGATTATTCGAATATTATAAATTATATGGTCGGGTCAATAATCAGTAACATTAATGAGGCGTCGAACAGCATGGCCAAATAAGAAGGCTATTAGATAAATCACATTTGGTCCGTACTGGCATGAATGGTTTAAAAAAAAAAAAAAAAAAAAAAAAAAAAGGATTATAAACAGCAAAAATTAATTTGGGGTGGTCCATTCTGGTATATAACGTCAAAAATATGTTATTGGATTGAAGCGTACAAGTCAATTTTAATAATCTGGAAATAAGTTTTCTTAGTAGAATTACACAATTTAATGTTAGGTAACGTAGCAGGAAGTTGGTTTGGCTGACAAATCTATGTAGAAATACTTTTCATGTCTATGTGGAAAATTATGAGTTTCAAAAGCATTCGTTACTCTATAGTTTCACATTAGACATCTTAAATATCTACTCCATCAATAGATCCACCCAAAAAAATACATTAAGTCGTTCAACTTCCCCAAAATTGTATTTTAAAATTGCAAAACCTAAACCGTAGTCCATTTTTCAAAAATGTCTGACTTTTGAAATCAGTACCCAGCGTGTTGCAGACGCCTTTCATTACAAAACCCCTCAACTCTTCCGTTAGTCCCGTCTCGTAAGTTCCAGAAAAAAAGTAGCCACTTCCTATTACAAAATGCAATTGTATTCTCAATCAAGTGCCAAGAAGCACACAATTAATATGATCGAAACTTTTCTATCGAAACATAACGGATAGATTTGGATGGTTACTTTCCCGTTGCCGTTTTTTCAAGCACCGTTACTTTTGATGACGGGTTTTCCCTTTCAATTAACTTGACATCTAAAGGTCAGATGCCATCGACTCGGTTTGGGGTGAGGGGAGGCTACTCACCTAAATGTTCTAATGTTTCAAACACGTTCGAGACTTTCTTTTCGTTCGCCCCCCTCCCCTTCCCCCCAATTTAAAAAAAAAAAGAAGAGGTAAGAACGTCACCTGAAGTGAGATGGCGTCATGGAACGTTGTAGGTGGTTCTACGGAGGTTTTTTTGTATGTGGCTAACGGCGTATTGCTGCACGGTGTCTGTGATGTAAGCAGGGTTTAATGGTCGAGAAAGTATTCGACCTTGGCATTTTACTGTTTGTTCTGTGTCAGTGCTGTGTTAATTGACGGCGCCAGGTTGTTTATTCTGGCGATCATTAGTAATGGAAACAAGCATCTTTTCGTCGCCATTTTTATGGAGCATTCAGTGTGACTCGTCCATTGTCCTTCAGATTCACCATCGGTGTTCTACTACCATTAATGCATTCAGTTTTAATGGTTATTATCTTTCAGTTTGGCAGCCTCTAAATGAATTTTCCCAGAGTTTCCTTCTGTTAATTAGAATCTGTCTTTCCGTCCGTCACTTCATAAAAACGTGTCGCGACCGTAAGACTCAATACAATGCAAAGAAGATGCTAATTTTGCACTATTGAAAGAAATGGCGTCCGATTGTTTATTCTAATGGTCATTAGTAACAACATTATGTTTTTGTCGCCATTTGTTTGCATTCTTTGAAAGTGAGTCATAACGATTCGGTAAATTTAATTTGGAAATTACTTTGTAATTAGTGTGTGCATTAGTAGCTTTTATCGGATATTGTAATTACTTTTATAACTTTCCTTTATTTTCCGAAGCTAGATCAGTAATAATATTAATTTATTTTTATGTTATTATAATCATATCATTACATTAAAATATCGTTTGTTAAGAAATGTTTGCTACCTACTTTTGGCAACGATTAGAAAGGAAGGATATTGTTCGGAAAATTATAATTGTAATACTTAGAATTTATTAGTTGACTGTAGTTAAGTTGAAGGAAACCAGCGTAAATAGATATTAAAAATTGTTTTATTAATATTGTTTCGAATTTTTCTCTAAAAGAAAGTGTCAGTGCTACTAATTTCTTGTTGTCCTATTTGAAAATTTTCTGATGGTTGGGATACTGGGTGAGTCATAATGTATTGACTTAACGCATATAGTTTTATACAAATTCATAGAAAAATTGTGTTGCATGTACTTTATTAAAATTATTTTTAATGAATAAAACTACTTTATATCCTATAAAAACATCTTAGTAAAAAAAGGCTCAGGCTTAATATTTCTGCCCTAAATTGGTGAGCGGTCTTGAAGTGAAAAATTTAAATTCATAAATTTGTTTTAAACATATTATTTCCAGTTCCTTTAAAATATGCATTTATATATAATATATAAAATTAGGATTTGATTGAATTAAAAATTATTGATCCATACTTAAATAGTAACTGATTTACATCTTACTTGATGACTTTTTGCGACTGTGTTAAAATATCTTTTTATAGAACAAAAACATTCTAAACATATAAAATGAGTTATTCTAATACTTTTAGAATGAATGTTTAGTTCAATCATATATGAGGCATGCCTGAGAAGCTGAAAATATTATTAAAGAAATTATTGAATCAAATTTAGCGTCCTACTCCTTATCAGTTAATCCTACTCCTTATCAGTTAATCCTACTCCTTATCAGTTAGTCCTACTCCTTATTAGTTAATACAAGAAGTACACTGCGATGCAAAAATTTAGACAATGAACAGATTCACACAGATTTCAAAATAAATTTAATCAATTTTCTTAATACAGCTTCAATGTAACATGCAATGCATACTTTACAATATTTATAACTATAAAAGTTAATTGTGCATATTGCAAGTTATTAATTGGTAACAAAACAAATTAACATTGTCTCAAAAGTTTAGATAAAAATGAAACGAAATTAAAATAAACATGATTTAAAACTTAATTGGAGATCCATTCTTGTTGATTAGTTCATAAGTATGAGTTTTCATCGAAGAAACTAAATTTTCCATGGTTTGGGGCTATATTTGGTACCATTTATCCTTTATGGATATCTTGGATGCATTTATGTTGTTGTTGTTGCTGCTAATCCTCACTGTCTGAAGGAGTCAGACAAGATCCACGAGTTCGTTGACTAAAAGGAAGTCGAAGACTAGGAGAGGATTGCTAAAGAGATCCTCCTTAGAGAGTCCCATGCAATCCAAGAGGTGCTCAGGAGAGGCCTGATGATTTTGGCACTTGGTGCAGGTGGCGAAGGTTTTCCCGCCCTCGTTGAAAGTGAGGCACTTGATGTGACCGCTAGCAAGCCTTGATAGAACAGTCCGGGTACGTCTGTCACACGGGAGGTCAAGGGACAAACCAGGTTTTGAGCCCTTGTACCAATTATGGGTTGGGGGGGGGGGGGTTTCCACTCCTCCGAGATCTTTGATTTTTCCAGAGAGTATTGGATGCATTTATAGCAGATTATTGTCTAAAATTGCTGTAAACTTTGCGATACATGAAGCCCCGAAGATTCTCTACTGTGTTACGTCTGGACTATACGCTGGCCTCTCGAGAACATTTAAATTCTGAGAATTAAATCAGGCATTTGTATTGTCTATTGTGTGGATCAAAGTACTGTCTTGCTGAAATTTCCAGGATGGCCCTCTTTGAAGCTCAGCAAATGGGAGCAGGTTATCCTCTAATGTCTTAGTGTAATGCTGTGATGTTTGGTGATCACTGGTAGAGTGCACATACATTTGTCCATTGATGCAAAAGACAGTCTAAACCATCCTTGATCCACCATATTGTCTGGGACTAAAACATGTGGAGGTCCCATCAGCAAGTTATGCCAGTACGATGTCAAGCCATCTAGTCTAACCAGATTCCATTTTTTCAATCTCTAAATGCCAGTGATTGCCATTTTGGTCCATATGACACATGATTTCTACACCACAACATTCTCTGTGACTTATGATGTGGTTTCAGAGCTGGTATCTTTTTCATCTATAATAATAAAACAAGCTGTGTGTCTATCTGTCTGTGTCTTTGTGGATCTATAGAAACATACTTAAAATTGGAGTAGAGCTCTGAAATTTTAAGCATACGTAGTTTTGACCTTCTAATTTTATGCATCACAAACAGTATTTCAAAATTTTAATTAGTTATTTTTTAATTATTTTTTTTAGTTAATAAATATGTTACAAAACGATATCTAATAGGGCTACAGCTCTGAAATTTTCAACATAAGTAGTTTTGGCCTTTTAATTAGTCTTTTAAAAAACAGAATTTTAAATTTTTATTTTGTTCTTTTTTATTTGATTAATAAACATTTTACAAAACGACTACTAATAGGGCTACAACTCTGAAATTTTCACCATAAGTAGTTTTGACCTTCTAATTGTATATATCACATACAGAATGTTCAAATTTTAATTAGTTCTTTTTTAATTAATTTTTTTAATTAATCAATAAATATGTTACAAAACGATATCTAATAGGGCTACAGCTCTGAAATTTTCAACATAAGTAGTTTTAGCCTTTTAATTAGTCTTTTAAAAAACAGAATTTTAAATTTTTATTTTGTTCTTTTTTAATTAATTTTTTTAGTTAATTAATAAACATTTTACAAAACGACTACTAATTGCGTTACAGCTCTGAAATTTTCAACATAAGTAGTTTTGTCCTTCTAATTGGACTTTAGAAAAACAGAATTTTTAATTTTTGTTTAGTTTGTTATTAATTAATTGTTTTAATTAATTAATATATATATATTACAAAACGATTTCAAATACGGCTACAGCTTTGAAATTTTCAACTTATATAGTTGTGGCCTTCTAAATGGATTTTTAAAAAACGGAATTTAAATTTTTTTTTATTATTAATTAATTAACAAATATTTTACAAAGTGATTTGTGATTGGGCTACATTTCTGAAATTTTCAACACAAGTAGTTTTGGCCTTCTAATTTGACTGATAAAAAGAATGCTAACATTTTAATTTGTTTTTACATTAATTTTTTTACAAAAAGCGACTTCGAATAGGCCTAGATCTCTGAAAGTTTCAACATAAGTAGTTTTAGCCTCTAATTTTGCTTTCCTCAAACACGTGTTAAAATAATCTTAAAGGGGTGTTGTATCATTGTATTAACGGGGAATTTTTTTTTCTTGACAAGGGAGAGGCTTTCAATATTAAGTACGTAAGTATTAGATTTTAGTGAGTGAAGCGAGCTTAATGCTTACGCAGCAATGAACCTTTCAGAGAGCGAATCGAGCTTATGCTTACGCAGCAATGAACCTTCCAGAAAGCGAAGCGATCCTATGCTTGCATAGCAATGAACCTTTTAACGAGTGAAATAAGCCTGTGTTTACGTGTCCATGAACTTTTCAGCGAACGAAGCGAGCTCGATTTTGCGTAGCGATGAACCTTCCTGTGAGCGAACGCCAAAAAATGGGTCTTGTACACGAATGACAGATTTCCGCAACGCGAGGCCTCACAGCTAGCTAAAATATTGCACATGTTAAAATTTCGTAGCGAAGCAAGGGTATTTAGCTAGTTTTGCAATAAACCATTGTTCCTGTTTCCAAAATTCGTCTACGAATCGTATACTTTGATACTGAAAGTCCTAATGACTTTTGAAATTCATGAACAATATTTTACTGGGCACTCGACAGTCTTTGGATTTGACGATTATTGAGTTTAATCGGCACACGCGTCGTGTCAGACCTGAGTTTTTCTTTGAATTTGCATCCATTAGATAAAACTCGATAAATAGAAGTCTTATGTCGATTAATAATAGTCGAAATTTACGAAACAAGCTTACGTTCAGCTTTCAACTGCCAAATTTGCACAAGCTCAACCATTTGAATTGTTTTTAGTTCGTGGCATCTCAATTACGAAGTGTTATCATTTTCAGAACTTAAATACTCAAAGTCTGTGACGTCATCTCTTTTAAATTTGCATATGCAAAAAAAAAAAATGGGGGGGGGGGGGTAAATCGAAGAAACTTGTGATTGTGTATATGTATATATTTTTGTACATTTCTATATTTACCCTAAAAAAATTATTATTATAGAAAATCAAACAACTTTGTTTTGATAATTGTATTTTGAAAGAGTTTTTGAATATATTTATAGGCTTTTGTAATTCTACTATCACAATTCTAAATTTTAAAGCCAAATGAAGTCATTGTCTAAACTTTTGCATCGCAGTGTATTATTATGTAAACGTAAATATTCCTGAAATACTTTTTAGTAACTAATAAATGAAATGGGTGGCACTTCATTAGCATTATATATGCATACAATGTATGATATGCCTCTGTATTCGGTTTAACTTGGCCTTATTTCAAAGTGATGTTTGTGATTTTATAAATTACAACGAACATTTATCAAAAGAGTGCATTTTTGAGAAATCAGATAGAATTTTGCACTTCCAAAAACCAAAGTTAAATAATTTAAAAAATGATGGGTATACGTTACTTGCCTATTTAAAAAATTAGATAGTTTAAAAACTGAATTTTTTAGTTTTAATTTTTTTTTTTCGAAAACTGAATATTGAGCATTTAATTAAATTACTACCTACTAAAGTCATTTGGGTAGGTATAGTGGTTATAATAGATGTTGGGTGAAAAGCAGCTAAATCTTGATATGAAACTAGAGCTTATGCAAACTTAATTAAAATATGTCCTATTTTAATTAAGTTGTGATACCACTCGCGCAGTTTGGTTATGCAAACACTTGTGACCTATCCGCACTGGATCTCAATTTGTCGAACTCGGAACAATATTGATCCATGGTTACGACTTCGAGGGACTTTGTAAAATGTTTATAATATTCTGTTTTAAAACTGAATTTGAAACACGAAAGTCATACAACTCAACATATATTGCGTGTAAAATTGTTTCTGAAATCCAGATGTATAAATTTGGCAGTGTTACGTCTCTAAGTTCTAATATCATATGAAAGATATATAAGAAAATATGAAGAATATGGGTCATTTTACGGGAAAATCAGGAATTTGGGTAACTGGTGTTTGTTACAAAAAAGTATACTAACAAAAATACTTTTTTTATGTATAAACAATCTTAGTATGACAGGTATAAGTAATTACAATAAAATATTGTAATTATTACTCAAATTTTTCTTCCAAACAGTGAAATGTCCCATCCGTGGAACGTTACTATTTACTATTTTGACTTTTACCAGGAAAATATTTTATAAATTAAACAAACTTAGCATTCTGTAGTAGGTTGTAGGTTAATAAAATGCCCCTGAACACATTTCTAACACTTATAAGTCAAGTTTAAGTTTTATGTTCATTTTAGTTCAAATTTTATGGCTGTAACAGGGTAATAGGCCACATTCGTGGACACCCCAAAAAATGTCATTAAATCCTTGCAGATGGTAATAATAAACTGTTTTAATAAAGAAATCAGTTATTAAGTAAATGTTTATTGAGATGCAAAGAAAAAGCTACAGACTAAGTTATTTCGGAATAGTTTTTATTAAGTTATTTAACTTGACAGAGAAAAGGTTGAGATGAGGGATTCAATAGAATTTAAATTATAACATAATTTAAAAAAAAAAAATTGTTGGAAATTGTAATATATGATGAAATAGCTTTGGTTTTCAAATATCATGAAATAAAATTTTACGGAGAATTCACTACTTGCAAAAAAACTATAATTTTGTCATATCCGTGGAACTAGTTGTCCATGAGTGAAAGAGAAGGTTACATTAATTTTGTTGATATGTATAATATACGTATCAACAAAATTTATGTAACATTCTCTTTCATTCATGGACAACTTGTTCCACGGATGTGGAACTAGTTGTCCATGGATGTGGATACATTGTATATTCCTTAACATATTAAACAGCCGAATATATTGCAAAAGCATCTTAAAACAATGAACATAAATTATTGGCACTTTTTGCGTTATTTTGGATTGTATATTTGATTTAAAATGCTTTGAAGTTGGAATTTTAGGGAATTTGATTTTTCAAATTAATATGATTCTGTGCAAATATTTTATAACTGGATTTTCCCCCAAATTTTTTCATATTTTTTAAAAAGACTGGTGTCCAACCAATTTTTTTGGTAAAGATGCATCCTAATTTTGGTTGAAGTCAAATTAGAGGTGAAATAAGACAACTTTGTCCTTCAAAATAGCTTTTTTTTTGCATCTATCTTTTGAGGATTCAAAATTTAAAATGAATTATTTGTAATATTAGAACTAAAAATATAACACAATTTTTTTGCATCAAGTGACATCCCTCACAGTTTTATTCTCTTCTATTTAGGTTACTTTTCAGGAATAAACATAGTCAAAATATTTTTTCCTAAAATCATAAAATAAAAAGCATAAAAAAAAATCATATTTTTTAACTCAACTTCTGTAATAGTATTATTACTTCCAATTATATCCCCCTTTATAGTAAGTATCAAAATTTCTTAAGAATGTTTTTTTTTTTTTTTTTAAATTTTTTTTTTTATTATCTAACTCCTAATTTTCCGTGGAATGACCCAATGACAATGCATTCTATCAAGTCTTATGTCCATCAGTAAAAGGTGCTTTTACGCATGTTTCTATTTATTATCGGAGGACCAAGTAATCTACCTGCCGTCATACAATGGGGCTGAAACTTAGCACATAGACTCTTTGTCGATGACAATGCATTCTCTCAACTTTTGTGGACCAAAAAGGAATCTATGGTTTTCTTCATAAACTATGGAAACTCGATCTGAGCAAAAAAATATCTTAAATAAGTTGCAATTTATTTATGTGCAATTGAAAGTCAATGCATGTAAATAATTTATTTAAATAACTTTTCTGTTATGAGTTTATTCTTTCCAGATTAAATTTCTACCATTAAATGGTTCCGTTCATTTTAAATTCAATCAACTTGAATTAGCTTTAATTGTCTTTGAAGAAATATGGAAATGATGAGTCCTATTCAACAACATTTATAATCGCGTTTTTTCCTTTGAACAAAAAAAAGAACATGCATAAAAGATTAATATTCTTTATATGTCCTAAAGCTAATTTCAAGTACAAACGATTTTAATTTAAAGAGAGGATTAAGTGTTAAGTTAAAGAGAGGTACAAGTGTAAAAACAACAAATTTTGTTTTAATTTATTTGATTGTTACTCAAGAAATTATGGTCAAATGCAAGATTTGATTGTGAATGTGATGAATATATGCTTAGCAGATGAGGTAAATATTTATATATAATTCATAATTTTAAATTTATTTCAATAAAAAATATTAATATTTTTAATTTTAATTATGCATAGAAACATTATTAGGTACTTTAAGTGTTGAGTTTTCTGAATTGACTAAAATTAAAAAAAAAAAAAAGAAAAAAAAAAAAAAAAAAAAAAAAGAGAGAGAAAACAAACGATACAAATTTTTATGAAACGAACATTCGTCACTTAATTTAATATTAACCATGCTTATAAATCATTAGATAGAGATGAAGAAGGATAGAGAATTGAATAGTATTAATAGCCGGAAATGTCAACTAACTTTAAATTGAATCATTAATATCCTACTTAATTGTGAGCATTAAATGAATAATTGGCTTTGAAAAGACAGCTAATAATTTTTATATTATCTAAATCAATCTAAACCTTGCTTTACTCCTTCAAAACACCTTCCGCAATCATCAAATTACCCCGATAAGAAAACAATTAAACTGTACCATGTTTTCCCCAGAGCCTTTTGCAATCCAATATTACAAAATTCCGTACAACAAGACAGATGGATGCAATTTAACTCTCCTTCAAGTAACTTTTTCTTGACATTCAGACTAATTTACAGTCAAAACGGAATTTCCTTACATTAAAAGACTTTTTTGAAAATGATGATATTCATCCTCGATTCTTAGTCGCTAAGCACTGGAAATGTTATCATGCATCAGCGATTGATATCTTCCTTTCTTTTATTTTCACCTGTGGGACTGCGTTATAAATAATAATGATGAGTGCCGTGTGGAGGCGGGGAGGTGGAAAGCATTACCGTTATCTAAGTTGCTGGAAGGGATCGAGTGTTCCATTTAGGTTCGTCCAGGGACAAAATGGGCACTTGCGTGCGAGACGAACAATGGAAATGAGTGGAGTTGCGCAATTGTAGAAAGGGTGCGTTTATAAAGTGTGCAGAGTTATTTGTTGGCGGACGCGTGGCTTGAGTTACGTTTATACGGATGCGAGGTAGCGAAAATACCAAAAATTATGGTGGTTGTAATTCAACTGCACCTGTTTTGAGACATATGGAGCTTGTTTCGGGAACATCGTCATGATATTTGGGTGTATATGTTACATAGATAATTGAAAAGTTATTTTCCCCACTAGCGGGGAAATATGACTTATAAGGTATTTTTACTTAAGTTATATTTACTGGCTGAACATTATCAGGATAGTTGTGAATTAAGGTTTAAACCAAAAATAAAGAAGAAAAAAATCTATTTAATAATGTTTTTATTTATCTGTCATAATTGTTGTCCTCGAAATGTCATTTGCAAAAGGTGATGTTTTTAATTTCTTATAATTTTTATTTATTCTTTGCTTTTAGAAGTCTTTTAATATGATCTCAGTAGTACGTATATAAAGTTTTAAGATGAACTTTTGGTTTTTACAGACCTCATAATGTTCTATAAATCATCAGTTAATTTAGTGCTATTATATATATACATATACATTAGGGTTGTTAAAATTATAAGGTAGAATTATATGGTAAAATGAGAATGTTAATTTTTAATACTATCAGTGATCAGTACCCGAATGATTTGCTCTCGTATAAGAACTTTTGCACTTTTTCAAGGTTACATCAAAATCCCTGGTAGTTTTTCAAGGGCGACCATTACAGCCCGTAAGATATTTAGATACAGTTTTATCTGATTGTTTTAAGTAGAAATTAACAAATAAAGTCTCTAGCTATTACAAGCGACACTTTAGATTTCTTAATACTGTTTTCGACTGAGTTGTAGTGGGATTCAAAATCATCTATTTCTACGATTTCGAAAGTGAAACGTCCGAACTTATTTTTTAGTCCGAACTTATTTATACCGTCAAAGTAGTTCTCGTGTTATTTAATTAAATGTCTTTCGGACGGGTAGACAGATAGACAGACATCAAAGTAATAGTATATAGGTTCCGTTTCCGACCTTGGGGTTACGGACACTAACAAGTAAAAAAAAACTTGTTATCATTCCTCACTCCCTCTCTTATCATTGATGCAAGACCCTTTTGTCTATTTTTTCTCTTACATCTTTACCTTGGTAATTTTAAAACAATACAATTTTAATGTTGCAGCACTACGTCAAGAAATTCCCTTTACTCTCTCTTGTATTGTAGCAGTTTTACGACGTTCCTCCTTAAGTACTCACAAATGCATTTTCTGTCATTAATTTGAGAGGGGTAAGTAAAAGATATGTTCGATACTTAATAAGCATGACTAACTTTCATATATCTATTCTAAAGAACGCAAAATTCCTTAAAATCAGTTGCGATTGTAAATACAAATACATTTTAGTGATATATTAACGGAAATAAGAAAAAAAAAATCTAAAATTTAGTAAAAAAAAAAAAAAAATGCAAAATACCAAACTAAAGTTTGAACTTTTTTATAATAGGTATATTTAAATTTTTTTCGCTGTACGTTGCTAATCTATTATAAATATATACTTTATAGACGATCCCGATGATGATTAGAGATTGGTCGAGGTTTCCGATCTAACCTTTGACTCAGCCTCCTTGTCAACAATCATTTCTAATTAGGGTCATGAGTTAACAAGAGAAATGCAAATACATGTTAGAATGAATTCTTGATTGTCCACTTGATGTTTGACATCAGATCACGCTTAGTGTTGATTTACAGAATGATTGATATAGATAGGTCTTTGTTTAGTCATTAAATGCACTCACTTATTCATTAAAGCAACACTTTAAGATGGAATTATCCAATCTGATGACGTTTGACAATATATAAGACATAATAAATCAATACAATATTTAAAATGGTTTACAAAATATTTCAGTCTAATAGTGATGATATACAAGTGAGTGTATGCAATACAATGTTTTAGTACGTAATACGTTTTTAATCGCTTTGATGGTTTTCAATAACAAAATGCTTTTTTTTTGTTGTTTAAAATTGATTAAAATAATTGTACCTATGAGTCATGGATTGTTTTCAAGTTCATATTGTTGACATTTCTTTTATTTTTATTATAGTTGAAATGGTAATACCTTTTGTAAAAATGTTAATAACTAAGGAGTTTGGATTTAGCAATAAATATAAGGAAGGTTTGGGCTGATAATCTTTTATTAAGTGAAACATACTAGCATCGTGTTAAAACAATGTTGATAAAAATGTTTGAAATTGCGTTGATTCTATTTCTTTCAAATGTGTAAGTTAAAATGTTCATGCTTTAAAAAATGCATTAAATTGAAGGTTGACGTATTTGAAAATGCATTCGACTTAAAGTAAATCAAATTATAACTGCATTAAATAAAAATTTAATGAATTGAAAATGCATTAAGCAGATAATCTATTAAATTGAAAATGCAACAAATTGAAAGTCTATAAAAATAAAATTGTATTAAATGGAAAATCTTTTTAATTGAAATTGTATTAAACTGAAAATTTTCTTAATTGAAACTGTATTGAATTGAAAATGTATTGAATTGAAAGTTTATTAAATCGAAAATGCATTAGATTAAAAATATATCACATTATTCTTTTGTTCATAAATTTTCCTCTAAATTAGTGAGAATTAAAAACTTCAGGTATATTTTACCTGCCAATAGACATGCTTACCTAAAATAGAATAAATAAAATTTTATTTAACTAGTTTATCCCAATAATAAACTTTAACTTGGATTTAAAAAATTTAAAGTAATTTTCATTAATATCATGGTGGACTATGCAAACCTTTTTATGTATTTCAATTCAGCCACAAGTTTTTGCTGTGAAAAGATCTATCTTGCCTCGTAGTATATGAAAACCCTACCAAACCAAGATATCTTTCTCTTCCGGTGGTCTCACACTTAAACCACCTATTTAAAACTTTGCAAAAAAAGACCCAGGTACATATTAAGTTTATGTCCGACGCCTTACGGGCTGCGTCACAGCCAACATGCCACACCAAAACCAAATAAAATGTTGTTGCTACAGTATGGCTTCTCATCATGTCTTCTTATAGAAATGTTAAAGGCTCTTTTATCAATTTTTAAAGCTTAATTTCAAATCGGTCATGGTCTTTAAAACACACCCCAGCCTTTTATAAGCTCAAAAAAGTATTTCAAAACCTTTACAAAATTCTAAATACACTCTGTTATTGGGCTAACCTAAGTCAAATCCAGAAATTATTGCCAATGGCCCAAAAATGTAGATGGCTGCGGGGATAAGATTAAATTGAATTTTTAAACGTTCCTTTGTTAGACCCCATCAAAGTCTCGGAATTTTTCGCAATTTCATTTTCCACATCAGCGAAAGCAAATTGTTTAGAAGCATCTCAACGCATGTTTTTCCGTTTGTTTTCACTTATCCAATTACACACTTTCATCTTTCTTAAGCCGATTACTATCTAGGTAAAGGCCCATCACAAAACACACCTTGGGGTATTTCCTAAGCACGCCGACCACACTGGATCAGCACTTAACCAACTTCAGATGGTACTAAATCACTCTTAACCTGGGCAATTATGCCAAATCCGAAATTATTTGTGGAGGCGTAAGACTGGAATTGCTGGAATCGGGATGGGCGCAGCGCTATGTAAACCACATTGACTTCGAAGTGTCAGAGGTCGAAAAGGGTAAACAAAGCCCTGGTTCGCCTAAAAGTGAATTTATGCTAATAGTACAAGAGAATTACTGAATTGCACACAACTGTTTTCAATCGACCTCGAGCATGTTTCAAGCATTTTTTTAAAATAAAATGAGGGTCAAGGAATGGTCAAGTCATGAGAATGCTTGATTGATTTAAATGACAAAACTTTGAGAATGATTGTATTTGGTTTCTTACTAAAGTAATTATACTTTGTGTTACACCACGTCGTAGTGTAGAAGGTCAATGGGGCCGTAATTATGCATTTTGTGAGCTGTGAAGGGATTGTCACATTATTAGAGCAGGAAAAAGGTTTCTTTCCATTGAAGCCGAACACTTCATTATTCTATTCATACCCTATCATAAAATAGAAAAAAAAGTGTTTATAAAAAATAATTGCCTGCTGTATTTTTTTCTTGTTAAATTTCTCTTTTCTTACTAATGTTTAATTATAATTTTTACGTGCAGTTATCCGGATGGTGTTTTTTCTTTGTAATGATAAGGGGAAGTTTGTTTTTCTGAATCGCTATTTATAAAGGGGTTTTAAGTTTGACAATCAACACATAAATGAAAGTATTGCTTAATAGTGCTGAAATAATAACTTTCTTTTTATCTTAATGACTTTCTTATTAAGTGTGAAATTTAAGTACTATCTCCGAGATCGAATTTGCACAATTCGCCGAAGAAAGATGGAAAGACGTTTGGCATCCATGTAATTAAATAAGAAATGAAAATGTAAAAGATTATTTCTGTGTAGAGTACCGGATGATATAAATGGTTAAAAGATGTTCATGGGAAAATTAAAAGAATTATACAGTTTACTTCCAAAAGGAACACTAGATATTTATAACATAAAGCAATACACAAAATTCGCTTATAGAAATCTAAGAAAATAAAAAGGCAATTTGAGGTTTTAGTTATGGCACCTATTTGCATTAAATTGTTATTTTTTATTACTGAATATATTTCGGCTTCAAGCACTTGTTGCATTGAGAGTTCGGTCTATTTTATTAGCAGTGAATGTAGTTCCATACAAGTATTTTATTAAAAAATTAATATAATTACTTTACAACTTATCTAATACCCAATTAATGAACCAGTGTCTTGGTTAGGAATCAAAATAAAGTATAAAACAACATGTGGCTCTGTTTTTTTTTTTTTTTTTTTTTGTGTTTGTAAAGTTTCAATGATACAATATGGTTGTTCGTAAGGAAAATTAATCGAATAAAAGTGGCAATTGTGAGTTTGCAAGTGATTACAAATACTATTCATAGAAAAGTTTTTGGAAATGTTGATAACTGTATGTAATGAACTTTGAAAATGTTTTTTTTTTTTTTTTTTTTTTTTTTTTTAACCCATTGAGTGATTTCCAAAGCTGATAAATGGTTGTTTTTTAAATAGTTTCTGTTAAGATTTTTTATCGAATTTAGGGGATGTGTAAAATAAATCGAAATCTGGGTTTATATGGTAAATAAATCGATGAGTTTCAACATATGTAAAAAAAAAATAAAAAAAAATTACACTACGATTACTGTGTAACAGTTGAACCAGCGATCCTTCAAAAAAGTATATCGTGTTTAGTAGGGTGGATCTTAAAAGCCATGAATTTTTTTATTTTTACAAGTATCACCTTCTAACCTTATTCCTTTTGATATAAAAACACCATATAAGAAATTTGAGCAATATATTTTAATATTTAGAGGTATCTCAATGGACTCAAAGTTTATAAAAATTAAGGTTATTAGCTTTACTTGTACCGTAACATACGCATTTATTTACACTGCAATTAATGCATTAATTTTAAACAATGTATTTAATTTGTTGTAAATATTATCAGATTTTTATTTACTGTTAAAATTTTATTGCCTTTGCAAAGGCAGAGGCAAGAGTCTTTTTCATGATATCAGGATACATTTCGCGATGATCATCAACAATTTGTAACAGGAATTGTAGCTACATTTGAACATGAGTTATCAATCCACTGTATTTCTGAATAAGTGCAACTGGACGTGCCGCATTGTCATTTACTACTTCTAAAGATTGTATTATCTCTATAGCCTGTTTGTAGTCCTCTCTCAGCTCCCAGAAGTATGGATCAACTGCAAGGTATTCAACTAGAA
Source organism: Linyphia triangularis (assembly GCA_963978545.1). NCBI lineage: Eukaryota > Metazoa > Arthropoda > Arachnida > Araneae > Linyphiidae > Linyphia > Linyphia triangularis. The sequence goes on along the minus strand of OZ021727.1, from coordinate 63,636,926 downwards.
GTTCCTACAATTGAAACAATATCAAAGACTTTGCTATGACAAAATCTTCCAAGATTTTGTTCTTGAACAAATGATGCTGATTTCTTTTAGAGTATAGTTTTAGTCTTGTTTTCCATCATGAGCTTCATTCTGCATAGCATACACCATCCGTGTTTTTTGGTTGATGTAATGATCCCGACTATCAAATAAAGTTAAACCAACAAGTCATTGTGACAAATACCACAAGTGATTGGCAAATTCACGTCAAGTTAACTTAGAAATGGCTGAATGAATTGATGAGTATTCAAGTAACTACTTCAGCTACAACAGATCACTGTAAGGAGCACATGAAGCTTGAGGTACAGATATCCAAGCTTTAAAGTATATACAGACTATTACAACGCACATATCAAGTAGTCCTTTTTTTTCTCTTTAAAAGTCAATTTAAATTGAGCTTTGAACATCCAGATCTTGAGATAATATATGACTTTGGATATCCAACGGGCCGGGCATGGTGTATTGCTCCTGGTGACATAAATTTGACTTCCCTTGCTTGAACATCAGCAAGAATAATTTTTGCGAACTCTAAGAATATTTTATAATCCCCTCTTAATTTTGGTTCTCTTTGTTCGAGGCACTTCTTTGCATAATCGATCGTCTCTTGATTTATATCTTCTACTAGATTTGCAACAACATCAAAATGAAATTCGTGGTTCATACTTATATGTAATAATGAATCAAAAATATTCTCGTTTAAACAGTGCTACTTCAGAAGAAGAACTGACTCCCATACATACTTTAAACATTGTACTGATTATGAGCTCCATGATGTGGCCTGCAAGCAAGTGATAAGTGTTCTATCTGAAGCTTTTGCTCTAGAAGGACACACACACCAGATTTATGACCAGTGTTTGAGTTGGTAGTATAAAAGCACATAGCGCGAATGTTGTCTGCCATACCCTAGTCTTCAATAGCTTCAAAGACATCTGCAGCCTAGGTCTCTCCTGTTGCAGATGGAATCTTGGCAACTGAAAATAATTGAGAAACTACTTTCGCTGAAACTAACATTGGCAAGCGATGAAATGTCTCCTTTTCCAGTCAGGTCACACATAAATTTTTCATCCCAATGAATGACAAAAGATTTGTTATTTTGAAACTTGGTCTTTATTTTTGCTCTCTCTTCCATTCTTTGTAGACGAATTGAGCCTTTGTCTAAGTTAATTCATTAATGTTTTGGCATCAGGAGCTCAAATACAGTACAATTTTCAGTCCTGTGTGTCTATAAAATCTAAATACTAATTCAAAAATATCAGACTTTCGTAAATTTTATAATCAGAGATCAAGTTCAAAATGTAGCAGTTATAGCATAAAATCCAAAATGGCTTATCTGATTTACGTCAAATGCTTTGTGCTATAAGTTTTGCATAGTTCCATGCTGTTATCTATGAGTCAAAATATAAAACTGGCAGGAATTTTATACATATTTAAATGTAATGGTATTTAATTTAATTTTCCATGACATTGCATGCATTTATCGTGTACATTAAAAACTTCACCATCATTGAGCTACCACCAAATAATGTTCAATTATGCTAATGTTTTGCCAGATTTTTTTTTTGTTAAAAAAGGAACAAAATTAGACAGTGAGAAGACCACACATTCATACTTCGAAAATAAGATCCACCCTAGTGTTTAATTTTGTTTCTAAATGAGCTTTAATTTAATTTAATTTAATTTAATTTAATTTAAATTAATTTAATTTGATTTAATTTAATTTAATTTAATTTAATTTAATTTAATTTAATTTAATTTAACAGCAAATATGGGCAACAATCCATACTCTTTTCACAGAATTTTTTCACTTTGAGAGATGGAAGTAACTCGGTTAAACAGCTAAAAGCAAAGTGTATGATTTAAAAATTATTAGAGTCCTTGGTATCTTGTAATTTCCTGAAATGAGAAACTGAGAATATCCAAATAATATTCTTTTTAAAGTAAAGGTATTCTTTTTAATGGTAAAAGATTTCTAACTAAAACTTGGAAATATTTTCCTTGATTTTATCAGTACACCCTCATTGAACATTTAATGTGAACAGAAATATGCTTATTTGTAAAAGGTTAAGTGTTTTATTAGCAATTTTTACAATAACATAAATCTTATCCAAATAGGTGAAAATATTCAAGTAATTTACAATTTTACTGAATGTTTATTTTTTAAATGAGTTTCTTTTTCAATTGATTTTGGATATAATAGTCATTTTTTAGCAACCCACTTCCATTCTTTTAAACTAATATAACAAACAAATTTTAAACTGAGAGAGACAATGCTTAATGCTTGAAAACATCACATAACTTTGAAAGAACAAATAAGAAAACTTTGTTTTGAAATTCCTGTCTTCTTACTTTATTTCCTATATTATTGTCCAATGTGCCCTATTTTATTAATAAAACCAATGAAATTTTGTGAATGTGTGTTAAGCATGTGGCTACGCAATCTATTTTATGTTATTTTTTAATTCATGTTAAAATGCGGGTTAACATACGATCAATAAAGGAGTATTATTGGGAAAGAATGGGTTGAACTCTTTTCCCTGAAACCGAATGAAATTGTTTAACAAATCTTCGCAATGCATCGACTCTTTCTTAACCGTAGTTAGCTCTATAAATCTCGTAGTCATTTGCAGCGCGATAGTTTATTAACCAATTAGGCCAGTTTAAACTAGATCTAGGTCGTTAGAGCCCACTTCGAGTCACAAATTTTGATGCTAAATAAATTTTAATTACTATGTGTTGTAATGAGGAACTTTCACGTTTTTTGGTTTTATTTTTAAATAAAAATAGCGAAAAAATCATGAAAAACAATACCATTGAAATCGGATAGATAGTTTAAAAAAAATATTTAGTTTTTCACTTTGTGATTTGTCGGGAAAAAGCTACTTTTGAGTGTGACATCAACGTGCAGACGATGAACCAGTCTAAAACCTGTTTTAGACGAGGTTCCTCTTCGGATTTTTGACGGAATCTATGCGTAACTACGTCACGGTTTTTTATGCGTTTTTGGCCACGTGTTTTTGCTTTGATTTCAAACACGATTTTTGATTAATTAAAAGCATAAAGATAAAAAATAATTGCACTGCTCAAATATATTTGTTGGATAACAATAGAAAATACAAAAAGTATTAATTTTCTTCACTTGTGCAAGTTCCTCATTCTGGACAACAATAAAATTAGTAAATCAGTAAAATGTATAATTTTTATATAACATCATTATAAATTTATGTAAAGTTATACAGTGAAAAATATTGTACAGTTTAATTCACTTCTCAGACAAATTTTCAAAAATATCCAATTTTGAGTACATTTTTCTCCGACGTTCAAAAGAGTTTTTGCAGGATTGAGAATTCTTTTCGAAACCCAAGGATGGAGGTATTAGGCACCAATGAAAAATACTTTATTAGGATTATCAAATATAATTTTGTTGGAAAGTTGCTGGGAATACTTTTAGAAGCTTTTGAAATACCTTATATAAGACAGCAATTCAAATGTGAATCATAAATGGACTTTTTTGTTATTAAATAGGGTTTAGTCTTTTAAAAAGTAAAAATAAAAATCATAGTTATACTGCAAAATGATGTGGCGTCTTAGTTTTTCACACAATTATCCATTAATAAAATTTCTTAATTAAAAAAATAAAAATAAAATTCTATTTAAAATTAAACGATTTATTAATAGGTTAATTAAGAAAGCAAATAATACATAAATTGATATTTTTAGCTGAAATTTTATGAATGGAATATTATACTTTTCAAATTATTTTGAAATCTATTTCATCTGATACTGTACAAAATATATTTCAAGATTTATTTAATTACGCTTTCTTAAACATTTGAGATGCACAAAATATTTTTGCTTAACTTGAGAATTCATTATTTAGTTTTTGTTTAAGAAAAGTTATAGAAGTGATATTGTACAAGCAGTATTCTATTGTATTCCTTTTGTGGTACTAGAAACTAAGAACAAATACATTTGCTTACACAAAAGTTTTATTATGCTATCATCAAAACTGTTCATTGTGTTTGAAAAGAAAAGAGAACCACATGCATTATTTCCTTACATTTCCATATCCCTCCAATTTTCGCCATTCCTATTCATTAACGTTAAAAGCAGCTTTTTAAAATAAAAAACAATGGCGCTTTTTTCGATAAAAGATTTAGATTTTCAAGGATGTAAAAAAAAAAACTGACTAAACTACATCTCTCGATTTACTTCAAAGCTCCATTAAGATTATATGTCTTTTTTACACAAAACTCAAAATGCACGCTTCAACAAACAAAACGGCTTTCGAGTTGAAACCGTAGCCGATCTTTCATTTAGAAACAATAGTCATATTTTGAAATCCAGCCGTAATCATAGATGTAAAAAAAAATACCAATTACAGCTTAAAAGACGGCCAGAAAGTGAAAGTAGTGAGCATTTTTTTGTTGCAATTTTGAAAAGACATTATAACTTTAAAAATGGTAAGCCGTAAGAACCAGTTATGAAGATGAATGGTGTAAAGAAGTTACATGATTTCAAAGCTATTAGAAAGATATTACTGGAATTTCAAGTGTAGTTGTTTTATAATTTTCAATCAAAAAGCTGAAAAGTTATATTTGATTAGGATGATGAACAGTCTAGATTGTTTTCTGTATCTATTTGTTAATGAATCATTTGAGATAGATAGAAGCAAATCATTTTTTAAAGAGTTGCATTATTTATGAAACAAAAAATTATGACTCTTAAGTATTTAAAAAATGGGAAAAATTGTTTTGAAATCTGTTAATAATCCAGTTGGTTGATGATGCGGAAAATTACTATAATAGTAAAGAATACGCATCAGGCAGTTGCATAAGAAAATTGTTGTGCTTTATGCAAATTCAGAAAATAAGGAATGCTGAGTCAGGTTGAGTTGTGGTGGGATATCTTATTGTGTGGAAGGATTACATTTTTTCAATGTACATTTATATAAAAACCCATTTGATTGTGACCTCTGTTATTATTGAGCACATACAACAAAATTCTCTTCATATGGAGTATTTTTTCATTGAAATATTTCGACAAATTAGTATTTCTAATTAGTATTCAAATTATGTATTTCTAAATTTTATAACAAGTTTTGTAAATGTGGAAGAATATAATTGTGGTTGATAATATTCTTAATCATTACTCAGAATTTTTCAAACGAAATAATATGATATTTTGATATATTTAACATTATATTTAGTCGTTTCTAATTAATTTTATTTATACAATTTATACTTCAAAATATTTGTAGGTTATTTTAGAATATAAAAACATAAAATATTATATGTTATTTTACAAATAAAATGAATAAGAAGATATTTTACATTAACTTAAAAAAAAATACGTTAGTAATACGCATCGAAATCCAGAAAAAAGATAAAGCACGCGTTTCTCAATTATTATACCGAGTATGTATCCTTGGAGAACTTATTAATTGCTTTCAAAATGTAATTCTTTCTTTGAATATATATTTCTATATTTGAATAGAATATATAAAAAAAATATTCGAATCTTGTTTGATTAATTTTTACCTAGCGGTTGGCTACGCATGACCACGTAATAACTGAATATGTAAACGAAACATAGGTTTTGACAACATAAATGGTTAAATAATAACTACATTATATTATTATTTTTTTCGAGTTTAATTTTATTGGATCACATATATTTATCATGCGTAGTTTGAATTACATATTTTTTTAACTTTTTATTATAAATGTGTAAGACAATCTTTTAAAATTTCTTGAAAAGAGAATTTTTTTGGCCTCTACTGGATTTAGCATGATCTATAATTTCTTAAAATAAAGTTCTATCTATTCTAACGTTTTGTTGTTGGCAGAGAACTAATTAGTTCGCTTGCTGTTATACCGTCAAGCTGAAACTTGGCAGATAAACTCGTTTTGTAGATGGGAATGAATTATTAGGTCTATCACTAAGATATCACTTCTACACACGCTTCTATTATCGCTTTTGAGGACTAATTAACGCCCTTGGAGTCACGCAATCAAGCTGAAATTTGACAGATAGACTCTTTGTCAATGAGAATGCATTCTATGTACTTTTGGGGTTTGTCATTAAAATGATGATTTTATACACGTTTCTATTGCCGTTGAGGACTTAATAGCTCATTTGTGGTTATACAATTAAACTGATACTTGTCAGACAGAAATTTAAAAAAAAAAAAAAAAAAAAAAAAAAACATTTAGGGCAAAAAAGAGTCTAAGCAGTAAAATCTATGGTTTTCTTTGTAATGGTAAAACACAAAAAAGTCGATCGGATCTAAAAATCGCTTAAATAAGCTGCATTTATGCAAAGATTTTATCAATGCACACAAAGGCTTCAAATTAACTCTTAAAAGCATGAATTTTAATTTTTAAGAAATAAAATTTGAAATCAACCAGAAAATGGGTGTAGTTAGGAATATATATATATAAAGAATTGTGCATAGTGATGTATTTTTACATCACAAAAAAGAGCTACATTTTTCTTGTATAAATTTATCACTATATAAAATAACATAAATATTATTCGTTAGTCTTGCCTTGTTTCTATCCGAAAACAATGTTTCCTGTGTGTTTTCATTACTTTTTATATAAATTATCGTAATTTGGAACATCCTCCGAAATGAAATTGTACTCATCCATCAGCGCCCCCAACAATAAAAATTGTCATACAAAAAGAAATAAACTATCAAAGATTCTAGTTGCATTCGGAAACGATAAAATAGTTTTGGTAAAAAAAAAAAAAAAAAAAAAAAAAAAAAAAAAAAAAAACATTATGCAAAGTTTGCTACATAAAGAGATATGAGGTACATACGATGCAGATCTACATCGCTATGCATTTAAGGAATGTAGATAATTGGCAACCATCTGTATTTAAGAGTTAAAAAACTTTATTTTGATTTGTTAATTTTTTTTTAATGAGTAATATATAGTAGGTATTTTAACACTCCTATATATTTCTTGTGCCATAAAGTTTTTCATGCATCAAAATAAATAGAAACTTTCTTCACCTACCATGTATTCTAAGCAAATAAATTGTTCATTGTTCAACTGGTATATCATATCCACATTATTTATGAAATTTATTTTGTCTTTGGTTCAAGTTATTAGTTCTATAATACCAAAGACAGAGATTTATCTTCTATAATGGTATTCTAACACTGTTGTATCTCCTAGCGCGTTATAAAGTTTTTGTTGCTCTTGCGCCAGACAATTCTCAACTAACCAATGAACCAACATAGTGCGTTATAAAAAATAGTATTTATAATCCAATGTCCACAGCGATATCTCTATAAAAACTCAAATAGCTTAACGAAATAGTTCATATATATTAGTAAGTTTAAGTAGTTAATTACGATTTAATTAATTGTATCCATACAAAAAACGTATCCTTAATGTAATAAATTTGCACGACAAATGTTGAATGCGAAATTAAACTAAAATACTGTAATTATTCCATGATTTATAACATAATTGTAATTACAAAACATTCCTGAATTGCCTTTATATGTAATTGTCCAGAGAATGACATTCAATATTTTGTGTTAGTAAGTAAACAATTTTAAATTAATCGTCTCATTAAAGTAATCGATTTACGGATGCATGTGTACTGATAACGTATAAACTAGGTAATCAATTACAATTTTCTTGTCGGAATAACACCAATAAATAATTTTTCATGATACGACAACATAAAACTATGTATTATGATCATTCTTCTTGAGAAATATTTTTTAAAAATAGAGATTTTCAATTGCATTCTTAACATGAAGCATTCTTCCTATCCGGGCAATTTTATCTCCAGTTAGTTCCTTCCTTGTAATTTGCATATCCGTGGATGTGCTGCTACCTTTTGATTTGATTAATGTACCCAAATTTGTCTGCATAAAAGACCTTTTACATTCCCGAAGCGCTTATTATCGCGTTAGATGAATCTAATCCCTGAATGTTTCGTTAAACGGCCCTGTTTGATGACAGTGCTTTTGCAGATAATGCACAATTTCGCCATCGAGATATGCATTTTTGACAAGGAAGCTTGCTGGCAATTATTTTTTCCATAATGGTATGAAAGTAGGGTTAGAGATCAAAGTACATTTAACATGTCAGCACTATCTCTCTACTCCCCTTTAGTTCCTTTTTAATACTTTTTTTTTTATTTAGGAATAAAGATTAGCAGTTTTTGTTGGGTTTTCTTTGCTGATTTCCAGTTTCAAGCTAAGGAAGTGATGGAAATTGTAAAATTATCATCTAATTGTAACGTGCTGTTTGTGAGGAACCTTAATGACACGAGCATGATGTTCCCTGAAGTTCAGTTGCAGTTTAGTTCTTCCGGAAGATAATTTCCGGAAGACGTATCGCTGGCTAAGTGATCGTTTTACAAATCTTTTACTGAATTTTTATCATTCATTGATGATTCATAGTGATATGAAAGAGCTTGACATAATTTGGCATCGATTGATTGCCTCGCTTTTGTTATTTTTTAATATCTGCTTTTTAACAAACTAAACACTACATAAGAGATGATACCACCTGCCTATACATAAATGGATAATCATCGAAACAGACTTTTGAAACTAGATTATCTTTCATGTCATGTAACGTTTGTTGAAAATTTTTGTCCAGTCTTCTACGAAAGACTCCGAGGATAATTTATTCGCCCTAAAAGACGTTTTACAATATTAGTGTATTAGTTATTTAAGGACTTAACATAAAGAAATTCTAAAAACCATTGAATTGACTTGCGAAAATACTTATGAGGCTGTTTAGAAAGTACAAACGGAACTTTTTTTGATAAATTATTTAAATTGAAGGTTGGTATATTTTATTAAAAAAGTTTTTCTAGATTTATTTCCACTTACAATCGGCATCACGCTAATTTGATCGCGTTTGCATTCACCTCTTTGTATGTTATTAGATGCGGAAGAACTTGGTTGGACGTTTGTTACATTGACTGTTGGACAACTTGCATTGATATAATTAAGACCCAGAACTAAAAAGTTTTGAAAATATAAATTTTTTATTATCAATTTAAAGGTTATTAACTAAGACTTATCAAGTTTATTATTTTTAAGTTCCTTTAGAAACAATTAAAGTATGCAATAGGATTAACACTTTAGAAGAAAAGTCTCATGAATCAAGGCAAATGTTTTTAAAATTTGGATAGGTGAGCATCCTTATTGTCTAGTATGTTCCTTAAAGTACCTTAGTGTCTTTCTAAACAATCTTTTGAATAGTGAGAGTTGTGATCTTTTACACAGTTTATGTTTGACATTTGAAACTAAATTATAATTTTTTTCTCAATGTTGTCACTCGCGCTCCTCTCAAATTATCTTATTATTGGATAAAATATACAATAGCATTACCCGCCAAGTATTCAAATCTGAAATTCTCCCAATTGCATAATTGCAGTTAGGTGTTGCACTCACAATTTGGTTTGTAACGTTCTATAACTTAGGGTAAGATGGTTAGGTTTTAGAATAGTATTTCTTCGAATCTTCGGATTTTTGTGGCAGTAGTTGAAAAACACAACATAAAGGCATACTTCTTGGAGTTTAAAATTGCAAAAATATTTTGAAAAGTTACACTCATTTATTGAAAATTTCTACTGTGTTTGATTTTGTGAGTACTTATTTACAAGCTGTGTGTCAGATGTAAGTCCAAATCAGTTCAATTTTGTATTTTTAGGGTTAGTGAGATTGACATAAAAGCAATTTTTTCTAAAGTCCCCCCCCCCCTACCTCTCCATTTAAGAATGTAACACTAATTCAATATGAAAAAAAGCTGTTGATGTATCAAATTGAACTGATACAATTGATATATAAAAAAACAACTGATACCTAATTAAATTATTACCAAATCACCATAAATCTTTGAGGCTGTTTGAATGCAGGCTAGTCGTCCAAATAGCGCAGTAAGATAGAATGCTCGAAACCGATGAGTCTGCGGTTGAACCTCAGATAAGGTAAGCATTATGTATGATTGTCCTCTCTTTGTATCTTTCCTGTTTGAAAGTGTGGTCAGTGGATTGTGTCAAAAGTAGTGAAGGCATGCCGTATCTAATTATAAAACCCGACATTAAATAAAATGTTATAGTAAAGTTTTAAAACAGTTTAATTAAAACGTAAAAAGCGAAAAAAATGAATAGAAAGTTAAAATTAAATTTGTTTGAAGTCATTTGGTGGTTGGGAAATGATGTTTATGAGGTGAGAAAGACGATAGTATAAAAATTTTATTGTATGATCTTTTTGAAGTGCATAGCTTTAACTTATCGCAAAGCTATTAAGGAAACGATTTCTGACAAAAAGGTTAAAACTATTTAATCACTACTTAAACGCAACATTGTACATTAATAATAAACGACTTGAAGAAATCAACGCATACCAAGGTATAGGGTCAGGATACTGATAACGCCTACAAAAGGCTTTCTTTTAGAACAAATCGAACTTCAAGAATTGAAGTCGCGTGATAGCCATCATTAACACGTGCATTTAAATAATTATTTATTCTTCATTCGAGTCTTGTTTGTTGATGGTTTTCGGAAAAATATACCGGTTCCTAACTAACATCCTCAACTTGTAGATTGAACGGATTGTTAAAAAAGTAGGACACACGTTTCTTCGTTAATGCGCATGCGCTGGTGAAAGGTTTTTTTTTTTTTTTTTTTTTAAAGTCACGTGCTGAAAAGTGGAAAGTACCAACTCTAATCAACTACCCACTACAATCCATTAAGTTATGTTTTGTGCTAAGGACAAGACCAGTTCATTTAAATAATAAAAGGACATACTTTGACATTTGAATTCAATTACGGGAATAATTGTAATGTAATGTTTGGGTATATGCGGAGATATGCCCTTTCGTTAATTAGGACATTTCCATAATAATCGTTGTTATTAAATGAAATAATATTAATGTGGCGTCGCAGGATGTTCTGAATATTGAAAAAATGATGCAGAGAGGACAATAAAAGAAAAAAAAAGTTTGGTTGATGGATTGGGCGGAATAATAAATGTGGTCATTACAATTATTTCTGATGAAAACAAAACACGAAGGATGTTAAGTATATCATAGTTATTTTTAACGGATATTTTCCTTCAGGCAAAGTGGTGTATATGGATAATTACACATTGGTTTGTTTTTACTTGGACATTTACAATACTAATTTTATCATTATTTCGAAAGTTTTCTTATGGAAAATGCGGTTTTGGTGTTGTTCCTTATTTCTACACTTCCTTTAGAATTAAAAAAACACGGGAATACATCAATTTGAAGCACATGGTTAGACATTGATAGTGTGGTTTATGTTTTCCATTTGTTTATTGTTTTGGTATTTGAAACGATTTTTTTGTCTAACATTTCCTTAAGCAAAAGTTGTTTAGTTAAATATACCTATTATGAACAATTTTTCCTGGGATTTTTTTTTTTTTTGCAAATTAAAAGGAGTAAATAGTACGTTTAAGACCAAAGCAATATTTACTAAAGAGTTGCTTAGCATTCTCCGAGTGTCAGAAAAAACTCTGAAACACACTTAACAAACAGAAATCGGCTTTTCTCTCGTGCAGGAGAAGTAGCATATCTCTAAAATATATCTCCACCCTTTCCAGTGAATATTTGAATACAGTAAGTGCTTGAAGTTCTCGAAAGAGATTCTGCTTAAAAAATAATATGTGTCTCGGCTCTATTCTAAATATTGTTCGTCTCTGAACCTTATTTTGCCAAACAGTAAGCATCCTATTTTGTGTAGTATTCAGAAAAGTTGTTAAGTAATTATTCTTAAATATTGATAATTGAATGAAATATGTGTTGAGGTATGTGGTCATTGATTAAAAAGGAAAGCATTGCATTTGTAACGGTCCGAGTGAAAGAAAACTTTGAGAACAGAACAAATTGTATTTTTTATGCTGCTTTAGGTTATTTTAAAATGCAGAACTTAAAAAATGTATTTTTATGTTTGATCATAAAATCTAAATTGCCAGTGAAGGTTTTTTAAGAGTTATATTATTATATTGATAACCCTTCACTGGTTATGTAATTTTCTAATCTTTATATATTAATATTCATGTAAATTTTAGAGTAATATGAGCATAAATAGATATTACCCTACAGAGGGGTATATTGTATAGGGTGGCTCTAAGTATCCTGATCCTGCTTTGAGTTGTCTGGAGCCTGTAGCAATCACCAAATATTCATAGAAATTTGTATACGTACTTTTGAGAGCAAGGAAAAATGATGTTAAAAAATAATTAATTAAAAAGATAAACACATATTTTTTTTTTATAAAAAATAGATAACATTTTCGAAAATGGCACTCTTCCACTATGTTGAAAAAAAGGAAGGAATAAAAAAAGTTGCTGCTACGAGTTGTTGCTTTTGTTAAAAGTTGTTTTTCCCCCGAGCACGATTTTAGAGATGTCAACTTCAGTTTTTGAGTTACTTTGTGTCAAAGTGCATGAATAAATTTTTTGCGTCGACCATCCTCTTCAGGGAAAACTAACCACTGTTGAAATCTATTTTTTTTTTTTTTTTTTTTTTTTGCAGCCAAAGAGGTATATGTCTTATTAAAAGACAAAAAGTTGGTGAAAATTTGAAATATTAAAATTTTTCTTCAGATTTAAATTTTACGTGGTTAAATTAGAATATATACCATATTTTATGAAGATATATTCATTAGAATAGGATCGTAAGGGCCGAATTAGGTACATTCTCAGTTGTGGAAATAATTAAAATGTGTTTTGTAAAATAACATATTTCACGGAATTGTGCGTTTTAGTTATTTCTCAAAGAGAGAACAATGTTAGCCTTGATGACACATATTTCGGAGAAAATTTAAATAAAAAATAATAAACTGGAACCACAATTCTTATCTTTCCTTTCCTTAAGACAATTAAACAGTACGTGGTGACAGTTGTTAAAAAGCTACTTTTTAACATAGGTGAGTAACCTACGTAACCCCCCCACACTTTGACCTTTACTCTAGGAAAGTGAGTGTCTTAAACCACGATAAGGGGGTTTTGGCACTGTCACGATGATGTTTCGAAACAACAAATTAAATGGCTATAAAAAGCTCTGTTTGGAGCCGCGGGTCAATAGTAGCGGGCAGCATTTCAATATTGAGCCCATGGTTTCCTTTTAGCCATAAATCCGCATGAATGTCACCTTTTCACTTTCCCTTGGTGGAATCGCAGTTAATTTTGAGAGCGTCGTGGGTTAGGGATTAAGGGTCTTCGTATTGGGACGGCTTTATAATGTCGAATTCAATAAGGGATTCGAATGTAGGCTTAGCGGTTTTACTTGATGTTTAACCAACCATATTTTATAATTAGTACCATATAATTTTGTATGTGTTCCAAACGATCTTGTTTCCGTGACTGTTGAAATCGGATTGAATTTTATTTTAAATTACTGGAATTTAATTAGTCTTAACAACTTTATTCAAATTAATTAAAGTAAGTATTTTACTATGAATTAGATTTATAAGCACAATACAAAAATTATTCATCTAAACCAAATCTATCTGTAATAGCATATTTTGTACTCTTTTCTCATTACCAAAAACATATTTAAAGAGACAATGTTCTAAAAAATTAAATTATTTTAGCTCCTTTTCTTTAAAAAAAAAAAAAAAAAAAAACTTTTTTAATATAGAATATGTTTTTCTATAGATTATGAACTACAATATTGTCCGATTTCACGGGCTTACTAAAATGTATCCGATAGCTTTTTGTCTACACAGTTGTATACTAACAATTTATTCAATGCCTTGGTATTACATTTAAAATAACTTTGCATGTCCTGTTTTGCTTTATTTTACGAATGTTTCCGACATTTTGGGAAACTATATTCAACAATTATTTTTCTTACAAGACAATTTTAAGTTTGAGACCAATTTTAAATTCAAATCGTTGAATTAGAATATGAAATAATTATAATTTTACCAATTTGAAGAGTTTTTTGGGATAAAAATTTCGTTGACAATTGGTTTTGTGAAATTTTTTGAATATTTTTCAAAAATAAAAAGGTTTCAATCAAATACAGCCAGTTGTTCTAGAGAAATCTTTGGACATATATACGTTGATATAAAGGTTAAGTTGGAATTTTTTTTGTGGTCGGTTAATTGATATTACCACAATTCAAGCCTATTCAAATTATTTTAGATCTTAATGGGAAAAACTAATTTAATTCCATAGTTTAAGAAATGTCATTAAAACTGGGAATCTAAATAATGTTTCAAGTATTTTTAATTAACTGTCTAATGTGACAGTATTGACACAAGTAATTATTTTTAAGGAATTAACTAAACAGCAATAAGCTATTTTCATTTAGTGTTCATTGTAAAAAATATTTTAAACACAAAAATTTGAAAAATCACAGAGTTAATTAGTAATTAATACAAAATAAATCATAATAGTTTGAATGATTTTGATGTTACATAGTTTATAGCAGTAGAACGACAACTATATAAAATTAGCGATTCTCAATCTGTTGTTTTTGAGGATAACGTCACATAGTTCATATGTCCTTTAAGATTAATCTAGAAATGATTAAAGTGTATTTAAATACTAATGTACTTTTTATTTATTGATGGATATTAAAGTAAATGAAAGTTTCATGCAGGTATTTCCGTATTCCCTTGTTTGTTTGTCTATTTACTTCCTGGTTTATTGATATCGGAACTCGATATGTAATAATTGTCAACATCAATTGTTAGATATTTCGATTTACATCTATAAAGTTTTATATTTCTTTGAAAACGGGTTCTAAATAATTATTTTGAATTTTAAAGGAAATAAAGAAGTAATACAGACACAGACGCCGTGTTATTATCAATAAGCTTGATAAATAAGTTTGGAACAAGTCGGTGCAAATGTTGTTGATATTATCTCATTTTCTTTTCACATACGAAATTAAAATGTCACTACAAATTATTTCCTCTTTCATCAAAACTTTTCATAGAAAAAATTCGCAAATTTAGCCTAATCCATCTATTCACCACTATCCCATCTTTTTCAGACAGAACTTCAAGTTCTACTGGCACATGCGATAGATTAAATAAAAAGGTCTAATGTAGGCGAATTTCCATACTAAAATTCCACTGAGAGTGCTTTAAATTCTCCAGGAAATATGGTTCTATGGGTTTATGACGTAAGTATTTTAGATGTAAAAAGATATATTAATTAGAACTTGGAAACTTCATCTACTTTACTATGGTGCTCGCTTCTCGATAAGTTTGTCGTTAAGTCGGCGTAACATTTCATATTTGACAAAACTTTGAATAGACTGGGTTTTGTTATCATTTGAATTCATATTTCAGTCATTAAATGTATCCAAATTAGACATGCTTGTGATCTGAACCTGACGCACCGCATTAATTTTTTTTTTAGAATCAGACTTTTAGTAATAGTTGCTGTCCTACTTGTTTATTTTGAAATTGCAAAGTACTTTTTACAAAGTAGGGCAATTGAGAGCCATTGTAATAGAGAATAAGGAATCCTTACAAATGTTGTTTTATGATACTACAACTAGGCTGTTTGTTGAAATTTATAACGTGGTGGATTTTATAGCATGGTGGAAGCAAAAGAAAACCTAATTTTCAAAACTTTACATGTTTTGTCATTATCGTTGGGTATTAAAGTATTTTCTACGTATCTTTCGCTAAGTAACCCAGTTTGAAAAAACCATCTGGGATAAATTAAATTGTTAATATTAAATTGTTATCCTTTTATCAATGATAATATTAAATTGTTATCCTTTTGCTCTATCAATAGAAGCAATTTCTAGAAAGGATGGTACCGTTTTACTTTCAATCACTCGATATGTAATATAGGTTAATAAAAGTACTGAAAAGTAGTGATTGAAAAAACAAATGTTGAGTATTTTTGGTGATCTCCAATAATTTGGAATGATGTAAGTCCCAAAAAGTGGTTTTGGGAATATGGTCTGTCTGTCTTTGTGTCTTGACAGATAGGCAGACAGCCTATCTGCTTTTTAGTAAAATGCTGGACTGTGAAAAGTTTAGGTTTTTGACTGATTGCCTAAAAACGGCTTTAATAATATTTAATAAAATTGTCGTGGTAATGCCTTTTAAATTGTTTTTCCCCACTCATAAAATTCATGTAAAGATACTTGAAGGTGTAAAATTTTGAAAAATAGAGATTTCTCGCCCTTCATCTTCCCCCCCCTGTATGAGGTCCATACAATAATTAAATTGTCAGGTCATGTGGATCGAAATAAATTAAAAGATACATGTGCAGTTAATCAAATTGAATTTATGTCATTAAAATAAAAATGTTAAATGAATTACTTTTAATCTAACTTCTGCATTACATTTATTGTTAAGATTATACTAAAGCGATGTCTGTTCCTTTGTCTGTATGGGTTCAATTTCGACCGCTAAAACAAGAAATTTACGACAACTTTAATCACCAAAAAGTTTAGCAGTTTTATCCTCGTGGTTACAATTGTAATAATAGCTATTGTCAAACATTTTAACAAGCTCTCTAAATTTGAGATTTGTTTTTGAATTGAAATTTTAATATAATAACGCAAGCGGTAAATTAGGCTTTGCTATTTTAAAATCAGTAACCAATATTATAGGGTTATTGAAAGTATTGCGATGTTCCTCATCCCTAGTTTCTCATGCAAAACTCTGAACAATTGCCAACAGGACATAGTATCACGTTCCAAATATCCTTCATCCCAATTTAGGCTGTTACCTTTGTCACACCCCGTGACGTTTTACTGCGATTTTGTTACAGCATTTCATGTTCCCATTCATCTCCTGGTGAAACAATTGAGACATTTACCTACAAAAAAATTCCTCAAATCTTTGAAAATCGTGGAATTTTTTTTTAGTGCAAGTGTAAAATGTTAAGGTCGAAAATAATAGAGTTGTAAGAGTAGTAGCGAGGACGTTTTTTTAAAGGATCATTATACTTGTGGAGTAAGCGTGGGGTTCCTTACAGAAGGTAATTGACCTTTGAGGTTAAATGCTTGCATTTTGTAACCGAACCTAAAGATTTAAGGAAAGTAATTTATCAGTGTTCTGCTTTTTAAGCTCACTTGGGTAACTGGTACGATCATTTAATGATGACAAAACTGATCAGATGAAACAATTGTGATAAACGACACTGGATGGATATTTTGGTTTGGAAATGATTCTTATCTGCTGATGAGTTTTGCGACCTGTTTTTCTACAAATTTTTTAGTGCTAAATACACAATTTAAGTTCTTGATGCCTTGATGGTTGTAAAGTAGGTGATTGAACGAGGAACTTCGGATAGAGTTAAAATCAGATTCAGCTTAGAATAATAAAAGCCGTTTAAGTTTCACATTCCTTAGTGATGACTATATCATGGATTATTTAACAGTGAAAGGTTAATTATTATTTCACTTTAGAGACTTTCGCCTATCCTGATATTTTGTGAATTTCTTCGTATTATGATATAATATTAATATTTAAAAAATGTACGCGCATAATTATGTAAACATCTTTAGGTTTAAGAATGTGTTTAAAATACTCTTATTTAAATATATATATATATATATATATATATATCTTCAAAATCTTGAGACATTTATTAATAAAAGCGTGGATTCTTTTAATATAGTCTTTTAATCAGAAGCCTCTTTTCAAAAAGTTACTTAATACTAACCAAAAGCTAATAAAATTATTAAATACTATGACAATTATGACTTAATAGCAATTTTTTTAATTGTACTCCACTACATATCCAACCATAGCTGGGCGACTCTACAAATAGTGGTCGATTACCTTGAAAAAAAATCGCGTTTCGGTGAGTGACTCGCAGCCATCCTAAAGTGGAGCAGTCTACGTTTTTAGTAGATGAAATTAAATTGATTTCAAAACTTTTTTTCTCAGGTATAAGTCGGATATAAATATACTCTTTGTATCCCAAAACAAAAATTAAAATTAACCTGTTTGAATTATTTTGCTTATTTAGGGGATTCGTATCGTAATAGGACCTCAAGTGTCTCTAAAATGTGTACGGAATTGAGGCGTCTAAAGTAGAAGTGCTTTGTTTAGCAGCCGTATCTCTGGTGTGTTAGGACAGTCACGCTTTTTAATAAAATGGGAATATATTATTTGACTATATTATTGTTGCTGGGCATCATTCAGCTACTTAAAAGGTCACAAACTTTGAAATGCTTCGCGTTTACCAAGCAAAATTACCAATAGTTTATAAAGAAAAAACATAACCCATAAAAATAAAGTTTTTACTATGAATCCTTTTTTTACACAATTTCGTTAAATATATATATATATATATATATATATATATATATATATATATATATATATATATATATATATATATATATATATATATATATATATATATATATATATATATATATATATATATATATATATATATATATATATATATAATAAAGTTTTTACTATGAAGATATACTAGAAGTCTGCGATTTACTAGAAGATATATATATATATATATAACCTAGGTAACCTAGTAGCTATTACATAACCTGGTAATAGCTATTAGCTACTAGTTTACCTGGGGCAATAGCTATTTTCCCGATAGACAGGAAGTATATATACCCATGTACGTCTTTGGGTTGTTTATATGCATGAATGTCTTTGAAAATGGTTAAAAAATGCGTTGTCTTGTAACCTATATAGAGCTCGTGATAAAATTTTTATTAAAAACCTAGTTTGCCGTTGGATTATAAAGAAAAATAGCTCTTTCGAATTGAATAATGACACAAAAAATTGGCCTAAAATACAATATATGATTGAGATCATGGTATAATATTACTTTGTACCATAGACCGAAGAAGGTATCAATTGCAAATCACCTGTAAACATGAAAATACTTATGGTAAAATATAAATAAAATCATACGTTAACACTGACATCCTATTGCAATAAAGTTTTGAATTGATTTATTTTTCAGTTTATTTGAAAACAACAAAATAAATATAAGATATAACAGGTTCTCTTACATTAAAACAGAAAATTGGCTTTAAGGTAAAATAGTTTCTACTACGTTAAAGTAAAATACATTTAATTTTTGTTTTGGTAAAGTTAACAATATCATAACAGAGGAATCAAATGATAAAACAATTCTACAAAACAATATAATTAATGTTTAGTGATGCATAATAATTTATTGTACTCATATAAAAAGGTCCCAATGGACCACGGAATTAAATTAAAAATTTTACTCCAGAAGTATATAAAAAAAAAAAGACAACTTCCTGACTGATTCACGGCACATTTTGTGCTCTTATTTTCTACGCATAAACAGATTAGAATTGCAAAATTATGTAGAATTTACTAGTTATATTTGTGTTTTGTTTAATATTAGTTGGTGAAAAAATTGTATGAAAAAACACGTGTTTTAACTAGGTCACATATACTTTTTATAACGACCTGATGCACGGGAAACGAACATGTCCCGTGCGAAAGTTTTGAAAGGAAAAATACACAAGTAATTATTACAGTTAGAATTTTCAATAACATTTAAATGTTTTGAATAATGAGGAACTTGATAATGTGAAGCTGAATCACCGGTTTGGGCGTTTGTGCACTTATAGAAAAAAAAAAAAAAAAAAAAAAAAAAAAAATCTCAACAACGAAATAATTCAAAATATTAAAAACATGCCATTTGATTTATTCGATAGCAAATTACACGCGATGGAAATGAGGTTGGATTTTTCATTTAGGTCTTTACTCGTGATTGCCTCTTCTTTTAGCAAATTAGCACCGGAGATATTTAATTGAAAAACGTATAAAGCAAAAGTAAAAAAAAAATGTGAAAAATACTTAATGCTATTATATTCTTTTAAACAATATATTCTTAACCAGCGGGAAAGCATTTTATGTTCGTGAAGATTTAAAATCATGAAAATCTTTTTCCCTGACTATAATAGAAAATGTTTTAATTATGAACAAATCAGTTCTTCATCGATGCTTCGGGATGATACTGCTGTTAATTTCTGGGGCGTGTTGCATATTTGCATTTGTGTTCAATTAAAGCGAGTTATTGTTTTCTATACATAATTGGTTGAATATATTACAATGCATGTTTTTAATAGCAGTTTCGGACCATTATTGCGGTACGATACAATTATGTAATATAAATCATGAATAATTGCGGTACAAATCAATTATGTAATATAATTATGTAATGTAAGTTATATGTACATAACTAACCGAAGTATTAGTGTCTGTAATGTGGTTGTGAATAAATGTATATCTTTAAAATCATATTGCATTCTTACTTTAATTCAATATCCTGGCTTTATTGGAAATTGCAACATTTAATTCCACTATTCGATCTCTTCTTGATAATTTGCATTGTTCTTGAGATGAACAATCAAAATCTAAAATTAAATGTTAACTTAATTACGTATAATACAAACTTAAACAACATCCGCATTATATCATGTTGCTATTTTCAAAAGGTGTGTTTGGAAATCAGTATTAATTGACTACGAAGTATAACACATCAGATCATCAATATAGCATTTTACAAGTTTTCAGGAAGAATTGAAATGCATAAAATCATGATAATAAATTAAAGTGTCAATATAGTCCGAGAGACGACTGCAATTTTTGGTCCTTATCGAACATCATTCTGAGTTTTTTATAGAAATTGGAGAAAAGTGAGTAGATTACGAATCCACTGCTCTGCCGTGGAAAAAATGGCCGAAACTGATCAAAACTCGACTTGGAATGAGTTGAACTAAAATACAATTGCCAAATAAGTCATAACTTGCCAAAAAGAGAACAAACTTTTTCGTTTGGCAACCCACTTGCATTTTGATTTTCAATGAGAAAAAGCGCAAACGATTTTAGATCTCTGGCTCGGAAAACTTGTATCTTTTAAAAGTAAGCCAAAATGGGTGACATCAGTTACGTCATCAGTGACGTAATGTTTATTGCCAATTTGGCTCATTTGTGAAAAATGTAAGTAAGCCATCGCCACACATCCGAATCGTCTGCAACCTTCTTAATTGAAAATTAAAGAGTAAGGGTTACCAGAAGAAAAAAAAAAAAAGCTCTTTATTTGGCAAGTTATGGCGCATTTGGTAATTGGATTTAGTTCAACTTATTAAAAGTCGATTTTTGACTAGTTTCGACCATTTTTGCCACGGCAGACCAGTGGATTCGTAATCTATTCACTTTTCTCCAATTTCTATAAAAAATTCAGAATGATGTTCGGTGGGGTCTAAAAATTGCAATCGCCTCTCAAATTAATATATAATGTAGTTATTGGTATGTTTGAAAGAATTATAAAGGTTTTGGGTAGTTAAGAGGAAGTAGAATGGAAAATTCTACAGAAAACTTATTTTGAAGGTCAAATATGGAGTGTTTTCTAATAAGTCTGTATTTATTTGTTCGGGATAAAAACTGTTTCAAACTGAATGACTACAATAATTTCTCTTTGAATTCCTGTAGTAAAAATGGTCCTACCAAGAGGAGACAGTCCTTTCGACATCATGTCGATTCGTTTTGAAAAATCTTTAAATGTCAAGAAAGAGTTTATTTGTCTAGCATGTGCACTGAGGGAAAATAATAAAATAGTTTCAGTCGAAGATGTTTTTGAGTTAAAAATCAAAAAACGATCTTTCATATTGAATTTGCATCAACCGATATACATTATAGAAAAGATTTTATTCGAATGAAAATGTAAATAATATTTGTACAAAACAACATATATAATTCAATGACTTGTAAATAACTGAGAATTTAAGGGAGATATGAAAAGGTTATTTTTTACAGCTTTGGAGAGAGATTTCCAGTTAAGATTTGTATTTTCATAAACGCTTTGGGGCATCTCGGAGAATGGCATAATTGTTCATTAGATTATCGTTGTGTATATCATTTTGTATTTTACTCAGACAACGTAAATTATCTATTAAGATGTGAGAATGTTACTACGTGGCCAAGAGAAGGCTATACATGTCAAACAAATAATTTAGCAGCGTACAAGCTACTATGAAATGATTTGTTGCTTAACAAAATGCTTTTATGAATCATTAATTTATTAATTTGATGAGCAGTTTCAAGAAAAAGGTAGGGTGAGTAAAAAAAGAAATATCGATATTGAATTTAAATACAAGAATTTGGTGGGGTGCTTTGAGAGCACATTCTTGGTTAAACGCCTATGACGAACGACGATTAGAATGGGAGGAACATTCAAGCGAAGTAAAATTACAGAAAATAGAAATTAAATAGCAAATTTTTCCAATTTCTAATGAATCTGTAATGCCAAAAATTGATGTACAAAAATACATTATCACTTTTTGATGCTGTTGTAAAAATACCAAGTGTGGTACGGGAACAAAAAGGACTTGGTAATAAATAAAAATCAAAGACGCCAAAAAGGTCATTGCTTATCAGATTAGATACTTCGTTGCAGCAGATGCAACTTCTAAGAATTTACATATGATAGTTTTGTGATTATCAACATTTTAGTGCAGTGGATAGTATGTCTGTAAATACTTATAATTCTTGTGTAGCAGATGACCGTTTTGTAAATATAAATATTTTATGTAGTATAAGCCAGTTCTGAATGCATCACATTTATATCCAGCAGATGACCGTTTTGTAAATATTAATATTTTATGTAGTATATGCCAGTTCTGAAAGTATCACATTTATATGTAGCAGATGCAGTGTTGAAAATATTAATTATAAGTATCAGATGCCAGTTCTGCAAATATTTACATTCTTATATAGCATAGGCCAGTTCTGTAAATATTAACATTTTTATATAGCATATGCCAGTTCTGTAAATATTATTATGTATATAGCAGATTCCAGTCCTATAACCATTAGTATTAATAAGTAGAATAAGCCAATTTTGTAAATATTAATAGGGCTATGTTGCATTAGTGGCCAAATCTGAGATATTCAATATTTCTTAATTGCGTCAGATGCCAGTTCTGTAAATAAAAATATGTCTACAGAGATATAAATTTCCAAAGAATTAATTATAATGATATGTTTTAAACCAATATACAAATGCAAGAACGATAATGAGTTATTATGTAATATCACTGGAAAAAAGAAGAAAAAAAAAAGGAATTAAAGGAAAAGAGCCAAGAAAGTTAAGTAGCTAAATGTCTTCATCAAATCAGACAGGTTTCTTCGGAATTTAAAAAGGTTAACTGGAATGCAATTGGTGGGTATTCAATGGAATAACATCTCATGAGACCAAGATTTCGGAAGGTATTACCCATGATTATTATCCGTCCTTTATTATTTAAAGGAAATTCAAATGAAATAAACAAATAAATAAAAGAGGACACATTCCGCGAATAACTTACAAAATTACTGCTTCAAAAAGAGTTTATTTTACTACTTGATTGTTGTATTTCAAAGGAAATATTGTGAATTCAATGCTCAAAAATAAATTCTTTATACTTAACGTGTATTCTTAAATTAAAATGTACACTTCTGTGGAATTCATTTCGAAAGAGGTAAGCAAGTGGATTATTTATATTTAAAGAGGTTTCTCCTTGAGAGGAATATAATCATTGATGAAATTCGTATGATACGTTACAACGATTCGCATTAAATTCAAACAATGCATAACACGGTGTGTTTTTTAACAAATAATGAGTATTTGGAAAAGCATACGAAATACTTCGTTCTTGAATGAAAAACATTTCAATGTTATTTAACCAACCAAGTGACATTAATTTGCAAACTAATGTTATCATCCTATATAGAAGTATAACACAAAATCCAGATTACCCTAGTCTTTGAAAATATATCAGCTGAAGTTATAGCTCAAGGGGGAACGGGGCCCAAAATTTTAATTTCTTTAATATTTGTTGGATCAACACATTTTTTTTCATGTAATTGTAGAACATAGCACTGGTCTATAAAATCTATTAAAAAATTTAATTTTTTTTGTTATTAAAATTTTATAATTATTATAAAACTACGCATTAAATATTTTGATATAACTTAATAATATCTTAATAAACTTAAAAATTATATGTGTTTACAAATATAGAACAAGAAAATTTACCAAACACAATTTTGATATTTATAGCGGATAGTAAAGTATCAAAAATTTAACAATAAATGCTTAGATATTTTTTTTTCTTTCATAATTAAAAAAAAAAAAAAAAAAAAAAAAAAAAAATCCTATCTGGAGCGAAAAACAAAATTTTAAAATTTTGTTTGCTAAGTATATTCTAAAGTGTTAATACAATATGCTTGGGAAATTTGCTGTCTGTTACTTAATTACAAATGGAGTTATTTCCAATTATGTAAAAAAAAAAAAAAAAAAAAAAAAAATGGTAAACAAATCATCATTGATAAAAAGCTGTTTCAAGTTCATGTAGAAACTAAGTCAGAGTCAGTAGTCAGATATTAAATTGACAACTGCAAGCCAACGGAAAGGGGTAGCATTATAAATGAGGTATCAAAATGATCGTAATTGAACATATTTTTTAAAGCAATTTTTTTTTGACAAGTTGGAAAATATTTGGGTCCTGGACACCCTTAAAAGAAGAATAAAAGTTAAGAATTTAAAAGAATATTCGGGTTCAATTCCCAGAGTATCTGCAGCTGACAATCTGCTTTATATTTGAGAAAACTTAATGGAAAACTTTCGCATACCCTAATTGGAGTGCCTAATGGGAGTTTTCAGGGTTTTCCTCGATATGAGAAGCAAATGTGGGACAATTTTTTTGGATGACATCCCGAAAGACATCTTTTTTGAAACCTATACTACTTACCTGACTAGATCGTGTAATGATTTTTTCGAGAAGTATAGTCCTCAAGTAGTGATTACATAAACAATCGAATTCAGCTACAACTAATTTTTAAAAATTACGCTAAGGAGTCAGGAACGTGAAATCTACAGAATAAATTTTTTGAAATTGTAACTTTGAAAATAATTATTTTAACATAAAGTCAACTATATTAGGATTCGTAACTATATTAGGATTTAAGCCTTTTTTAATCAAATTAATTGAATGTGGAATCATACAGTACGAAAGATCAAAGAACAATTACTGTGAGGTAGGAATACATAAAATTTTTTAACTACTTGTTAATTTACTATTTTGTTTTTATTTATAAAAATTTATCTAAGAAATGTGCCTATGTTTTCTGAGCTATGTTATCTTCAAGTTCATTTGTAATAGTTATCTTATGATAAAGGTAATTGACAAAATATTCTACACATAAAAGTCCCAACATCAAAACTGCATTAAATACAAAAATCCACAAAAAACGTAAAATATCAGTTTAATTATAGCAGTATGTTGGTTTTGATGGAAATTACCTATGAGAAAGAAGTATTTTTAATTACCATTTCAAAATATACTTTTAATATTTTTGCAGTTATAAACTCAAAATTTTTAATGAATTAACATAATCACTAGGATATATATTTATTAAGAATTAGCTTTATGATAGCACTTCAAAATAATTAAAAAACAACTGGTTGATTTTAAACGAATTTAAAAGCATCTCTCGTTTTAATGATGCAATATCATTTTTTTTAAACATACTTTTATATTTAAGTGTGAGAACTAAAAACGGTTTTGTATTAGGTCTTAACATTCATCTCTTACGATTGTTATTTTGGATTATTTCAAATTTCGATAATTAAACTAGGGGTGTGGAACATCGCACAACTTTCAATTACACTATAATATTGACGTGGGTTTGTGTCATTTACCGTTTTTATATTTTCATAATTCATTTAGCAAAAATGACCAGTTTGGCGATATTATTTTTATAAAAATTCTTGTATGGCTCTTTTTTGGAAAAAAAAAAAAAAAAAAAAAAAAAAAACCTTCCGATACAATGATTTTTTTTTTAAACATAAAACTTTGCCAAAATGATGATTTTGACGATATACTTTTAGATAATCCTGATATTATCCTTTGTTATAAGCGAACCTGAGGGGAGAAGAAAAAACGATCCTTGATGAGGTATGCTCAAGGCAAGAAAGCTGTATGTTGAAAACATTCGTTTTTTAACTTTTTACGCCACTAAACATTTTTACGGGAAATTAGGAGGTATGTATATATATATATATATTTATATATATATATATAGTTGAAAGTAAAATATGTATGTATAAAGCTAATCTTGAAATTAAAACATAGTTTTTTATAATTTTTTTCACAATAATAATGAATTATTTTCAAAATATAGCCAAATGGGATAAATTTTGTGTTTATAGTACCTCCAAATTCAAATACTTTACAAATTTCAAAGTTGGTGTAAAGATCAATGATAGGGTTAATTTTTTTTTTTTACTTTGGCTAGATAAATAAAAATACTAAAAAAAATATGTAAATACTGAATTTTGTTAATTTTAGATCGATCAAGTTATATATTTACTCATAACAAGGGAGAAGTATTGAAGTTCCAATTTTGATTCTTAAATGAAAATAGTTTTTTTTTATGTTTTTAAACATGTAAAAAAAAACACTTTTTTTTTTATTGAAAACGCTTTTTATGATATTTTTAGTTTATTTGTATGTAAATAATAGAAGTTTAAAAAGATAAAGTGAATTAAATATTTCATTCAAAAATGAATTACTAGGAAATATATGAGGAACAGTGAAAAAAATACGTATAACTCTTTTTGGAAATGTTCTTTTTAATGGCAATTCGGTTTTTGCAAAAATATTAAGGCATTTAATTTGTCGAAAATCGACTAAATTATATAAAATTGAAACCTTGACACATTATTTTTTTCGACTTAAAAAACATTGACCAATTTTGGATTTAAAGGTTTTTGTTTCAACGTTGCTTTTTTATATGACAGTCGATATTAAAGTAAACATTTTGTAACTTTATTCAAACCAAATGAGAGCTGAATATATAAAATTTGTTTTAAAAATTCTGGTGTTGGTGTATCTAATATTAAAGCAAAAAAAAAAAAAAAAAAAAAAAAAAAAAAAAAAAAAATCGATATAAAAGAATTTGTCCTTTATTCACATTATTCTTAATAATTTCTATTATTTTTACATTTTGCAGATGACTTTTGTGAAACGAAAAAGATAATATTTTACAATTACTTTACTAAGAAACCCCATTATTTTAATGCAAAATACTAGTTATCGGAAAAAAAAATATATGAACTCGAAATTTTGCGAATTATGTTCTCAATTGGTCACTTATCCTATTCTAGTTCAGTATCTATTAGTTTATGAATAACTATATAAAAAAAGAGAAACACTTCCTTTACTTATCATACACTTTTACAAAATTTGAACGCTTTCTGATGCAAGTTTCTATATAAACTGATATTTAAGCAGTAATTTACTTTTGTAACGCAAAAACTTAAAACTTATTTGTTTAAAACAGTTTAAATTACCTTTTTATAAAGAAAACAAATCCAAAAAGATACTTATTTTCAAAAGTCACTATTCATCGAAAACAAAGCCTAAAACTAGTTATTATTAAGCCTCATGCAGCTCCCCCCCCCCCTTCCCCAAAATCTGTTTTTATTTATAAACCGCCAAATTACTTCATCGATATTGTTGGTGATCGAACGTTTCCTCCTTATTTACCTTCTCGTCCTTGGCGACGCATTTCAGTCACTCCTCCTCAAACCGACTAAAAATACACAAAAGTTGTTTTCCTGCCACTTTTGAAATACGATCCATTTAAAAAAACAAGCCTGAGGCATACCTGTATAGAAAACGAAAGTAACATCCGTATCTGCTCATAAATACAGGAATGCCTTTGTGGGGGAAGCTGAGTATCTCTTGGATCTCGAGAAATTACTCAAAAAACCTTGAAATTGAGATCATTCGGGGGGATGGGTTATCTGGTCGGAAAACCCCGACGTCACCCAGTTTTTACGGCGTCCTGACACGGAAGTTACGGGGTCTAACCCCAATTCATCAACCGTTGGGAGAGGGGACAAGACAAGGCGAGACAGAAGTGTCATAATTCAGATGAGAATGCCGTGGATCACTTTCACTTTCGGAAGAAATGTTCATTCAGGAAGGTTTTGTTGAATGAGGAGTTTGATGCGCACTTCTTATGGAATTTTTTTATGCTAAATCTTTATATACAGAGTGTTTATAAAATATCTGGCCAATATTCAAAGCCAAGGACCATCTCCCTGTCAAAACCATCTGGCCAAAATAAGCAGATTTTGTAATAGAAAGTGTGTCCGCAAAAAACGCGCTGAAGTGTTAGAGGGCATATTTAAATCGCAGCTGAAAGCGGCCATTTCCCTTATCATGCCACCTGCACTACTTACAGCATGGCAGATAACTCTCCATTTTTAATGCTGATTTGACATGTATGGATTTTTTCATCTAGTGACACATTAACAGCATGAAAGTCTCATTGAATTCTATGAATATCTAGTGACCAGGCTTTCAAATTGCTGCCTGATATGTGCATGAAATGTCTGGCGTGTACATCACTCCACGCATTTCCTCTGTAAATCATGTATTATTGTAGGTAGCTACGCTTCCAAGAACCTATTGTAAAAAGCTAAATAATTAAAATATTTTTTTTGATTTCTTCCTTACCTGCATACGCATCATTTCCGAACACACATTCCATTACAAAAAGAGTTTATTTTGGTTCCCCCTACTCGCCTTTACATTTTTGAAAGATATTCAAGAAACACCTAGATATTTCAGTACAAAAGCCAAACCCCTCACTTATTTATTGACTCACTTATCACTAATTTTTCCAACTTCCCATACTGCCACAACCCTGAAATTTCAAAAGTCTACACAAGAGAAATCATAGAAATACTAGGTTTCTCCGATCTATTCTGATCCGAAAATTAGTTAATCAATTTTAAGGGGCCACAAAGGGGTTGAAAAGTTACGAACGAGAAAGATCTCTATATCTCATTTTCAATGTAACCACAATTCTGACGTTTGGTTAAAATACTAATTAATTCAAAGGGATTGAAACATTCCAAACGAGGAATTTCCTAATGGTACGCATAAAATGTAGCCCATAATAAAAATTTGGTACAAATGTCAAAGAAGTCGATTATAGAAAAAGTAAACTATTTTAATCTTGATAATATTCCAATTTTGGATTGAAACAGAGGGAAATGTTTCAAATGTAGAATATCTCAATATCTTATTACAAAGTAAACCAAATAATTACAATTGCTAGAATACGCATGGGCACAATTTCATAGCAAATCACGAATATTCAGATGATTGTGAAATAAAACATAAATTATAAAAAAAAGTTTATAAGAGAAATACAATTATTTTAATAACAGCCATTCATTATTTAAATTTTCAAACTTTCAAATTGTCTAATAATGTTTATTACTGTTTTATATACTAATAGCATTTTAAATAATTAAAAGAACTTTATGTATTCTTAATTCTGACGTATTTTAAAATCAAATTTATTTCTACTATTATCACTTTTCTCAATTTTGCGAAGTAGTTGATCAAAGCAAAAAACCGATATTCCATTAATGCATTTGTTATTCTTTCAAAATGAATATCCTCAATATAAAGCCTGGTAGGAGATACTGTATATCTCGTGAAAGAACACGAAACACAAAATACCGCAACCATCACATAAAAATCGGTAAAAAGAAATAGTACGGAATGGAAGATTAGATGTACAATTTTTCATTTTTTTTTCTTTTAAGTATTTTCGGTTCTTGTGTGTAATGTATATGCAACGAATGTAATGTCTAAAATTGATGGTTGAAACAAGAAAACACATAAAAAGATTATTAGTCATAGTTAATAAAATTTTGACGAAGGCAAACATTGCCTAATTTCATTGAATTGTCTTTGTAATTGTCTTGTTAACAATAATATCTTACAACTACTTTTCTTATTTATTGTTTTCTAGCAGGAAATTATAAGATATTTTTTAGCCATTTTCTTGCTTTATACATATTTAAGGTTTTTTTCTGTGAACCAAACTTTTTTTTTGATCACTAGCATCGTTTTAAAAACACTTATTAGATTTTCTAAACTAATTCTTCATCAAAATATGTTTTTCGGGCTTCTATTCCATATGAAATTGCAACCAATATGGTCGTTTGAAGTGTCTTTCTATTAAAAAGAAAACACAAAAAGCACCTGCTTCGTAATTCATCTTTTACTAACATTAACGAATACAAACTTAAAAGTGCGCCATCGAATACCAAGTATTCAAGAGCCGAGATAATGCCTACAAGTAAACATCCACAACAGGAAGAGAATATCTCAACGCGATTAAAATAAGCTTAACTACCATTGCTCTGTATAAAGACGAAGATATTTTAGAATCTAGCGAATCGTTCATTTTATTAAGTGTGTTCAATTTTATTTAAATAAACAATTAATTTTAGAAATAGAAGTTACTACAATTTAAAAAAAGTAAGGAACAGAAAATATTCCTCCACTCTCTAAGATTGATGTAGCTTATAAAATGTTGATCATTCAAAGAGCTGGTTTTAAGTTTCAATGTTAAACAACTAATCTAAAACCAATGAACAATTTAAAGAGAGGAAGTTCAAATTATTCTCTTATGCCTTTATTAGTTTTTGGAAAACATAACATTTCCAAAAATAATTAGACGTAATTAGGGGATAAAATGAAAGTCACACATCAAAAACTAAACCTCCAATGGTTTGATATATGATGTTTTATATTACTCTAGCCAATTCATTCTTAAACATAATGAAATTCATCCATAAACTACTTATGATACAGACAAAGTAATTACTCTTCTATTTATCTCAAATGAAAATTAAATTCATTGGAAAATTGACTTGTGCAGCTTCTGTACCAAGCAAATATGGCAATATCCCAAAATCTATATAATTAATTATAAACAAGTGAATGTATAAATTCAATTCCAGACATTTTTCAGATGTAATTGCTACGTGTGGTCACGACTGCAAGGCAGCTTATACGAATAATATTTCACCAGTCCAATTTAAGCAGGCATTGTGTAATAATTCAGGGCAAATCCAGTTACAATTTGTGGCACGCATCTTAAGTTTGTTTACTGCTACAAACTAGCCGATCTCCTTTTGTTCGGCGTGTCACTTTTAACCGCGTAATATCACGTTTCTCAACTTCAGGTTATTTTCAAAACCTAAAGCAATGTTTAAAAAAGGCACATTGTGTGTGCTCTGTTTTCTTAATTATTCATCTTAATCCCTCTTGCAATCTAGATTATTTTATATTTTAAAGAGTATAATATTAATACTAACTCATATTTCTACGTAACTTAACTTACTTTAATGTTTTTACTTGATTTTTATAGAATATATTACTTTCTTTCTTCATCATTATATATAGCTATTATTGTTAAATGGAAACGGTAACATTGCATAGCCAGCAAATGAAATAAACAATTGATGTACTAAACTGTATTAATATACATTGATAAGTTTGGTATAATAATTGTTTTCAGCCGATGCAATACTTATATTACTGACTTATATTTCCATACATTATACCACAGACTTATATTTCCATACATTATTTAAATGCTTTAATTCAATTTTATGGAGTTTCAATTTTACGACTCATATTTGTACTTTATTGTTATGTTTAGTTATGAAGCATAGTTATAAAGCAAATTAATATAGATTAATAAAGCTTGTCAGTAGTAATATTGCATAGCTTAATTGTTTTTAAGCTATGCAATATTACTACTGACCCATATTTTCATATAAATTATTTCAATGTTCTTACTCCACTTTTTGGAGTACGCACATAATTTTACTTAACTTTGATACAGAGCTATTATTAAGTAAAATAATACACGTTAATAAAATTCATTCTTTTTTCTGTATATATATATGGAATAGTATAGTCGAGTTAATGTGGACCAACTCGGATAACCGAAAAACTCTGTTAAAGCGAAAATTAAAAATAAAATAAATCGTATCGGTTTAAATGTATATTTTGACAAGTACCAATGTTATACTATAGATTAACTACATGCAATTAATAATATATAGTAATGCTTAAAGAGTTCTCTTACTTAAGCCTTGAGCCTTAAGACCTTGAGCGACGCGATAGGAGGAGCAGTGTCATACAATGAAAAGGAATGTAAGCATTTTGTTTTCTTGAGTGTTTGAGAGATCAAGTACCAATTTTTTTCGGTACTAGTTTTGACAAAGGAAAATATCAGGGGTAAAAAAAAATTAAAGAAATATTATCTGGCTCGGTTAAAGCGGAAACTCGGATAACCGGGGTTTTACTGTATATATATATATATATATATATATATATATATATATATATATATATATATATATATATATATATATATATATATATATATATATATATATATATATATATATAGTTCCTTACCGACTGCTTTTTTATATGCAAGAAAGACGTTCTGTGGGCTTGCGTCTACTCCGCCTGCTTGTAGAAAAAGAGATGTATGCTGCTCTATTCAGTTGTATTGAAGTATTAATGTTTTTATATAACTCAAATAAATTTTGTTTGCAATGGGCTTGGATTTAAGGTTCAGGGTAACTTGTCATCGGCCCTAAGCCGATTACAATGTTTTAAACAATAATTAAAAGGAAGCAAAAATTGGTAAAAATCGACTTTTTTTTAATTTTTTTTTTTTTATAGAAATGAAATCTATCTTCGGAATGTCCCACACAAAGAAGATGCAATTAATGTTCAACAAGACAAAGAAATCAATGGCCAAACCTTTTGTAAGGCCAAGGAAATTTTAATCAGAAGAGGGTTTGTTGTTTCTAATTCGAATTATTTATCATTTTGAAATGTTTTCTTAATAGATGTGGCCCACCTTCACTCTGGCCCCGTATGTCAAAAGTGTTGGTTTCGAGTCCCGGGTTAGGCATGGATGTTCGGAATCCACGTTAATTGTAGGTTCCGGCCTGATTAGCCGCCATTGCTCATAACAATAGGTCGTTGAGCGTACAAACCAGCCATTCTTAATAAGTGTGGATTTTTTAAAACTTTAATGATGTAGAGGAGCTTTAATCATATGAGAGGTTTGAGAAATGATTATCCTGCCTTGTTTTCTTTGAATATAGAGAGAAAGCTGGCAGTGATCATTGAGCTGTGAAGGACATCATTTTTTTTTTGTAAATATTGAATCGTTCTATTGAGCTAATAACTTAGTAAGTACCAAAATTCTATCTAGTTATAAATATTGACAATAAAGCTTATTTAAAAACATTAAATAATGTGTCATTTTATTGATTAATTTTGACTCTGTAAGTACTTCCTGAAAAAAAATAAAAAAATATGTAAAATGGACACAAAGGAATTAGGAGATATTAGCTCTGAAATAAGTTTGATAATGAAAGCTCTCCTTATTGTGTTTTTTTTTAATAAAATTAATGCCTTTAGCATAATTATAATTGCATTATTTATCTAAATGTATGGATTTGATTTGAAAAATTGAAAAAATCAAGTAACGAATGTTGTTTTTCTAGAAATAAAAAGAAAAGAAGGGTTTAAAACATGGTCCAAAAAATATGTAACAGGTTAAACAGTCCTTAGTATTATTAAAGATAACAAAAGTGTGTGTGGATAGAAAATAACTCAATATATTTAGATATAATTTCAAGAGAATGGCTCTTATGATTTTTAATTTTGAATGTTCGAATTATGTTAATGTTAAATGAAACTTATGTATTACAGCACATAATTCTGTCAGTTTAGTGGTAAATTTCTTCAATTTTATTAGTATACTGACAAAATTATGTACTGAACTATTTATGTGTATCACTTGCCATTCTTACTCGTATTTCAGCTATTTAATATGGACTGATGAAGACAAAGTCACCCTTATACAGAGAGGTTTGGTCATGGTTGAAAAACAATTGATTTTTTCAATTTGTAATAAAATAATAAATTGTTAGAATGTTAGTTGGTTACAGCTGAAAAGGAATGCAATTCTATACATTTCTTTTAGCAGCTAAAATTGGCAACTCAAAAATTAAAAAATATCTTAAAAACACAACAAATCATTAATTTTTATAAATTTCACGAGTATCAAATGAAACAAACAAATGGCATTTTAATTAAAATAAATTTTTGCTTTATGAAGATCAATAATCGCTAAAAACACATAATGAATAGTTACATGATAATAAATATTTTATTAAGAAATAAGTAAGATTTACACTTTCAAGAAAATAAGACATAAATAATTATATCGCAAATTTCTAAATAATTAGTTTAGATTGAATAAAAAATAAAACATTTTATTAAAAAATATAATGTAATATTGATTGCATTTAATATTTTAAATTGCGTTTTTGTAAAAGCAATTTAAAATATTAAATAAAAATCAACTAAACATGTACAAATAAAATATGTACTGAATTCATGTTAAATTATTTTTTATTAAACCATTTGATTTTTTTTTTTTGGTACTAAAAATGAAAATTTTGCGTTTAGTAATTATTTTAAAGTAAATTAGATATCAGGTTATCACGAAATAAAACAGGCACAACATAATTCGTTTTATTTAATTTTATTCGTTTCACATTTCATCTTATTTAAATTTTATCCTAATTAGATTGAAACAATTTATTTTTTAGAATTAAAATCAGCGTTATATACGCCACGGTGATAAACAATCACTAGGTAATAAGTTAATTAAAATATGTTATAGTAATTACCTGTTTTTATCTGAAATTAATTGCATTTCTGAAATTGCACCAATCAGAAAATATCCAAATAATAATTATTATTCGAAATTAAAAACTGAAATTCCTAAAACGAAATTATCTCAACCTTTTTAAATTAATTCTGATTCATTTTCATAGTTTTATTTAAATGTCACTGAATCAAATAGTTTAAAAAATGTACCACACCGTATAAACCAGAATACGCACTTCAAATCATTTTGGTGTCACGTACATGAATAACGGTGAAACATAAGAAGTCGTACATGCCGCGACAACCTAATTAAGAAATGAAATCTTATTGTCCATGACAACTTCATAAATTTTTTTCTGTAGCGAGAGAGCATTGGAGACAAATTATGAAATTTATATTTACATTCATGCCTTATACCGTAGTACAATAAAAATATTTTGACACAGCATACAAATGACTTTTATTCATTTATAGAAACAATGCTTAAAAATCGTAATTTAGATTAAGGTAGGGTATAGTAATTAAAGGTTTATTATTATTATTTTTTTTTTTTTTTTTGCTTTTGCAACTACTGTAAAAGGTAAAATATATAGTAGATGTTTTAGAAGGATACTCTTTACAAATTTCATCGGGTTAGGTGTGTGTAACAAAACATAGCTTATTTCAAATAATGTTTTTCTTTAAATGGATATTGCCTAATTCGAGCGCAAAATCCTCATTTTCAGAAACTTCACATGAGAAAAACACGATTTATAAATATAGTTCAAACCTAATAACTGATTATAATGAAAGAGAATAAAACACTGTCTGATTTTGTTTTTAAAACAAACCGAATTTCAAGATTAAATTTTTTATATAGATTTTTTTTAAAAATAACTCTTTCTAATTTTTGATTATGCTTGTGTTATTAAAGCTAATAAAAATCAAATTAGATATTAGATAAACAATTGTTTATGGATTGCTTTTTATTTCAAAGCTTAGGTTCAACGTCTAATTTGACAGACAGTCTTGCGTTGTTTATTTGCTTGTTGGGGTTTAAAGAGGTTGCCTTTGAAAGATATCTCTAGTTTAAAAGTCCCTTTTTTGATATTAGGTAACGATAATATGACTAAGAATAAACTTCGTTCAAGTCTAGCACCGATTGGTTGGTTTGTACTCCTAAAGCTCTATATTTATGTGCAATAAAGGCCAATCAGGATGAGACTTGCAGCTTAACATGGATTCCGAAGCACAACGAAAATCGATATTTAAAAAATCGATATCGGTATAGAGCTTTAACCACACAGCAATCAGGTGGGTAATTAATACAATGAATCCAATTCAACCAACCATTACTAGCCACATAACTAGATTTAATGATCGATATAAATTTAAATTGTTGTCCTACACCTTTAGTTCCTTCAGATATTCAATATTCGATATTTATACTTAAAAATTCATGCAGAATAGTAGCTAGATAGAAATAGATTTAAAAATCAACACTAATTTAATTATTCTTTATTATTATTATTTAATTTTTTTTGTTGTTGATTGTTGAGAAATATCTTAGTAGTGAAAATCCTAAATGCAAACACAAATCATTCCTACCTGTTCTTTTCCCTTGAATGCCAAATTTTTTTGCCAATTCATGTGTGGGCAAATTTGGGAATACGATTCGTATTAAAACAAAAATATCTAAGGAGTTCGACTGCTGATAAGAACTCAGGCATATGCTGCGCTGCCAGCAATTCATCCATAACACTTGAGTGGCTAGTGCACATCATTTTCTCAATAAAACAAACATGATAAAGTGAACACCCATTATACACTGAGAGGTGTTCTGTAATATTTCATAGATAAACAACAGAATATTAGAGGTCAAGATGTGAATGTGATTAAATGTGAGCAGCTTCTTCAGACTTCATAGTGCTTTGTAAAAGTACGCATTTTAAAGAAAGTATGAGTTTGATGCACAGATGATGTTGAATTTTTGAGACTTCACATCTAATGAGTATGGTTCATAACCATATTACCATTGTTCCAAATACAATTTAATTCTAACCCAGTAGTTCTATTAAAACTTCAAAGCTTCCTCTTCAACCAAAAGTTTTTGTAAGTGAAGTTCTTATCACTCTTGTCATGCTAAACAATAAATAAAAAATAATGAATGCAACACTGTTTACAAAAGTCTTTATATTGGCTTTAAAAAAAACAAGAATTTTCCTTTTTCTTAAGGTTAACCTTCAATTTGTTGTTTACTATAGATTGAGTAATGATCATCGAGTATAACATAAAAAGGATTTTATATTTATGTAGAATTTTTATTTGTGTAAATGACAAATAAGCAGTCTGGTTTGTATTAAAAATGAAAGTTAAACTAAACTTGATATGCAGCAGTGTCTAACACTGCTGTTTTTGCACTGCAATAAGATTTTTTACGCACATTTTATCCGCCCCTCCCTACTATTATTATTTGCTTAAAAATCATTAATTTTAAACATTCGATATTTAAACAAATTTTACAAAATGTAGGAGAGGGAGAAGTTAATGGCTCTTCGTAAATTCTTTCAGTACCACTACTTTGTCTTATGGCCTGCAATTTAAGAAGACAAATTCGAACCTACACTGATCACATCAGTGGCGTAACGATGTTAATGGGAACCCCACCCCAAAAAATGTTTTCGGTCACCCATTTTTTTTTTGAAATAGAGAATTATTTAAACGAAGAGCTACATTTTTCTTCGTAATACGGTTGTGAGTAAAAAAGTAATAACGTGGTGGAAATATGTCAAATTAGTAAAGGTATGTGCTTGGTAACCAAGGGAATTTATAACAGATCATTAGATGGAATGCAGTATTACCCAATTCAATTGGTTTTATCTGCTTATAGAGCAGACACCACTTACTAATTATTCAGAAGTTACACTTTGGAGAGATTAGTAGTTTTGTCCTGACTCTTACCAGATACTTGCAACTTTCAAAATTGACTCAAGTTACATACATCACGGCATTTGTCATAATCATCGTATTGTAAATATTGAATAATTTCCCCCAACGGCACTTTATCCGATGGAGACACTTATACGACATTCCGTTCTGGAATTGCACGTATCCATGACCACCTGTTGTCAAGAACATACCCGTCACGCTTCAAGTGTCGAGAGTCACGTATCGAATGTGTGACCTGAAATGACATTTGGGTGTCTGATATCTCTTTTGTTGGTGTGACAAGACACCTTATTTATCGGACTTTGCACTTCTATCATCCTGATGTGAATGCTGGGCAAGGCAAAGTGCTTAGTTGCGAAAGTGAAAGGTGCAAAAAGCTTTGGAAGTTCAATTGGACTTGCATTTTTTTTTTTTCGCACTCGATTCCTGTCACGGGTAGATATCTTAGATAATAGCAGTCTGGAAGATGAATACAGCGATAACTTTTCGAACAAAATGTATCGTAAGAGTGTGCATTATAAGAAAGGAAAGAGTAGTTTAAATATTGAAAGAATGACTAGTTTCAGAAATTTATAATTATAATTTGGCACTGAACTTTAAAATAAATGTCTAGATAACTAAAATTTTCGTAATAGTTTTACAAGAAATTGTAGTGTCCACAAAAGCCAGTTTGATTTATTTTTCCTAACTTTCTTTAAAGTTAAAATGAATTACAATTAGACTTTGATTTGAAACTCACATTTTTACGATTACATAAATACCTTTAACGTAAATATATTTTTCATAATTGCTTTTTTTTTACCAACACAAGTTCATGTTGATATTTATTCGATATTAGTATACCAGGTAATATAATGCAAGCGAATACTTAATTGGTTGGTTGCATTGGAACTTTCTGGCACGTTTTATTAGTATAACGAACAACAGCCGAGGAAACGCCTATTGGGAGGTCTTTCAAGGGTATATTGACTACATTTGCATCTCGCTCCGGTGAAAATCCGGAAAATATCCCCATGCAACCCGACTATTGTCTGAACCTACTTTTCACTATCACCGTCGTATCAACTTTGAAAACAGACTGCTTCAAGCTGATCACCAAGACTATTCGCATACTAGGCAAACATTTCGTTTCTCATAGCAAGCATTGCCGAAATACCCGAGTGACTTTCTTAAATTATAAAGAAGAGAAAAAAAAATCAACTAAACTACGAGATTTTTAATGTTTAAATATTTGCTAAGAGATTAGAAACCGATTCAAACAACTCGGCGCTATTTGCCATTTTACATTTCGAACAAGTCCGAATTTTTAAGAATTGAAACACTTCCTACTACAATAGGATAATTTCTACGGAAATAGTCATTTGCAGAAATATATTTAGACTGTCACTGTTCGAGTTGTCTATATAACGAATGACTAACCATCCATGCAGAAACAGAAAAAGGAACCGTTTATAAGCGTTAAGCAAATAACGAATTGTTGGAAACGAATTTGGGTCATGGTGGTTAATGATAAAGGTTTCACCCGTCAAAGCTGTCTAGATATTTAAATTAGAAATTGTTTTTGTAGTACACGAAAAGTTAATTTTTATGTGTCAATTTGTTTTGCATTATTATTGGGAGATAGATCGTCTGTTTTACTGTTTTGAATTTCATTGGACTATTATATTTAGAGATTCACATCTAAAATTGAATTGTCTATTTCAAATTACCCCTACACTTTCTGCCAAGTTTTATTAAGAAGAATAGCTTTTCATTTACAAAACTTGTTTTAAGGATCACTGTCAATAATATTAGAAAGAGCAAAGATTCAATTCGAATAACTAGAATTGTATAAATCCCAAGTGTCAAAAGTGAAAGTCCTTAAAAGTTTCCGATCTGATGTATTGTACAATTATTATACATTTTTATCTTCATTTTGAAAAGGGATCTTCGAATGAGGAAACATTTCTTATTAACTGTAAACTCTGAATGGAAATATTTTAATGTAATATTTAACTTTATAACCTAGCAAGTGAATATAGATTATTTACTTACTAACTTAATGCAAGATGCCATTTTTATTTGATTGTGTGTAATGTAAAAGAAAACAAAATTTATTCAGTGAGTTTATTCACACAAAAATACGTTTAAAGGTTCACAAAATACTACAAAAATACATTTAACATAAAATGTTCCCATAGTTGTTTCACCCACCGATACCATAAAATGTAGGAAAAACTGCACCAAAAATGCTCTTGTAGTGCGAAATTCTGACTGCCTTTAAGGTTGGTTGGTGTTTAACGGCGCAAGGGCAACACGTGGGCCATATTGCGCCAAGACTGTCTTTAAGGACATGAGGTTATGTTTAAAATGCAATTTTATTTATATTTCATGGCCTAATGGAGAAAAATTGTTTCCTATTTAATGAAATAACTAAATTAGTTAAGTCCTAGAAGCATTCGTAAAATTTTGCATTGATGTCAAAAAGATACGAAGACATTTTATATGGTTAGTAGTTTTATAACATCTATTGTCTGAAATAAAGGCAGGATAATTTGTGACTTT
This sequence comes from Linyphia triangularis, assembly GCA_963978545.1. Lineage (NCBI taxonomy): Eukaryota > Metazoa > Arthropoda > Arachnida > Araneae > Linyphiidae > Linyphia > Linyphia triangularis. The sequence continues at coordinate 63,596,829 of OZ021727.1, read as the reverse complement.
TCAGCATTAGTGATGCAGTTCTTGCTTCCGAAACGCACTGAAACAACTTGCAGCAAGCTAAAGCTTTCTATATATTTACAATAAAAGAAGCCTAAATTAACTTGCACTCGGTACAAAATTTAGAAACATTAAAATTAATCTTATTAAACGAGAATAGACATACAATATACTATAAACATACATTTAGGTTTAGAGTTGATAGAACATAATACATTTTGATATCGATCCCAAATTTAATTAGTTTGGCACGGAACTTAATTACATTTTGTGTAATACTGACAGCATAATGGTTTTAAAGGCTAGGTTCTAATTTTATACTTACAATTTTATAAAATAAGTCAATATATTACATAGCACAATAGAAAATACTTAGTTTTACAGAAGTTACAAAGTTAGTCAAGAATGGAAACACAAGTTTTCTTGAAAGAATGGCCAATCTCTGAAATATATGGACTTATACAACCACCTTTAAGGCACAGGCACGTTTAAATTCCTAAATGGGAAGCAAGGAAAGTTAGTGATCACATCTAGAAGGCATTCCATAAATTTTGGAAGTTACATTTTAAATCACAAGCTTTATGGAAGAGGCATGTTGTACTACATGATGGATTCACTAAAATCGTAAAGTACCAATAATGTTCATCTATAGGATATATTCTTCTGGACTCTTGAACTTGGCGATGTAGCTAAGCACAGTAAAACACGTACGCAAAAGGGTAGAAGTGAAACAGTTAAAACATCGATACCCGAAGTGGAACACAATGACACGCACGTACGTTGACACCACAACACTCGTCAAAGACACGGAAAGTTTTTCCACGTAAAAATTTATGGCAAAAAGCAGAGCTCGGCTAAAAGCAAACATTTTTCCAAAATACTCGGAATTTCATACATAAAAGTCCAGAAAAGTTCTCAGGAACAATAAGGAAATAATTAAATAACAGTTAAATCTCACATTTTAGTGTTGTTCTTGGTTAAATCATTTAAATAAAAATACACTAGAGATCACACTTGCTTTTCATCCACGATTGCTATCGTAACCCGTGCTTCCCACCCATGGATACTTAGCGGGACACGGTTGGCAAGTCTTCATGTACCTGACCCCTCCCTGGTACCACACATTGCACACAGTAGGAGACGGACAAGGTGGTGGCCTTTCGAGCCTTCTGCAGTTAAAGGGCTCGAACTGCTTCAGCTGGTTGTTTGGCTTCGGGTCTCTCATCCACTGGATGAGCTGCCAGTTGGTGACAAACCAGACGTCTTCTTTCTTCAGGATCTCGTCCAGGAACTTCATGAAGCCTCGCCTGTGGTGCTGAGTGTTGAACCATGCTGAGTGGTAGAAAAGGCCGAAGGGGGCCCGGTTGGATTTGTAGTGGCGGTTGAAATTCTTCATCAACATCTTGGTCACCGCTTCCTCATCCTAGGAGATGTATTGATTTAGTGATATTTATAATTTTTCTTGTGGCCGTTGGAGGGCAACACGATAAAAATTACGCAAAGATAATAAGTAAAATATCCAAAACGTACAATTTACAAGTAATGTTACACGAATATCTTTTTGTAGCTTGGTGTTATAAGATACCTATGAATGTATAACTTAAAAAGTTAAAAATCGTACAATTAAGTAAATTTGTTCTGAAGGCAATGTTTTTTTTGTAATCTTAAAGAGGGTGATATAATGTAGTACATTAGCACACCTAAATTTACATGACATTTAAACACTCAACTTATTTGGTCAAGGCAAACTTTAAACTAAAGACAATAAGCAACCCCCCCACCAATCAATGCTGCAAATATTGTTTATTACATATTCCTTTTAGATTAGGCAACGAATTTCTCAACATGATTCAGTAATATCTTGCTTTTTATACATATCCGTAGACATAAACGCTTTTCTTCAGATATTTTTGCCTCAGGACAGTAAACAGACGGGCTAACAATAGGTTAGAAAGTACAAGTCAACTGTCGAACTATTTAAATTTGGCGAATGATTTCTTTCAAGATAATAGGGCCAATTTTGTGTAGACGCAATACGGAATAGTATTGCCGATTCCTTCCACAAAACATCCAATACCGAATAACAGTTTTCAATACTTAAAAAAAGTAACCCTTCCCTATTAAGATTGAGTTTATTTTAAAAAGAAAATATTACCCAACTTCGTGAAAAGGCTTGTCACCAAATACATCTACAAGTTCTAAGGATATATTGTTATGAATTTTTCCGCTGAGGCAATGATGGCACAGTTTTTAAAATAAAAACTACTATTTATTGACTCTTCAAAAGGCACAAAATTTATTCAAAGGCAACAGTCTAATCAATCTCAAGCTTCAACACAAGCTTCAGTAAGAACTTCGAATACAGCAATTATACAAGTTCACTCTAGTAGGTAAACAAAGCGATCAGCTCACATCGAAGTCCAAAGTCAATCTGAAAACTTTCCCTATTTCCGGTCTTTATATACTTGGCGCGAGAGGACATTCGCGAAATTTCCAGCCAATTCGTCGGAAAAGAAACATCTCGAAATTTCTCGATTGCTTTAGGTGTTGCCACCTTTTTCTAACCTGTATAATCGCTGTTAATAAATAAAATAAGATAAAAATAAATTACAATAGAATTTTAAAATAATACGTCACTATTTACACTATATACAGACAATTTGTGCAACAATATATATCTATAGCCAAGAGATGAGCTTCCCATAGTGGTCACAATCAAAGCATTCTTCGAAAATTAAAATCCTTCCGATTTGAAATTCCAGTTAAATGTTACGTTCTAAAAATAGTTCTCCAATTTCTGATGTACGATATATGTCTGTAGCCTTTATAGTATAATTTTAAGGAATTGAAAATCGCCTTCGGATTGCCATCTCCGTTGCATAAATTACAAGTAATAAGAAGGATCTGTTACCTGTGGATTGGAGCATGCATCACCCATGGAGCAGCGCCCCCCTCTGAGATCCACCCACATGACCATGCCCACTTCCCACAGCCCCGGGTAGGACTTGGTGGGGCAGGGGAATATCATGCACTCGTGACTCTGGGCATAATCGAGTGTGTAGGGCCAGAAAGGGGGGTTGTTCTCGTACACGGGCATGGAGGAGTCGTAGGTGAAGTTGGCATCGTACAGCATCTCAAACATCTTGTTGCCGCCGATCTGTAAGAATGGAGCTCGCATGCCACGAATGTCCTCCATTTTGACGCCTCCGTACATGTGCAGAATCTCCCGCTGACCGTGGATCTCACGCATCCATTGATTCTTGGAGAACTTCTCGCCATAGCTATGGCTGCAAGAAAATATAGTATTAAAAAATAATGCTTGGTTAAACTGAATTTTTTTTTTTGAATCCAGGTCGCACAGCTAACCCAAAGATTTATAACTTTCTAAAGTACTGTCTAGAAAAAAGTATTAAACGTATAAAGAGTAGTACACAAAGCTCCCTCTAGTTTATAAATAATAAGGATAAGATCTTTTCAACGTTTTCTTTTTTTTTCGTACCCAAGGGTTTTCCTTAAATGAAGAAATAAGTAAATGAAAGAGGTATGCAACAACTAGTTTCTGAGATATTTCTTCTTAAAACTTTATTTTTCTATTCTTTTATATGCAACATGCTTTTTTTCAGTTATCAAAATATGTCGCTAAGCAGTTTAGAGAGATCCAGGGCAAGTGTCAGAAGTTAGCCTAAAACGCACCCTTCATTCATTGTGAAAACTCCAATTTTTAAAAACCACAACATAACACCTTTATCTAATTAACCATTGAATTATGAGTGAGCAAAGAAGAAATTACAGATCTCAACACTAATATTAAGATAAAAGAATATATAAAAAAATTTCAATATATAATAAAAATATTAAGAATATATAAAAAATATTAATTCATAAAAAAATATTTACATAGAACAATATCAAAAATACATAAAAATATTAGGAATATATACGATAGAATATTTAGCCATTGGATAGTTCTAAATAAACTTTTTGTCAGAATGAGGTCGCATTTGTCCGTGTATGCATGTAGAATCTACATGCTTTACGAAAATAATCAATTTGCAAGGAAAGCGATAAAAGATTGTAACTTGGCATGTCATTTTTATAATTTTTAATTTGTTTGAGGTTAATATCAAAAGAAAAATAGACACTTTTCCCAAGCAAAAAAAAAGGCTTTTTCCAAATAAACGATTAAAAGCTTATTTCGTATCCTCCGTCCAACCACTAATACGATTTTATTTTATTGTCCTACTTTCATACCAGAATTGAAGATATAAAATAGTACTCAGAGGAACTTCGATGCCCGCTTTTAGAAATTGGCTACAACGTTCCAGTCATGGTCTCGTGATAGGTAAATACGTATCTGTTAAATGACCCAAACCACTTTCTTTTAAAACAAATACAATAGTTTCAAATGAAAATATTTATATTTTAGAGTATTCTCAATTAACAATGAGACAAGTATGGAAAAGTGTTTACTAAAGAATCCAAGTGATTGAGAAAGAGTTAAAAGATAATCAGAGGATTGAGCATGTTTACTTGTGGGGTATTTATGTTTTCGTGTGTCAAATTGCTAGCTTGACAAACAATTTTGGTTAAGGAATTTTACATTTTCGCAAGCAAATATATTGACATTAGCATTTATAATTTTAATGTTTCAAAGTTTTATAATATTTATCATTGAGCATTAATATACTTAACATGAATGCTTTTGTCATATTCAAGTTTTGTTTTCAACAAGTTCGAGACGTATGATTAAACTTGTCATTTTCATATTGATCCGTGACGATGAGTTTCCTATAGCTTTGGCACCTCTCTGTTGGCAATATAAAACCCAGATTTTCATTAACCGTCAACAATGTTGTGACCATCGGTGAAAAAGTGACATAATAGCTATTGAATTCAATAGAAGTTATATCACTTTTAAACCAGCAGGGAAATGTGTGAAGCAATAGTGTTAAATAATTGTTTTACGGTTTTAATGCAATAAAAATACCTCTCCGCACCAGGTTTACAATGGTGGAAACAGTTCTCAATCGCGGTAATTACTTTTCGCTCGGCTGATCTTATTGACATGACCAAAATACTTCAAATATCACTACACAAGAATTTCAGTTACGACAAATAAACTAATTCGTGTTTCACTTACGTGATGGAATGTGAAGCAATCTCATGACCCTGTGAATACAGGCTCTGCACTTGGCCATAATCAGTCCATTCATGTGAAACGTAGAAAGTTCCCAAAATGGGGCAGCCATTGGGGTTCGCTCTTCCAGTGTTGAAGAGCTCGTCGTAGAGATCGTTGTTGAGGTCATTCACAGCATCATCGAAGGTTAGGAGTACAAGTTGTGGAGCCTCACTTACTCTTAGTCCTTCGGGGATATCCGAACCTCCACAGCGACAATCTGGCAATCGGCACTTTCTAGGATCACATTTCTGGGCCTGTGCATATGGCTGAGGCGTGGGAAATTGATTTGGAGGACGAGTTGGCGGACTGTGTGATGTAGCAAATGAAAGAGAAGGCTTTGTTGGTTTCGGGACCTGGGTAATTGGCGCCCGAGATCTTATTTTGATTGGAGCTGGGGTAGTGGTTGTGGTCGTAGTTGTTGTAGTGGTGGTTGATTTGCGTGGTCTAGTAGGACGAGTTCTGATGACTGTAGTAGGTCTAGTTGTGGCTTCAGGTTCCTCATGCGAGTAGAAGTCTGTGAAGTGGTGTTTTAACTTATCATAACCATCAAAAACTGCAGAATCGTCATATGTCACACCTGAATTTCCATCTCTTACTCTGGTGCCATGGTCTTTGTTTGGTTGCTGAGAATTTGGTAAATTTGGATGTCTTTGAGAAGGGTGATCTTTTTGTATGTCTGTTACGCTTGGAGATTCGACCACGTCCGATATTGAAGAAATGCTTTTGCTTTGTCTTTGACTTCCAGTGTAAATTCCGAAATCCGATTCAACTGGTTGGTCCGGGAATGTCAATTCCTGTTCTTTATTTAATGGAGGTGAAGGTCTATTGTCAAAGTTTCTTGGATTAGCATTGGGAGAGTCATCTCGAATTTCAGTGGGAAGGTCTTTGGCACTATTAGATATCGAGATTAGTCCTTCAGAGTTTTCATCTTGCTTTCTATCGTTGAAAGGTCTTTGATTATTTGTTCGACTAGGTTCTGGAATTTTATCATTTTTAGAATTAGGGTTAAGCGAGGGTTCAGTTCCTAATCTAGTGTAATCTAAATTAAGATCCACAAAATCTGGTCTAGTTTCGGGAGCTCTGGATTGAAACTCAAGATTCGTAGCCTTGTCGTTGTTATAAGTTCGGATATCAGCATCAACTGAGGGCTTTCTCTTTCTGATAGATTCTTCTGTTCTTGTTAAAGAACCATCTTCAATATTGGGATCCTTTTCGTTTGACTCGTATCTAATATTTTGAGGTAGGAATGGGTCTTCATGTCTAAGATTTGAAGGTTGGTCATCAAACTGAACTTCAGGTATAGAAACATTGGATAGTTTTCTATTCCGATCATTATCGAGCTTTTGAAAGCCATCGTGATTAGGGTGAGAACGCGAATCGGAATCTCTCTGAAAGGTGCCTCCATCTTGGTTTAATTTCTTCTCTAGTCTCGGTAAATCTTGCACTGGAATAGGATCCAAATGTAATAACTCTGAGCTTTCTTTAGATTTTCTTTCGTCGCTTCTTTGAGATCCTTGATTTTGAGATTTACGAATTGGTGTAATGATATCAAAACCTCCATAATCTTTATGGTCTGCATTGTCATCGAAAATAACAGGAGAGATCGTACCGTAATTTTTTCTTTCATCTCTGAAATCATAATTTATTTCCTTGTTATTTCCATTGGAATAATCAATTACGACATCCAGATCCTTCGACTTTCCATGACCGTTGGGATAACTCTCCAAGCTTCTAGGTTTTGTAGACAGAGATTGATCTTTACGTTGCCGGTAATCCTCATCACGTTCCTGATTTCCGGTGTTTGCATTGTAAATTGGCTTCTCAAATACTCTGAAATCTCCAAGACCTGGAAGGTGGGCCAGCCCAGCGAACGCGTCTAAGCCATGTCCTCCATCTGCAATGTGTATTCCACCTTCTGAATCTATGAGAGGAGGGGCAGCTTCATCAAACCTCGGTTCTTGAGGATCGTAATTATCCAAAGGTAACTATTAAAAAAAATTAAATTAATTTTATTTGTAGCTTGAGAAGATTGTTTGGAGCAGAAAAAACATACGAAGAGATCAATTTTAAATTTCATTGTATAAAAAGATTAAACTTTATCCAGCGAGTTACCATTATTTTCAAAACCAGAAACATTCCTCAAATGATACATAAAAAAATGTTTCTCAGAAACAAATTTTTCATACATCAATTATTCAATGTCAAAAGGCAATAATTTTAATACATGCAAGACTCAACTATATAATCACACAATTTAATATTTCGCGTTAAACAAAGTCTTGCCTGGACGGGAAAAAATGCGTGAACATTATTTTACTGATTGATATGTTTATTTTTAGAATAGGTCGGTGTAGCTTATATTTGTTTTTTTATAAACCTCAATTTGTGTAAATTCAACGTACTCTGCTTTTGAAGTTTGGAGTATGATAAGTCGGTAATTCAGTTCTCACTAACTGTTCAACTTTTGCTCTGTAACTCTTGAAATAGCATATTAGCACATCTTCAAACTTTTAACTTCTCAACTGAGGAGTATATTTCAGGAAAATATGAAACTTAATTCGGGATCAGCAGAATAGTTTGGTTTCGTTTATTTAAGTTTACGATCGCAAGGACAACACTAAGTCCATGCTATGATGATAAACTGAATATAATCAGATTTTTCTCCTGCCAAATTGAGTTCGGGCATTCCAAATTTGGCGCGGGTGAGTTGTCCGAAATGGATTCAGGTAACACTGGTAAGGGATTAAATCTTGATAAGGTTGGACACTTTGTAAATTGATAGTGAAACCAGATGTTGATTTTAAACTTTTGTTTGTTATTAACTTAACAACTTAGCTGCCGGTCTCGCGCCCGCGCGAGATGCCTACCGACCAACTTTTATGAGCCAGTACGGCGCCGGCATTGCGAGAAGTAACATGCTAACGTGTCTATCATTTAAATTTAAAATAATTTTGGAAGATTGTTGATTATTAAATAATTGTTTTGAAAATGATTACAAAAATATAAATAATAAACGATTTATGTAAATTAAAGTCTGTAAAATCATGATATCGCACAGGCGCGAGACCCGGCACTGATAGAGATAATTCCTTTCGCAGTGCCGGTCTAGCGCCGGTGCGTGATATTTTTGATTTCTTATTTTTTTTTAATTTTAATTACCTTGTATATGCAAATGGTACTTAATAACATTTGAATCCTTTTTAAGCAAATAAACAACAAAAAAGAAAGTTGGCTTCTGACTGACTCCCATGTTCAAGACACTGGCAGCTAAGTTGTTAAGTCAGACAGCAAATGTTGAACAAGTAGAGATAACTAGATTACTAATTTTATATACTCCTATAGTTACAAAGGGGTGAATATACAATTTAACTGAAGTAATGGACTTTCATTAACTCCATACATGTGGAGTAAATTTAAAAAAAAAATATGTCAAAAATGAACTGCAGTTTAGGATCAACGAAATAATTGGTTGGTTGAGTGGTTTTTTATGGCACAAGAGCCAATGTTGGCTATGCTGGGCCAAACATTTGTTTCTTGCGAATCAAAGATATAAAGTATTAAAAAACCAAAAACGGGAAATTTAAAAAATCATTCATTTAAAGTTTGTAAAACCAATATCCTTAAGAAATGAAAACAAATTCGGGCGAGGATCATTGCCAAGCAAGTCCTCTAATGTAAAATTTGTCGTACCAAAGCGGCGCGGTGTTGTCTTGCATGTTTAAAATTTGAATAAATACACGTGATTCACAGTTAAAACACAACTACAGATGAAATGATTGGATTTATTTGAATTTAGTAGCGAAAGGGTAATACTAGGGAAAATGCAGCGCCGATAAGTGGAATAGAAAAACTGATTTTCGAAATACTTGTTTGTCGAAGTAGTTTTCTTCTACCCCTAGTCGTTGCCCACCTGATGGATGTGCGGTTAGAACTCTGGCCTGGGATGCTTAGGGTGCCGGGTTCGAATACCAGGTTAGGTATGGATGTTCGTTGTGGTTTGGAATCCACGTGAAGCTGTAGGTCCCGGAGTGGTTAGCCATCATTGTGCATAATCAAACTACCTACCCACCCACCCACCCACCCCTAGTCGGGGTCCAATTCGATTTGGTTTATTTCAGTTTACTTGAACAAGGCCAACTCTACGACCGATGCGCCGATCAGGTCAAGATTTTTCTCCTGCCCGAAGTCAGTTTTGGCATTTTAAATTTGGCTTGTGTGGATTGCCCTAACTAGATTCGCGTAATGTAGGCGAAAGGTTAAAAAAAATAATTAAGAATTATACCTACGATTAGAAAAAAATCTTATTCCGCAATGTTTCTTTAATACACGCAAGATCTTTTGCTAAACTTATTTATCATCTAATTATTGAAACAAAGAAATGTTTAGGGTTAGGACGGAACAAAAGCTTCAATAGTTTCAAATATATTTTTTTGGCTTATGGACATGCATGATTTCAACCATTCAAATGCCACCAATACAAATGTTCAATAATTTGGTTTTTATTATTTTTTAACAAGATGCATTAAACTCTTTATTTTCTTTTAAAGTTTTATATTTATGAAAGATGAATTGATTCAATAAAATTTAAAGTCCAGATTTTTAAATAATCAAGCTTATATCTCAGTAACACTCGGATCTTTTACACTGCATATACAACATGCTTTAAAATAAACAATTTTTATTACTTTTTTTTTTAAAACCCTGCATAAAACATTGCCAAAGATAAAAGTGCAAAATACTGAAGTGACTATACTTCTAGATTTGGCCAGTATATGTAAAAATTATATTCCTGGCCACAAATTCAGTAGTTTTTAAAAAATACTTAAAGTTTTACACAAATGAAGAATAACCAACTATAATGTTAACACTTTGTGGTCCGCTCACGTAATAGTACGTGTTTTAATCACCAGTATTAGGTGGACGCTCCCGTATTAATACGTGTTCATCTAGTCTCCGTTTTTTTTTTGCCACGGTAGATTTATATGCAGTAGTTCAAGAGTTTGTTTTATTGAATGCTTATACCATAGATGCGTCGGCAAAGAAAATAACGGTCCCCAAGGGCTGTTAAATTTAAAGGGCACCGGCATACAAAGTGTTACGCCAAAGTGTTAAGAACATTTAGGAATTAACCTCGCTGATTGAGAATTGAGGACTAGAAATGGAAAAGAATGGACTAGAATGGACTTAAGTCCAAAAAAGAAATTTTTTCAGGAGGAGTGAAAAATGATCGCATCTGGTACTTAAAGCAATGATTAAGTACATACTTCAGATTGAATTTGAACTATTAATACTGGAGTTCGCACTTTGGGTGTTCTCCACTTTATTTAGCCCGGTCTTTAGGACATTTTAAAGTAAAAAAAGATTTTTGATATTATTGGTGCTTGGGTTATTTTTCATTTTTAGTCCTCAATTGTTTAAAACCCTGAAGAAAAAAAATAGATTTCCCGGGTCTTTTCTACTCGAGAAGAACAGTTTTGCTATTTAACTAACATAGATGTATTATGCTTATACGACAAAAACAGTTTCCTACAGTATAAAACATAAAAAATGCTTTACACAAGAACTTTACTTAAAAGCATTTACATAAAAATGTAAGAGATTGTTTTGTTTGAATGTTGTTAATTTTGATACAATACTAAAAACAGTAAATTTGTAATAACCTTGATGTGTTCGTCACTCGCATAGAGAGGATCTTCTGATGAATTTTCAGAGTTGACCAAAGATGCATCTGAGAACGTGGTAGGCCGATTTTGTTGATGGGGTGAGGAAGTAGTATCTGGTACAGGCTGTCGGTGAAGGGGCTGAACCTGATCCGAGGGAGATACTCTTGTTTTTTCATTTTCTGTCAAAATTTCTGGACTGTTTCTTAAATTTTCTTTGGATTCAGCTTTACTTATATCATCGAAAGGTTGGTAGTTTGAAACTGGATCTTTTTCGAGAGTTTGAGGCTTTAGTTGAGGCTCACTAGTAGATTGGGCTCTACGACTCGAGCTGAAACGGTCATCGCTGATTTCTATTTTAATTTCTGTAGGGGTTTCTTCTGAAATAAAATTGTACATTCAAGCTGTTAGCAACTATATAATTTCAGATAAATGATATTCTGTAAGTTAATTTATAGAATCGTATGAAATTTTATTTATACACATAAATATCATATTCTCAAAGATTACATTGTTCAACATTCACGGTGTTACAAGGGAACGAAAGCGTGATGATGATTGAGTTTGGAACGTAGCCAATAAATAAATGTTGAAAGAATACCCTTCCGTGAAAAGGGTTTCAAAAAGGGATGGCATTAAAAAGTAGAAATCTCCTATGAGTTGCCCATTGACAAAATCGCCAAATATGTAAAAAATTCCGTTAATTTTATTTGAGAATCTTGTCCAGAAATTGTGATATACCGTTGAAATGAAAGAGTCATAAGCTGCTTGTTTTATTGATAATATGATAAAATATGACTTAAAGTTAAGATATTTTGAATTTTAAAACCAGTTTATAATGTAAACTGTCAGAAAAAAAAATCCAAAAGGTTCATTATTTATAATGTTTAACCCTTTGCACTCCAGTGGCGCATCTCAGGCGCCACACGATTGGATGCCAAACCACGAGAGGACCATTAGGTGTGATGCGGAAATTCAACGCAAGGCCAATGACTTTAGTTTCTATGAAGCAAATCCATAAACACCAGCCGAACCTAAAATGTCTCGAGTTGCTGATTCCTCCGATCGAAAAAGGCCTGGAGTGCAAAGGGTTAAAATGAGAATTTACTGTATTCTGAACAAAACTCAGACAAAAGGATGTTTAGAAAATTGAATTTGACCCAAAATGCCATTTGGTTTAGTTTTCAATCAAACTATTCGTCAATCCGAGTTTCAAAAACGGCAGTCGAAAATTTTGTTATTATTTAATCAGTTTTAAAAAGAATATGAAAATTTCCTGGATTGTTTCATAGCTTGGGTATTGGGTATACAAAGTAGAAGTGTTTAATTTTACATATCTATTAACATGGAGAAGTCAACTTTTATTTATCTTTCTTGTAAAATTGCATTTTAATATTCTACTGGTATCGATACTAAGTTACTTTTGTTCTAAAAATTCCTACCTTTGAGACAATTGACATTCCTGGGCCAATCACAGGTCTGCAACTCCAGACTGAAGTGCAGACCTCCCGTACATTTCTCGTGAAGGGCGTCTCCAAACACGCAGACGTAGTACTTGGAGCAGTCCTTGGAGTCGCGGTAGTAGCCGAACTGTTCCGGACATTTGAAAGGGTCTTCGGCGGAAGAGAGACAGAAAGACAGAAGAGCTGAAGGAGATAAGAAACGAAAACATTATTCCGAGTTTAAAGAGCTTAAGTTTTATTATGGGAACTTTAAATGAAGTTTTCAATATTGATATTTTATATAAAATAAAGGATCCGAATAAAAAAAAAAAAAATCTGCTTTTACAAATTTCTTCCAGACACATTAGAGCATAAATAGTATGGGGAAATAAATTTGCAGCTATCATGTATGTGGCATTTTATATTTCAGCTAATGGTACAGTACAGCCAAAAAAAATCAGAACAATGGCTATATCTTGTGCTCTAATTGTTGAAATAACAAACAAAAGGTACCGTTGTAAATCGTGGAAGGTTTTTAATAATTGCATGGGTCATCTACATATTAAAACAGAACCAAACTTTAAAACGTTCGATAGCAACCTCCCAAAATTATCCCATATTTGGATTCAGCATAAAAAAAATGTCGAAATACAAAAATTCGTAAATTTCTAATGAATGGTTTGTAATTTAAAGGATAAAAAGAAAATGATAAATTAATGTTAAATAAAAAAATTGGTTTTTTGGCCATAAATACTTAAATAATTAATATATTTCAGTAATTTTTTTTTTCAAAAGATAGTTTGTAAATGACCAAACATAAATAGCAAGTAACTTTTGCATCAATTTCTTTTTTAATAATTAATTATTAATTAATAAAACAATTTTAAATTTTTTTTAATAGAAACATATTTTTTTTTGCTTTCATTACATTCACCATGGTCTGAAACCCCACCACAATTTTTTTCTTTTCATTTTGACTTTTAGTTTTCGAATTTTTAGCGAAAATGTAAAAAACGCTCACTTTAAGGGACCGTATAGTAGACGACTTTGAAAACTATCAAAGATTAATTCAAGGTAAACTAGAGGTGTGGAAAATCGCATAACGTTCAACTATCGTAAAATGAGGTGAATAGGAATAGTGGGGTAAATCGGAACAGAATTTCTTGAGATTGTATAAAAAAATTTTAAATTTTTTTTTGTAAACAAAGCAGTTTTATTTTTTTGTATGTATATTTTTAATCTGTCTAACGTGTATGGAATCGTGGAACATATGTTTTGTGTGGTTTTCAACAGTGTCCTTTTTAAAAAAAAAATTTACTTCCTTAAATTACATTTATTTAAAACAACATTTTTAAAGCAATTTCAATAAGTTATCCTTTAAAAATTTTACTGAATCAGGTGATTTGTTCATTTTATAAATAATTTCAACGATCAAGTTACATTTGTGTTTACAGTGAAATGTTTCTGTAAAATAATCACACTTTGCTGAATACTGTTTACTAATGCCTACATTTTATATTTATTAATTTTCTAATGATCAGTAGTATACGTTATACTTCTGCAATTACAGTTTTCGATATTTTATTTATTTCGTGTGAAGAATGCACATATTTAATGTTGTAAATAAATTATGTTACTTTTGCGTTTACTTGCTATTTTTGTATTAATCTTAAACATGACACTATAAATCCAAGTAGTTTCTATGCAATTTTAGACTAATATTTGTATTTTATAACGTCGTGAAACGCCGCACTGATTGTTCGATTTCTCCCGCTGTGAAGTAGAACCTTAAAAATACCTTTCGTTTTATGGAAATTCTCCCTGAAGATCGGTCAAAAAATGGTCGAAACATTTTCGCTCATAAGCGACGTGTTTTTCAACATATTGCATTGAAACTTTGGTATAGAGAGTAAATGATGTATTCTGAATCGAATGAAATGATAAAAAATAAGGGTTCGTATTGAAATTTTCGAAGATAGCGTTACTTTTGCTTAGTAAACGGTCCCTCAAGAAAAAGAAATTGCATCAGATATATAGAAAATTGTAAGCAAAACACTTTGGTGCAAACCGTAAGATTCTACGATAATTAGAACCGAAGGTATAGCCATCGTTCTGATTTTTTTTGGGTACTGTGCAATGGCTTCATGGTCATATTTTTTTGTTATTATTGAAAAAGAAGGTTGAAGTTCTAGAATTTTTATTTTTATACACTTAAAATCCTGTTTTTAAAAAGTTTTAATGACCTATCATGTTTGTGACAGGGCAATTGCTTTTGTGACAGAGTATAAAATGTATTTTTTAAAAGGAATGTCATTCCATTTGTTTGCCTGAATTATTAACTCGGACAAAAATATTGTTAATAGTTACACTGAGAGTAAATTGTTTTGATAAAATACACATACGGTTTAAGTCGAATCAAATTCTGAACATTTCATTCGCTATTGATGTGTATTAGCATATTCACCGATTATGACAAACCTTAAATTAAATATGTTGGCAATATTTGAGCAAAATAATTCCTGTCCAGTTCATATTGTTTGGTATTTTAAACGTATGAAAAGTTGTCCCTATTTTCAATATTGTTTAAAACTTGGCAAATCATATTTTTTCCCGATTACTTTAATCCAAAATTGTTGGTGCCACAGTAATATCAATTTCTACCAAATCTTTCACATCAGGCTGAGAATATTCCCATGCTATGAACCAGAATTATTATAAAAATGTAATTCAAAATTACAATAAATAATTGAATGTACGCTTTGAATACATTCGAGTTCCATTGCTCTTGACCATTCTACCGAAGCAGACTGGATACGTTTAATTCAAACATTTTCTAGAAAATCTGATATAGCAGTTTTAATTTTATTCAACAGTTCTGCAGTAGAGCCTTCATGAGATCTGATTTCGTGCCTCTTGGTCTCATGGAATTTTACCCACTGGTTTCAGAATGCGAGTTTCGGGTGTAAACTTTGTGATTGGACTGTCCATTGCAACGAGTTTTCATTTTTGACAATTTTCACGTATTTTACCAGTAGTCTGACTGCATATCTTGATTATTTTCTATAGTTTCTGAACATAGGAATTGGTTCCGAAAATGATAAGTGTATTGTAGTTTTAGAGCAACCCACCATGATTTGGAAGTTTACGCACATGAAGCAATTACAGGAGTTGGCGGAAGTGTTTAAAGTTCGTACTTAATCTGAACATGCTTGAATCTTTGTCCTGGAGCTGTGTATACAATATAAAAATGTAAAAAAAAAAAAAAAAAAAAAAATGGTAGAACAATTCTTCTCGAGAACTCTAGAAAATAACCATTCATTTCTCTTCTATGTTGCCAGATGAAAAATACAAATTTTAGAGTTGCCAGATAATGATATTAATACTACAATATTTATCGGTTTTTATAAATGTCAATTTGGTGAAAATGAGATTTCTTTGATATCACATACATGATTGTGCTTGTCACAAACATGATACTCCTAGAACTCAAAGACTATGAATGTAAAAATCTGACGATTTTAATTTAGGTGACATAGCCAAATTAGCTTTGCATTGGCGATAAGAAAATATTTGATTTACTAATAAATCCTTTAAAAGTGTCTATTATGTATGTGACATCAAGATTGTATGTATTCATTTGAAATTGAGAAGTAAGCAGGAATTTGATTTAACGAGGATTTTTAAAATGTTATGAAATAGTATTTATTCATAACTGGATTGTTATATTTGAGAAATTACTAATTATGATTAAGAATGAAAGTACGCTGCACTTCATCTACTCAATTTGGGTCCAAGATATTTCTGGACTTTAATATAAATAACACCATTAGAAAAAGCAAATTCTTGGCAATAAATAATGATCACAAATTTAAATAATAAAAAAAAGAAGCTGTAGTTTCTTAATCCATTGAACGGCTCTATAGACGAGTTACACTTTAAAGTAGCTTCTTTTCTTGATGCAAACTTCAAGAGGGAAAAAAAAAATCTATATTTAAATTGAGTTTATACTTCTTTAAAATGTTGATTTATTTTAATTTATTTAAAATAATCTTTAAAATAATTATTACATAACCGTCCATACAACTTTGAGTTTCAAAAAAGGGCAATTTTCAAATATTGTTATTGTTTGAAACAACATTCAACAACAAAAAATAACGCTAATAGAAATTCAATTACATCGATTCCAAAAGTTGGCGACAAGTAAAGTGGTGTATTTTCGTAATATATTTCCTAAGGAGACTTGTCACACTGTCAAATTCCTTTTCCGGCGCCAGTGAATATAGGTCACTCCTAACGACTTAATCTTCAAGATGAGACAAGTTAATCGTCTTTTAAAAATAAAGGATGTACAAACAAAATTTTGTCGATAATCAGGCAAAGGGGAAACTTTTCAAAGAGGGATTGCCCGAAGATAGAAATGACAAGTTTCTTATGTAATACGATATGCAAGTCGAACAAGTCTTTCTCGTTCCCATAAGATTAAACGCAATTTAAATAAGTTTGTCGTATTAACATATTAATATGCATTTCTTGAATTGAGATGTAGAATTGCTATGCTAAAATTAGTTATCAGTTACATGAATTAAATTATTTTAGTTTACTTAAGTTTAAGAAAGTGGAAGGTATACTATTTAAGTTTAATGAAATAAAAGTTGTAGGAAGCGAAAAATATTTTTTTTATCGAAAGAAAGCTATATTTCAAATTTCGAACACCTATTTTCTTAACACATTTTATATATTTTATCAAATATAAGTACGAATGGAAGTGATAAAAAAATAACTCATTTTGTTCATTCCTACAAAAATTTTGGTATTTTAAATTTGCTCAGATATCCTTTTTTATGTTAAGCTCAACCATCTATATTTGCATGCTTTATGAAATTTTTCTACATTATGCGAACTTTCAATTTTAAGATTCTTATTTTTGATGTTCGAAACATCTCTCAATACAAGAAAGTTTTCAAACTCGATATAATGGAAATGTAAAGTATAAAATTTAAATTAAATAATATTTAAAATAGTTCACGAGTCCTCTTTCCTAATTCAAACTTAAGGTCGCAGTAGCTTTACCAGTAAACTAGCATTTACTCTGGCCTAGTTGGTTCGTGCGGGATTCGTGAGTCCAGGAGATAAAAATCAAACTTAAAACCTTAACACAATTATTTACGATTACAAAGATCAAAATAATGGCCTCAAAACAATAAGCTCAAGGACCAGCAAGACTGATCCAATTCATCGCCTTTTACATATTTGTTTTACAGTACTATTTACTCCAAAATATTTAACATTATCAGATAAGTTGCTCATATGGCTAATCCCCATGATAGTGCTGTTAGATTAAACTGGTTGGGTTTCATCCCCTCCCCCTCCCAGGAACGAATTCTTTAAAGTTGAAAATTTCAAGGAGGAATGCCTTCCGTCTTTCATGGCGAACCGCACTGATTTTGCATCTCGAATAGGAGAAAACGCTGAAAACTCATACCTGGAGTCAGATTATAAAAAGGCTAGAAATCAAAATCACCATTGTGTTTACTCATGTTTAAATGATAAAATGAGTAGTATTAGAAATTCTTCAGAAACAAAAATTCTACTAAAAAAAAAAAAATCAGCAGTTAAAGATTCAAATTAAAAAACATTTTATATAAGGTAACTTCAAATTAGGAATCAAATGTCGGCCAAGGAAATAGCCGGTATTTCAACTAAGTCGCCCAGTTATCTTAATATATTAGACCATTTGCATTGCAGATCAGGTCGTGTAACTGAAGCTGATAAACTTATTATCACTTGCTGAACTCAAATGCAGAGCTTGTAATAGGAAGAACGAAACTCACTATTCGTTTAGGTATTTAGCTATATCAAATAAATATCAAAATCTTAAGTTTCCGCATAGAAAGTTTGGCTATATTAAGAACTACTAGTGTTAAAACATATTAATCTAAACATATTAATCCCGGCTTATCTATGTAATGCTAAGGATTGTTGTTTTTTGTCGATAATTTCTTCCAACACATGACATTGTATAAAGTTTTAAAAAAAAGTATTTGAAAGCTTTAAGAAATGTAAACAATACATTGCTAAAAAATAAATAAAAAACAAAACCAAGCGCTTACGAAAATGTAATGAGATGGAGTTAGAGGCAGAAAATGATTACATGGAAAATGGAGCAATATTGGAATTGGCTATGAAATACCCAATTCATTATTAAATGGATGAAGAAAAGAAATATCCTCGAAAACAAAAGCCACGAAAGGAATGAAGCTTGTGTAATTTATAAATACAAAAGAAAATCACTTGACACGAATTTAAAATCTTAATGCTTGATTTTTTTAAGACGCTTTAAATTAACTTCGATTTAGTTTCTGTAGGGAAAAATCAAAGGGGTAATTCCTTGTCATCCGAAAATCGTGTTGAAATTCGATAGATAGACTCGTTGTGGATGATGGTGCCTTCTAGCAAGTTTTAGAGAAAAAATTTAGCTAATGGCATAGAATGAATCTTTTCTACGTAGTGGTCAATCTCTGAGAACTTGATCTGAACTCAAAATCACTTAAATAAGTAACAATTGTACATACAAAGGCAGCTTTAACACGGGTTTACCAAAGAAAGAAAAAATTAAATCTTAGTAGCCAAGGTTTCTGTTTTGTAATATCACTGTTATGCATACTGCTTTTGCATAAAGAAGCTCTAGTGCCATTGCTGGAGCTAAAGTTGCCTTATGGCGACAGTTTCGGTTTTGCTAAAATTGGTCAACTTGATAAGTGCCAAATTTTCTTTTGTTTTTAATTGGGCAGTTTTTTTGGAGAAGAAAATTTCAAGTATACTTCTTCATCAGAAATGGATGCGAAAGAAAATGTAGGAAGTAAAACTGTTGACATTCTAAAAAAAAAAAAAAAAAAAAAACATACTTTAAGGCACCGAAACTTTTAAAGCAACCGAAGTAGCTGGGAGCGATAAAAGTGGAATCTGTGATATATGAAGAAAGAAATTGCATAAATTCTGAAGCCAAATAAAATTTCTGAATTCCGCTAGATTTACAAGGTGAAGTCTCTAAATATAGATTAAGAAGTTGCAAAAGGTTGTAAATTCAAGGCGTTGATTACAATTAAGTATTCAGTGTTTTTTTGGGCAAGCCTAATAAGTCAAATGCGCTTACAAGTTCTCAAAATTAGTAGACGAAATTTACACAGAAACAACAAGGGAAATTTTCTTTATGTTCTTCCCCAATTTTGGCCAATCTTTAAAATGGTAAATAAACGAAGTCTATATATATGCTTTCAGTGCCAAGTTCTGAGCTCCCGATAATCAAGTAGGGTATGCACACACATCTGGATATTGCTAGGTTAGATATATAAATTATCTGCGATTTTAGTATACTGACTCTTTCTTTAATAGTTAAAATATTGAAGTATACTAGAAGCGTATGGTGCAGGAGACTGAAAGGTGACTAACCTTTCTCAATAAGCTTAATTTTGCATACAACCTGCGACATATTTAATTTTTTTAATACAGCATCAATATTGGATGGAAAACCATTCACATTTTACCGTTCTGATAAACAAACCAGAATATACAAACAAGCATAAGGGATAAATTGAACAAATACATAAAATAAAATTCTAGGTACAGATTTTGAAACCTTCCGAAAAGATACCACCTAGACTGAAATACAAAACGAAGTGGTACAGTAATATAATACCTTATTTCTTATTTGAGATGACACTTATAAAGCTTTTATCGCGGCCATTAAACCATTACTTAGGTTTGTTGGGGGATGCCATTGCTGTATTAAAAGTATTAAATTTATATGTCCAGTGTTACTAACATACCGCGTTAAGTGACCAGTCTACGCTTTTCACCCTGCTTTCGCAAGTACACTTTTTTGGGCAGAATTCTTGAGTTGTTACAGTCGTACATTTACAGTGATAGTACAGCCAAAAACAAAAATTCAATTATCATATATCAAGCTCCAACTGCTACAAGAAGTTGAAATTTACTTATATCTTTATACAGTTCCATTTAAATTATGAAATTAGCTCTAGAAGCTTCTGAAAATAATATGGTTGACTTAAATGACGACTACATTTATGCTTTCGTACAACAATTTTCATGAGATCAACTGTACCACTTTTTCTAATATTTCAGTATTTAGCTGGTGCTGTAATTATCTCGGTATTTATCTGGTGATGCATTTCCTTCCGCTAATATTCAGAAGGAATTAACATCACCAACTTGTTGTGGATAAAAAACGCGTCCCAATATAAAGATTCACTAAAACTCCTCGTAAATAACTCGAATCAAAACGTTCTCAATAAGACGTCATCTCTATTCTCATCTTTTCTTTTTGAAGCCATTTCTTTCCGTTTATTGTGAGAAAGTTCTCCATCAAAGAAACAGTTCTGGTGACCTTTGCTCATCGCGTGGGGGTTGGGTTCTCCCAAAAAGACCACCACAAAAGGCGAAGAGGTTTCCTTTGACAATGAAGAGAAAGTGTCGTGATGTTTCTTTGGTCACGATGCACATTGAAGAGATAACATTGTCTCTTACCGAGGAATCCTCTGCGAAATTAACCCGTGGGTTTGTTTTCTCTTTAAGAGCGGCATCAAAAGGTGATGCAATTGAAGAAATCGCGAGCAAGATTTGGTGCTTGTGTAGAACTCATTGTTTTTTTCTTTTCCTATTTGTAAAAGACAGCAATTTACAACTGTAACATCAGGGCAATTCATTCTGGTGATATCATTCAATGGTTGAAGTAATGGCGATTGTTTCTTTTTGTTGAAGATAAACAGGTCAAAGGCTCAGAAGATATTGAAGTATGTTGAAAATTAAATTTTTGGTTTCTAAAATTACCTAATTTACAGGGGTGATGCCATAAGATCTTGATAATTTTTCTGGCAAAATCACAGTGGTATTTCTATAAAAAAATTATGTAATAGGAGCTTGAGTGATGTGGCTTTTCTAGAAATTGTCCTAGGATAAATTGAAAAGTAATCTTTGTTTTCGTGATATTCACAATTAAATAATATTTTATTACAAAAAATGCGTCATATGTAAAATAAATCGAATTCATCTCGATAAAATGAAAATTAACTAGAATTAAGAAAAAAATCAATTTGTTATTGAATTGAAAAAGGTTACATAGTTTATAAAGCAGAATATTAAAAATATTCGAAAACTTTGATAGCAAACAACAAATTAACACAATTATGGCAATTAACTTACGTGTGTGAACAAGATAATTATCTCTTCAATTCTACATTCATTGGTCAATTTAAAAGTAATCTTTAATATTACAAGTATGTAGGCGTAGGTCTCAAAGGTATCTTTTAAAGTTCCGCTTTATGAGATGAAAGTGTACGAGTATAATAATTTGTATATCCTTTATTGTTGACACCTGGTGTGACGCTACTCAAGAACGAAAAATCCAATTTTTAGCCAGGATACGAGACAAATATGGATATAGCATTTAGGTGAGAAAAGGGCAGTGTTCTCCCTTATCCAGGAAAGAGCACTAGATTCAAACCTGAAGAACGAATGAATTTTTAACTATTGGAACTGGGACATGTCAAATAGTTATGTGATGTAATTGCCTTGCCTTCTCTAATGCTACCAACTAAAAAACCTTTTAAACTAAACAGTAAAATTATCTACCAGTTTTTCAACCTGCTGTCGAAATGACATAATAGTCCGAGAGGCGACAGCAATTTTTGGACCTCATCGAACATCATTCTGAATTTTTTATAGAAATTGGAGAAATGTGAGTAGATTACGAATCCACTGGTCTGCCTTGGCAAAAATGGCCGGAACTGATCAAAAATCGACTTGGAATGAGTTGAACTAAAATCCGATTGCCAAATGTCATAACTTGCCAAAAAGAGAACAAACTTTTTCGTCTAGTAAACCCACTGCATTTTGATTTTCAATTAGAAAAAGGGCAAACGATTTCTGATCTTTGGCTCGGAAAACTTGATATCTTTTAAAAGTAAACCAACTTGGCGACATCAGTTACGTCATCAGTGACGTAATGTTAATTGCTAATTTGGCTCATTTATGAAAGATACAAGTAAGCCATCGCCACACATCCGAATCGTCTGCAACCTTCTTAATTGAAAATTAAAGAGTGAGGGTTACCAAATAAAAAAAATGCTCATTATTTGGCAAGTTATGGCGCATTTGGCAATTGGATTTAGTTCAACTTATTAAAAGTCGATTTTTGACTAGTTTCGGCCATTTTTACCACGGCAGACCAGGGGATTCGCAATCTACTCTTTTTTCCCTAATTTCTATGAAAAATTCAGAATGATGTTCGATGAGGTCCAAAAATTGCAGTTGCCTCTCAGTCTATAAGGTATCCGATTACGTTTAAAACAGTAAAATCGATAAAAATGTTGAAAATATACATATTACCATTCCATATGAAATTTTCCTTTTTCAAACCAATTTTTTTACTTAGCAGACAGACTCGTTGTCGATGACAATGTATTCCATCAAGTTTTGGAAGTCTATTACTGTCACTAAAAGACCGCTTTTACACATGCTACTATTGTTGTTACGATGATTAACTCTTTTTGATCTTCATTTTCGAGCTCAATTTATCCAATCGAGCTGAAACTTTTAAGCTTGGTAGATACACTCGTTGTCAATGTTTTTTTTCTATTGCCACATGCCAAACTTTTCTTTTACTCGCTTTCTATTAACCAGATACCAAGATTAATTCAATCATGTACAATTTGGTGATATTTAATGACTGAAACCGTCTCCTATCAATGTTAAAGAGCAAAATCTTCGGAGTTAACCTCTTTGCCGTCATCCAAACTAGCTGGAACTTTGCAGCAGATAGACTCGTTGTGGAAGACAATGAATTAATTCAATTAAGTTTTGAGGGCAAAAAATTACTTAGTAAATAGTTCGGAATCGATATTTTCTTCTTAGTTGTCAGACTATAAAAACTCGATCTGAATTAAATAAGTTGCAATTGTACATAAAAATTGGGAATGCATATAAAGGATTTATATTAAATTTATTTTTCTTACGGGTTATATGATCTTTCATTTTAAATTGCAGTTAAAAAAAGAGAGAGAAGGCATTTACCAGATTTCGGGAACGGTTTGTTAGAACTATTTAAATTTAATAATTAAAATACACTTTAATTCAAATTTTCACATTCCATAATCCAAACTTAATATACATTTTATTTTATCGTAAAAATAGTGTTTGGTTGATGTTTATGCATAATCCCCATTACTAGTCAAAGGACCTTATGCAAAGCGGAATTATTAATGGAGTCGCATGGAATAGCAACACTTATTACTTGCTTGTGACCAATCAAAACAGACCTTTAAAAACTTGCGCTTTTTTATTTATTTTACCCTTATTTACACCGATGGTAGTAAATTTGAAGATTCTCGATCTGGCAGTGGCATTCTAATTAAAGCTCCAAATGGAACTGTTAAAATCAATATTAGAAACCCCAACTTTAGTTCGGTTTTCAAATGTGAGCTCATTGCCATTGACGAGGAACTGAACTACATCAAGTCTTTTTCGGACTTTAAGACCATCTGAATTTTGTCTGATAGTCATGGCGCCATCCAACATTTGTCAAATTGATGCAGGGTAGGTGATCAGACTGGAACCGCAATTTTGAACAAACTTAAATGTGTTTTGGCAAAGGAGGGTGCTGCAGAAACATTGTCATCCACTGCTTCGCTGACATACCTTGAGCTGTTCTCTGTCGGAAAACTTCAGGGTAAGCAGACTTGGCTTGTCCACCCGGCACACTCTTCGCATCGTCCTGGAAAATCCCTTTCTTTACATTGCGACAGACGTGACCAGAAGGCACTTTCCCGCTTTTTCAGTGGTCATCCGCTAGGCCTTACTTTCTAAGGCGGTTTTAAATCTTATCCCAGCTGTCCCAAATGTCAATCGGAGCAGGCTGCTTCAATACACACCCTAGAGTGTCTGGGGTTGTCCCTTGATGACCCGTTTGATTTTCCCTTAATTGTTTATATTTTTTTTGCAAAGTAAATATTCTCGTGGATATCGTCTAGCCGAGGACATGGAAATCAGAAACAACTTATTTTCAAAATATGACGTAAGCGACAATGGTCCGATTTGACAGTAAGCATTTTTTTAAAATATTTTTTTCCTGAATCGTTCTTGTTTGAATTTCGAAGATTGTCTTTAACATTTAAGGGGACTTGGTACTCCTTGTTTTCACAAAAAATAACACAAATATAAATTTTCTAATTTTTGCTTCGTTATAATCTTTGAAACCTTCTCCTTATTCTGGCAAGTTTTTGAGCAGATCTGATAGCTACAATTGCAGAAAAACTATATTTTTATGGAGAATTTAACATTGCTGCAATGACTCCTTTGATGTTTCAAACTCATTTTTCTCAGTTCGTGATTTTTGAAATTCTCCCCTTACTCAAAATGCAAATATGATTGAAATGACTTGAATTTTTTTGTTTCATTCTTAACATATATTTGACAAAAATAGACTTGCATTTTGAAAAAAAAATGTTTTTTTTTACAAATTTAAATGTTGAAAAATACCAATTTTTTACGCTTTTTTACATATAGGTACAGTAATTATCGTTTTCCTCGAAAACTATTATACTTATTTTAAATCCGACGCCTAAAAAGTTGGAGTATATTAATAGAACATAAAAAAAAAAAAAAAAATAGAAAAATTGAAAAATGAAAAAAGATGGAATTTGAAATTGATGAATTTTTAACAAAACAATTAAAATTTTGAAAATGTAGAGCACTATGTGAATTTTTTTAAAAAATGAAAGTTTTTTTCTTATTAATACTACTAAATTTGTAAAAATTATAATTTTAAAGACTTAAATTAAAAAAGTTTGAAGGTTACCAAGTCTCCTTAATTGACAAAATATTAAACTCTTATTTTACAAATTTTAAATATACATTTGCTTAGAATGTGGAAAATTGTAACATAATAATCCAAACACTAAGTTTATAGTAAAACAGCAAAGTCACTGTGACGTCAAATAGCAATAACCTGTGACATTACTTGAACAATCCTCATAATGAAGATTATCCATGTGATGTCACAGTCTACTCTTATTTGAAGCAGCGGCGATCATCCTGGTTTTCTTTAGTTAAAATTTGTGTTTGTAAATAAATATTTATACTTGCATTGCAACAAATATATCAACTCTGAAAATATACCCCGATTTCCTTTAAAAAATTCCTAATCGAGATACGACTTGTTCATGAAATGGATAATGCCAGATTTTCACGGAATCCATTAATTTTAAAGAAAACAAACACGCAAGACTTAATTAAGCTCGTTTTGAAGAACACTTCATCGTTTTCGTAAAAATGTATACGAAGAAATAAAATATGGCCCTTTGCTTTCGAAAATTTCTTAATTTTTTTAAGAAAATGAATTTAGATGGGATTTCCATGTTACGCTCTATTTGATAATCTGTATAATTTTTTCAATGTAAACAATTTCTTTTTCATTACTTTACTGCGTTCTTAGTTATAACAATTTACGTATTGGTAGATAATAAAAAAATCTAATATTTTTTCTAATATTTTCCTGTCAATTCGGAGTTTTATGTTACAGAAAATGAGGTTTGTGAAATGCTAACATTTTAAATATTCCAAGCAGGTGTATATTTAAAATTTGTAATCTTACAGTCTTTTAATTTTAAAAGGTAAATATTTTTAGACAATTTTCAAAGATCAAACAAGAACCATTGCAAAAAATAAAAGTAACAAGCATATGTGCTTAAATGTGAATTGTGATTGGTCACATACATGTAACAAGTGGTCATTCGATGCAGCCTCTTAATTAGGGAGTGCATGAAGTCTATTTAAATAAGTAATCCTTAATTTAAAGCAAAGTTATTTTCTTGCAGTTCAAATTCCAATTTTACATAAAAACTTTTAGGGATTAATAATTACGTTCCTTGTCAACGCAGGAAAAATTGGGTGCATAAATTTTGTTTTGTATCATCAAACTATGGTAGTTTAGTTTAAAAATGTGAACACACTTATTAGAGCGTGACATATCATTAAAGTCTAGTGAATTCTTATTATACTGTAGGTAGGGCAATAATTAAGTTTAGAAATGCTTGCTAACTTTTATATAGACAATGTTATGCCTTAGTAGATAACCAATATACCAAGAAGTTTAAACTTGGTCTACTAATGCATAACGCCATTCACATAATTTACAAATGAAGTTAATTTTCGTTAGGGGATATGAAATTAGAACTCAGCAAATCATAACAATAATTTTGTTATTAATGGCAAATACAAGTACTTTTTCTACGTTTGTTTAGAAATTTAAAAACATTTTAAATAAATTTACCATCTTCAATAAAAGATCTTTTGGTTTTTGCATTCTGATAGCAAACTGAAAAATTTCGTAAAGGGATACATCCCCATATCCCTCCTCCTGGCTACGCTCCTGATAATGTTTATAAATCTACGTAAAAAGAAAAAAGGCTCACTACAAATGGAAACTTTCTATTGTTTTAAATAACTTCAAATACGAGCATAAAACGAGACATTTAAGTATGAGAAATCCAATAATCCCCCCAAAAAACACTTTTGAAAAGTAGAAGAACCGCCAACCTCAAAAACACAAAAAACTTTCTTACAATAAAAAAATCATAAACATGATGAAAATTTTCAGCCACAAACACAGTGATATAAAAAAATGGCCAACCTCTGATTACAACTCTAGGTTGTGACTCGCTTAAGAATGTATGCTTACTTAATTTATTTTTAAAATTTAAGTTCCGCTCCCATAAAAATTTAAGCTGCTTGAGGTTGGCACCCGTCATAGGAATATTAACAATGCTTGCGTTTAAACTAATTTATGGATGTTTGCACGAATATTCGAGTTTATGATTTCATTTGGATGGGTAGGAAATACAAAGTGGTGTAAATATTCAAGCTCGTGTAATTTTCAAAATAGTATAGAGAAACTGTGCTCAAACGCTTGCATTTGAATCGTTATTAAGAATTTTTTAAGTAGGAAATGGAAGTGTTTGTGGTAAGCTTTTGTTTGGTTGATACATACATTTTGGAAAGTTTTTATGTGTGGTGGGTTTTAAAGGTTAGTAATTAAGACGGGCGCCAACCTCAAGCAGCGTAAATTTTTATGGGAGCGGAACTTAAATGTTAAAAATAAATTAAGTAAGCATACATTCGTAAGCGAGTCACAACCGAGAGTTCTAATCAGAGGTTGGCCATTTTTTTTATATCACTGTGTTTGTGGCTGAAAATTTTCATCATGTTTATGATTTTTTTATTGTAAGAAAGTTGTGTTTTTGAGGTTGGCGGTTCTTCTACTTTTCAAAAGTGTTTTTTTGGGGGATATCATAAATTTTTTTTAAACACTGACGACTTCTCTTTTTTGAATTTGTCCGTTTCATCGTTTTTCTATTTATCCCCTATGGTAAACCTGGTACCAGGGATATTCATAATTCTTCAAACCGAGTTCGACGATACCTTACATGCCATATTTATCTTGGAAATTGATAAACCGAAAGTGGTGCTACCTATGCTATGCCTGGTACCTTAAACATTCATAATTTTTCAAGACAAGCCTAACGACACCCAACATGCCATATTTATCTTCAAAATTGATAAACCAGAAGTAGTACCACCTATGGTACACCTGGTACCATGAATATTCATAATTCTTCAAGTTAAGTTCAATGATACCTTACATGTCAAAATCTACTTGAAAATTGACAAACCGGTTGAATGCGGACGCCAGTAACCATCAAAATCGACCACGAACGAGTAATAGAAACTTGTGTATGGCAATTCAACTCCCAAAACTTAAAGAAATACGTTGCCATTGACAAAGATCCTGTCTGCCAAGTTTCAGCTCGATTGGTTAGTTTGTACGCACAACGACCTATTTTGGTGCATAATAACGACTAATCAGTCCGGGACCCACAGCTTAACGTGGATTCCGAATCACAACGAACATCCACACCTAACACAGGAATCAAATCAAGCACCTTTAACTTACAAGTCCAGAGCGTGCATCCCATTGAAAGTTTATACTAATAAATTGTTACAAATAAATATTACAAGTTTTTTAGTCTAATAAATATTGCAGTATAAATTATTTTTATTATACCAAGCATTATTTTGGTTCACATAATAACCCATTGATATTTGACAAAATTTAAAATATTTTCTTAACAACAATTTTAAAATTCACTATGAAATTATAATTTTGATGATATACGATTCTACAATTTCATTTTACAACGGAAAGTAAAAATCAACACATCTTTAAAAACGAATGACATTTTTGCTAATTCCATTAGCCAATCGCAATGCGTGGTTCATTTAGTCCTCTGTAATGAGTTGACTGACGTCAGCTCGTATAACCTCCACATTTATACTTTGCCCATAGTATCTTGCAACAAAATGCGATTGTTTTCATTTCTCAATGGAGATTTCCCGAAATTAAAATGTTTTTGAAAGTTAACTCTCTCTAAATTGGTCATACAGTTCAAATAACACATGCAACTTAAAGAACAAATATTTCTCTTTAATTCTGTCTCTTCGAAAATTAAATTATTTAAATTTTAAAGATGTTATAAGCCATATAATTATAGTCCAATTCGTTCTCCTATACTTTAACATTACGTTAAAACTCACTTAAGCCTAACATGTCGGAAAAACTAACTTCCAAATGATAGCAAACCTGTTTGGCAACTTTTGGCATATATATCTGAACCTCAATTACAAGCTGATCGCCTTTATCTGTCGCCAAATTATGAAATGAAAAAAAGTGGTTTTAAATTAATTAAAAATAGAAAGAATTATTTAATGAAGTTCAAACCAGCGTAGGATTTTAAGTTGAAACATTCCGCATCTATAATTCAATCTGTTTGAAGATCTATAGATTAGTTAGGGCTGTACGTTTGTCTAAATTTTTACATCAAAATCGGGCTAGAACTCGTTTTTTTATTTCGTTTTGGAATTTTCAATATTTTTTTCTTCGTTGTCTTTTGTCCTAGGTACTCAATTTTTTTTTCTTTCAAAGATATCACCGAGACGAATCTATGGTATTTTTTGTATAATTATGTAAAGTTTCGTAAGCGCGCTAGAAAATAGTCAATTTCGGCTTTTTCGCTGGAAGTTGTGCAGAGAATAGATACTTACTGTCGTTTCTGCCTTTTATAAGGTTGGCGGCGAAACGACCGTTTCGTCTGATAAATAAACTTAAACATACATTAAAGTTATATTCAATATTTTAGGTAAGCATTTCTTAAAGATAAGCTTATCCGCTTAAATGTAGCGTATTTTTAGTATCGTATGAAAAGTGACTTTAATTTCAAATTCGAAAATAGAATGGAACTTTTGTATGGTGACGTTTTAGCCAACTGCTGAGAAAGAGGGAAAAAGAAATTGCGATTGTCAAATCAAATGAATTTTTCTAATTAGTTTCTAAAGTTGCATAGTAATTTAATTGGTCACAAGCATGTTACAAGTGTTGCCATCCTATGAAACCATACGCAAAATAAAGCCTGGTATAAGAAGGTCTGCACTGTTAGTTTGAGGACAAATAAAATGATCTATAGTTATTAACACAAGCTGTGGATGGTAAAATTCTGAATTAAAAACGAAGTGAATACGAAACAGAAAAAAAAAGAACTCGCAAATGTAACGTTTGTAGTGATACTGTGACAGTATCCCAACACAAAAAAATTGCACAAGATTTGCGATCCTGGCAACCATTTTAATGACAGGCGTTTTGATGTCAAACATTGATTTGTGCTGAAAATATTGACCTTGCACATAACAGAAGACGACTGTTATGTGTAAGGTTCATGTTAGTTACCTGCTGAAGCTACAAATTTTCATGTAAAGTAACAATTTCTTGCATATTAAAAAATGGATCGATTCAAGGTGTTCTTTGGAGAGAGGTTCCACCGAACGACAACACTTGTAGCTTTCTTGTGATCAATTTATAATAACACGTTTAAAAACAAATTCGAATTTTCACATTCCATTAACCAATCGTAAAGGATATTTTATTTTCCCGCGAACATAGTTGAGGTTCATAAAAACTGAAAATTTGGAACTTTAGATCCAGAATTGTAAATTGTTTTCGTTAATCATTGCCGTGGTTATACCAACTTTATTGTTACAATATTAATTAAAGACGACTTTGAAATAGATAAAAACAATGATTTTTTAAAGCTATACCTTGTTTATTTACATTTAAAGTATATATATTTTAATTTCAGATTTTTTGGAAAATTATTTTTATGATTTTTACAAAACACTAAGTGGAACCATATTCACAATTTATTAGCAAAGAAAAAACTGAACTGTCTATTTGGCAAATTTCCTCAACAACCGCCGTCAGTGGGTTAAAGGAATGGGAACTTCAATTGTGAGATTCTAGAATGTCCACATTCTGTTCACTTTTGTTTTTTTACCACGTATACATTTCCAATTTTATTAGAGTGATGCAACATTTTACAGAAGGTACAATATTCAGCAGCTAAATCAATTAAAATTTTTAAATGATACAGTTATATATCAATTTTCTGACCAAATTAATATTTTTAAATCTATTTTACAAGCAACACAACTTTTGTGATTTCTACTATTTTTCTCTACTTTTTATATTTCTGTTCATGCAGGAAGGTGAAAGTGCACTTCCTTGCACCTTCTTGATGACGCCCATGTTATTAATATTTGTATGAATTTTTTTAAAGTATAACAGTACGTAATTTAACAGAAGTACACGTCCTCAGAATTTTTTAAGTTTTTAAGATAAGTGGGAATATCCAATTACCAAGACATGACACTTTCAATTTTGTACACAGGTAATCATCGTATTACAATAGTTGAAAGCTTATTCAGGAAATTACTACGGTTTTGTTAGAATTAAAGTATTCGTAGGATAATTCCAATACGTAGCCCTCTTTTAACGTATATTGAAAAAATTGCCCCATATTTTTATATGCGCATCTTAATGTCCAATTTCTCTTTTTAATAACTGCACACAAAGCATTCCACCCAAAACTTAATGAACAATTGTTATCAGCCATCAAAAAACGCCATAGAATATTTTTTTCATCACTGATAACCATTGTATCAGAATTGCCACTCTAAAGGATGGCAATTTGGAGAAAGCTCCCGTCAAGATACCATCCTCACCGTATCTACATTATTCATTAACGTCAATTCTTTCGCCACCAACACTTCTGGATAACCATTTTGCGACATACATATGGAAGTTCAAGCATCAGGAAACTGAATGTTGCTGTAAATGTGAACCTCATTTGTATTCTGGGCACCTGTCAGAACTCTTTTCATGTGTAATGACGTACCATCCACTGAATCAGTGGGTGCTTAACGATTCGAAGATTGATGGATTTGTGCCGTACTTAATTCAGTAAATGGCAATAGTGCGGTTCTGGATATGGCTTCTGGATGAGCGTTTGCGAGTTAGTTTAGAGGATAAAGTTGAAAAAGTGATGATGGAAAGTCCTTTTAGAATTCAACCAAATGATTTTCGAAGCTATGATAAGTACCTTCATTATTTGAAAATTATTTAATTTATTGTACTTATTTCCAAGCACTTTGATCTAACAATGTAGTTGGTAGAATTTCCGTCAATAACATTATATTGCCATTTTGTGAAACCGGATTCCAGCCTGTTCATTTTAGAATACTATTTTTTGTTATATATATTTCTTAATAATAAAAGTGTTACATACGTAAGTATGTATGTATTGTATCCTTAGCTGTATAGATACCAAAAATATGTCCACTGAACACTATTCAGAGCTTATCATCAGAGCGTTCAAGATGCACTTACAAATTGTATCATAAGCAGTGCGTCTATATTACAAATTATCCGGTTTAGAGCTGTCATGGTCTGTAGATTTTCACGAAGTCTCCTTCTTAAAATTATACTTAGACTGTTAGGAAAAAAAAAATAGTTTAATTACACTGTAGGCGAAGTAATTTTCAGTTCTAAATACCTTAGGACAAAAGCTGTTTGCAACCATATGTAGCTTATAACTTTCTTAAATTTTATATGGTTGTTTATTAAGGAATTGCCTATTTGTTTGTACAAAATATCTAAAAATTTCCATCGAAACTTGCAATATTTAATAGGTTAATCGACTTGGAATATACTTTATATACTCAAAATCATTATCATTACTGAATGTGGAAATACACCATATAAGCGAAAACGTATTTGGGGTTTCAATATTTAGAAACGGTTATATAGGTAGAGTGAAAAATAAATGACAGAAAATGCAACTCATTTTGAAGCTTCTGCTAGTAAAAATACCCCCCCCCCCCATAAAACGATGTTTTCATTTTTTTTCTTACTTATTCAATAAAATTTGATTATGGGAAACATTCTTAATCTGTAACAAGCGATAAGTACAAGTTAATGATACAAATATTTTCCATCCATAAAATTGGTAATCATAGAGATGCTGTCTTTAGGACTTAAATTATAAATGTAATCCCAGTTTATTATTACTGAAAAAGTAAAACTATGATACTAGATTAGTTTTCTACTAAAACAAAATCGATATCTGAAGAAATTACAATGCAACAATTTCTTTAACACAACGAGCAATAAATGAATTTTTACCTACCCCTTCGTACATTTTCTATAATTACAAATATTATATAAAGTTATTTTAAGTTATTTTCAACTGAAACATAATAAACGTAATAGCATGTCATATTTCCTATAGCCATCAATCCTATACGAAACATTCCCAAACAACCATTAGAAGATTACAATAACCTAAAAAGCGAGCATAATAGCAGGGCATAATAACGGATCATCAGGATATTTTAATGGATATCAGGTCGCCAACTTTATTTAAAAAATTCCCCAAGGTGAAGAAACAGACTTCCGTAAAGGAAACCTTGGGATCCCAATTCCAAGGACATTCACTTCTTGACGAGAATGGTACGGAAAACTGAATCAGTTGTTGAAAAATCGAATCTGGTTTAGTCAAGCATGTCTAAAAGAATACAAAAATAATTCACAAATTGATAGTCGAAATGAGTCTGCATTGACATTTGGTTTGAATGGCCTCTGTTTTTTTTTTTTAAATACATTCAATTATATTACAAAAGTCGGTTGAAAATATAGTTATTACTTTTGTGTTCAGTTTTAGACTCTTAGATAGCTGTATTATTCAACTAACTTATATAGGTCAGTGTCTGGTAATGGGTGTTACATTTTACTATAGAGTCGTATTGTTTATATTGATTATTGATGGGTAGTAGTATAGGTTATCATTACCTAGACATGTTCCCAATGTACAAATTTGGACTTTCAGATAGTCAAGGTTAAAACAACGATTGATACTACTCTTTCCCAAAGATAGAGTTTGCAAAAGATACGTGACTACACGAGCATTAACAACAAACTTTATGACAGCTGGAATATACAGAAGGCAATGAATCTGCTCCTGTAAAAGAGTTTTTACCTCTTGGGATATTGTGATAAAGTAGAGTAACATTGAGAATGGAGAGCGCAGCCCTAAATTCAAGGTTGTAGAACATTTTCCTGGAGT
This sequence comes from Linyphia triangularis, assembly GCA_963978545.1. Taxonomy (NCBI): domain Eukaryota; kingdom Metazoa; phylum Arthropoda; class Arachnida; order Araneae; family Linyphiidae; genus Linyphia; species Linyphia triangularis. The sequence continues at coordinate 63,562,970 of OZ021727.1, read as the reverse complement.
CCATTCAATATGAACTTCCCCACATTTACATATACAATTAGAGAAAACCCATTAAGCCCACGTCTAGTCACACAAGAGATCGTTGACGTAATTTAGTTGGTTCATACACAACGGCAACAATAATTTCGTATCACCATTTTTTTCAAATTTTGCATAGTTATTTGAAATTGTTAAGTTATGAAACTGGCTGATAAATATTCACCTAAAATATTTATCAATTTAATCCTTACTTACATTTTCTGTTATTAGAAAAGCTACACGCATTGTCTTATCTTACTTGTTTTTGAAAAATTTCCTACCAGTTTGTTTATAAAGTAACTTATTTTCTAACAGTTATATTCTAACAAATAGAATCTCTCAAACCATCCCCAAAAAATTAATCGTTGGCTGCGAAGTGTGAATGGAAAATTAAACACCTAACAAAGCCCTAAAAAGATATCGACAAAATAAATATAATTTCCAATTCCTTATTGGGTTGGTTGTTTTCAGATTATAGCCCTCGTAATGGTGACGGCGCCAGATAATGTGCCGAAACATTCGCCATTTGACAAGCCAACATACATTTACAAACACCCATGCCTTACACGGGACTCGAACCCGCAACCTCGCGGTCTAGAAGCTAGCACGCTAACCACTATACCATTTGGTCAGCTCAATTTATAACTGGGAAAACAATAAACAGGAATACATAGTTCATGCCACGCTATACACCTTTTAAAGATATCTTTAATGACTAACTCTTTATTGCGAAATAAACTGCGAATTTGATTCATCCAATTAAACATCCGTTGTCAAACATATAGCTGTCAGCACAGGATTGAAGGAATACAATTGACAACCCATTTCCAAAAGGAATGGTTTTCATTGCTGTTGGGAAACGCACGGAGGTTTTTATATAAATTATAAACTTACTTTTTTGTGCGGTTCCATTTATATCTCACGTTAAATTTTTCCCGGTATATTACCGATGTTTTTGACGACATATCAACAAATCAGATCGGATGAATTCACTTCACTTACTTTGTAAGTTTGTGACTTGACTTGATCCGAGTTATATTTTTGAGTTTTTGAAACTGGTGTGGTGGGGTGATCTAATTTTCTTATGCTAATTTTTGTTACCCGGTCATGTGACCGTTGATTTAAGTATTTATACTGTATGGATCGTGTACTCTTCGGCTTTCCTTTTGCTTTACCTTTCTTTTCCATGCCTTATCGGCATGAAGTAACTCGATCTAGTGTGCGGGTCGCACAGGAATGATTAGCCAATTGCAAGTTATTTATTTCTTTTATTGTAAATAAATTTTATACTTTTAAACGTCTCTAAATCTTTTCCAAAAGAAGTCATTTTCACTGTGCATAGTTGAGAAATCTTTAAAGCCCTCAACAAACCGCAACAATTGCAATAATAAATAGGAAAAAAATAACTTGACTGTTTGGTGTTATTGTCACTTTTTTCTTTTAGTACTTTTATTGAGAGCGTCGAAGAAACCCATGTAGCAGCATGTCTCACTAGCGAGACTGTCACTTTACGCTATTGCAAGCGATGTCAGTCAATAGTTTCAAAAGTGTTCCCGTATTGAATTTTAGAAACAGCATTTATGATAGAGTATTTGAGACCCATTCTATTTTGAACCTTACCGAAACACTGACGAGTTGTTTGATCGGCCTATTTTTGTACACAATAACGCTTCATAAGGCAAGTATCTACATCTATATGATGAAGTACAAACATCCATGCCTAACCCACGATTCAAACTAGGTACCTTTGGCATTCGAGTCAGAGCGCTAGCCATACAGCAATAAGGCTGGCAAACAACGGTGAGTAGAATGGTCGGCTGCTTTAAGGTAGTAGTTAGGTAACTTGGGTTGAAAAAAAATCGATTTTTCTTATTTGGTTGGTTGTATTTTAGATTTATAAAACGCAAGGGCAACACAAGGGACAAACTGCGCCAGATTTGTCTTATTTATTTCGAAAGTAAAATATATTGAGAGTACATTGTAAAAAAGATCGAAATTCGAAGTATTAATGAAGTTGTAACGAATATTTGAGAGCATTTCATTGTTGAGCATCTGTTCTTATACTTTAAACGCGTTTTTCTCGAAACAACGTTTGTTCGGTCAGCCCGGGTGAAAAAAAAAATCCTGACTGATTGCTCTGAAATTTTTACACGTTATTTTACACAATAGTAGTTCTCGTCGGGACTAGGATCTTTTTTTTTTCATCCTAACTTTCTATTTTAGAGCCCGATTTGTGCCTGAAAAAAAATCACTTATTTTTCGAAGTCCGCCATTTTGTTATTTACTGATAAAATTTAATAATCCTAGTTCCAAACGAGAACGACAATTCTATAAATTAATAATCAATTCAATTTTTTATTTTTTTTATTTCTGATTTGTTTAAGAGCCGAAATCACCGGGGACAGCCACGTACCTCTTTTTTGAGGCGTCTACTTTGATCAATAATAACAATAAAAAATTTATCCATTAGATGTCAATAACATACTAAAAACCAAAACCATTGAATTTTATTTTCCCATAAAAAAAATAATCCAGATAAAGACTTAAAAAAACGTGCAAGTTACCAGACTACCCCCTATGATATCCATAGAGCCTTCACTGTCGTCATATTGGTTTTGTTTGTTTGCTCAACGACCTATTTTTGTGCAAAATAACGGCTAATCTGGCTGGGACCTACAGCTTAACGTGGATTCCGAATCACAACTAACATACATGCCTAACCCAGGATTCGAGCCCGGCACCTTTGGCATGCAAGGCCAGAGCGCTAACCTCACAACCATCAGGTTGGCGTCGTCACACTGGTAAGGCTTGGTTGTGAAGTGCCATATTAGGTATCTATCGTCACTTGAATGAATTCAAAATTAAGAAGTGTACTTGATTGTAAGTAGACGGAGTCCGGCGGATATCGACAGCCAGAATAGTATCCAACCAAAAATTAAAAAAATTAACAAAACTGGTTAGTCCTCTTTCGGAACGATAGATCCTGTTCGACTCCTAGAAGTTAAACGAGATCGGCAATAGTTTATTTTTTTCTAAATTCATCCTTGTTGACATTTGTACAAAATTTCATCCGTTAAAGCAGTCGGTTAGTGTTAGTTATATTAGAAGAGAGAAGATTAACGAAGAGTCGATAAGGATTTTGGTTTTTATGTAAGAAGGTAAAATTTCCTCTATATAAAGTAATGGTATGTGGATACCATTTGAAAAGTCACTAACCTCTATCGAATATTCTTAAAAAAAAAAATTTAAAAAATGGTTATCATTTAAATTGTTGGTTAGTGGTGTGATTGGTTGGACTTATGGTACAAAAGCCAAGTTTGGCTAATATGTGCCAGGTAGTGTACTTGGAGTGTGATTCGGCACAGGACTTGATAATTACATGTATTTGGGATGTTGATATTTGGGCTCTGCTGAAGACTAATAGGTAAATTTATTCCATTAATAGAAGTGAATATTTTCTATTTACATTTTGATAAAAATTGAGATAGGAACGTTTAAGTTTTTGTAATCAGTATTAAGACTTTACTGGCATAAGAACAACAAGTGACCTATAGTACACCGGTAGATAAAGGTATGTTTCAGGGTCAAAAGGCCTTCTAAATGAAATTTCAAGGTTTAATTGACCCAACTTTGAGTCTCGAGTTGGAGAAAATTTAGAAAAATCGCAAGGAAGCTCAACAGCCGACGCAGGCGTCTGCGAGGTTTGTTCCCGCGATATCTTGACTGCTAAACCAAGTATTTTGCCTTTGGGAAGTGATTTGGGCACATTTTCAGGACCACGTGCGAGTCTGCTAGGAGAATAGCTCCCTCCAGATAAACTGGATGGTGGGTTGCTTAAAAAAAAAAAGACTCGTAATTTTAGATGTACTCGTAGTTTTGTGATGCACTTAGAAAATTAGTGCCCAAGAGGTTACAATACGACAAATGTAGACGTCTCTCCTGCGATTACCTGGTAGAAAGTGAGTCTAATATTGTTTCAACGGCAGCAAACAACGCTAGATAATGTGATAGGAACTATTCTTGTGACAGCAAGAAAACAAAAACATCATTAATTTCGGATGAATTGACAGCACTGCAGACGCGCAAAACTATAATCTTTTCAAAAATAACATTGTTTCGCGAATTTAAATGTAGAAAGTAGTATTCTACGCTATATCAATTTTTCACCTAGTTTAGATAACGAAATGAAAAAATTATAAATCGAAGTCTGGCATCTAAAGAATGTTAAAAAACATCACCTTCACCAACTAAGACCACACCAGATACAAAAAAAAAAGCAATACACCTCAGGTATTGGGAGGTTTCTCTAATTGAAAATGAGCATAAATGTCAAGGCCGCGGTGTTGTATGCCGAACGGCCGATATGCAAAAGAGAAACGTGTTGTAAACGAGGCTACTAGATGTGGAACACCGGTCTTTCCTGCTGCTAAGCATACCTTTGCAGGCACACTTTTTCTCGGGTTAACAATCCCCTTTTTGCATTCGAGGCTTTTGTTTGAAAAGCAATTATAGCACAATTAACTCCCATTCGCGTATTTATTGCGGATAATTGCAATACATTTGAATGCGAAAGAACACTTTAGCAGAAATTGAGCGGCACCAAGCTTTTAATTATAAATTTACGCCTAGGATTTTCATAAGATCTGAATGTAAACCAATGCAGATAATGAATAAGCGAGTAATACAAATTTAAATAAAAATTTGACATTGATGATTCCCAGCTGACCTTTCGATTCGAAAGAAAAATTGCGATTTTTTTTTAAAGTATTGTACTTTCGTGTTAAATGTCTTCAATTGTAAACGTTATTTATTAAATTTAGCTGTCTGTTTTTAAAAGTTGAACACAATCCGGTCTATATATACCAAACATGTACAATTTGGTGATATTTAATGACTGAAATATCTGTTGTAAATAATGACATGAAAACAAAATACCTTGTAAATTTGGACGTATATTTGCCATCATAAATGTCATCAACTTGGAACTACTCTCTTCACAAAATTTAGTATAATTTAAAATCTACAGTGGTTCACCGTGCATGGAATATATTTAATAATTGATAAACGCTAAACTTGCATTATCCTAACATATAATTTTAAAGTTTGTATAAAGAACATGAATAATTCGGGATAAGTTGGTGTTCAGTCGATAACAGTTTTTGAATTAAGTATCACCCTTCCTCGGGTAGAAAAGTAACTAAATATCGATACACATAGTGAATGTTAATTTGATATATTGTAAAATTTTTAAACATTATGAACTGTATTTCAGCACAATTTTAATTAGTTATTTTACAATCTTAATCTTATTATCATTAAAATTCAAGGAAGACAAATCATACTATATTACAACTACGAAAGTAATGGCAAAATGTTTTGATTCTAATAGTGTTAGTGTACGACAAAGATACAAGTTTATATACTTTAAAAAGTCGTTTTATTCTTGTTACACACTAAGTTATTATTTTAAAGATACTTTAATAAAAAAACTTGCTACGGTGTGAATAAAGAACCAATGCATGTCATATTGTGTAGGTTTTCTCCACAAATTTCTCAACTCTGCATATATCTGACAATTAGAAAATCATAGTCTATCCATTCAATTAAGCGTTGCGGATATGAAGGACGAATTCAACTTTGGGGAAATTTAATTTTTTTCGTCATCCAAATTTAGACTCTTTACAGATTTTACAGGTATATATTTCATTTTGAGTTCACTATTCTTTCCCTCTCAAAATATGCAATGAATGATACCAAGCATGGAAAAATAAAACATGGAAAACTTTTCAAATGCTTTTTTTCGCAACCCTGATCATCTACAACTCAAGTTATTAGTAACATTCGATTCGTACATTCTTGCGACAAATAGATTCTACGTCTCCGAAAGACGAATATTATTAACCCTTTGCACTAGAGGCCTTTTCGCGCGGAGGATCTAGCTACTAGAGACGTTTCGCAGCATTTTTAGTCCGGTTTGTGCTTACGGACCCGCTTCAAAGAAACTAAACAAACATTAATTTCCTTGCATCGAATTTCCGCATCAAATCTAGTGGTGAGCGAGAGTCTCCACTCGAGTTGCGGAATCTAATCATGTGGTGAGTGAGTCCCCTCTCGAGTGCAAAGGGTTAATTAGGTTAAACATATTTTCATTGAATTTCAAACTTTTCTTGCAATCCTATTAAGGGATAATGGCTCAGTCTAGTCGGCGTTTAGGCCTTACAATACGAAAATTCAATACAATCGACCACATGAATAGTTTTTTAAAACTCATCAATACGAAATATAAGGTGGCATATTTAGTCAAATAAACCATTAGAAACTTCATTTTAAGGGAACTAAATGCCACGAGTGTTTCAGATAAGAGTCCGCTAACAGTAACACCTACTTCCTAATCAACTGCATTGGAGCATGAAAACAGCACTTAGAAGATTGGGCATTGCCAGTCACCGCAAAATGGCGAAACAAATTTACAAAAGAAAGCATTTACTTGACGTTCTTGATTAGTCAAGTGCGAAGAGCAGTGCTCAATCATAAATTGACTACACAAACCTTGACAAAAAATCGTAAAATAACCGCCGTAAGGTTTCTTTTGTTGACATTCATTATTACTGGAATCACTGCTACGACATTTACAGACAATAAACAGGAAATTGATCACATAAGTGTGTATCATTGAACACATACTGTATGAGCACATTGCCTTAACAAAATTTATTGAAAAAATGTGGCCCGTTTGATAAGGCTAATAATTTTAAATAGCTCGTTTGCGTTATTAAAAAATGTTTTCTGCTCGCCCATAACTGTTGATCTAATAGGGAATTTGTTGAAAGACGTTCCGTTTTGTTAGATTTCATGGAAGTAAAGTTGATAGAACTTGCGACGTTTTATGAATCGGTGACAAGACCGTTTGCGTAACACAAGTAAACGTCAATGAATTAACAAGACAGAAATTCGAAGTATATAGTAATCTTTTTAACATATAGCAAAGAAATATTCAACATGTGTGAGTGGATTATGAATTGTTAAAATATTTCCTAATAAACCTAAATTTTATAATGCTAATAAAACAAATCACATTAGGTTTTAGGTTGTTTTTAAACACAACTTGAGAAATAGTCCATGTATCCCTTTTATATTCAGTCCAGTAATCATCGGTAGAAAGAGCTTAATAAAGTATGTTAAATTAAAATTAGAAGAAAAATTAAAAAGCACAAACGCAAGAAAATCTTAAAACATTAGCTCTGAAGTAAATTATGACTCGAAAGAAAAAAATTAATGTCTAGGCAGCATTCCAAACAGCAATCTACTCTGGTGTCAAGCAGACTTCTATTGTTTGTATTACACTTGCGATATACAAGGTGGACAACTTAAAAGAGGCCTCGCGTATCAGATTGTTAAACGCAATTATGAAGGATCGATTCCAAACTTGTATTTTGAAAATATGCGACTTATTTTATGCTGGTCACCCAGTATTTATCATTTGTAATGCATACGTTTAAAGCAATTAAGATTTCAAATAATATTTTTACGCGTGCAATATTTATTCTATTTACATCTTCTCAATTGAATATTTTTGTGAAAGTTGTTTGAAATAAACCTTTCGATGGACAAAATTCAAAGCTGCAAAAACTAAATTATTCCGTTAAATCGATTGTTACTTAAAAAGATGAAAGCAAGTAGGAAATACAAGGCTTTTATCAAATAAGGAAACGTGTTTTTAATAGTGTTTTGAGAAACTATTCAACCAAAACTAAGTGAACAGTTCAAAGCAATTAATGATCTGTTCAGCCGAAGAGTAATGATTTGATAAACATTGTTTGGATTTAATGTAATCAGATGTTCAGTGAACGTTACATGATTACAAAAGTACGTATTGAATGTTTTATTACTTTTTATTTCGTAAGCCATTAACGGGACAAGTTTTAATCTGACGAACTCTTAGTAAATAGTTGCGTCAAAAATTGCATTAACTATGAAAAGTAAAAAACCAAGGTGACCATTTTAATCTTTTTTCAGAGTGGATTACATTTTGGATCTAATTTAATTAGCTTTTTAAATTCTTGTAAATTTAAAAATTTGTATAATTAGTTTTTAGATACATTTATTATATTGCAAAAAAATTCTGACTGTTAGACAATTGTGAACAATACGTTTCTTTCAATATTGTCAAGACAAAATATATATATTTAGCAAAAAGAAATATATATATTGTTAACTGTTTTATGAATAAGGGTGATAAGTGTCGATATAATTATCAACGTTAAAATGTAAAATTTTTCCATTTTTCTTCAATAGATAAAATTGAAATTTTATTAAAGTACCTTTTAAAATTTACCGTATACGTGTAGTAACATTTATGTTCAAAAACATGTTAATCGAATTTCCTCTGTAGACTACTGACATACACTTGCAGCAAAATAAGAAAACATTTTGGCAGCTGTCAAGAACTATGAATATATATTATTTGTAAGCTATACGTATTAAAATATTGATTGTGATGGTAGTTAAAATCAAATTGTCTTCTCAAAGGAAACGATTGAAGATGGGCTATATAAATATAGCCATCAGATAACACTATCCAGAAAACTAGGGGTGCAGAACATTGCACAACTTTCAATTACACTATAATACTGATGTGGATCTGTATCATTTTTTACTTTTTTTATATTTTCATCATTTAGCAAAAATGGCAAGTTTGGCGATATTTTTTTGCAATAATTCTTGGGTCTTAAAAAAAAAAAATAATAATAATAACTGCCAAAAATAAGGATTTTGGCAATATACTTTTCGAGAATTCTGAAATTATCCTTTCTTGTAAGTGAAACTGATGAGAGAAGAAAACACGATCGTTGATGAGGTATGCTCAAGGAAAGAGTACTCTGCATTAAAGGTATTTGTTTTTCAATTTTTTACGCCTTTAAGCATTTTTAAGGGAATTTTGGAGGTGGGGATGTGTAGAACTCCTTAAGCAGCATTACTGCAGCAATTTTGAGCAAAATCGTTAGAGTTGTGTTTTAGCAATTACTGACAAAAATGATTTTTTCAATGGCAGCTACCTTATGCGCATGCGTAATTTTGACGAAAACCTTAATGGTAGGTCCCTGTTCCCCCACCAACCCGCACACCAAATTTGAACATCGTAGGTCAATTTGTTAGGGAGTTATGCTGAAAACGTACACACAGACTGACATTTTTTTCTAGATAACCTTTTTGAAATCGGGATGTTCCAAAACGTGAAAAAATGCAAAAACAATTACAAAAAAAAGTTTGATCGAATACTATACTTTCGTTACCATATGTATAAAGATGGGTGATTGAAAGTAAAAAATTAATAATTTTTCTTTTAAATACTAAAAAAAATGTTTTTATACGAATAATTAGAATTACTGAAATGCTTATGTTGTGCGGAACTCAATGATCAACAGTAAATAATTTAACACAATAAACATTAAAAAAAATCATATTATCATAAGTATAATGTTATAAATATATTTTAAGTATTTTTATACAAGTTTTATGATATGCTTCAATATAGGTTTTTGAAAGATAGAATTAAACTTATGTAAAGGTCCTTTGAATATACTAGTAATACCGTATATATTTTTACGAGACTTTTTTTGGTTAAATCAAGGGTCAAACTAGCAAAACAAAAAACGCATGATTGATATAGTTATCGATAAAGTCTTTAGTGGCATAAAAAAAAATAGGTATATTGATATCACAAGCTTCCATAAACAGTTATCTATACCATATGCAATATCTTATAGGACCAAAATATTGCACTGAAATTGTCATGCTGTATATCCACAGACATTTTACAAATTGTATTAAGGGGTCTGTTTAAAACTGCAACAAGTGCATAGCCCCTTAAGTTTCTGTCCGAAGCTTTTGGGGGAATATTTAAACAGGGGTTTGGCCAATTGGTCAAATAAGAGTTGGCGATTCCATAAAGGATTCGAGCCGCTCCAATGGCGTAGAGAGAGAAGTTTTGATGTAATTATGAGGGGGATCGTAAGAGACAGAAGGAAATTGGGGAGATAGCAAGTCGGTCAAGCGGTGATGCCTGAGAGAGAGATGCATTTTTATCGGACGCAATTTCATGCACATGAATTCGCCATTTTCCTGACCCTGATATGCCAGTAAGTGAAATTTCTTGATTCAAATGCTCAGCCAGTTTTTATACTGTATAGTAATCAAAAGTGTCAATATGATTTATTAGTTGTTCTATGATATCTTTATGATATATTATATTTTGCTTTTAATCTGTGGATGTCAGCACTGACTTAACTAAGCGTGCTTTGAGGAAATGTGTTGTCTAAATACCTATTGTTCATGAATAAATATCATTTCAAGTTACGACTTTGAGTTATTGCAACGCTTTAACTTATGCACGAAATTAAGTTCATTTAGATTAATTCTGACGTTTGTTAACTAACCACTATACTCACGGCATATAAATGGTGCCGTGACCAGGATTCGAACCTGGGTTATTGCGGAGCTACCTTCCGGCATCATCACAGCAGACGACACACAGAGAATGTTCCGAGGTTCCGGTTACAGAGATCAGCAAGCTTGACCTGGCCATACAGTAGGAGGCCGTCACTCACCCAAGTCCGCGAAGTTGGAGAAGGGAACAGGTGGCAAAGCAGGCCACACCCCTCTCAGTTTTCCTTTGACTCCTCATCACCAATGCAATGGCAACTGAACACATTTTCCCCTGGCCATCCACTTTGATTGAGGGCCACACGACATCCAGGTAAAACTATTCTTTTTTTTGCTCCTGGGTAACTCGATCTTCAGGGAACAAGAGAAGACAGACATTCTAGTGACATTGTAAGTGTGAACAATAAACTGTTTTCTTTCCGATGCACAAACTTTTTGCTAGGAATGTTCAACACCTTTAGGATAACACAGAACAACAATACTGTGTTAGATGGTCACAATAAACTGAACTCTTTGACTATGGAGATTTACAAACTATGAAACTAAAAAAACTTACACAATGACGATTGAGAACGTTGTTCATGAACCAACTTCTTTTTCTTTCCCTTCTAAATTATACCTTGTGTTTTCCTGGTTACATCTTCATGTTGTTTTTTATTTATTTATTTTTGCTCTTTAACAATGTTACAAAAAATTGTGATTGGTCATATTTCAGTGTGCAACTATCTGCTTGTAATTTCATGCTTTTACACATCATCTTTCATTCTTGTGTATTTTTTTTGCAGTTACTTTATGGAATGCTGTGAGTGTTTTATTTTTTAATTTTTAGCTGGCTGAGTGGAATTTCTTTAAAATTTTTGTTGGTGAAAAGGGTGATAAATGTCATGCTGTATATCCACAGACATTTTACAAATTGTATTAAGGGGTCTGTTTAAAACTGCAACAAGTGCATAGCCCCTTAAGTTTCTGTCCGAAGCTTTTGGGGGAATATTTAAACAGGGGTTTGGCCAATTGGTCAAATAAGAGTTGGCGATTCCATAAAGGATTCGAGCCGCTCCAATGGCGTAGAGAGAGAAGTTTTGATGTAATTATGAGGGGGATCGTAAGAGACAGAAGGAAATTGGGGAGATAGCAAGTCGGTCAAGCGGTGATGCCTGAGAGAGAGATGCATTTTTATCGGACGCAATTTCATGCACATGAATTCGCCATTTTCCTGACCCTGATATGCCAGTAAGTGAAATTTCTTGATTCAAATGCTCAGCCAGTTTTTATACTGTATAGTAATCAAAAGTGTCAATATGATTTATTAGTTGTTCTATGATATCTTTATGATATATTATATTTTGCTTTTAATCTGTGGATGTCAGCACTGACTTAACTAAGCGTGCTTTGAGGAAATGTGTTGTCTAAATACCTATTGTTCATGAATAAATATCATTTCAAGTTACGACTTTGAGTTATTGCAACGCTTTAACTTATGCACGAAATTAAGTTCATTTAGATTAATTCTGACGTTTGTTAACTAACCACTATACTCACGGCAGAAATCCACCCGCTTTTTGTGCCGAGTTGCTTTGTCACAAAGAAAACGCTGGCACGTCTTTTCGCTCGAAACGAATGGCAAGAATACATACTAAAGTTATTCAAAATATCCTATCAGTTAATGAAGAAGTTTAAAAATTTAGTATGTCAGTTAATTGAATACCCTGACTTTTAATTAGGAATTGGATATTACGGTATAATTGTCTACGTACACTATCTGTCGGAGTTGCGAAGTTATTGTAGTTGTGGTAATCGCCTTTAGGGTACAATTTTTTTACGGTGCCTGTACATGAAACATTTGTCTTTTTGTAAATTTGAAATTTGCTTAGTTATTTATAAGTAAAGTTTCATTTTTATAAAAAGCTAAAAAATAGCATACATTATCAAATCTATAATAATAATTTGATAGATAAGTTAAAAGTCATATTTCACCTTTAAACCAATGATGGTTGGTTGTTTTCAGATTATCTGGCGTAGTCAGCAACACGAGGGCTATAATGCGTCGAAACATTCGTCATTAGACAAACCAACATACATTTACAAACACCCATGCCTAACACGGGACTCGAACCTGCAACATCGCGGTCTAAAAGCTAGCACGCTAACCACTATACCGTTTGGTCGGCAAAACCAATGATGGATTTGCATGTTTTAACAGTTCAACTTTAAAACCCTCAAAGCGGAAATTTAAAAGTTTAAAGCAATCAATTTCAAGATGTATGGCAGAAATCAACTTTTATCACGAATCTTCATGCACTAATCAAATTCAGATAGATAACCTAGAATCGAGTAATAAGTGCGTACAAATATCTCACTTAACTGAAGTTTAAACACTTTCGAGTGATGGCTGTAGTTATCACGATATCGTGATTGAATTAACTTTGGTCTCATTATCACCTGAAGCAAAAGCAAACAATAGTTTTGTAAAAAGGTCATGACCTGTGACTCGAAAGTAAATTCGTTTGCCATGATAATTAACGTTTAAAAACACCTTACATTTTCTTTTTGTCTTGGCAACAGGTCGAATGGAATGCATTTAGATAGTCTACTATCATGCGTCTGTTCTCAGACATATGCAAAATATAAAACCAAGAAATATGAATGTTCATATTATAAATAAATCTAATTGAAATGACAAGTCGAATGACGAAACTTAAGTTTTAAAATCAGGATTTAAAATAGGATTCTTCAAACAAGTATAAGTTGGAATTGGAGAGCAAGACTCCCTTTGGTATTTTGGTTTTGGTAGACAAGACTGTCTTTTGTCAGGTATAATACTGTGTCTTTTGACATTTGGAGAGCTTTTGCTCGTATTGTGTAAGAATTTTATATATTTGTATATTACATATTTCTAGTAATTGAATTTGTGTTGTCCCACTACAAGGTTTCGGGAGGTTTTTAGGTTCCTGAATATGCATTAAGGAATTGTCCTGCTATACGGTTTGAAATATCTCCTTTGGGGTCATGGCCTGTCAAACCATCTGATGTGAGGTATTGTTCTTTGTATATTATTTAACTTTCCGTTTATATTATTTAACTTTCCAACCATGAAAAATCACGAAAAAAATCTAAAAAAAAAAATCGTGTTTTTCAGCGATTGCCAAGAAACAGCTCTAACGATTTTGATTAAAATCTGTGTTAATGCCTCTTAAGGTGTTCTAATCGTCCACACCTTCAAAAATTCGGTAGAAATGCGATAAAAGCGTAAAAAGTTGAAAAACGATTGCCTTTAACACAGAGCTCTCTGCCCATGAGCAACGCAAATCAACAATTGATTTTTTTTTGTCTGTTTCACATACAAGGGACAATATAAGGTCCATTGAATAATATCGACAATTTTGCCATCTTTGAGTTTTTTTTTTTTTCAATATAAAAGTTATTGCTCAAAATAGCGCTTTTTATTTAAATGAGTGAAAATATAAAAACAGCAAATATCACAACATTTTAAAGGGGTCAGGTACCAAAAATAAAAACTTTATAAATATTTTTATGTGAAAAATTTGTCTTATGTATGAGATACTATTTATACGTCTTTGAAATAATTTTTTTTAAATATTTGTTTTATTTACTTTTAAAAAAATTACAAACCAAGAAAAATCTATAATAATTTACGTTTGCGTATTTTGATATAAGGCAAGAGAAAATACTGTCTTCACAGAATTTTGATGAATGAGTTATAAAAAATTTGAAAAAATCTCAAAGTTAAAATTTGTGTGCGTGTTATTCTTTAAGCTAAATGTTATATTTTAAAGTATAATTTAAAAAATAAAATTATGCGAAGACAAAATGTTAAAGCTATATAAATTAAATTCTCCAAAAATTTGAAAAGCAAATTGTAAATGGTTTTAAAAATAACGATTTGAATTTGCAACTTCGGTGAAAAACACTAGTGCTCGAAAACAGCATTTTAAGCTGAAGTATCAAAGCGTTACACCATTAGTGATGTTTAAATAACAGGTAATTTTGTGGCGTTCTAATCACCAGAGGAATATAAAACCATCACTCTTTTCAGGAATGTAAAAACTATTTTTTTTTAAGTAAAAAAAAAAATTGATTTTTGACGAAATTTCGTTTCTGGACAACTGTTAGAGTTTAATTGAAAGCTGTGCGATGTTACACACCCCTAGTTTGAAATCAAAATGCTCCAAAATAAGGAAAAATGCAAAAAAAAAAAAAAAAATACAATACTGAAAACAATGCTTTCATTACCCCATGTTAACACATGGGTAATTTAAAGTAAAAATCACATAAGTATAGAAAACGCTCGCTTACTTCCATTTATAAAATAGAAATTTGAACAGATAGAATGTTTTATACAAAATAAGGCAACGAAAGGATCCTTCCCTGGAAATAAAATTTGTTCCGAAATATGCGCTTGGCATGAGAAAATCTTGAGGATTTGATTACGATATTTTAATGTTATTACAGTTTGTCTTAAATTTTACAAGAGAAATTATATTGATTTGATTATTATATATAATGACTTTAAAATATCTATCTTCCAAAAAGTTTAGCATTTGTAGGTTAGGATTTATTATACACAACCTTTTTTCATATTTTATTTATTATAGCTGAAACTTTTTTGAGAACACTTTGTAATGAATGTTCAACTCGTAAGTATATGGCCATGCTGATCGAATTACGTATAAAATGAGTCAAGATACATTTTATACACTTTACAAAATATCAATAAGCAAGAAAAATTAAAGCCTGACTGCTTGGTTGACTTTTTAGCTCAAGGACAACACGCGGGTCATACTGTGCGAGATTACAACGTGAAAATGTATCTTATTGTATGATATTGACGCTAAACTTTTTCCAAATTGAACAAAAATCGAAAGAAAACGCGTAGGTGTTTATTTTTATTATTATTTTTATTATGGAGCCTATGTTTAGCAATACAAATTACTCGAATCTCATGTTACAAATATTTTGTGGCGAAAGTTAATGTTTTTGTGACTAATAAGTGTAAACTATTACGTTATATTTGATTAAAAAATTAATGAATTGTGTTTTTAATTTAGTGCAATTTTGGCCGTTTGAATTGTAAGAGTAATGTTTTCTTTCTGAAGAGAGATTTGAAATAGACGTAGAATTACAACTTCTGATTCAGAAATGTCAACTTATTTTTAAATCAGTCTTGATAGATCATTGTTCGCATCGTTTGCTAAATGTTGACGAACGTACATTTGAGTTTAAATAATGAAAACAATCCTGATGACTATGCAATTATTTTTCTTACCATATTCAATTTGGGATCGGGAAAGTTAAAACATATTTCAATTTCATCATATCTTTAAGTAGCCTAAACACCGTTTTATATTCTCAATCTTAAATTTGCGTCCGTCAACTTCTTGTATCGAACAATGGTTCATCAAGACCGATTTAAAAGAAGTTGACATTACTCAACCAGAAGTAGTAATTCCATGTTTATTTCAAATCGCTCTTCAAAAAGAATGCAAGCACTTCCTCAAGTTCAATATCTAATCCTCATTCTGACGAAACATTGACCTCCAGTTTTAATTGTCATGCCTCTTCTTACTTCATATACTTACCCTCAGAAAACGAAAACGTACTTACAAAACTATTTTGAATCCGTATTGTCACGACAAGGTAAAACCGATAGCCACGAAAAAGCGATTCCTCCTGCTTGATAAAAATAAAGTGGGCTAAATATGCACAAGGCACAATTGTAAAAAGAAAGGAATAAGCATGTCCACTTAAGTACTTGCTTCATGTTGCCAGCTTCTTGTACTTGTAGCAAAAGTGACAAGATGCTTGACCTCTTGACATTTCCTCTTGCAGCTTAGGGTCGTGCTTGTTTACTAGTGCCTATTCTCAGTGTCGTAGTTTATAGTAATTTGATAGATTTTTCATGTTCAAATAGCCTTACCTAAGAAACAATGCCACAAATAAAGAATCGAAAGTTACATAGGATTGTTTGAAATGTATCTCGAAATAAGTTTTCCGCAAGTTCATGCGTCCAAGAGTGTTTCAAGCTGGACAGACGTTTTAGATAGTGTTCTTGAAGGCCAAGACTTGCAATTGGATTTGTGAACAAACATTTTCATGTTAGGATGAAGCATTTTGAAGCGCGTTCAAAGTTTCCCAATGAAGAGTAATTTTGTCTTAGACGCAATTTAATTTCTTTGCTAAAGCGATGATGCAAAAGTTACCAAGGCTGCAATTATTAATTTAAACACCTTATTATTCCACATATTTTCCAAGTAATTAAAAGTTTAAATATTCCAGAAGTGAAAAGAATAAAGTAGAAGATATTTTGCTTAGAATAAAATGTTGGGAAATATACAAGATGCGGATTTTTCCAGGACTGATTTAATAACTCCGGAAAATATCATATGAATTGCATACCCATTTAATACGATTCGAAATAATCTCCATCTGCCGTAATGCACTTCTGTTCTCAACTGTAAATGTTTCAGAAACAACTTTTAAAGTCTTCTTTCGGAATGCTCTTCAATTCTGACATCACAGTTTTCTCGATGTCTTCGATTTCCTCAAACCTTGCACATTCATTATAAATTTGATCGACCTGGCAAGACTGTCACAGGGAAGTTTTACTCGGAAACTCTTGCCCAAATTCGACAAAGAATTCGCAAACTCCTTGTTTTTGACAGAAACGGAGTAGGCTTTTACACCACAATGCTCGTAACCATATTGCATCACCTATGGAATGCTTTTTAGCCCAGCATGAGATCGTGGATACTCTATATTCTCCGGACTTGGCACGTTCAGATTATTTTTTCCGAAATGGAAAAGGAGAAGGTTTGATAATGTCGAAGAAAGTAAAAAAACCATCAAGGTCACAATTGAAGAGCATTCCAAAAGACTTTAAATTTTGTTTTGGGAACTTTTACAGATGAACACAGAAGGGCATTACGGCAGATGGGGATGACGTTGACACATGTGAATACATACCTATTTAATAAAAATTTCCAGTGTATCAGTCCTGGATATTAGTATCTGCACCTTATGGATAAATACAACTTGAGAAATTAGTATATTTATGTGAATATATAGGTTATTATCGATTTATGTTAACAGTTTATTTAGGTTTATGTTGGGTGATCTAATTTATATTAATTTTCATTAAATTTTTTTTGTAGATTAAGAGAATTGCCAATTTTTAAATCCTTTATATTAACTTCGTTTTTGTGTGTTTGTCGATTAAAGCTGAGCCGGCGGAAGCCTAATTAACCCCCTTGCCGTTATCCAATCGGGCTGAAATTTGGGAGATAGAATGCATTGTCATGGACATCGAACCTATCAAATTTTGGGGGTGTTACTGTCACTATAAGGTCACCCCCCCCCCCTTTTACGGAATACTAATAAAACAACTTACGGTCATCCAATCACGCTAAAATAGCATTGGACCGATCATTGTTGATACTCTTACCGGTTGCCAAATTCTTTTTAAGAAATAAATAATAAAATTACTTTAATCGTAATAAATTATATTTGGATGCGAGAGCATAAATTAACTTATTTTTTTAATAAATACATTGAAACGTAGTTTGCCGCCACGTTTTGCTGATAGAAATGTTTGATATCGGCTCTGAGTTGATGAATATAAAAATTGACAATGCATATAAGAGATTTTTTTAAAAACTCCGTCTTTGTGGGTTATGATATTATTTAAATAAAATATTATCTTCATTTGTATTATAACAATTTACTGATCTTAGTTTCTAAAATTAACAGGAAACTTTTGTTTAATACTTTTTCAATTATTACAATAATGATGCTTTCAACTAAATATGAAAAGTGTAGTTATATAACCCCAAAATAATTTCAATATATGCAAAAGTAAATTTAATATGCGCAAGCAAACAGACTGTTTTCGTAGAGATTGCAGCTAAAATCTGACAATATTTCCGCACATTTGACAAAATTTTGGTTTCTAAAGATAACATTCACTTTAAATCGGTCCGGTTAATAATATTTCAAACATATATTCCAAAAACATGTAAAAAAATTAAAATTTTATTTAGAATACAATTATAAACAAATATGAGTGTGCTGAACACACAAACCATGCAATACATAATAGAAATAAAATTTTTGATAACAGCAGTCAAAAGTAAGTTTGTTTCTCATCATGCTCATTTGGGAAGAGAGTGACGAAAAGATGAAACGATAACTTTGTAGACTAACCCTAAATTTACAACGGTGGTCAAATGACGCGCTTTATTTTGCCACGTGCAAATGGGATGTATTCTTACAGGCAACGTTTTATCACAACGTAATATTGTCGATTATTTTTATCACACCAAAATATAATAAATTGTATATGTTGAATAAAATGAAGAAAAACATGCATACTTTCTCGAAAATCCAAATGCTTATTGATGTTTTGCATGCCGGGAAATTTTTCTAAAAGGTAATAATTCAGTAATTAAGTGTGTAAGTAGAAATATTATAACTGACGAACTTGTGAGTCATTTTGAAAATTATATATCATCCACACATTTACAAACATTTATACTATAAGTGAGCTATTTAAAAGTATAACAGCTTAAAAATGTTTACCATCAACCAATTTTAAATACATGTATATATTGAATGAGATTGGTGTAACTTTTAGAGACTTATTTATTTGAATTTGTTTAATACCGAAATATTTTAAGGGGGGGGGGGTTATGTTTTGAAAGAAATAAAAAAGGCCCCATTAATGAAGTTGTGCAAGACTTAGAATACCAATTATAGTGAATAAGACTTTTGGCGATTGAGTTGTTTTTTTTAGATATCAATGTTGATATCAATGTTGCTATCGTGATTAACCATAAATGAAATCCCCAGGAAGTATTAATTTATATTAAAATAACGATTTCTGGAAGAAATACTTAGGCAATGGCTCAAAATAAATCGAACCCAAAGCACAGCGAAATTTTTTTTTTTATCGACGCAATGAAAGGTTGGTTGGTTGTGTGGATTTTAATGGCACAAGAGCCAATATTGGCTAATCAGCGGCAAACATATTTTGGTTTACGAAGTCGCGATGCAAGGAATCGAACCAAAGTTATTTAGAAAACTTTGTTAGTAATACGATTCTTAGCTTCTAGTCTTTAATAAGTTACACAATGAAGTGAGGGAATAAATTTAAAGAATTCAAATAATTTTTAACTGAAATGTCAAAATCAAATACGATACGAAAGAAACTTTTGCATCAATATTATGATAACAAATCGTTCTGGCAAGCTACCACACTACCATCTCCATTATGAACCAACCAATTAATGAGTATTCACACACACATACACACGTTTCAAGGTTTGCGAACCTTTCCTTACAGCTGTTTTAACTAATTCACAAAAAAAGACATCCAACTCAGCCAAACCGACACCGCAAATTGTGAGATTCCTACTACCGAAATCCTTTCCCCAAACATTATCCAGCATTCATTTCCGTGAAGATCTTCCCCCATTGTTTACTCTTCCACTTACAACAAGCCGACTAACACTTTCTTTTGTGGGGCTTTCCGAAGCGTGACGGATGCATCGTGTCTTCGGCAAAGCAAGCTTAAGAAAATGACTTTTGCGAACCTGCTCTCTGAAGACGATCCGAACCTTGTCCCGGTGACCCATAAAGGAGCCTTCAATCTGACGAGAAGGGTTACGGAAGGGTTGAAAGCGAAAGATGAATTTGGCTTTTCTTCAGATTTGCATGGAGTGTGGTCATGCGCTGGCAGAAAGATTTCATTAAGTCAGTGCCTCGGAGCCAAACGAGACCGATTCCAAATTTGGCGATTTTTCCCCCCCTTGAGGATTATCTTAATATTTCGTTTTCTATCGAACCATAAAATCTTCAATGAATAAAAAAATCGATAGCGTTATACAGAGCCCAATGGAAGTAGGATAAGGTTTTTCATTCTTCTATCAAGTTACCCAATCGACTTGTTGGGTTCCGAGGTAAAGAAGTTTAATCATGCTACATGACGAGTAATTAGTGTAAATTATAGATAATATTGAAATATTTATATTAGTACAAAATTCAATTACTAGCAGTAGACAAAATAATTAAAGTATTTTTTTTAAAGATCTCATAACCTTAGTATTTTTTTTTGATAAATTGTAGCTGAAAAGCTATTTCTACTATGCCGACCAAACGGTATAGTGGTTAGCGTGCTGGCTTCTAAACCACGAGGTTGCGGGTTCGAGTCCCGTGTAGGCATGGGTGTTTGTAAATGTATGTTGGTTTGTTAAATGACGAAATGTTTCGGCGCATTATAGCCCTCGTGTTGCTGACTGCGCCAGATAACCTGAATACAACCAACCATTTCTACTATTGACTTTTTAACAGCCTTACAACTATATCCTGCAGTCCATGAAACATGTTTATCACTTCAAGTTATTCAATGCAATTTAAATGCCTAAATAAGTGATCCAATAGAAAATAATTATTTTCCTGAAACAAAAAACTGAAGTGAATATAATGAGCTCAAATTACTGAAAACTATTGAATGAAGATATTTAGGATAAAGTCAGAAACTTTGCGTCCAGAGTCTTGAATTATGACTAGTTGAATTGAATAAAATTTGCAATACTTTTCTATAAGATGTACTGCAAGAAATCAACAGAAAATCTCACTTTCATTGAAAAATAAGTCAATGCAAAATTTAAGAAATTATAGAAGTTCTTCAAATAAATAGTTTGACCTGTAAAGTAATTCATCCAACTTTTTAAACTTATTTGCTTGTTAAATAATTTTAACCCTTTGCACTCGAGGCTTTTTTCGCGCGGAGGGACCAGGCAAGTCTAAACATTTTTGGTTCGGTTGGCGTTTATGGATTTGCTTCATAGAAACTAAACACAGTCATTGGCCTTGCATTAAATTTCCACTCGAGTGCAAAGGGCGTATAGCAGTTTTCTTTGCGTCAAATTATAGTTATACCGCAAAGAAAACCCATTACAGGATCTCTAATACTAGTGCTCTAAATTTTAGGGGAGAAAAGCGAATACCTGCACAGGGAGACCTTAGAAAAAATATTTGCTTCACATTTGCTTTTCAAACGGATGAAAGTCCAGAAAAACCATACCACAGAGTTTAGTAGGTAATTTTGATTGATGTTATATCAATCATAATTCAAATCAACATAATTCATATACTCTGTTGATAAAACAAAAACCTTTAAGAGTTGAAGGGTAAATGAGCAAGTCCTGGTCACTAAACGAGAGCACGGAATTATTCCGTGTGGCTAGGGACCGCATGACTGATCAGCGTAAGTCTTTGAACGAATTATAGCATCCGTAATTGGTGCATAAGCAAGTTCAAGGACTTATGGAGAGAACACCTTACAAATAGAAAGAGTTACCCGCAGCTAAGCCTAAAGGTAAATAATTGGTGCGTATCGCCTTCCCTTTCAACAAGGCATCAATGTTTCTTGGTTATTGTTGTCTTTATAAAGCAGATGCCAAAATCAATATTTAGACATCGAGGCAACTTCGATCAATATCGAGTTCATTTGGTTGTTTTGATCAAAGGAACAAGAGCGATAACGTACATCTAGTATTCTGCTACTAACAAGAGGTTTTCTTGGAGAGAATAAGAACTTCACTCTCATTGTGCTCTTGTGTGACCCCCTTAACATCCAAGAATGATTGAATTTGTATATCGAATTTTCAATTTGCATGAGTAAAACTTAATGAAATTGAATTTTCATGAGTAAACTTTATTGGTAATTAAAAACATAATTGGGTGTAATCATAATTTTTTATTAGATGACAATTTTTGAGTGACATGATAATGACGTGTCGGAAGACAATGCAGCACTATAATCTTGTAAATTATTTTAAAAATTGTTATTAATTACATAAAAATCAGTTAAGCTGTTTAAATTGCAAGCTTGTAATTACTATTAGATAACATATAATTCAGTAATTGGGTGAAATGAACAATGATATTGTTAAAAGCAATATGAGCAAGAGCGACCGATGTAATTTCTTTTGCCTTTGGGTACCTTATATAAAAGAATAATGTACTAATGTTCAAGTAAAATTGGGGGATTACAGTTCCAAAAATACTCATTTCAATTTTGAGAAAAGTCGTATTAGTTTTAGCTTCTTCATTATCCTTTAACTGCAGTGGTTGGGTGGTTTGATGTTTTTGGCGTAAGGGCAACATGTGGTTCGTGCTGCGCAAAAACAAATTGGTGAACATCACTTTAAAGTTTAAGAAAATAAGTGCCAGAAAAATTCACGTAAAAGTCAATGATGAAATATTTTAAGAGGTGGAAGCATTCCACAACAAATGACTTGCGGTCTGTTAGACCGCATACAGTAGTTAAAGGTTAAACCAATGTAGTGAGAAGTTTATACAAAGACTTTGTCTGTCTGTCCGAGACAAACATTTACAGATAAAACTATGGATGTCAAAGGGGCGTGTAATATGTCGAATGAAAGGTTTGGTCGAAATGAGAGGTCATAGCAAAATTCAACCGAGAACACTCGAAATAGCAAGTGGAATTCAATCGCCAATTAGTTCAGCTTAATATATAAATTCTACACGCATGAGCCATCAGTTGAAGGTTTCGGTAAAATTTGTAGGATTTTATAAAATTCAATCGGTTGTTCACACAGGAAAAATAGTGTTATACAAACTTTATTGGAAGTTCACATCTAGGTTGCAAATTGATGTATCGATTAAACACGAAATTCGGTGACGCACATTTGCATCACGATCCTGACCCCATTGCTGACTGCATCTCTGAAGAGAATATTTCTTCTCAAAAATAGAGAATGATATTTTTAGAATTTAAAATAAAAATAGTGTTTGAAGATGATTTCATCGTCTGGAAGATGATTTTCGTTGGAGCATAAGCGTGAACAGCGATCAATTTAAACGAATAAACTTTGCTTTAAGAAAAGCTTGCGTATTTTGAAAATAAATATCTATACTATCCTCCATGTAATTTTAAAAATATATTTATGATATTTGAAATAGAATTTAAGATTTATAGTTTATTAGAACTACATTATTTGTGCACCACTGCTCATTTTTTAGAAATATTGTTCAAATAAAAAAGTTTGCGATTGTTATCATTTTGTGTAAAACTTTATTTCTGGATGCACTATTTCTGTACAAGAAATCTGATTATATTTGTTTATAAAACGTTTGCTATATGGTGCGTGAAAAAAGGTTCCAATTAACAAATTTGCAATTCTGAAATATTTAAGGAAACAGTTTTGAATACATTTACGAATTATGCAGACTTAGCTCTTCAACCATACTAATAAGGATAAACTAGAAAGATCACAGCGTGAAAATTATATCTAAAATAGACTAATTGAACAAAAATCGAAAGAAGACGTGTATAAACTGTTTTACTTTGATGTCAAACGATAAAAATTAATCCTAAAAAACAGTTTTTACTACAAATCTTTCATATGCATTGTTAACTTTTTTTTGTGCTGTTGCAACTTATACAAGCAATTTTTAAATCGGATCCAATTTGCAGTGTTTGACTTCTGCAAAAACCATACATTCTGGGCCATTAATTAACTTTTTTTGAACTCCCAAAACTTGACAGATTGCATTGTCCTCAACGAATGTATCTCAGCTTGATTGTAAGTGGATTAATTAATCCTCCGAAGCGACTATACTAACGGGAGTAAAAGCGGTCTTTTAGCGCAGAGCTGAAAACTTGGTACATTCGTTGTACAAGAAAATACATTCTGCCTTCAGCTCGATTTGACAACGACAAGCGGGCTAATTATTCCTCTGAAGTGGTTATAGGAACGTGTATAAAATTTTAGTGACAACTCCAAAAATTGAACGAATTCTCATTAACAACGAATTTTTCAAGTGTTCTGGGTTAATTACTCTACCGAAAATTTGCTCGCCACAAATACAAAATTTAAGTCGATATAAAAGACTTCAATTTATTCGAATTTTAGACCATAAATCAGTTGGATAGTTTTTGTTGCTTTTTACATGACGAAGAAATGCAAGCTCATAATTAGTGTCTTTAAAAATGCAAATGATTATTTAACCACATTAAATTTATTTGGAAAAATGATACCGAGTGATATTTTTATAATTATTGTAATGTTTGTTTTTAAAGTGAGTACACGTACTGGCTGTTGTGAGAAGCTATCCCTTTGCTGCTTTTGTTGGGATGCCTTGTGGGAGTACTGCATGTTAAATATCTGTTAACATTTGCGCGGCACATTACCTTCTTTAATGATTTCTCTTTTAGAGACCGACTTACTAATTTAGGGCCTAATGGCAAAAGATCATTTGGGGGCCCTAATATTTTCTTAAAAATGAAACTGCTAAATTTAGGTAGAAGTATACCACTTAATATGGCATAATCAACAGTAATGCAAGGCGAATATTATATCAGAAAAAAATTTAAAAAGTAAATCCATTTAACTTTATAGATTGCCATTATAAGTTCATGACATTAAGTACTTCAACACAGTTTCTTGTATACGTTTCTAATTTCTTACGTTCAGCTTCTTTTTTTCTTGAGTCAGATTGGTATGTCCATCCCATTTAATACATTACAATATCAGAAAATTTGAATCGGGAAAAATATTCATAAGTGACAAATCAAAGTGCAATTAATTTTTACTACAAACAGATACCAGTTTGTGGATTTGATTATGCAAAATTGAAATGTATAAGGAACGTTCAGAAAACATGAAGTCATTCAATTAGAAAAAATAGAAGTTTTGAAAAAAATAATTGATTAAAAAAATCCTTAATTAGTACATTTATCTTCACCTTTTTATGGACCCCTCTCCTCGTAAAATGGGGTCCTGGGTAAATGCCCTGACGTAAATCAGTCTATCTCCCGTAGCGCATACCCTAATCGACTATACCAACACCTTACACTCAGTCTAGGTCCTTCTAAAACAATATTCCTCCAGAATATAGTTAGGTGCATGTCCCTGGAGGAACATTTTTCTGAAGTGCATGTCTATCGTGCAGCTCTAGCGAAAGATAATTGACAAAAATCTATCCAATGCTACAAGAAAAGCGTTTAAATTTGGCAGATTTTAATTATTTAATGCCACGCATTCTTTAATTTTCAGTTTTACTTTACTATAGAAAGCATATTCATTTAAACCAATTTTATGTCACCGTTTATATTGAAATCAGCATAAATTAGCATATGTAACACATAAAAACTAAAAATATGTTTCACAGTCTTCTAAACGGACACTACGTGTGAAGGAATTACACAAGCTTACTTTAAATATTATTTTATACACAGTGAAAATTTTCTTAATATGAAGAGCAATTATATTTAGTGTTGTTACAATGTCACGTTAGAGCACTGCTGAAAAACTCCCAAAACAACCACAAATAATTGAATTGAAATAGATTAATAAATAACTAAAACATTAATTTTTACGATGGCTACACAATTGGCATATAACAGTGGTGCGTATGTTCAGCTAAGAGGCAGGTGCTTAGTCAAAGTCCTTCCTTTCGACCCTCAGCTCGGGTTGGTTGTTTTCAGATTATCTGGCGCCGTCAGCAACACGAGGGCTATAATGCGCCGAAACATTTCGTCATTTTACAAACCAACATACATTTACAAACACCCATGCCTAACACGGGACTCGAACCCGCAACCTTGCGGTCTAGAAGCTAGCACGCTAACCACTATACCGTTTGGTCGGCACCCTCAGCTCGGGAGGTTCAACCAACCAATGTTCAGCTAAAAATAACATTGAGTAACTGAAGTTTATAATGCAAAAATATATTTAGCTCAATTATTTTAATTTATAATTGTTTTATCAATACTTTTAATTTATAATTATTAATCAAAGGCATATTTGATCAATTGAAAACAGTCCAGAATGACAAAAACTGCTCGGAAGTTCAGCAGGTCTCGGGGTTTTCCGTTTTCGAACTGGTTCGAATTCGTTTTCGGAACGGTGTTTTATTGGTTATTTCACGTGGCAGAAGGTCACTTAAAAAGAAGCCGGTTTTCCAGTTTATGGCTACAATGCCACGCCACTCTCCTGACCTTAAAGAGTAAGATATTTGATTATCTAGTTTTACTGCGTTCCGATTTCTCAAACTTTCTATCTCGTTCTAACAATTTTTTTTATCGTTGCAATAAAATTGCGTAAAAAGGATTACAAGAGTGAATTTTATAATATTTTGTTTACGTTTTTTTTAAGTTGGGGTTGGTCGTTCAAGGAGTGTTTCACTCAAGGAGCATGGGGGTTATAGGTTATAGATAATTGCCGGGTAATAAAATTTATGTGAAAGGAAAGTTAAGTTGTTCTAGGTGATAATTGTATAATTGCAGGATAAAGTTTATTTTGAAAGTTCTTGATATGGAACGTATTGCTCAGGTGCGACAAATTTTAAACCGCAGTTTTTCCACCCAGGGAAACGAGACCTAGCAAAAATGATAAATAGTATAGTTCACGGGTGAAATAAATTATGTGACGGCAAATTAAAATTGGGTAATATTTTTCAAATATTTTGGAATTTCTTATATTTCTCGAATGTATAACGCATAAATATATTTATGTCTCGTAGGTAAATTACACCATGTCCGTTTTTTCATTAATTTTCATGAATAAATACTATAATCAATACTTCCAATTTTATCAATGTCAATAAGAATGTAAATAACTCATTAAGCTGTTTCTATAAGTAACGAAGAAACACATTTTAATAGCTCGAAGTTGAGGAAAATTGGTTCTTCTGAACAAATACAAAATTGTGACATGGTGTTCTTTACTTCCGGGGTACAGATATGGAATTATTGAAATAAAAAAAAGTGTTCAATTCCATGAATTTTCAAAATTTTAATATTATCAACAATCAACGTTTAAAAAAACTAACCCCGAATTGGAAGAAAACCCCACATATATATAGATTTAATGAACTGTAGATTTAAATTGTTCAAAATTTGGATTCTTTATTATGTTTATCCTTTGAAATATAACAGATTTGGAATATTTAGTGAAAAAATAAATAACACCAGGCCCTTAAATACAAACTACGTTTCAGCAGCTTAATCTGAAGTATTTCAAAACAGTTCATACTACTCATTCAATACAAATGGTATTTAAACAATGCTTCATTTATAAACTTGCCTCATTGTCTTTAAACCCAAACAAAATTACACAACGGGTACCATTTAAAAACATGAACAGAAATCAGGTGGAAGCACCTGTCTATTTTTAATAGCTATAGTGTTGAAGGGTTTCCGATCACAAATCACTGTTTACTCTCAGTCAGTGGCCTGAGGAGGCATCACGATCTCAGAAAAAGAACCACCTAGTTACTGTTTACCAGGTGGCCTTTCTGAACCCCTTCATGTCAAATGATGCGCGAACATAACATCTTGTTAGTGCGTGGCTCACACAGTTGATGCAACAACTGATTGCCCAACTATTGGAGGAATCTGTTGGCCATGTTATAACAATCTCCTGTGGTGAATTTCATTAGAGAATAGGTAGTTGCCAATGTTTCAAATTCGTAGGTGAATTTGTGATCAGGAGAGGCGCTAAAGGGCTACGATTGATTAGTAAATGTGAAAAGTTGTCGATAAATTTTTGTCGATTCCATCAAGCTAACGTTGTACTTTGTGGTCAAGAGATTGATGTATCGCTTCAAATGTGTCGGTTATTTAAGTACTACCTATAATGATGGTTCAACGATCATTTTGAGCCCATTCAATGTAGCCTCTTTGTTTCTGCCTCAATGAACAAAATCTTACAAGTTTGTTCCGAACACCATTTATAGTTATTCCTATTTCCTCCGGAGTTTTGAAACTTCTTGAGCTTTCCTTCGCTGAGTTATACTTTTCTCCACAAAATGTGACCAGTAATGAAATCGAAGAACTTTTTCATTAATTTTTTTTTTGTATGCAAAGCAACTCGAGGGTTGCACAGCAATGGTCGAAGCTTGTTCCTTCAGAGCTACATTTTCCCTAACTCTTCGAAAAACTTCGTCTATAATAAAAATGTTTACCATCCATTGAGATCTTACTTGTTGGACTAAGGTCAGTTGATTAGGGCACATGGTTGCAAAGAATTATACAAAGCTCTTTAAAGTTATAATTTTTAAATTCAAATTTTAACGCTTATTTCAATGATTAATTGCTTGATATCATTAGCGTATGGCTTGTAAACAAATTTAGTTGTCATTAATCTTCATATTTGAAATAATGAAAACTTATGTTAAGAATAAAACAAAAACTTTCACTATATGGAGTGATAATTTTCAGACAGAATATTGAAAAATGTTGGATATAGTGGAGTACGATTTTTTACAATACAAGTTTTTTTTAGTATGATCTTGTATTTAAACCTATTTGCAAGGCAAAAAGTTTATTTAAACAAATATAAAAACTGAATAAAATAGATTAAAATTTTAGAAGAACAATGTTAAAATTCTTATTCTCGTTCTTTTCTTGAATTTTAAATTACTCGAAATAAATAGGAGACTGGAACTGCTTTAAAAATTGTATTACTTCATAAATCTCATACAAAGTGCTGATGAAAGTGCGAAACAATTTGTTTGCATCATTGTTTTAAACAAATCACATTGTTTCAAATATCACGATTAATAATATTTTATAAGCAAAGTGAGAAAGCATCAAATATACCAATTTGAAATACATTTAATTTAAAGATTTACACTTTTGGAATTAAATAGTTTTAAACAAAGGAATCGACATCAGTTGTAAAAAATTAAAAAGCAATACTTTACAGCTTAAGATATGAATCAATTGGGTTTTCCTCCGAAATTCGATAAAATACTCACAATACACCTATTCATGTTAATTAGAACAAGATTTCATTAGTTCCGCAAAATCGTTAAGTTCGAAACTTTGACAACTCAAAGAAATTGTATAAACGAAAAAGCAATTGTATTATGCAAATTTGAAAATGATAAAGACATTCCGATACGCATTAGAAAAAAAATTCAATTTGAAAGCAGTTTATTTCATGCTTGAAAGGTCGATTCAATTGATAAATGGTAGAAACTTTATGTTATAAAGAGATCATACCTTACAAATCCGTTCATAGAAATCCAAAATTTGATGCTTTAATTCAAATGTGCTGGTAATTGTACAGTTAGGGCTGATTTAAAATTTACCAAATGGCGTACTAGTTGAGATTGCCAGTCATTAGACACCAGCACCGTATAATCACTTAATTCCAATTACAGGAGAAGTCAGTTAGCCATTTTATCTACTCGGGCTGGCAGATCTAGTAAATCAAACTTTGTACTTACTGGCGCTACAAATCCTGTCATTCAATCACCTGCATTCTCCCGTGATCACCGACAGGGTGCGTAATGCTCGCTTGATAGCTGGATTGTTTTAACTGATAGCACTTAGTGTAAATGCAAAAGCGGCATTCTGATTAACGTGAGAGAGTGACTTTCCAATCAACCTACCAGCTGGCTTTCCAGGAACTGGAAGTGTATAAATCGGCCTTTATTTAAAATATCAAGCTATGTGATTAATTCTAATTTAATTAGATTAACACCGCCTGTTGAGAAAAACACATTACAATGTTTTATTTATTCAATAAAGAATGTCACGATTTCATTAAAAGTACTTTGATTCACAAGAACAAGAAAATTCCGGTCAAGTAAACATTTTACAATTACATTCCGAGCAATTCAATAATATGTCGACGGAAAACATTTTAGGGGATGTGTTTCAATGTTTACAATATTTAAACACTTTGAAGCACGAATTTCGATGTTATTTCCTATTTTAATGAGATTTGGCATGGGCCGTCTTTATGTGTAGAAAAAGAGTACTTTTTTTTATTTTACTATTTATTTTAACTTTTGTAAGTGATAATTTCTACGCTTCGTGGTTTCGCTGTAAAACCAGTCTGAGTATAGAAATAAAAATTTAAGTAAGTGGTTTCTGTGTGGAACCACTGTGCTTGTAAAGTAGTTAAAAATTTTATTTTTCGTAATTCAATTAATAACAACAAGAGTCGATGATTGATAAGAAAACTTTAAACACATAAAGTTGTTTCAATTGATTAAGGTATACATATACAATTGAGATGATTCTTTAATTTATAGGTTATAATTTCAAACTTTTTGGCAGTATATCAGAATTAAAAATGATGCATTTTTATATACAAACTTTTTTTCCGTCAATTTTTTAATCAGCTAATTGCAATTAAAGTGACTAATTAGGACAGTATTAGAACATACATAAATAAACTTGTAATTAACTTAGAGGTATTATTTTTATTGCAAATAAGAGATATTATATTGACGCACGTTCCTAAGGAGAATTTTGAATTTGTCTTCAATATTTATTTAATTATAAGTTTTTAAATAAAAAGTTTGAAAAAATACATAGTTTTTAACAAAAAATTGAGATTAAAATATGCATAAAAAATGTGTTTATAACAATATATATTAGATTCTCCATAGAAAACACATTAACAACTATTGTCTACAAAACAAAATTAGAATTTTGTACATCGGACCATTTTATATGAAGTTATGACCGTTGGCGTAAAGTCCGTAAAGTCATATAACACCAAAATACCATTCTTCAGAAAACGTGTTTAAAGTTTACTACACTAATGAACGGGATACAAAACATACTGTAATTTAAAAAGTAATTTGAGTGTCAGAAAGAAAATGGTATCATTTTAATGGTAATGAATTCGGGAATATTTTAAAACCAAAAAACAAAAACCCTTACTTGAGTCAAATTTCGCGATTCCTAATGTATATGTATACCTTAATTCTTACAATGACCGAAAATATAGTTATTATTCATGCGCATTTCCTTAACTGAAGAAAATATAGTTTTTATGTACTACAACGTAATCTTTTATAAGTTAAAACAAAAATATAAAATTATAAATGAAAAATGACGTGACAAAATTATAATTAAAAACTAGTAAGAAAGTGTCATTTCATTGGGGGACAATTCATACACGTGTTGACGTCTTCTATAGTTTTAACGCTTGTTATAAAAGCAAATGACTTAAATCCGACTTCAAATTTCGTAATTAAGTTGAAATTTTTTTTGTAAAAGAACAAGTACGATTACTAAACGCCTAGTATTTTATAATGTATTGTAGAAAAATATTTGCTCAAGAAGTTGCTAAGTTTGATGGTTGGTTGGTTGAATTTTCCTGTCTCAGGGCAATACTAGGTTGCTAAGTTTGAATTATCACCAATAAATATAAAACACTTACTTGGGATTAATTAGTTCATACTTATTAACGAAGCTCATTTCCTATCCAATAAACTAGGTATGTTCTATTTAAAAAGTATTGACTTGAAAAGTATCTATTTTAATTTCAGTAATTAAAATTCATGATACGTGAATTTGCTAAATTTGAGGTATTGGGTTCCGTTTGATAATCATTTAATTACTTTTTCAAAAAAGGAAAAATGTTAAAAATAGCAGTTTTTTACACTCGTTCCAAAATTAACATACTTAGTAAATTTTTGCTATGATTGGTATAATAATTGAAAAATGTATGATTTTATTAAATTCTTTTCAACAAGTAGATTTATCGTTTTGCTGTTTAATATGAAATCAAAATAAAATGACCGATTGAACCAAAAGCTTCAAAAGTTGCCAACATTTTTATGTCTAATATTCTTATATTATTCTAGAAAGTAGAAACAAGCATTTGGTCTCTACAAAAAATTGTCTACAATGGTATGAGAGTAATTAATGCAATTTAAAGTGATTTTTTTGTATGAATTTGTAGTGGAGCCAATTCTAATTTTTAGAAGGCAGTATCAATAACATGTTCTGGGTATAAAAGCACCAAAAGACTTCGTTAATGAGTGAAATACATTCGGTGCATGTCATTAAATGAGTTCAGTGTCTCATAAACAGGGAGCATGTGACCATTTTATAGTACAAATTTGAGGCACTCTGAAATTATGTACTATTTTCCTTCAATATCAATTGGACAAACAATCGTAGACATGTTGTTGGGTTGAGGGTGTAAGTAACCTCAAATCGTCAGCAGGTCTACGATTCACGGGTCCCACAATATGGATCATAAAGTTTGAAATGTTCACAGGCATATCATTACGCCTTATCTAGGAAAAACAACAACCCTTCAACTTAGTTCTAATGACGTGGCATCAATTTGATTTGAGTGAAGAGTTGATTCATCGCTAAGACGCGTGAACGCTTTAGATGGTGTATAACACTTTTCAATTCGAAGAATTAGAAAAAGATTAAATTGTAGAATTTAAATGGACTCTCTGCGGTAAAAACTCAAGGTGGGTTTATGTGCTGTTTGACTTATAGTCTGTGCTTAAACTCTTTCGATTTAAGTTTCAGAGCGCGTGTGCAAGTTATCACGACCAATAAGCTAATTCAAAATCAACTTAATAAAAATTCTTTGAAGTCTAATAAGTTTGAGTGTGATTCAAAGATCTTCTCTTAACCTTAAACTGTTAGTACTAGATGAATACCTTTTACCTTTTCAGCAATGACGTCAAATAGCGTAACATTTCCCGTTTTAGATCATTTCTACCCTTTTTTTAAACTTCAAATATGTTTTAAAAGTTATATATAGAAAAAAAAAAAATGTCGGATTTTCCACTAAATACGTTACTTGATAGTTTTAATTTAAAACAATCACTGATATAGAGCCTTGTGGTTGGAAGGGTTAAATGAACTCAAGCTGGGTTTAAATATTATGGAGGAAGGTTATATTAGTTTTCGTGTTGAAGCAGATTATTTCGAATTTACTCTCACGTACGGTAGGAAATTCTTTCTCAATACTATTAAACATAAATATCGAAATCCAGAGGACAATAGCACATTTACATTAATCATATTTCAATCCGAAATTATCTCTCCCCAATCTTATCTATTTGGAGCAGTTATTATAGCTCTGTTTTGAGCAATTAAGAGCAGCGCGTTTTAAATAACGTTAGTTTTTCCAATGCTGCTCCCAATAACGTTCCAAAAAGCCAACTAATGAATTTTTCAAAGTCGGTCCAGACCACACCCGACACTGAAGTGGGACCCGAATTTCCTTGTTTTTCACGCTGGTTTGTCGAAGGCGGGTCTCTTGCTTGGCGGTAATTAGTCGAGTTCCTCTTGACAGTCAAGTGCCGGAACTGGAGAAACACTCGAGATTGTTGAGCGCTTCTGTAGGTGGGGTTGAGTTTGTTTAACTTAATTTGCGTAATTTTGGTGTTCCCGATTTTTTTAATATGAAGGATGCACGGTGATCGGATGTGCAAGGTTTGTAGGGAAATTTATACTTCGTAGAACAAATGTTTTGGGTTATCTGTGTAATGTAAACCAATTGAAAAATGATGCTCAATATTAGAAAAACAGTTAAAAAAGCTGAATGCTTGAAAATTATATAGATTTTGTTGTTGTAGAGATACTTGTGCTATTACTTTGTCAAGTGTCTAATTGAGATATGGCAAGATCAAATAAGCTGAACTGTTTTTAAAATACTTTGAAACAAGTTTTCCAGAAGTCTTGGAAATAATAGTTACTTTCACTTTCTATGCGGTATAATGAGAAAGGTGTTGTAACAAAAAGTCGAGGAAATAAAATTTTGAATGGATAAAAATAATTGAGCAGTAAGCGATCTAAATAGCCAAACAAAATTTAGAAAGAGTATTCAAAGCTAGAAATGTTTTAGTATCTGTACATAAATTTTTTTTTACCATGTTAAATGTGAGCGATAAAACATTTGTCGGTTGTTTATAAAATATATCAAAGCTAATTTTGGGCTCTAGAGCTCTTCAATTCTTTATTGAAAATATGTAATTTATATTCATCTACCTCAAAGCACATTACACTAAAATTTACTGTTATAAAGATCAACTACAAATTTTTATCCGGGTAGTAGTTTTATCTTATTAACGAATACTTAAAAATGAACTTGAATGGATATGGAAGTAATTTCCATACACTACATGTTCAAATTGAAGTTGATTAACATCTTTGGAACATACGCCTACAAAATTTATTCAAAATAACAACATATTCATACGCCTTCAACAAATACCAAAGTTTTACATTTTAGAAGCCATATCTACTCTTTCTTCTAGTTAACAAAATTTCCAGTAGCGATAGACTAAAAATAAAAGAGCTCTCGGCAAACCAACCCCAAACGTATCATGCAAAAGGCATTCGCCCAAACAAACCTCAAGGATTCAACTTCTGAATGCCACCCTTTTGCACAAGACCACTTTCACCAGGTAGCTTTTCAGTTTCACGAATACCTCACTTTCGGAACAGAAATAAAAGCGCATGCATTATGTATTAAAGAGGCCAAGTGAGAATTGAAAAGGCAAGTCGTTCCGGACGCAGCACGAAACGGTTGTTTTCTTTTATTTATTTTAAGGTGTTCCAAAGTAGCTGGAAGCAGTTCTTCTCGTGTGTCGTCTGCCTACGAATGACCTCATGTCAGGTGATTCGAAATGGGATGATGCGTCGAACATTTCGACACCACCACGTGGAATATTCAAACCATTAGCTCCTCATGGTTAGATGATAAGAACATCTGCTTGTCGGGGTTGACTCCTTGTCTTTTGAATTTGTGACAACGAACGCCGCCGTTGGTATCAGTTTAATGAATCGCTACTAATGAAATGCAAAAAACCTGTTCTAGGGAATATTTTCCATATGTAGCAGACAAGCGCAGTGCTCTATGAAGCATTGACCGCAGTTTATTTTAGAGCATTGTTACGTTTGAAATGTTTGCGTTTAAATGAGTTTGGGATAAATAATGTTACTCGGATATTTGAGGTTTCTTTATCTTTCCCATCTGTTTGGTAATTAGTGTGCTATTGCCGAGAGTTAGAGAGGTATCAATGACATGCTTGATCAGTACGTTGTTTACCAAGATTAACGATTAGGAATCAAACGCACAAATTAGGACGGATAATTTACCTTTAATGTCAAATTGACAAGCTTTTCAATCTTCACTAAAAACTAGTGTACTTGACCTTCTATATTTATCACAGCAATTAGTTTTTGTATTTTCTTTAAGGGAATAGGGGTAATAATTTCAAAAATTATTCTAAGTTCATTCATTTTTATTATTAAAATAAACAATTGTACTTAATTTTTTTTTATTTAATTTTGCACGAGACGCAACCTCAATTTGAACGTAAGTAATACGTTAGGCCTGAGACTAATAGACCCTACGCAACTATTACAGGTTTATAGAAAAACGATCATACTCCAATATTTCTTTTTATTTGTATAAAAACGTTTGATTTATAAAATTGTATTTATAGTAATACTTAGAGTAGACTATAAAGGCAAAACTAGCAATCGTAAGAGATGGACATTTAAATTCTCAATTTGAGAAAATTTATTTTTCTTCGATTTATGGATTACAGCCAAATGCAATATTTACGAAAAATAAAACAATTTCAATTGACGTCGTAAAATAGATTTTTAAGAATCAGTTGTTTGGGACTTTCGAATTTTTCTGTAGCGAAACATAAACGCGGGAAAATTCCTTAAAATTCCGTTCATACTCATGTTGAAAAGAAAATGCTGGCTTAGCATGCAAGGTTGTCTTGGTATCCTACTTCATCGGTATCGTGCTGGTTTTCACTGGGAATTCTGATTGCTGGGAATTTTCCAATGATTATACTTGTGTATTTGGTCTATTTTTATTATGAAGGAGAAAAGTCACAACTATTAGTGTCGGGAAGTATATATACAAATGAAATATTCAAACATTAAAATAATTCAAAAATTAAATTTTGGTGATTGGCGGGCAAAAATGGAGGTGGGCGGTAATCAATGAAATTAAATAGCCTCGACCCTTTCCGTCAGAGATCAATAACAATTTAAAACAAGAGGTTAATTTATTCCAACCTTCATTCACCACTACTTTAAACACTTTTCAACTCTGTCGTAATAATAGTTTCATAAAGAAATAGTATGCGTTTTTTTCATTCCTATTATTTAAATTTTGCCTTTTAGAATAGATTCAATGGCGTTCGAAGACTATGTTTTAGTTGTCTGATTTTTCTTTGAAAAAGAGCTAAATGAAGGCTATGCCGGGATGTAACATAGGGGAAAAAACCGATTCGTCAAGGTGGGAGTGGGAGGCATTTCTAACGGCAATTTCCCCTGAATGGTGTCTAGAAAGGGAGAAAACTTCCCATTAAGTGAAGATAAGACTGTAACAAAAGACATGTCTACTCATTTTTAAAATTAGAAGGCAGATAGCCTACATGGACCATTGCAGTATTTTCTGTTTAAACCTGTATCCCTTTGTAGATTGAATCTAATGTATAGAAATTGAATTTTTTTTTATCATAAAGATTGTTTATTAAATTTTCTAGCTGGATTACCACATCAATAACATCATAATATATTATTGAATCGTTTGAACATTTCTTTAATGGAAAAATAGAAGTACTTTGTGAAATTCATTGTATGCAATATTCTGTGATTTCCTAATGATTCCTTTTCACTATTCATTTTCTAAAAATAACAGATTTTGTTGATTTTACATTTTTAAATTCAAACCAGTATCTGAAAAAATGTATAAAAACATTTTATATTTGATAGTTATCTATTTAAAAACAGTTATATTAGGATATTAATATTTGATATATCCCAGGTAGCACAGCGGGATTGGCCAATCCATGCCGAAATACAAGCATCGTTCCAAAATACATGACTTTTTAAAAGATAAACAAGTTAAAAACATCACAACACATTTTTTACTTCTGCTTTCTTTCTTATAAAAATATATTTCAATTTTAAAACTGCATCAATATTTCAAAAATTCTAGTATATTTTACCCAGTACTGGGTGAGATTGGCCAAGATTCGTAGCAACACCCGGTCAACAACGGTCCACATTGGGTTGGTTGGTTGTATTCAGATTATCTGACGCCGTCAGCAACACGAGGGCTATAATGCGCCGAAACATTCGTCATTAGACAAGCCAACATACATTTGCAAACACCCATGCCAACACGGGACCCGAACCCGCAACCTCGCGGTCTAGAAGCTAGTACGCTAACCACTATACCGTTTGGTCGGCCGGTCCGCATTGGGATTAGCCAGTGTTGAACGATATTGGCCAGCGTATTGGCGCTACTGAGGTAGCAGCGAAATGTGTATAATAATTCAGAATTATATCGTATAATTTCCAATTAATACGGGGTTTTAGCTTATAATTTAAGGAGTTCGCAAACATAAGTTTAGACTTCATTATTCATTTCTTTAATTAGTGATAATATGCTACAAGAGATATTACATAAGAACAAAATAACTAAGAATCTTAATAGGAAACAGAAGACAGCTTGCCATGCACCCAATTGTTAGATCCTTTTTGAATAACAAAAGATTTGTTTTTCAGCACGCCCTAACAATGAGCGCACCCTTTTTAACACGCACATTGACAGTTTTCAATGTTGACTGGCTGAAAAGAGCCTTTTTTGGGGTTAACGGGTTTTCCCAATCTTTCAATGTCGTATTTACACGTAGAAGATGATACGATTACTATTTTTATACAAAAAGAAATAACGTAATACATATTTGAGAGTAGCATCAAGAAAATAGAATGCATGTTCGGAAGAAAGTGTTGAAAATGAACTATTGCTGAAATAACTAACTTTCAAGACAATTTCTATCATTAAGTTTATTGATTTTAGTAGCACTAAAGATATTTAATATAAGAGAATATTCGATCAACTATACTGCAATAGGCAATAGCATACATATTTATAATAGCTACCGCTTAATGTGGAATCCGAACTGAAACATCAAATCCTGCTAACGATTCAAACCCTCTTCGAAACAAGACGACTATACGTAATTATATAACATGGATTCTTTGAGTATGAGGTTGAGATTAAAATTTAATACATATTAGGAAGTATATGTTCGAAAATGCTTAAAGTTATATTATTTCTATGTCAAAAGCTTAAGTCAGAAATACAGAGTATCGAATGAGAAATATTGGTTTAAACATACAAACAAATGCTGAAGAGATGAGGTTTATTGCGGTACTCTGTTAAGAATATTACACTGCAGATAAATTTTTTTTAACTAGATTATTCAAGGTTAAGAAAATTTCTAGCTAAAGTAAATGCACGTAAAAGTTGGATACTATAAACTCACATAAAATAGAAGGTAATTTTAACGTAAAATAGATCATACTAATGTAAAATATCGATACGTTAACCCAATAATTGAAATAAATCTATGCACAGATAAAAGTAAAATTTTAACAATAAGATCCAAATCTATACTAGTTAAACATTTGTAATTGAGTAGTTAATGTGTTTGTTAACACCATGGTGAAAAAACTAAAATTTTAATTAATAATGAAAGATTGAATAACTAGACTCACCAATTGCTAAAGAAAAGCACCGCAGAGTCCTGTAGTGAAGAGGCACCATGGCGATACTTAAAGGCTAAGAACTTTGGCACGAACAGAACAACAACTTGGACAAAGTAATATCTATTTGCAAAAGCAGCAGCAGGGGAAAGCAGGTAAACAACGCAGACTTGACTTCACATGTCCCAAACACGATTCACAACACAAGACGAGCACATTTAAAATGAACAAATGTTTCTGCACACAGCAGTGGACATTCAAGTCCACTTCTCACAATAATCCTTTTCCATGGTATTGTGGGGATCTTCGGCGACATTTATAAATGCATCAAGGCTACAGAAGTGCGCGCAAACCGAAACAGAGCTGCGCCAGAATCCTTTCAGCTGTGTGTGCCCGTTACCGCTCCGTTTCGCTTCTGGTAACGAAAAGACCCGTTACCTGCAGTTTCAGTTCACTTAACGGGGCCATGAATGCGTTGTCTGCCGGTAGGTGGCGCTTTTGGATGAGATTGAACGGAAACTAAAATCGCTGTGGTGAGAGTTAAAGAAGAGCTTGTCTCGTTTTCAGTTTTTGGAATTAATTGATTCATCTTTTAAGGGATGGAAACGAGTTGGACGGGTAGAGGAAGCGAAGATAAAATAGCGTAGCAGTAATTAAGTGCAAGGGAATGAAAAAAAAAAAGCTATTGTGTGGTGGAGAGTTGTGGTTTTGGAAAAAATAATGTTAGCTCGAAACTCATTTTGTATTATATGAGAAAGGGAATTTGTTCGTGTCACGTAGAAATAGGTAGAACGAGACGAATCAGGAAATTCACCTCGTTAATAGATTTCTTATGAAAAAGAAATTTGTCCTTCGCTTAAACTTGATGACTGATTATGTTGTTTTATAACACTGCCGTTATTAAAGGGCGTATCCAGTTGCATTTATTTAACAAATAAAGAATATCTGAGAAAAACTAAAAGTCGATATGTAATAAACTAGAGGCGTGGAACCTCGTACACACATTATATTTAATACTGATCACTGCATTTAAATTTGTAATGGATTGGTGGAATTTATTTTTCATATTTTAAGTTTTTTTTTTTTATCTATATAATGGCCAGTTTGGCGATATTTTTCTCAATAATTATTATATTGCCAAAACCCCTCCCCCCAAATGGCAACATTGGCTATATGTTTTTTGATTTCTATTACATTATCGTTTCTTGTAAGTGAAACAGAAAAGAAACAGTCGTTTATGAACAATGCTAAAAGGAAGAAGACTCGCTGTTAAAGGTGATTATTTTATATTTCTTACACCTTTATCGCATTTTTACGGAAATTTCGGAGATGTGGATGCTTAGATCATTTAAAAAGACGTTACCATTGCGATTTTGATCAAACTCGTTAGAGCCGTTTTTGGCTACTGCTGAAAACCATTGAAAGTAATATGCTATATTTTTATCTAATGAACGGTTTGTACTTAATTTGTGGTTATATTCCTGAATTTAGCTTTAGTGCTTGATCGAATTTTTAAGCAGAAATGATTTTTGTAAATATTTAGTTTTTTCTCATTGAAATATACATTTAAAAATTGTTTTAAGGAATTAAAAACACACTTTTATATATTTTTAAAAATTTTTTTATAGTTGGTTCATGCAAAGAATTAAACAACGTAAGGAATTAATAAGATGTAATTAAATTAATTTGTATATTGGTTGGTGTGGATATTTTAATATTAGTGTTAGCAAATTGATAAATAATAAAATTAAAAAAAAAAAAAAAAAATCAAGTTTGAAGAATATGTTTTATTTTTCCTTTAAATTAAAAGATTCTCTTTCTAAAACACTTTAAATAAACTTATACATACAAACCTATTCTTTCTTTAACAAGTATTATATTTCCTTCTATATAAATTAGCCTATAAGAAAAATCTGTAATGCTTAGCTATACAACATCAAAAATACCTGGTTGAATGTCAGATATTCATCCATACAATTGCTGTGTTTTGTTCTACAATCACTTTAATCACCTCAATACAATTGTAGTGCTTTATTTTAATTAGTTTCTTTATTGTTGTATATAGTACTACACTCTTTTAAAGTTGAACCATACATTTTACGGATGATCGAGTAATTAAATTTCTAATGAAATGTGACTGTAACATAGTTGAAAATTGTTCATATTTTGTTTAGAAACAAGTTTGCCCGATGATTTATTTTAAGAAGTCCATTCTATACTCAAGCTATTGGCATTTTTATATTGTTTCGTTTTTGGCAGACAGCTATAAAGTACTTGAAAGTAATAAAATACTCGGTTTTAATACCTGTAAAAAAGCTAAAAAAAAAAAATAAAAAAAAATAGAAGGTTATGAACACTCTATCTCATGTATATTACCTCCTGTTAAAACGTAAAAGGCAATAGACGAAATGAGAACTAGGTATTTAACATAAGAATGAATGTTTTGTATTTCGTTATCACTGATATATTTTCTTCTTAGAATTCTTTGAAGTATCTTCTCTTTCTTAATTTACGTAAAACTAAATATGAGTAGTATTTAAGAATTGCGTACTACTTTTATTTATGTTTTAATTTTCATCTTTATATACGCCAGAACCTCCTACTCTCGAACGCTCACCAACCTCCTTTTCTTCCAAATTAACAAAAAGTCGTCATAAAAGAAAATATCTCTGCCCATTCAAAAGCTGTCCAAGTTAAAAGATTGGGGTGGGGTACACAATTTAAACTAATTAATTGTGGGGTGTAAAAGTCAACATATTTAAAAATAGTAAAAAAAAAAAAAAAAAAAAAAAAAAACCATGAAAATGCCTCTATTTGTGGCTCTATTTAAATAAATTT
Source organism: Linyphia triangularis (assembly GCA_963978545.1). Taxonomy (NCBI): domain Eukaryota; kingdom Metazoa; phylum Arthropoda; class Arachnida; order Araneae; family Linyphiidae; genus Linyphia; species Linyphia triangularis. Next base: position 63,521,320 of record OZ021727.1, on the reverse strand, counting down.
CAGTGTGTGAAAATACATACATGTTAAAAATTCCAGAGTTGTCTGAATCTCAGAAGAATGTTAAAATTTAAAAATAAAAAAAACTTAACATACAATGCCAGAATTTTATACATGATGTAAGTTTTTCATAACCCTATCTCCCCATTTTGCACGTTCAGTGTTTTTTATCCACGTTATGACCTCTTTCGGCAAGAATGATTTTTTGGAAAAGAATTTAACTGCTTTTTAAAAAATTGTAAAAAATAAATTTTCTTTCATCCATCAAATTTTTTATACCATCCGAAAGAGAAGATTTCAAAGATTGTAACCATATTTTTTTCAATGTAAAAAACCCCATTTATTTTAAGTATATTTCATATATTTATTCAAATCACTAGCAATGTTAACCTGTAGGATGGAAATCTGTTTCCCATAGAAATAGCAGTTGGGAATTTTCTTGTTTAAAAATTATGAAAAAACTAATTAAAATTTTAAAAATCTGATCTGATAGATGAATTTCTGGAGCTGACTTTTTATACTAAATTGTGAAAATGTCAGGGATTTTCTCCGAAAATTGAAAGACAAGTTAACCAAAATGTATAGCTATAGAAAGCTCTCATCGGATTAGCATTACGACCAAATTTTAAAATTTAGATATAAAACACTAATTCAAAATTCAAAATTCCGCCAACCACTGGTTCAAGTTCTGAGGGAAAACTAAATGTGTTTAAAATTATAGAGCCGTTCTTAAAGTTTAAGGTACCTTAACGCGAGCGAATAAATTTAGAAGGTTTAAACATGGAAAAAGTTATGTTTATCTGCTAATTAGGAAAAGTAAAGATGTTTCATTCAAATTTTTTGTAATTAAGGGGTGAAATTGGGAAAGAAGTGTAAAAAGGCTTTTATAGGTACTTGTTCCCAAATGAGTTCATATAACCCAGTAAGAGTGGCTGCAAGTAAAAAATTCACTTAAGGGGACTTGACAGTCTCGACAAAATTTAAAAGTTGTATTTCCATTCAGCTTCATTGTTCTATAAATTATTTATTTCTCAATGAATTTACGCACTTTTTTCACTCAAAGTGTTTTTAGATATTTATAAACATAGTAATTGTGCAAAAACTATGACAAAAATTAATACTTTGAGTTTACAAGCATTTTTTGAAATTATCTCCAATCAGTAATTTTTAACACCTTGTTTAACACTTTCTAGATAATGTAGCTTAAAAATATTTTTTTTTTTAAATTACTAATGTTAACTTAACATTTCGATTAACAATGATAACCTCTTTTTTTAGACAACATTGCTTTTAATATTTATGAGAAAAAAAAAAAAAAAAAAATTATATGTTTTGTATGAACAAGAAGAAAAAAAAAAATTTCATAAAATTCCGATTTAAAAAAAATATACACGTATTAAGATAAAAATTATAGGTTATCAAAATAGAACTCACTTTTATATAATATTCTACTCAAAAATTAGATTGAAATATTCAATAGATTTTTTTGAAAGCGTACTTAAGTGTAGAAAATCTATGTTTTGAGTTAAATGCAGAAAATTCTTACAAACTAAAAATATTAATTTTTTTTGTTGCTATTTTTGCCTTATTACTATATTTGCAAATTCAAAACTACAAATTTTGTGAAAAAAGTTTATAAATACGTTGAGAAATAAATAATTTGTAATATATTGAAGTTAGATGTTAATATGAAATTTAGCTTGTGTTGGTGACTTTCAAGTCCCCTTAAGATAATTATATGTCCATTTTAGAATGAAAATTTTAATTTAATAATTTAAAATTTTGTCTCCTTTTAATATACACCACTAGTAAATTCATTAATCCTTTGCTGGGTATGGATATGACCTATGTACCGAGGACCGCCTTTTTTCAATGCACAAAAAATGAGCCACTGAGCCGTTTAAAAATGTGAAACTGATATGCATACATCGTTATAGTAATTACTTCCCATTGGGATTCATATAAATACTTAAAATAATAGATTCTGTCAAATAGAAGGTTTTTAAAGAAATTTCACAAACGGCCCTAGGTACAAGACCTCGTTATACCTAGGGCCAGTAGCTGATGTACCAAAGACCTTTCTCTTTAAGTGAGGTCTCAGTCCATATCGAATAGAAAACAAACATACGCAGATGAATTTTATAAAAAAAATATTATCAAGTCATTATCAGTCATTGGTTTATCATATAATAACTATAATAAATTGGAATGAGTCAAATTATTAGTGAATTCCAAGTATTTTCATAACTTGAAAAACTGATTCCAAAAAAATGAGCTGCATGCTTTATCGCTTTGAAGCACCAATAGATTTTGGTTTTGGCAATTTGAACATAATAAGCAACTATGTGGCTCCAGGTACACGACTTGGTGTTTTCATATAAAATGTTTTCTACGAAAAATTTTCATGGAGAAAGGACTTATTTAAATATCGCATTTAGTGCTTAATGTTACAAACAAAATTATTTACTAGAATTAAAAAAAACGTATTTGACTTAACTTTGTAAAATAATAAAAGACATGAGCTACAAAACGTTACTGCATACCGTATAAAAAAGTTTTTCACTTATAACTTGCCACAGCTTTCTCCTGTACGATTTCCAAAATGGCTGTCAAAAGAGCAATTGGGTGTTTCTGCTTACCCAAGTGAGTAAAAAAAAACTTAGAACTTAACATTATTCAATAAAAGTGGAAACATGGTAGTACATGGTGGCCCTAGGTACACAAGTCTCCCCTAATATTATTCCACCGGTATCGCAGCTACTCTTAGAAAATAATTCACATTCCATGTATTTTCCAAAAATAAATATTTCTTTAATCAATACGAAATTGATATGTTTTTTAAGTAATTAATTGCCATTACTTGGAACACACCTATAAAATTACACGAACATTTTAAGAAGGCCCCTTAACGGTACTTATGACGTCACTCACCTTCAACTATTGAGAGGAAGTCGAACGGGTTTCATTCTAAGGTTTGAAAGGGAAAATGTTCCACCGACTGAACGAGTTTTGATTTAATAAATACTTGCCTGTTTGTTGTGGATTTTCAATGAGACACATTGAAAGAAAAAAGGGAAAATGTATTGGCGACTTTCCAGAAAAATCTTAGCAGAAATTTCTGACAAACAAAATAAAGTTTCAGTAAATAACAATATTTTCAAGTTCAATATTTAAACTTACAACTATTTTTAATAGCATTTTTATTTCTTTTTTATTAATTAAAAATTATTTATCAAACATAAATGTATTTATTAAGATTAATTAAATAATTGTTAAAACAATTAATTTACTGTATTAAAAATCACTATTACACAAATAATTGATTAAATGTAAAAGTAATGGATTGATTGTAAAATTATTCGTGATTTAAGCAAGATTTTTTGAAATTATTGTTTAATTTAAAGAAACATTTGTTTAAACTGTTTTATATTTAACTTTATTTATTTAAAATTTATGTAATAATAGTAATAATTATTGATTCATTGTAAATATTGTTGTAAACTTATCCAAATTATTATTAAATGAAATTTTTTTTTATTAGTAACTACTTTTATTAATTGCTCATTGAAAGAAATAATAAATCAATATTTACAATAACAACAGCATTTAGAAAATAATTTATTTCTATTTCTTGACTTAACTCATATGTTACATACATAGGAAGGTATTATGCTGAGTATGATTTTAATCCTTTTTTTTTCTAAATATGATGGCATATTTTATAATCGTTATAGAGTTCTTTTGAATATGTTATATATTTTTTAGTGTTGACTTAATCAGTTCCGCTTTTATGTGTTAATTACTTAGCAAATTGATTTTAAAGCTTTTCTGTTTCTTTAAAGTTGCAATTCAGTTAGTTTAAAATCGCGATATAAGTTCCTATTCATCATTGGAAAACATATTAATAGGCTAAACAATTTTCCTTTCGGTAACATCCTTGCAAAAGCCTATAGCTAAGTCAAATTTAAAAACTTTCTCTACCTATAACGTTATTATAGTTTTTGGAGCCTGCAATCATATATTTTTTAAAATTCTAATGAAATTCTTTTAAATATTTTCTTTCTGATTGACATATGTCTATTATCAATAAAGTGGTTTAGAAAAATCTTTGTTAATAGAAAGTATATAATTTGCTGAAATTTTTTTTTATCTATATATGGTTTTTTAAGATTATTTTGGTTCTTTAATTTTAACTAGAAAACTTTTCGGAATATATGTCCCGCTCGATTATGCAACTTTATCAAGTTTACCAACTCGAAAACCTAAACACTGATAAAAATTTGCAAACAACTTGTAAAGTTGAAAATAAGCCAACAGATAGCCTTTCAAGATCTTCTTTCTATGATAAAAACATTAACAGTTTCGATTGGTTGATTCAGGAGTTTAATAGGCAATAAACGTTGTTTCGTTTAAAAAAAATGTCCAAGATGACCCGGTTTATGATATAGATAGACCTTGTAAAAGGATATATGAGATAAAACACCAATTTAATTTTTTTCTATTATATTGAAGTATAGTTTTATATAAGGATTTTCATTAGTGTTTTATCAAAAAAGAAAGCAATACAATAAAAGATGGGCGACGTTTAGTATTAATTAATTTTGTTGCAAAATGCGTTTCTTCTGGATGTCAACCTTAGAATTTAAAAAGGGGGAAAAAAAAGAGAACAAAAGATGCCCCAGAAAATATATATAATAGTGTGAATGACAAAAGCAGTTACGTTCAAGGAGATGCGAAACAATCCAATAAAGATAAGAAAACTGACTGCTTAGGGAAAAGTATAGAAACAGTAAAGAGGTTTCATTTACGTCAAATTATAAAACTGGCATGTGTTTATGTCATTAGAAAACATGTTAATAGAGTTGAGTTAAAATGCCATTGTTTCTAAATTACATGCTCCTATGTCCAGTGGCAGAATCAAGAGAACGACCTTTTATAAGACTTTTGATTTTTAATTTTCTAACTATAGCCAAAACGATCAGACGATTGTTCTCGTTTTTTAATAAACGTTTTTTATAGTGCCTTTATCTTCATCGATCAGTTCCTAACTAACCATTAAAAATAACACTTATCTAGAACACCACTCGTTCATTTTAATATTAAAGAATGAGAAATTTCAGACTCTAGATGGATTATTCTTCATCCATTATAAATGGAGATTATACTTAAACTGATATTGAGTAAGGCAGTGTGGAGTCTGTCAAATATAACAGATCTTCATAAAACTTCGTATACTCTCATCTACGAACATGAGAATATTATATTTAAAAACGGAAACAAAAGTCAAACAAATTTAAATATAGTTACATTTTAGCAAATAATAACCACAATCACTATACGACAGATATTTAAGAATTTATTAGATTGTTTTCTTTTTTCGGTCATAAATTTAGTTTACAATATTCCGATTACGTTTAGCTTGTAAAGGGAATTTCTATATTAGCCCTTAAAGGGTATTTTTTCTCTCTATTCGTGAAAATTTGATCTGATATTTTCTTTTTCTTTTTTAGATTTAAGTTTCCAATGGGTCAAATGGTTCCAATTGTTCAACTAAACTTCAAAAAATTGTCAGAAATAACAGGTTATAGGTATTACTGTCACTTTGTACTTGCAGATCGTGCTTTTTTCATTTATTTTTGAAATGTGAGTCGAGTTATTAGGAAGATAAAAATAAATTCAGAAATTTGAAGTATATTTCTTCATGAGCGAAAAATCTTACAGGCATGAAAAGTTTATAAAATGTTCGTTGAATATTTAAAATTACTTTAACACGTGGACTCAAGGTTTTAATTTTGTATAAAAATTGACGTAAATATGATTACTTGAAAGATTGTTTGAACAAATTGCTAAGTTTTTCAAACTTAATTATTTATAGAAAAGAAGCATACTTTATACCACTGAATTTTACATATAAGATATTTATATACGTTATAAATATACTTATAAAAATTAAAAATATTGTCATGCATGAATATTATTGATATCTAATTAAAATATTGGAGCATATATTACCTTTAAAAGGGAAAATGGTCTTAAAATAAAAAATTGAATGAGAAAATTATAACTGGGTTTAACTCAAAAAGCATTATTTGATTTGTAACATGCCATACTTACTTTTAACAGAAATTCCTCATACAAAGAAAAAAAATATTTTCATTTTTTTTTTTTTTCCAATTTGATGCCGAAACCCCTTAACCTATTTGTCACATCCTAAGCAAAGAATTTGTCAAAAACACTTTAACTGGACATTCTCACGAATCATTATCCTCATTAAACATTCCATACATCTTTTTGAATTTTTCAGATTAATTAATAATTAAGTTTCCAATGGAATTTTTTGATCGCATCCGTGTTCTTAGATCATCGCAAATACAATAGTTTGAAACACAACACGCTTTAATCTGAAATATTACTGTCGGGATGATAGTTATTGTATTTAGTCATCGCTTGCGATACACGATTTCTGTATAAATCAAAGCACATTCTTAATAACTTATTTTTTAATGGATTTCACAACAACGGTAATTAGTGAATGAGATTTCCTCAGATTATGTAAGCAAATGGTAATTTGGAAAGAATACTAAAAAGCATTCGAGTCACCTATTGTTTGTAAGTGAAAACAATAGCTATTTTTTTAATTCTTATTTAATTCCGTTTTTTTTCCCATGAAGTAATTGCTTTTGCGACATTTAATATGTATAAATTTTGCTTTATACTTTATAGAAAAAATAATCTTACTTTGCATGTAAATTATGCTGTGTAAATTGTTTAGTAATAATTTTATATAAATATGTTATTATAATTCAATGTGATTATAATTAAGAAACATATAAATTCAACATAGTATGAAATAGAAATGAAAAAATTAAAAGTTAAAAAGAAAATTAAATGGAAAAAAAAAATACCATACAATTAATATGAGCAAAAAAATTAATTATAAGCGAAGCAGAAGTAAAAGATTGGTAAAGTATATAAATAATAAGGGCAGAGTAAGAAAAGTATAAGTATAAATTATAAATAAAGTTTTCGTGAGGTATAAGTGAAATATGAATAAATTATAACATTTAACACTTTTAAAGTAGAAATTATAAATTTTAAGTAAAATTTTTATGAAATATAAATAAAATATAAGTAAACTGTTAAATATAAATTATAAGTAAAGTTTTTGTGAAGTGTAAGTAAAATATAAGTAAACTTTAAATTATAAAAAAAGTATAAAACATGAGAATAAATAAAGTTTAAATAGAGCCGTACTATCTCTGAACTTTGAGGTGGACATCAAATTTGGATAAATATCGGAACAGAAGAGCCAAATTTTTCTGTCCTGGTGTTGCTTCTAAGTACAAAATCTTAAAAACATTTTTAATATTTATATTAGGGTTTTAAAAATATTTGGGCTAATTTACTTTTTCAACAATAAATTTATAGATGTTCCTTGGAGCAAACCATTATCAAAGTAATGGATTTAATAATTGCTTGAAATGTGTTGGTAAGTACAATTCTATCGAAATTAGCATCTTGGCTACAAATTGTTATATCATATTGGCAATTATTGTCACAAAAGTTATTTTAAACATGCGCCTTTTGGCACAAATTTTGTTTAAAAATTTTATTCTGAGATTTTTTCTTAATTTTATTGACCATAACAGGCTTGTATACTTGTTAAGTACTGGTAAAATCCTAATTCATTTTGTAATAAAAGTGAATAATCAATGTAGTTTATAATTAAACTTTAATTACAGTTTCTGTCATAATTAAACTGGTATAATTTTATCTTTTTTATGCATAGCATTTAAGTGAAACTTTCCTGTATTTTTCTGATAATATTAATCACATTTCATGAATCAGTGAAACTAATCACTCAGAAGTTTCAATATTTAAAATGGCAGTTCCTAAAATCTCAATCACATACAAATAGAAAAAAAAGCTTTCCACATTCCATTGGACAATTGTATAAGAACAGGTAATATAATCAGGGAAATGTTTTGGTGCTGCAAACAGAGCATGATTCTTTGTTTAATTCAAAAACCCGCATACAGAGAGGTTACAATGACTTTAAAACGGCTCTCGCATACGCACTGCCCACACAATGGATTTTACCTTCGAAAATCAAATTCCGCTAATGCATATCTGGTGGTCCCACATAATGGAACAAACCTTCAATTTGAGAGCGAATTTTCGCTTTAATATTCGCTCTTCGACCTTCACCTAAGAGACAATCGCGGTTTGATTACATTGTTCGATGTTCTGCAGAAGATCGGAATCCAATTACGATAATAATAAATGGGTGTATCCGATACTTACGTCGAAAAGAGGACCATTTCGTAAAAATGATGTTTATTCATCGCAAATTGTATTTCCCCCCCTTTTTAAAAAATTACATCTCTTATAACAATTATGATTGAGCTGTCTGGAGTGGTTGCTAAAGTGAGTGGGTAGGTGCATCTGGAGATGATGGGGTATTGTAATTTTTTTTTTATGTGAATTAGAAAAAATAAGGTTACAGTCTCTTTTTGTTGTAATGGGTGTTAGTCACGACGGAAGCGTGAATGGGGATTATGTAATGTGAGTGTGATGAACAGAAGATGAACTCTTTCAGGACAGACTGCTGAAGTGCTGATTGGTTGTGAAAGTGAAAGATTTTGGCACAAGGTTGTGACATTCACTGAGCATTTGAGAGCAGAAATACAGTAAAAAGGTATAGGAGTTATAGTACTGATGCACCTCCATTATTATACTGTTGATCAAGAGTGTATAAAAATGAAAGGATCCAGAGAGTATTTGAACCTTTTAAACACCTTTTGTAAACATCTTAAACGAAAAGGTTGCAAGGTTCAGATGATATTGATAAGGAGTAATCTTTCTAAAAGCTTGAAAAATGAATGCTAGCTAACAGTTGGCAAGCTTTTTGGGACGATTTTACGATCAAATTTTAACTAGGTTAACAAGACGACTAAACATTTTCATAACAAGCTTGCTACAAGGTATTATACACTGTATATAAGCTGACCTTAGAATGAACATTTTCGAAGTGTTGGCACCGCAAGCCTTTTCCCCAAACCCTTGTCGTAGGTATAACTTTTCAACCTTGTCACTGCAAGTCTAATGAAAAGTAAATGACAAGTTTTTTATCATTCAAATAAATGACAAGATTCAAACAAGGCTTACTTAGTTAAAAAATGCACAAACGATGAAATAAAAATAATTGACTTATTGACGACTATGATGTATCGATGACGAATACATTCGAACGATGGCTATATCTTCAGTTTTAAAAGTTGTAAAATATTGCAGTTTGCACCAAAGTAATTTGTATGCCAGTGGTATTTCTTTTCTTGTGTATGTGTGTGTGGGGGGGGGGGGGGTATTTACTAAGTAAATTGATCTCAGACTGCTATTTTTAAATCCTTTACATTAACTTCAATTTTGTGTGTATGTGGTTGGATGAATGGGTATGTTGATGGGGGACAAATCTGTGGGGGCCAAATTAACCCCCTTGCCGTCATCCAATTGGTCTGAAACTTGACATATCGACTCGATGTCGATTGCAATGCATTCTATCAAATTTTGGCTGCTGTCAATTTCGTTAAAAGGTCGCTTTTACGGAATACTAATAAACCAAATTGCCTTCAACCAATCTCGCTGAAATAACTTATAATAACTTATATTAAAGAAAATCTTTCCTGTTGCCAAAATTGATTTAATAAATAAGTAATATATATTCAGAATAAATAAGCGATATTTGGATGTCTGTGTATAAATGCGCATTTATTTTTAATGAATAAATTTCGTTACCGCATATTATCCCAATTATTGAATATTTTGCTGATAGAGATGTTTTTATTATTTAAAATTAGATGCCAACACTAAGCACACGCTGGCAACAGAAACGGCGCTTTGTTAATGAATATAAAAACTGGCAATGCATTTAAAGAATTTATATTAAAAACTTTTTTTATGGGTTATATTATTACCTTTTCATTTGATTAAATTACTTTTTTTATACAAAATATAAAATTTCAGTTCATTATTTTGAAAAACACATAATTTAAGAGCTTAGGGAAAATCTCAATATTGAAACGCTTTAATTTTAAGGTCGCCCGCAAGAAATCGATCTAAAAATGCGTGATTTAGGATCTTTAAGATATTTGTCTAAAATTACTAGGACATTAATTATATTTATTGTGTCATGCTTTACAAGAGGCTAATACAAAATTACTAACGTAACTCAATCAGAAATGAATTTTAATGTAACACAATTATCAAAGTTGAAGTTGAGTCAACTTTATACTCACACTAACTAAGGTTGAAAACAAAAATTAATTAGTGTTGATAATAAAATTGACATACAATTTTTACATTATGGTTTGATCTGACATAGATAAAACACTTGATGTTAATTATGTCACGCTTATTTCTTATGTGTTTCACTAATCTAGAGAAAAAATGATTTTTTATTTTATTTAGTTAATACATTTTTTAAATACTTTGTGTATATTTTTCAACATAATAAAACATTACATACGAATACAAACTTTTTATTTCAATATGTTTTCTTAGAATGATGAAATGTTTTATGTAAATTTAATGCCATCATTCACTTTATTTTTATTTCAATTACCCATATGTTTTTATAGGGCAATGAAAGAATAGCATTCGGTCAAAAAAAGATTTGATTTTTTTTGCATTTCTCCACGTTTTGGAACATCCTGATTTCAAAAAAGTGGTATAGAAAAAATGTCTGTCTGTACGTGGTTAGCATAATTCCCGAACAAATTGAACTACGATGTTCAAATTTGGCGTGTGGGTAAGTGATGGCCATAGGATTCGACCATTAAGGTTTTCGTCAAAATCGCACATTCGCATAAAATTGAAATTATGAAAAAAAAACATGTTTTTGCTAAAACACAATTGTTAAAAACGGCTCGAACTATTTTGATTACAATCTCTGTGCTAATGCCTCTTAAGGTGTTCTAATCGACCCCACCTCCAAAAATCTGATAAAAGCGTAAAAAGTTGAAAAACGAGTGCTTTTAACACAAAGCTCTCTGCTTTTGAGCAGTTTTCTGTCTCACTCCCAAGAAAGGACAATGTAATGTCTAAAAAAAAATATCGCCGATTTCGCTATTTTTTTTTACCCATGTAAAATTTATTGCCAAAAATATCGCCAAACTGAAATTTTTTATTTAAATGAGTGTAAATACACAAACGGTATATATCACCGTATCAAATTTTAATGCAACCACCAATATTATAGTGTAATTGAAAGTAGTGTGATGTTCCCCTCCCCTAGTATACTTAAGGTGTATTATTCTATTAAATAATTGTGGCTAATCGGTAAGGTTATCTGTGAGGAGATATTTTTAGTATTCTTGTAATGGTTTCGAAAGCAATTTGATTGCCTCGTTATTTTTTTGTGTGTGGTGCAAAATCCAAATGAAATCTGTACTGCGCCAAAATTTCGTAACATCTTAACTTTTTACTAGACTCAATTTCAAGGGAGAATGCATTAGAGAATTATTTTTTAAGAGAATTTCTTTGCACTACATGTAATTTACTACTATAGAATCGTATTCGAACCTATAAGTATCGAATAAAAGAAGCCTTGCATTTTGATGACACCTACTTAGAAAGCATAATTACCGTTGTGTCTATTTTTGAAAACAGAAATTACGTTACATTGCAAAATGTTTAGCACATTTCAAAATAAATTTGTGATCATTTAAATCTAATGTTGAAAAATATAAAATTTTACTATTTATATCTCGAACAGTTTGAAGAGATAAAATAAAAACTTAAAATTTTAACCTTGAATTTTTTTTATTTTTGCCTAGATTAAATTTTAATTAATTTCAAATGTAATCTAGTATTCGGTCCCTAAAAGTTTTTTTTTTTCTTTTTTGTTTTTGTAACACTTTTGCTAAAATATTGGAAAAAAATATCAAAAAAGAAAGAAAAAATTCTGAAGTGTTTTCAACCATGATGAATTTAATAAAAGCAAAAACAAAAATATCTTTCTATTTAATTTTTTTTTTATTAATAAATAATTAACTATAAAAAGAATAGTTTAGTGCACAGATTGCATTCTATTGTTTGGCCTTAAAGTTACCAAAATATGGTTCGAAACAAAAATTAATTAAATATAAGAATTACTTAATAATTTAATTTTAAAAAAACAATTTTAATTTATCGCAATAATCTATCATCATTTAAATTTCTACATTTCTTAGAAAATTAAGAAATTTTGCATTTCGCCTTTTTTCTTCATGTAAATATGGCATAGTATTATGAGGTTACCATTGAACTTTTTAAAGTTTGGTTTAATTTTAATATGATCATTTTATAAAAACTTTTTTATATAAATGCATTATCTATAATTTGACGCTTTCAATCTATTTACTATTGTCGCATAAATGTGAAAATCTTACAAGTCCATGGAATGCACCTTGAACTTAAAAGATTTACATTAGATATAAAATTGTAATGCTCAAATACGATTCGTAGGAATTTCCTATTCTTTCTTTAATTATTACTTTTTAATATACTTATTCATAGTTTTCTTTTAATGTTTTATTGTGATACAAAGTTTGAAAATCATTTTATAAAAACGTTTTATGTCAACTATTTAAACAATTTAATCATCCAGTTCAATTTTTTTTTTCAATAAAAAGATTACAAATAATAATTATAGATATATGCGATTACTTTATAATTATTTATTATTTTAATTAAACTAATTTGTTGCGCGAAGATAGTGTGTTTGTAAATTTATGTTTTCGAATGCTTATTTTACGTTAAAGAAATTGGACATACTTTTCAGTACGGTTTACATTTTTTTTTTTAACATAGTTTAAAATAAGAAAAATACAGTATTTCAGCCTGATTTTAAAATTTATTGCATTCCATCAATAAACTCACGTGATTATGATAAAATAATATACAGTTGTAGTTGAAATTTTGTTTTGAGAACGTTAAATAAATTTTTGGCTTAACATTGTTCTAAAATTTTTTTTTTTGATCGATTTCTATTGATTTGTCTACAGAAGTTCATCTTAATAATAATTTGTGTTTGCGTTACAAAAATCGATCGCATTTTGACCTGGATGAATTTTGTTTGTATGCAAATCATTTGAGAAAAAGACAAAGTATGATTGGAATATGAAAATTTTTCAAAACATTCCTCTATAACTAATTTTTAACGATAATTATATAAATCAATATTATATAACGCAGTTTACGCTAATTTTTCACGTTTGTAATTAGTTATTTTTGTTATTAAAATTGAATATATATTATGTGTCAAGCCTCGAATGTAATTTTTTAGATTAAATATCAGAAGAATCAAAATATTAGTATCATAATTGTTTATTTATGGGAAAGATTTTTTTTTACCAAATATATGGAAAGAACTGTGAAACTTACACATTTTCAAATTAAATTTATTGTAATGATAATAATTTAACTATATTAAATTTAAAATAACAAATCAATTCTATAACAAATTTAATTCAATAAACTTCATAAACCAATAATTAATTGTAATAGTTTTATGTTTACAATTAGAAAAGTTTAAATTAAGTTATTTTATTTGCAGTCTCTTAAATTGTAATTTTATAAAACTGTATAGTATAGTACTAAAAAAAAAATCAAATCTGAACGATGGCTATAACTTTGGTTCTAATTATCGCAGAATCTTACGGTTTGCACCAAAATGTTTTGTTTACGATTGTCTATATGGCTGGAGCAACATTTTTTTTTTTAGGGGGGGCTCTTTATTAAGTAAATTCAACTCTATCTTTTAAAATTTCAATACGAACTCCTGTTTTTTATGTTTTTATTCAATTTGGAATACTTAGTTTACCTTAGATATCAAATTGTAGTTCAATATGTTGAAAAACACGTCACTTTTCAGCGGAAATATTTTGGCCTATCTTCATGGCAAATCTCTTTAAAACAGGCAAGAATCGAAAGTATGCGTGCTTACGTTCGAAAAAAAAATTACTAAAATATATTAATTATTTAAGAATTTATGGCTAAAAAAGTAATTTTTTCTTTTACCATTTATTTGTCAATTCTATGACCTTATTTAAATTTCTAACCACTCATTGGAAAATTATGAAATTTTGTTGATTTTTAGATTTTAAATCTAAATCTAATCTAATCTAATCTAATCTAATCTAATCTAATATAGTATAATATAATATAATATAATATAATATAATATAATATAATATAATATAATATAATATAATATAATATAATATAATATAATATAATATAATATAATATAATATAATATAATATAATATAATATAATATAATATAATATAATATAATATAATATAATATAATATAATATAATATAATATAATATAATATAATATAATATAATATAATATAATATAATATAATATAATATACTACAATACAATACAATACAATACATTACAATACAATACAATATAATACAGTATAATATAATGTATATAATATTAAGGGGTTGCCTTTGAAATTTTCAAAGTTAGTTTCAGTTTAAATATGTAAGTGACTCCTTAGGACAAAAAAAAAAAAAAAAATAAAAAAAAAAAAAAAAAAAAATAACATCCATACACAATTATTAAAATCTTTCCACGATTTACATAGGTACTTGACGTTTGTTATTTCATCATTTAAAATACCAGATATAGCTATCGTTCATTTTTTTTTTCGTACTGTACATTACTAGATACGAGTACTGACAAAATGATACATTTTCACAGGACCATACCAAAATGAAACTGAAAACATTTGTTTTTTTATGAGTTAAAACTTTCTCTACCATTCACAAACATTTAAAGAAAACAATTAAAAAGTGAAAACTTCCCCAAAACCACGTGAATCGAGCATTTAGGAATGTCATACCGATTAACTTCTTCGCAAAAAATTGTCGCCAAATTTTCTGATTTGGTAATGGTAGTCTAAATTAGTTATTCAATTATTCATTATGTATCTGACAGGATTAGTTTTAAATATAGATTGATATAAACATACGTTAAAATTTTTAGTGAGTTTTTAAACAAAAACTAACGTACATCACCACTTACTTTTTATAAAAAGTAAAATAATAAAGTCTCTATAGAGGTTAGACAGCTAAAAGTAAGTAGAAAAAATCTTTATAACTGTATAAAGTAAGTAAGAAAGGTCGCTACATTCCTGTTCCCATGATATAAAACGATGGGTGATAGTCACGCAGTAGGGGCAAATGGGATTATGCAATTTGAGCATTATGAACTGAAGATGAACTGCAACTCACTAGAATGTCTTTTGTATGATGCAACCAGCGTAAATGTAATATCTGGAAGACATTGTTTCTATTGTGAGGATTTCGCATTGTATCACATAAAATGGGTTGTTTTGTTTTATGAGTAAAAGAAATATGATGAGAAAAGATAGATAAGAAAAGGTATATAATTAAAGGGCTGTGCTTCAAATAACATTTTTAAATAATTAATGCTAGATGTAATATTGAGCAAGGAATACGACTTGTGAAATTCTTTCCGACTTGATAAAATTTGATGCCATTCATTTTTGTGTCAAAATGACTAAAAAAGAAACACACCAATATTTCAGTTAAGTTATACTGTTGGATTTTGCAACTTTTGTCTTTGAAATGGAGTGATTGGAATTAGAGGATTGAACCTAAGTAACTCAGAAGTATTGACCAATATCGAAAGCAATTATTCCGGGAGATTGGAAAATATTTGCTGAAACTCGTGCATCGTTCCAAAATACACAATTAAAAGAAACCATTTCGAAAATTATTTTTATGAACTCTGTCCTTCTTTTAAATAAAATATTTCAATTTTAAAATTGTGCATCAACATTTCAAAACCTCCAGTATATTTTAATAAGCATTGGACGAAATTGGCCAATATTGGTAACAAGAGCTGGTTTATAATGATCCACATCGGGATTGGCCAATGTCAAGAGATATTGGCCAGCATTGTTGGGGTACAGGAAAAGTTAGAGCAAAGTGTTCCTTTTCAAAAGTCTAAAATATTTTACTCAAATATTTCTAAAAACAATCAAGTTATACAATTTTTATAAATAAAATATAAGTTATCCTATTAAATATATTATTTATGAATGTAGTTTATTTTTCTAACTAATAGGGTGATAACGTATGAAGAATACATTGTAAGTAAACTGAAATTTCTTTTAAAGTAATGCTCGATGGCTTAATCTTATTATTTTCTTCGGGATCAAGTTGTTATGGGTTCGTGTATCTAAGTTAGTATTCACCCCATGCATGCATATATTATCGAAATAAATTTGTTAATTAAAAACAAATTTTTATAATTATCTTAAAGGAATTTTATGCATAATAAATATATTATGGTTGGTTGTTTTCAGATTATCTGGCGCCGTCAGCAACACGAGGGCTATAATGCGCCGAAACTTTCGTCATTAGACAAGCCAACATACATTTACAAACACCCATGCCTAACACGGGACTCGAACCCAAAACCTCGTGGTCTAGAAGCTATCACGCTAACCACTATACCGTTTGGTCGGCAAATACATTATGCACTTGAAATTGAGTTTATTTTACTTCTGTAACTCTTTGCTTTTCTGTAAAGGCCCAAAAGTTATCGGAACAAAATCTCACATTTGTCTTAAATTTATACATTGTAGCTGTTGAAACATATTTCATCAAAATAGTTGATAGAAGATGAGTTTGTGAAAGAGTAAGTTACGATCGAGGGTATTGTACGAATGCAAGGACATGCGTATTTTTTGGAATTAAAAAACAAAACAAAATCTTGGGTATATCCTTGGAAGAGAAGTAGCTGCCCACCTACTGGAAAACTGATCTGAGATGGGTATCTGTAATTTCTCTTTAATGTCCAAAATCGTGGATGTTTAGATTACATTAATGTAAGTGAGGTCAGTTTCTGTAATAAATATTACTTTTCTTCTAGGGATCTTAACAAAATATATTACGAGAGCGAAAAAGGTTGTCCATACGAACGCATTGACAAATTGGGATATTTTTTGAAAGATTCAGTGGTATAGTGACACATCTATGAGCAGATTGGCAATCCTGTCGTCCATTCACCATGTGGTTGTCAATTTCAAATTTTTTTTCATTAAGTTCATAATATAGTTGCTTTTGTACAAATGAGCAAAATTGCACTACAATACTTGAGGTGTTTCATTCTCATGAACTTTAAACAATTCTATCTAGGGACAATAATAAAGTAAAGATTTCAATGCATTTTATTTATGTAATGAGTGAACTAAAAATTTAACATAAAAAATAACTATTAAGCACATTGAACCAGTTTTAATAATACATGTCGGTTCGCTATTTTATTTTTCTTAAACAATGTAAAATATGCATTTTTTTTCCAACATATTCACATTGTATTGAGAGGTTATCCATATATTTAGAGACCACTATATATAATTTTGAGTAATTTAAAACATTGAATGCATGATTGTAAAAGCTTTCTGTGCTTGCAAAAGCTAATGTGGTTCGAAGTAGCACTAGAATACAATTATCGTATAAAATTAGGATACTACTGTCTGAAGTTTCAAAATATAAATCTATATCTATACTATCATACTATTAGATTACCTTTCAACTATTTCAGATGAAACAGCTAAAGCCAATAAAATCATGCTAAGCCAAATAAATGAACATGAAAGGAAATTACGGAAGATAAGGAGAAAGAAAAGGTTGGGGATGTTCTATGCCTACATTGCCAACCTTTCAAAAGTAACCCAATGAACCAACGTGTAGACGACAAACCTGACATTTTTAGCTCTACTCTAAAGTAATAGCATTTCAAGGATTTTTCTCTCTACAGTTTAATATCAAACTCATATAATAATAATAATTGATATTTTAATTAATATATTAATTATATTTTAATTATTATTCTCAAGAAACCAAATCTTTAACCATTAAGTTTGAAAGAAAAATTATTGTAACCGATGCCTTGCTCTATGCAGAATAATTAATTAATGTCCAATCCAAACTTTTTAAAGAAATGTAAAAATGTCCGAAATAGAAAAAAAAAGTTACTTAATGACTTATGTAGTTTTTAATTAACAATCAGTTGACAAATAAGTGTATGACTTGCTCTTAAAAATGACAATATATTCAAATCAAAATGAAGTGGTAAAGATATTCAGTATTAAGTAGGTTGTTTTACAATGTTGAATTGTTATTTTTTAACAATGTTGTTTATATTGATACAAATGAACTTCTACTAATCATTACATATAACCTAAGAAATGATACTTTCAATACATTTTAATCAGATAAAATACAAAACGAATGTTTTTTAAAAAAGTTAAAAGATAATGAAGCAGAAAACGATGAAAGGCCCGTATATAGTAGATCAACATTTACATTATTGATAAACATGTATTTCACATACAATTGTTTGCAATAATTAAAAGGTCTTTTCATGAAATATCTTCCAATAATCTTTTAATAAAATATCAGTTATTATTTTCAATTTAGTAATTGTATGAACATATGAATATATTTTAATTTAAGTTATTCTAAGAAAAGTTTCGTGTAAGCCTTTTTTGAAATAAAATGTTTTTTGAAAATAGTATAGGTTGATGTCTTTCCTATTACTATTTTTCATTTTTTCTCTTAGATATGATAAAATTAATGACATGCAGTAAAGTGTATAATGGCAAAACATTAAAGAGCATTTTAATATGATAAGAAGGGAGGGGGGGGGGGATCTGTATACTGAATGACCCTTTGTTATAAAGTTTATAAATTAACAAGTGAAACATCGAACTATAAATGTCAAATTTTATACCTTTTTTTGTCACTGGTGAATAAACATTTAAATATTTTAAATATCAACAAATTATAGACTTTATATCAGCTCTCAAAATAATATTTCTGAATTTCAATTGCACTCCCTTCAAAATTAAAAAAAAAATTAAGGTAAATATTTTTAAGAACGTTATGTTGTTTTATTCTCGTCAGTATATTTAAAAGTAAAGTAGGAATTTGTTTATTTAAAGATTTAATTGTTACCTCTTTAAAACTTTAATTAAAATTCCATAATGTTGTATGGAAGAATGACGAGATAAACACATTCTTGACATTCTTGGAGTTTGTTTACCCTCTGTTTCTTCTTTTTTTAATTTTCAGTCGATGGATAAATCTTTTATCTTGGTAAGACCTTTAAAAGTAATATCAAAATCAAACAAATGAGTTGCAATATTATAGAAGATACTATTTTCTGGGCCGAATATACTATTTTCTTAAGAGAGTGCAAATGATTTCGGTGACATATTTTTTTAAAGATGTGGCTTCGAATTATTTTTAAATACGACATTAAACAGTGGAAATCGTTGACTTGAACAATTTCAATGTTTCCTCTTTTTAAAAAAATGTGAAATTTAAATGTTATTTTTAGTAAAAATTTGAGAATTGTTTTACAAATAAAACAGGCAGAGAATTAATTTTTTGAAAGGGGTGTCGTAGTTTTATAAATATCATCTTCTTTGTTTGAAACTTTTCCACTTTAAAATAATAATACTAATTTTTAGTTTAACCTAAATAACTTATGATAATTCTGTGTGGATTGTTATTTGTATTAGGATTTTATTATGCAACAGCGTATTCACAAATCCACATGAGCCCTTAACATTTATTCTTGTAGATATTTACATCTTACTCACAAACTTCTTATTTAAGTGGTATTTAAACCTAGTTTTTTAATGATTATCATTTTAACTTGATTTTTGTTTACAAAATTTCATCTAATCCTTAAAGGGTTGAGGTGTACATCAATATGCCATTTCTAGCAAAGTATTACACTAAGTGGTCATTTCAACATCCTCAAATTTCTCCCGAACAATATCGGACGATGATTATAGTTTCGGATTTAGCATGGTAGATACTTGAGCTCCCAATCAATTCTTGATTGATCCTAGCATTTAATAAATCTCTATTGTCTGTCTATCACATAAATAGCTCCCGCTATAAAGTCTATTGCTGTCTCTTGCCGTGAAAACAAGGCTAGACTCACTTTCCACGCAAGGTTTCTGGAGGGAGTCATCAAAATTTTCCGTATTGCGACATTTTTGAACCCCAATATCCTGCAAGCATTGCACACCCCTATTTAAAATCGACGAGTTGGTTTCTATAGCGACCGCCATTAACCAGATTATCTGGTGGGAGCCATTATCATAATTGACAGAATAGATCTCCCCTGTCATAAAGAGACAACGTTCCAAGGTTGCATTTTTTGCGCAACCAATTGCGCACAGCCTAAACAACATTGCTCATCACGAGTATGCAATTAACATTAAACGTTCAAGTAATTCGGAAGCCATCAGCTCGAACTCTTCAACGAGAAGCTGAATCCTACAATCAACTATGACCGCCAAAAAGTGGTCACCTTAATGGATTTGCTAGGATCAGAGAATATCATTGTGACGTGATAGGATTAAGCATGTAAGTTATTGAAAAAAAATAGAAAAAAATCAGACCACAGACTAATTGACCCGGTTACTGATGATTGAGCCTGAACACAATCACATCTTGAAGCACGTGTTGGAAGGCACTTTGTTACATGATGTGGGACGGCTTGGATGATTCGATTTGTGTCGTTAAGATTACGAACCTGTAATAATTAGATGGGTATGAAAACATCTTCATGTACATTGTGCATTGTAACATCAAACTTTGTTATGATGTGTTCACATTTCATCTACTGGTTGACATACTTATGAGAGTGGAGATTGAATGGAATGATACATCAATTACTTTCGTGTCAAGATGTAAAAAAATCAATCATTCAATTACTGAAAAAAGTTTAACTTAACAAGCTGAATTTTATCGGAAGAGTTGTAAATGAAGTAAAAAAAAACAATTTAATAAAGCTTTGAATATTTGTGTTATTTTTGTTGCCATTGAAACGTTATTTACAAAAAATTGAGTTATTCTTTGAAATAGTTATTATTATTTAAACAATATCATTTTTTTTTTAATATAGAGATATACTTTTATTTTTTTAGACTATTTTCCCATAATTCATCTAATTAGGCACTATCTCGTCTACCAATTTTGACAAAACCCAAACTGTCACCAAAAGGCTGATTTAGAGCCAATAATAATTAACGACGGTGACATTACAACAAACAGTGATGAAGCCCTACTTTTTTTTTTCTTTTGTAAATACGTGGCGAAGCTGTCTATTCGCTACAGTTTTTTTTTTTTCCTTCCCCCCAAAAAATTGACTATGACGTAAGTACCAATTTACTTTGTATCTTTTGAAATATACTAAACCACTCTAAACTGGAGAACTAAAAAATGAACACCTAGCATTTGACTAACTTATAGTAAATGTTGATTCTTTTTCCAGTAAAATTAAAAACTCTTTAACAAGGACTTCATGGTCGTTGGACTAAAAAGTAAGTATCAATTCATCTTGCATCTGAATGGTCGGATGGTTTGTAGTGGTCTATGTACTACTAATACGTAAGTACCAATTTGTCTTTCATCTTTTTAAATATATGAGACTGCTCTAAGTAGAAGAACTTAAAAAATAATCACCTGTTGCTAGTCTAATTTACGGACTATGTTGATACATTTACCTGTAAATTTAATAATAATTTTCAAAGACTCCATCGTCAAGAGGATGGCGTTTTGCTTTCCAACAAATTCAAAGAATTCCCAGTCATAGACAGAGTAAAAAATGAAAAGACCTCACACGCAATCCATTGACCTCCCGATATATCAGTGTTTTAATATCAGTATGACCTTCCCGTCATGTTGCAGCAATGAGTGTCCCAGAAACACAATACTCATCGGGCGAGGATCGACTTTGAAGATGATGGAATAATACTCTCACATAAGTAAAAGCACACATCACTTTTATACATCCTGTTGTGTGCCGAAAGGGAACAGTAATCAGGTAATAAGAAGAACTGAAGCATCACCGATGAGATCATCAACAATGACGATAATGCATCCCAGATATCAATTAAAAAGAGGGAAATGAACTTGGTGGTCGAATACGTGGAGATCGAATTTTAAAAGCAAATTAGGTGATTAATGGTGTAAAATATTTTTTTTTACCAGGAATTTAAAGTAAAGCTAATTATAGGTTGCAGTTACTATCGATGTTATTGTTATTGGATGTCGAAAGAATGCCTGGAAAATAATTGGTTTTAAATTACAATGTCTAAAAAGTAGTTACTTTGTGAATTCACCACAGAGTTATCCAGACCATGTTGAAACTTACTTATATTCTTATTATTGAAGCCCAAAATATTTGATAGTTTACTAGATTTAGCAATTTTGAGAGTGATTATCATAATAATAATCAGTTATGTATATATTGCATTAAAAACATGAGCTAGATTGTTCTCGAAAATGCTGAAAAAAGAATGAAATGAAAATTAATAGGTATTGCTGTACTTTTCCCAACTTAATTCGATAATTCAAGATGCAATTGGACGGTTTACAGAAAAGAGCACTAACTTTGTGGAATGGCTTAATTTAGGAATTTGGACAATAATAAGATTAAGATTTGTATACCATATATTAAATGTGAAATTTATTTTTTATTTATTATTAAGATAGATAATTTATAAAAACAACAAGTTGTTAAGATTCAATGAAAAGCATTTTTTCTAAGTCAGCGTTTATTAACTTTCTCGTTAAATAAAGTTCTTCGCTTGTAATGTATGAAAGTAAAAAAAAAAAAAAAAAAAAAAAAAAACTGTTTGTATCTTTAGAGAAAATTAATTCTTTTTCGAGCATAACTCCATTTTTTTTATAAAAAGAAAAACCTCTAATTGAATAGTTTTTTGGAATTTTTCATCAACTTGTATTGCAAAAAGAAATTCAAAGAAAAAAATCGCAATAACTCCAATATTAAATAGAAGATGATCTATTCCAATAACAATGCTCAAGGATTTGCAGATATGAGAAAAAAGGCATCTTTTCATAACTTTGGAAATTCTAGAAGTAAGTTGTTTTTAAATTTAATGCACATATGGTTTATTATATAAACAAGTTAGCTAATAATAACTTTATTCAAAGAAATTTGAAGAATTTTTCTCAAATTGATTAACAAGTAAAACATTTCAGATCGGCATTTCAATTAAAATTCCTTAGAAATATTACAACATCCTTGTTATAAAAATGTAAATGTGATTAATAATGTTAGTTCTACTACGTGAAAGTTGACTGAATGTTTTTACAGAAATATTTTCTGTATCAAACAACAGAGACTGCAAGTGGTGACATCAAACTGAGTTTAAACAGGCAATTGCTATGGAAGGTTCTGTGCATTTTTAAACAAACTCTCATCGAGTAAAGTTCGTTTTGTAATTAAAATCAATCCTGCTAGCAACATTTGAACAACTAAAACCTTGTAAATATAAAGATATAATAATATCGTTATTAGTTCACATTCTTTAAGGAATATTGTATCTTTTCTAACATGTACAAAACATTGGAAAGCCGTTTTTTAGCAATTACTGGAAAACAAGCTTTTTTCAATGGCAGCTACCCTATGCCCATGCCCGATTTTGACGGAAACCTCGATACAAAGTCCAAACCGGTTTGAAATCAACATCGTCAAATTAATGTCACTATTTTCACAAAACCGATACATCACGGTATTTTTGAACGAGTCAGAGCGCGGGCGCGATACTTGCCTATCATTTCATGAAAAAGAATCGTGTTGCTACGATACACCACGATTCATGCGCGATGTTTCTAAGATACTATAAAAACGTATTGAAACCGTCGACACCGCGCCGTTTGAAACACGATACTTCACCGCATCGCAGTAATCTACCCTGCATATGCGTGGTGTTTCCAAGACTGTATAGAAACGTAGTGTAATAGCTAACACTGCGCCGTTTGAGACGATTTCCATTTGCTTTTGCTGGGGCGCTACTTCATCGGCTTCGTGGTAATCATATCCACCTTCGGTATGTGCGATGTTTCCAAGATTGTATAGAAACAAAGCGCCACAGACGCCCAGCGCACTGAATCGCTTATACAATATACATGTTGCATTCGCTTTTGCATCCCCTGGCCTTTGAAATTTAAAATAAAGTTTTAAAAAAGTGCACATTTCAAGGGAAAAAAACACGTATGACATTTTGAAATTATAATTCAATTTTGCAATGTATTTTTATTTTTTAGATCTCGCGTTTATTTCCTACTTTCTTTTTTACAGCTGAGTATTGAAATTGCCAGGTGGTTTTTAGGCGTCACTAGTCTAGTAATATTGAAGATTCGATGAAAGAAGAATTCCTTTTATTGTTTGAACATTTTTTTGTTCTCTCAACTCTTGAAAGACGTTTTGATTTTTATTTAATTTGTCATCAGATATAAGACCTTGATATTCGATTTTTGGAATTCAATTGAGTATTTCCTAGACTTTTTTTCCCTCTAACTTGGAAGAAATAAAATATAATATTTTTGTATTTTTAAATCTTTTACATTAACTTCAGGATTTTTTTTATCTAGCATTTTTACCCTTTGAGAGCTTTCCTTTATTTATTAACTCAAGGGGATTGCGGTATTCTAGCTCGGTAATTTCTGTTTAGTTCTTGCCCAGTTAAGATAATCTGGCTATTTATTACTATGATGGTTTATTATATCTGCCAAAGTCAACATGAACTAGCGCATGGACTGATCACAGTTGTTTCTCTAGTTTGATTGCTTAAATACTTATAAACGATTTTTTCCCATTTACGTTGAAGGATTTTCTCTTCTGACTCTTAAGTAAATAAATGTTTTATAATTTTTTTTCAGTTTGTACAAATTGAATAAAGTTTATTTCCATAAGATTGATTACTCAATCCAACATTGCTTCTTAAAAATGCGGATATGCAGATTTTTTTGGCACAAAGTAAAGATTCTTAGAATTTTAAATGTTATGCATTAATTTTATTTTTATTATTTTATAGTTATATTGTATATAATAAGCAATAAAATATTCATTATAAAGTATGTTTTTGATTTAATAAGTAAGAATATCCAATAACTAATGTAACATGTGCACCCTCAGGAAGTGCACTCGACCCCCCCCCCCTTCTCTCCTTCCCTGGACAATAACAAAGTAAAATTTCATTAAGATAGAGAAATTAAAAAATCCAGATTAAAAAAAAAAATCCGGCTTATAACCCCTTGGGTACTTTGTGTATTCCCCTGAAAAAAAATTCGCTCACTGCTCTTGTTATTTAAAATAAATTTCCATACATGAATTCAATAAAATGTTACAAAGCTAGGTCAGCATAACTTTCGACAATATAGCCGAATATCGTGTTATGAAAACGTTGTTTTATAGTATTTTGTAAAAAAAATATAGCTAACATCGCGATGTATCATGACATCGGGATGTTTGCTTCTCGATATATCGCGATGCAGAAATGTTAACATCGCCCAGACCTAATGGTTGGTCTTTGTGCCATCACCAACCCCCACACCAAATTGAACAATGTAGATCAGTATGTTCAAGAGTTATGCTGACCATGTATACACAGACATACATTTATTCTAGATCCGTTTTTGAAATCGGGAAGTCTCAAAACGTGTAGAAATCCAAAAAAAAAAAAATCTAAATTTTTTTTTGATCGAATGCTATACTTTCTTTGCCCTATGTATATATATGGGTAATTGAAAGTAAAAAATAATGTTAAAAATACATCTACGAAAATTTTAGACTTGCCATTTAAATGAATACAAGGTTTTAAATGCTCAAATATTGTTGGTTCAATTTCAGTTAGGAATCTTACATGAGAGTTATTAAAAAATACATAGAATCTAGCATAGCAATGTATTGTTTAGACTCAATTGATGAAAGTGACGTCACACTCGCAGGCTTAATTGAGTGTGTTTGACTAGTAAACGCAAGTTCGCAGAAATATGTGTATATATATTTTTTTTATTGTGGAGATCAAAAGGTATGAGTACCGACAATCGACACGATAAACAATTTCTCCGAGATTGAGATCTCAATCGATTACATTCTCATAAATGGATCACCTGGTTTCTAAACAATGTAATCAATTTCGTATCTAAAATACTGGTGTTAGAGTACAAGTTGTTACCACGTTGAAATAATTAGTTCATTTTTAAAACAAGAAACTCAGATTAAAGATTAATAGAAATCTTAAATTTCGAAGTGCCGGTAAATAAGTCCCTTATCCTGCTTACTAATTTTTAAAAAAGTAAGTTATAAATTCAAACATAATTAAACCTTTTTGATTATTTCATTTTGTTTTCAAGATGAAGTTTGAGCTTTACACAGTTTGAATAATGAATTTTAATTTTTTTTTTATGTAATGTTTTAATCAATTTACAAGTCTATTAAAAAAAGAAATATTTCATAGAATGATGCTACAGCAAGTTATAATTAAACTAAAAAAAAAAAGTTGCGCTAGTTAATTGTCTTATTCTGAAACAGTTAGTAATAGTAATAAATATTGATACAATCGAGAATAATTACACATAATGTAAACGCTTGGTAAATTCTAATTCTTTTAGTTCTGTAACCACTCGTAATTATAGCTTTTTATTAATGTAAACATTGTAAATTGTATCGTAAACATAAGCTTCAAAGCAGTGGCAATGATTAGTTTTATCTGAATATTTCTAGAATTTTCGAGAATGTCGCCAACCTATAAAAAGGTAGCGTGAAAATTAATCAGGATCAATCCAGTTTAGAGTTGAGCTGATGGGGATGCAATTACGATTTATTGTACTGCAAAAAACTTGTGTTTTTCTAGCTGTTGAGTTGAACGGCTGTAAGCTCTGCTATGAACTTGAATACAATTTGCTGCAATTGTTGAAAGAATTGTACAGTTCTTTGTGAGTAATAAAATAATTTATTTTTGGAATCCAGTGTTAGCAATACTTTGAGAAGAAAATTAGTAACAATATACTGATTTGTTAAAATCAGGATATTTCATCAGGATCATTACGCATGTTTAATTACGCATGTTAAGATAAGGACGCATGTTAAGATAAGGACGCATGTTAAGATAAGGACGCATGTTAAGAGTTCATGGTTAATGTGAACATGCGTCTTAATTGAAATAAGATGATGAGATGAATTGTTTGATGAATAAAATAATAATGAATTTGTTACATGCTATCAATTTTTTAAAAGAAATTTTATTGTTTTACGTGCTTCAAGATCAAAATGTTATTAACATCACCATTACCAATCACTAGGAAATAAAAAAATTTACTTAGAAAATACTGTCATTTTACAAGTATTTACACAAAACATTACACTTTTATAAATTATACTATTTTAATCCCTTTCCCTAATTGAAAAATACGCACCGAATCCAGCTAAATTCCAAAAAACATATAAGCCTTTTTGTTGTTACAAGCCTTCTAAAGTTTTCTCTATTGAAAAAACTAGGGAAGGTCAGAGCTTACCTACAATAGAACGATCGTATTTCTTAGGTAGTGATAAAAATAAACGCTTAAGCTTCAAAGACTGCTAAGAAGAAAATAAAGTGTCTATTTGTTTAACTGTCAGCGGTTTAGATGCCTCCGGTTATTGGCTTCAGTTCTAACTCACAATTATTTACCTTTTTAACCGACCTAGAGCTTATTTGGAAAAGACAAAGCTCTAACAACGAACAATGGATTTGTGTTTGACAGATTAATGGAAGACTTTTGATTAAATATGGATTTATGAATTCAAATTATTCAGAATGGAGTGTTGAATAAAGCAACTTGCTCATGTCTGGTTGTCTGCTGAAGGCTACATTTTTGGCTTAGTATTTATTTATTTTGGAAATTGACTTACTCAGCATCGTTATTATGACTTTAATGAGATACACCCTATATTCAAAAAAATATAAACGTTTGTAATTGTAATGAAAAACAATGAGTTATTTTCGATTTATGCAAGAATAAATTATGAGAATGGATGGTTTACTTCTATTGTTTTATTTATATAAAGTCACATAAAATAATTTCATTTTACTAACCTACTTTTTCTTGGTGTTTAAGTTTTATATCCTTTTTTGAAAACTACTTCGGAAATAATCATAAGACAAACGTAAGATTTCCCAATTATAAAAAATAGATTTGGGCGTTCGATTTAAATTGTCTGGCCAATTTCACAAAACTGAACACTGGATTAGATTTGGTACTAATCCTTTACATTTACCAATCGAAAGGTATAATACCAAATACAAGAATTTATTCGATGGGAACAATTGAACAGCCCATAATTAAAAGGATGTAAATACAATTGAGGAGTTTGGTTGGATTGGATATTTGTTGTGCAACTGCTACACGAGGGTAACACCGAGCCAAAATATTAATGCAGAAATATCTTGATTGCTAAAAGTTATCCGAATTGTTCCAAGGAAAATGTAATCCTTATTTAGGTCTCCCACTTGAAGTAAGTTTTCAGGGAAAATGTGGAGCATTAAAAACAATTTGAATCAGTAGTGAATATTTTCATTCATGTATTATTAAAGCATTGGTTTAGGTATAGTAAAAGAAAAAAAAAAATGATCGCGTAGAAAATAATTCGAATTCAATATTTTAAATATTCTTTCAAATTGTGCATGTACTTTACCTTAGAAACAATGTGAGTGGACGTGTGACTACTGCGTAACATAGATCTATATATAATATAAATGAAGACAAAATTAAAAGAGCAAAATACACTGATTACACAAATGAGAATACTTAATTGTGAGATATTCCAGTAGTAAGCATGTATATATAATATGTTCCTACTTTTGGTGTTATAAAGGGAACTAATGTAATGAATGAGATCAGGGTTTAAAAACTACTGACAATAATGGTTGTTTAATATTAACTGCTAATTTTTCTATTGAGATCTTTTAAGTTTAAATTTTAGAGAAGACAATTTTTAACAAATTTTAATTTTAAATCATTACGAAGCTATTCGCATATACTCAGTTATGCAATCAAACAACTCAATTAGATATACTTTCGCAATCACTATGTCTAATAATACTAGTAGCCTAAAATGACATAATAAATTTAAAATTTGTTTCCTTTTATTAAGTCCGTTTTAAATCATTAGCTAAAAATTACTTTAATTCAACAGAAATTCGAGTGAATAGACTATAATATCCCTTCGAAGTTTTTTAATTTTTTTGTCAAATGTTAAGAACTGAGAATCATGTGTTATTGGAAGTATTAATTAAGCAGATATTTCAATTGATTAAACGTTTGATATCAAATGATTATCACGATTATTTTGTTAATAATGGATTTGTTTATTTCATTTAAGATAAAACTACGAAGTTACAAATATTTCTATTAAAAGAAAAAAAATTAATGTAACTTGCAAGTCGTTTGTGAAAAGTAATAACTGTCAGATTGAAAGAACACTCATTAATAACCACATCATATCAATCATAACTTTAAAAGACGTTAATTCTATGACCAAATAGTTCTCACCGCAGCTAAAATGAAATGCCTGGTGGTTTTGCATGTTCTGCACCTTAAAACGTCCTATCTCGAAGCATTTTTATCCCACGGTCCTCTGAAATATGCGAGTTAATGTCAACTCTATTCAAATGAAAGCAGCCCAATTCAAAACTCGAATTCAAGACCTGTTACCACAATAATGACCTTGGATCCATTGTTGAACGCTCTCTGACCACCGAAAGAAAAATACCTCTTTCTTGAGTAAAATGGCGGAAAAAGTAAAATGTTCTCCTGCGAGAAACTTGACATAATGGAACTGGGATCTAGAGCATTAGGCGTGTGATTTGTCAGATCTGTTGATCGCAGTTTGTTTCTGGCTGCCTTTTGTATGCATACTGAGCTGTTTGTTTTGTTGTCATTATTATTCACTTAAGTTCCGAGGGTGTTATTACTTGCGGAGGCTGTTTTCGATCCAGGTTTGATACGGGAGGCTTAGGGTGTATGGAAACAAACGAAACTGGAATGGGTGTTGGATATTGCATAAAGCGATAAAACACCGGGCTAAATTACGATAAATGGGAATGATTTAAGTATGAGGTACACACTAAGAAGTTTTTTCTGCGACAATGATCATGAGACATATAGACCAGAGACATAATTTGATTATTTTAAACATGAGATTAGGTTTCTGTGACTGACTCAAGGTTCTGAGTGGAAATTAAATTAACTTGAACTGGTAAAGAGGGTTTAGATCTAGACTAGAGAAAAATGTTGAATTTTCAAAATAATATGACAGTATAAAAAAATCATGAAACTGGAATAATTGAGTAATTTTAAATTATAACTAAATTCACTTGGGGAGAATGCTAGAATTTCTGTTCGAAGGTGAATAGATAAAAAACAATGCTTACTCCATAGAGTTGGTGAACTAGGAATTGAATGAACTGGAATACATGGATGGTTTTTGCATGTTTACACGAATACATGTTTGAATTGTCAAAATAATATGTCAGCTAGAAAAAAAAGGATGAAACTAAATTAATTGAGCTATGTTAAATTTTAACTTTATTCACTAAATTCAATGGTGTTAGAATTTCTGTTCGAAGGTAAATAAATGAAAAGCAATGCGTACTCCGCAGAGTTTGTGGACTGGAATTAGTTAATGTATTTGTTGTCAAAATAAACATTTTTAAGAGTCATTTATTACAGTTACAAACTTCTTTTATATTTTACTTTGGTAATTTTTTTAGAAACTGACCTTACTGATATTAGTAGTTCTTATTTCAGTACAAAGAATACATACTTTAGTACAATTTTGTCTTTTTAAACTTTTTTTTCCTTGCATTTTTCTGTATTTCGGCTTTTTTAAGATGAAATAGGGCAGGCAAATTTAAAATCTCTAATATTTAAGATAGAGTTTTAAAACTTTTTGGGTAAAATAAATATAGAAATTTAAATATATATAGCTTATAGTTAAATGGCATTTTTTAAAAAAAAATTTAGTAAATCTTGGACTATTATCAGTTTTGATATAAGTTCAAACATTAAAAAAGTTTTTTTTTTTTTTTTAAATTTATCTAATTCTTTTTAATATATCAGTTATTTAAATAGCAAAATTGAAGAAAAAATATTTAAAATCTGCATGTATAAAATTTTGACACTTTTAAACTACATTCCAAGAAAATATCGATTCAAAATTGAAAAGGTTGAAAAATATATCCTCACCAAGAATAAAGCACGTGTGATTTTCCATCGGAAAAACAAAACGAGAAAAATTAAGTAATAGTTAAATTAATTTGCTGAAAATTTTACAACTTTTATGTCCCATAGTCAATTTTCTTTTAATAAAATCAAATTCAAGCTAGGTGGATCAACATTTTCTAATCACTAAACTTGTCCCTCACCATTACTCTTATACATGAATGCTCTAATAATTAAAAAAAAATTTCATCCCGTATAAAACAACTTCATTCTACAATCCTCCATTTTTTTTTATTAATCCAAACCCTATCACCCCATTAAACAGATCAAACTATCCTTCCTTTCAATCAGCCGTGAAAAAATATTTAACTTCCCTCTTTTCCACTTGTTCGCCGCCATGAAATACTCAAAACACAAGTATGCCCAGCCTTTGTTTGCAAACGTCTTTTTCAATGACTGTGGTAAACAAACCCTGCCTTCTGTAGCCTACAGGAAGGGGAAGTGAAATTCCATCCTTCATTATTATTGTGCTTATTACCGCCTTAGAAGCAGTCGTTCGTACACCAACGCTAACTGGCGATGACTTATAATTAAACGGAACAGATTGATTGTGTTAAATTTGATATGCATATCGATATCTGATGGGTGAAGGGATATCTGGAAGATCTGGTCAGAAAGGGAAGGTGATTGGTAATTAGATCGGATTCTGGAACAATGGCTTGTAATTAGTTTCAGTAGGTGTAGCTGAATTCTTGGTGGTGGGTTTGGGAAGGATTTGGTCATTAAATTCTGCTGTCATTAGTTTTTTGTGCGTTGGATCTTGATGTTTTTGCTTTAATGATCGGAAACAAAGGTTAAATTCCATCCTAGGATGTGTGATGCATATAATATGAATTTAATAAGAATTAATCAGTATTTAAATCGATCGAATGGCCTCTTCGTATTCAATAAGTAATTTGTTTTTCATTGCAGCATTAATAAGGGAACTGGTTATGAAATCACATACATTTAAAATTGATTAATTTTGAGGATTAAAAAATGAGTAATTTAACAGATTTTTTTCATAGAAAAAATCACAGTTAAAAAGTTTAAATACCCCAAATTGTTATACTTGTTTTTATCTTAATAATTCAGAAATATTACTATTAACCAAATCCAATATGGGTACAAATTTACTGAAAAGAATTTTATGTATGTGTTTAAATGCAGTTTTTTTAAGTAGAAAATGGGTGTATCATAAAATGGTGATTAAGATACCAATATATATTGGAAACATTTTTCTTTAACTTTTTAATAACAAGATTCTGAGAAGTTGAACCACTCCTGATTCACAGTATCTACGATTTTCCCCAACATATTACCAGTTGCTACATACTTTCCTTATTAGATGATAAATCTGAAATTTTTTGTTCCGTAGTTGAACCGTTCAAATTTTATGACCTGTCCCTTTAAAAAAGAAAAAATATGTGTTTTTGTGGCACATGAAAACTATTTTTGTCCGTATAATATTTCACAAACAACTTGCCGCCTGCATTTCTTCTGTTATGGAATGTACTAACATGGACCTTTATGAAACATATAAAAAATTCCTGGTAAGTTAATAGCGCAAGGTCATTCAAGGCCACGAAATGTCTAGTTTTTCATTTTTTAAAAAAAATTTTTTTTTATCATTTTCAAGCCAGAATTATATCTTGCGCGTTTGATTTGCCACTGCAGATAAGGTGTCATTGGATATAACTATACTAAGTACTATTTATTAATACATAAAACATTGAGGCATGTTGAACACGTTGGAAGTTATTTGGTGCCAAAATCGAAAATTCTTTGAATTTGAAACAAATTTGAGCTCGTATATCTTGTTGCGGGAATAATATATTGACACAAAGATGGGACTATTTGAACACTTTTTTATTATACTTAATGATAAATTAAACTTTATTGAGCAAGTTGATGAAAAAAAAAGATTTTTTTTTTTTTTTTTTTTGCACCCCATCCTTACATATTGATGTATTTTTGTTTTTAAAAATTAATCTGTTCACTCTTTTTCATGTTTATAACAATTGCGTGTAAGCCTCCTGTATGTCTTTTAAACTAGGAACTTTGAATGGATCGGCTGCAGAAAGTTTCAAAAGACCAACGAAAACTAAGATTCTTTGCATTGTGTCGATATCATCACGCAATGGCCACTTATACTCCTCAGCTCTTCTCAGATGACAAAATTTCATTTTAAACAAGTCAATTCTGACAATCTTCTTGCAGTTTACCAAAGTAAAACAGTTTATCGTACAGGACAGCTTAAAAAGAATTGAACTGAATTTCATATCCGCACTCCTGATCAGCAATTAACTTTACCTCTTTTTTGATATTCTCCATTTGGTGGGGGGGGGGGGGGGGCAGTAATTTGGATTTCAACTGCGAATTTCCATTACCCATGCAATCAGTTCCAGACACAAGTCAGAACAAACCCTAAAGACAAAGACAATATCACTCGGACGAAAATTTATTACTCTTATGTTCTGCCTAAAAGAAAAATGCACATTAACGTTTGAAACTGCAGAGGATTTGTCCCTACATATTGTTTGATGAGAACACCACATTCCTAAAATAATCACAGGTCAAGACAATTCCAGAAGTGCATTTGCAAAAAAATAGGAAGCAACTTACAAGCAATTGTGATAAACACGAGGAAGAGTTAACAGATTAATTTTTGAAAACATGAGTGAAAACAGAAATGTATCAATATGTAAGGATGGGGTGTAAAAATATATCATTTTTTTTTTTCTCATCAACCTGCCTTAATAAAGTTTAATTTCTCCTTAAGTATAATAAAAAAGTGTTTAAATATTCCCAGCGTTGTGTCAATACATTTTTCTCGCAGTAAGATATACAAGCTCAAATTTGTGTCAAATTCGAAGATTTTTCGATTTTGGCACCAAATAACTTCCAACGTGTTCAACTTGCCTTAATTTTTTATGTATTAATAAATAGTACTTGTATAATTCTATCCAATGACACCTTGTCTGCAGTGGCAAATAAAACGGGCAAGATATAATTCAGGCTTGAAAATGGTAAGAAACATGAAAAACTGAACATTTCGTGACCTTCAATAGCCTTGCGCGATTGACTTGCCATGAATTTTGTTCATATGTTTCATAAAGATCTATGTTAGTACATTCCATAACAAAAGAAATGCAAGCAGCAAGTTGTTTGTGAAGTATTATACGGACAAAAATAGTTTTCATGTGTCACAAAAACTATTTTTTTTAAGGTGACCTTTGACATTTCATAGAATTTGAACGGTACAACTACGGAACAAAAATTTTAGATTTTATCATCTACTAAGGACAATAGCAACTGGTAATTTTTTTGTTAAAAATCAGAAATGTTGGAAATGATCTCCTAATGTTAAGTGGCTCGTTCTCTCAGAAACTTGCTCTTAACTAGGCTAGTTATTGTTTTAGTCTTTGCAAGTGTTATAAGACTAACATATTTATTTAGAAAACTTTCATCATTTGAGGAAACTTAATTGATTAATTACATTTTAATTACGTAATTAGAGTCAAATTGCGCAAGTCATAACTCAATTTGTAATTTATTTAGAATTTCAGTTTTAATTGCTAATGATGCAAAATGATTTGTTACAATGCAGTGCTAATCCCAAAGTTCGTTTCTGCATTTTTTGGCCAAACTGAGTTACTGTTATAAGTAGTTCTCTGTGATTTGTTCTACATAGAGGGAAAATTTAATGATCGTATCTGCATGGGAAATATAAAAAAAAAAAAGTTAACAAGTTAGTCAATAAAATAGCTTTAACTACATGAAGTTTTTAAACTTTAAATTACAATTTTTTATTTTGGACTCAGTTGCCGACACGACTTCTCTGATTACCACGGAAGCACAATTAGCTTAAATATTTTTTTTTCAAAGAATTTTGTTTTGAAAGTATTTAAAATTACCCACTTTTTATAAAAACTTCAAGATTCAAAATTAGGTTAAAACCTTTTTTTTAGCTTGGGTGTATTGGGGGTCGTACGTTCTCTGCCTTGCATTTTGCATTTAAAATTAAATATATATTTTTTTTAATTGATTGATTCAAACTGAAGTTTTTACTGATGAAAATAGCCTTAAACAGACAAACACTAGTTTCTCACAAATCAAGTTTAAAGTTTGAGGTAGTGTTTTCTTAACCCATTGTGTACCTTCATAAAAATATACGTAGTTTAAAAATAATTCTGAGTATCATAAAAAACAGAGTGCCATTTTAAAACTACCCAAATCGAAAATATTTTAGTAAAATAAAATTGTTATTTTCCCCAAATTTTCCGATTTCCAATGTATACTACCTTAAGTTCGTAAATGACTTTCGTATAATGAAATTAGAAAAAAGGATTATTGTCTGATATAGTCAAATATTAAATAGTGTTAAAAAAAAGGTGTATGGTATAAATGGGATATTATGTTCATGTTTATTGTAAAAGTTATATAAAAAAAATCAAAAAGCAAATATTTTAAATACTATAAATTTATAGCTTAGTAATAAAAATGGATGACCAAAAGTATGATTTTATATCTGGTTCAATTTAAAATTATGAAAATTTAAAGAAAACTATAATATGTTTTTGTTAATAGTAACAAGGGAAAGAAGTTTAATGATTACTATATTTTACCAGATTTGGAAGTAACGCAGGTTGAATTAATTTGCAATTTCCACCTCAAGCATTGTACATTTTTATTAATGTAAAATATATTCAATGGAGACTATTATTAACTGAAAACATTAATTATAAAATATCATTTTTCTCGCAACTTCACAACTTAAAATCTTTCGTCATAGTATTAATTACTTAAGCAACTACGAGGCCTAGCCATTTTGATTTGACAAAATTTTTGTTTATAGCTAAAATTTATGGTATATATATATATTTAATTTATTGCTTTTATGTAGAGATTGCTACCTGCCGAGTTTCTTGAATTTACGATAATAATGATATATTTGTTTCTGTCACATAAAATTATGGTCCTAAATTCATCTTCTGCCATTTACGGTACATTCTCTTACGTAAAAAGGTTAAGATCGTGGTTCTATTTATTTCAATAGCTTTAAGAAAATTTTTAGGAAGTAAAACTCAATGAAATACGTTTTAGAATATATATCTATAAATATTTTTATAAATGTAGAGGAAAACGTTCAATTTACTTTTGTATGTCATTAATCTATACCCTTAGACTTTTTAAGCACAAGCAAACTTCTATTTGAAAAAATATATGTTTGGATTTATGCTTAAACTCCGACCATTTGCTTTGCTGGGAGATTAAAATTCTGCGAGTTATTTAAGAATTCAACCCTGATAAATATAATGAAAGTAACAAACATGTGTCGATTAAAAATATTTAAAGATGGCCCCATTTATTAATAATTAATTATTAAAAAAAAAACTATTTAATGAAAAGTTGCACGCTATTTATACTTGGCATTGAAAAAACTATTGTTTGAAACAAAAATTAAAAAAATAAATTATTTAACAGATTGTGGATAAATATTCTTTTTAAAATTAATGTATCATTTCCTTGTCGTCATTAAAATTAATAATAACTCATTGAAAAATTCTGAGGTTTGGTATTTCGATGTTTTTTCGGATGCTGAATCCAAACATGGCATAATGTTATGGGATTGTTTTTTAAAGTGTTTTAGTTTTAATATGTATATATGACCCCTCATGGCAAAATAAAAACTATATATATACAATTAATAAAAACCTCTCATGATTTACAATGATACTTTTCTTATTTTAATTTCATCAATTTGGATACGAGATATAGCCAGCATTGGGATCATGCGTACTGTACTTAACC
Organism: Linyphia triangularis; assembly: GCA_963978545.1. Lineage (NCBI taxonomy): Eukaryota > Metazoa > Arthropoda > Arachnida > Araneae > Linyphiidae > Linyphia > Linyphia triangularis. Next base: position 63,484,341 of record OZ021727.1, on the reverse strand, counting down.
TGCAATACAACAATTCTGATTCCCAAATTTGTTTTCTAAAAAAATAAATATTTATTATACTCGTTTAAATTTAAGAACATCTGCATACAATGTTAGAATAAAGAGTTAGTAAGCAACTGCACCGACTGTAGATATTTTGAAAATAGCATTCTATTTTATTCTGCAAGATTTTTCTGCTATAGCCCTTTTCACAAGTATAAAAATTCTAATGAACATAATGCATGGCGACGTCAAAGGGAACTGTCATTCAGAATGTAAAACAGGAAATAATACCTATACAAATAATTTTTTTGATATAAATCCTTTATATGCATTGCCAATTTTTAGTTTCAACTGTAACATCTTGAGCTCAGATCGAGTTTTCATAATGTTTGAATACTACGAAGGAACAGTCTATTCCAAGCTATCAACTTTTTTTTTTGTTTCCAAAAAATTGACATCCACTATATTATCATCCACAACGAGTCTACCTGAAGGTTTCAGATCGATAGGATGACAGCGAATGGATAAATACCTTTCCTTAGATTTTGCCTCGTCAACCTTCATAATGGGAAGGTTACAGTTGAATTTTGAATAACACCCCCAAAATTCAATAGAATGCATTGACATGAACATCGAATCTATCTGCTATGTTTCAACTCGAATGGATGAAAGCAAGTTCATTAATTAGGCATACGAAACGACAATAGGGGCGTGTATAATAGTTATAGATAGTTATAGACTCTAAAACTTGATACGGTGCATTATTATCTAATCTGTCAAATGAATTTAAGTGCGGTTGGATAACGGAAAGTTGAGTTGGTTTATTAGTATTGAGAAGCGATTAGTATTGAGAAGCGATAGAAACGTGTGTAAAAGCGGCTTTTTAGAGGTAGGTATAGCCCCTAAAACTTGATGGAATGCATTGTCTTCGACGTCTAATGAATATGTCAAGTTTCAGCTTCATTAGATGATGGCAAGTGTGTTAGTTAGTCATACAAAGTGACAAATGAAGCATGTGTAAAAGCAGTCTTAGAGTGACAATAACAGCCCCCAAAACTTGATAAAATGTATTCTCATAGAATCTATCTGCCAAGTTTCAAATTAACTGCATATCGGTAAATAGGTTATAATTAGCCCTTCTAATAATTTCATTCCTTAATCAAACAAAATCGAAGTTAACATAAAGGATGTAAAAAAAAAAAAAAAAAAAAAAAAAAAAATATTGTGATGGACTGAATTTTTTAGTTTCTTTTTGAAGGTGTATTGTAATTGGTAAGGAAGTTTTGACCAGACGATAAAACTTCACTCAAGGAACAGCTTGTATAAATCTATTATTACTGGAAAAAGATCTTTAAATTACAGGGAACTATTAAGTAATTTTTGTTTTTAGAAGAATCATGAGATACGAGCATGTGGATCAAACAATGTTTAGGCTTGTGCTTTTTACTTTCAATTACCCATATGTTTACATAGTTTAATGAAAATATAGCATTCGGTCAAAAAAAATTTCGTCTCGTTTCTTCACGTTTTGGAACATCTTGATTTCAATAAAGTGCTATAGAAAAAATTTCTGTATGTGTGTCTATGGGTACGTGGTCAGCATAACTCTCGAAAAAATTGTCCTACGATGTTCAAATTTTGTATGCGGTTTAGTGGAGGTCATGGGACTTGCTACTACGGTTTTCATTAATATCGCTCATGGTATTGAAAGTTGAAATTATAGCAAGAATAAAATCATGAAAAGTCATTAAAAAATCATGTTTTTCAACAATTGCTTTTTTTTCCACGTAAAATTATGGCCACAAATATCCCAAACTGAAAATTTTCATTTGAATGAGTGAAAATATGAAAATGGTAAGTAACATCATTTCAAATTTTAATGCAATAACCAATATTAAAGTGCAATTGAAAGTTTTGAGATATTTCACATACCTAGTTTATATATTTTTAGGGGAATTTGGATTTTTCGAGCAGCAAGAAGCTTGTGCTTTGGTTATTGTTAAGTTAGTAATTCTCTGAATGAAGATTTGATGTTAGGAACTTTAGTTCAAAATACCTCTGATATATAAGAAATCTTAGAATTCTCTGAGAAGAAGAAAGTAGCTATTTTATATTATCTTGAATGAATGATCATTCCTCGGAAGAAAATTTGCTAAAATAGTCAAATCAAGTAACAGCACTTAATTAAAAACGATCTGCATTTTAGGGAACCATATTGGCCTTTTTCAAATATCACACACACTAATACAATTTGTAATCGCTAATTTTTTTTAATCTGAATACATTGCTTTTATTTATAAAATGTACTAAATTTGAAAGGCATAGCAACCATTATCGTAAACTTTCAATACTAATCCTTTGGACACCCACATTTTAATTTATTACACAAGATTTAAGAGCATGTTACTTTCTAACTTTACTTTTCAAGTCAAGTTACCCAAGGCTATTTAATAAACATTACGAATTAATGTCGTTTCCACAAAGAAAACTGTCACAGCTCTGTAGTCGATAGGCACGTTTCACCAACTACACCAACAGTAATGAAACACACGCAGAATTCTTAATAGACACAGTTACATTTTGACATAGTATGTCACTGTCTGCTTCGAATCGGGGAAAAAAACCGGTAAACAAAGCGCTATTATAATAATCGAAGTCATGCGTATAACATTCCCTCACACTTCGAACAACACGCAATCTTCACTAGCTTTCTCCGCGACAAAAACTATGAAGTTTGACCACGAGGCATGATATCCTTGTTGTAAATCAAAACACAGGTTTGGTAGGTGGGTGAAGAAAGGTTTTCATTGACATTTTTTTTTTCATTGAACAATTTTTACGACCATCCTTGCTCATCGAATGCCTGTCACTGATAGATTAAGTCTAGAAACTTGTTTTTTGATAAATCGACCAAGATCTTAGTTCGATTGGAGGTTTTTTTATGTGTGGTAAGTTGTAATCGTAAGCAAAGAAAAATGTAAGTGGCCATGAAATTTCTGTTAGAAAAGAAAGTAATTATTTTTTCAATTTAAGACAATTGGTATTTATTACCCAAGTGTCCCACTTGAAATGGTTTTAAAAGTATTTACGTGGTTGGTAGAAGTTGCTATAAAACATATAAAACTAGAGGTGTGGAGCATCGCACAACTTTCAAGCACACAACATTACTGTTGTGGATTTGTGTCATTTACCGTTTTTATATTTCAATCATTCGTTTTGAAAAATGGCCAGTTAGGTGATATTTTTTTTTGCGATAATTCTTATATGGGTCTTATATAAAAGAAGAAAAAAAAGAAAGAATAAAAAACGAAAAAAAAAAACTTCGCCAAAATGGTGATTTTGGCGATATACTTTTCGATAATTCTTATATTATCCTTTCCTATAGGTGAAACTGAGGAGATAGAAAAAACGATCGTTGATGAGCTATGTTCAAGCAACGAGAACTCTGTGTTGAAGGCATTCTTTTTCAACTTTTTACGCCATTAAAGCGTTTTTACGGAAATTTCATAGGTGGGTATGTTTAGAATACCTTAAGAGGCTTACCACAGCGATTTTGATCAAAATCCTTCGAGCCGTATTTTAGCAATCATTGAAAAACAAGATTTTTTCAATGGCAGCTATCTTATGCGCATGCGCGATTTTGACGAAAACCTTAATGTTAGATCCCATGGCCACCACCTACACGCACACCAATTTTGAACATCGTAGGTCAATTTGTTCGGGAGTTATGCTGACCACAGACACACACACATACATTTTTTTAGACTTTCGTTACCCTTTGTATACCTATGGGTAATTGAAAGTATAAAGCTTTTAGAATTAAAGAGGGATATTAAAGGAAAAGTAATTGTGTTGAAGATGAATATAACTCTACAAAAGTTATTAACATAATGATTTAGTGCAAAAGTAATTTGTCAATTAAAAGGATGATTCACGTGCCTAAACAATAAAAAGGCTGGTTTTGAATTTCGTTGATCGGCTATATAAAATTCAGTAAATTATAAAATTATTTTATTGGATTTCATTTTGATGTATTTATATAGAAAATAAATTATTAATTTAGTTTTTAATCAATTAAAAGTGCGGCAAAGCTAATGGGTTGTTTTAGAAGTATTCAATTCAATTTTTCTTATGTTCAATGTTAATTATTTTTAAAATTGGCTTAAATGGAACACATTAAAAAAAAAAAAAACAGTATTTGTACTGCATTTAAATAGTTATATGATGAGGGAAACTAAGGTAATTATAACCAATTTGATTTTTATGTGTAAGATATTTTAAATATTTTTAATAAATTGGAATCTAAAAAAGCATGTATGGAAGTCATCTTTTATTGAGCACCAAGTGTAAATGAAATATTTAAGATTGCATAAGACTAGATTGCATAACATTTCTATCATTGAAATATTAGCTTTCTTTGCGTGCTCAATTTTAAACAAATTATAAAAATTGAAAAAAAAAAAAAAAAAATCACATTAAAAACCTTTGAACTCAGAAACTCTTTTATAACTGAAAATTACACTTACAGGGCTAATGGCAATTAAAGTTCTAGTCATTTTAAGATTAATTAGCAGTTTTGAAATTTGCACGGATACTCTTATATCTACTAGTTAAAGAAATAATCCCTGTATTGACTTTCAGAAAAACCCTGTACATAAAAAAATAAAGTATTGAAATTACAATATAGTGTTTATAAAAATATTGTTGCGTTGGATGGGTTCGAAAGATTTGAAGCCAAAGCAGATCAAAACTTGCAGATATTTTTTCCAATATCACTCTTCACAGATTCATTTACAACTCCAGAACTTCTCGTTGTAGTAGACACAATACAGCTCTTTTCACAACAATAGAGCACAAAACAGCACTTAAAAACTTGACAACACAACTGCTAAAATCACTGCAAAAGACAATACAATACAGTTCGCGTTCGGAACTCTCTGAATGCTCACTGAGACTCAGTATCTCAACACAGTAATTCCAGTCAACTCACCAGTCAACTAATTCAGTGACTCAAAATCAACTAACTCCATCACCCGCTCTCTTGAGCTTTTATAGGGGAGGCGAACATACGTGAAATTTCTAGAAGTAGATATTTGGAGAACTTTCCAGATCGTAGTCAAAAAGTCCTATACATGTACATGGGGACCGAAAATGTCGCCAAATGGTCGTCAAGTTTGGCGACATTTGGCAATTTCTCGCCAAATTTGGCGACAAAAATTAGTCGCCAAAACCGTCGCCAATTTGGCGAGATTTTCATTACCATAATGTTAAATGCCCTGCTCCTTGTAAAACTCGCTTTCCAGCGTTACCCCTGTAAAACTCGTTATCAAGCATCAAGAGACTCATTGCAGGGAAACAAACTAAAGACGAACTATTGCCCTGCCTTATGCAAAATGTACATACATTTTCCTATTTACAAAATTAACACTACGGAATGTTTACAAATATACAAAAATTCGTAACAATATGTTAAAAGTATTAATCTTTGTTAAATAGCCAATCAATTTAACTGTTGTACAAAATCAAAGTTAAGGTGATAAGTATTGTTTTGGGGAAATTACATGAAAAAGTAAAAGCAAATGATAGTTAAGCATCAAGTAAAGAATTTATTAATTTTCAAATAACTTTTTTTAGGTTATAAAATGACTAGATCTGTTAATTAGTAACTGTTTGAATGTAAATTCTTAAAACATAAATTAACATGAACATATTATTTAAGAGGACTTGGTACCCCTTGTTTTCACAAAAAATAATAAAGTATAAATTTTCTATTTTTTGATGGTTTATAATATTTGAAACCTTCTCCTTATTCTGGCAAGTTTTCGAGCTGATCTGATTACTGAAATTGCAGAAAAATTATATGTTATGGAGAATTTAGCATTGCTGCAATAGTTCTTTCGATGTTTCGAAAGCATTTTTCTCAATTCGTGATTTTTGAAATTCCCACCTTATAGTCATAGTCATAGTGAATGGGGGAGGTCAATTGAGCCTAGGTGCTGATTCCACTAGGGAATATTGCACCAACCCCTTTATTTTATGACCCCCTGTCAAAGAAAGCCAGATTCCTTAAGAAAGGTCAAAAGGCTTTGGACAGGTTCCTCGTGGATTGTATCAAGTTCTGTTCCAAGACCTAAGCTTGAGTGCCTAATGTGAAGAAGAGCTTCACATTCAAAAAGTATATGGTGGGCTGTTTCCTCTACCATATTGCACTTCCTACATAAAGGTTCTTCTTTAAATATTCCCATTCTATGAAGGTGTTTTCTTAGATGATAGTGGCCTGTAAGAAATCCAACTATCACTCTCACCTTATCCCTGCTAAGATGCAGGATCTGAGATGATAGTTTCATGGAAGGTTCTTGGATCATAAGCCTCGCATGTTTTTGATCGGTGGTTTGTTTCCACCTTTCTGTAGTTTCGTTAAGCATTTTTTCTCCTATCACCCTTTTTGCAGTAGTCTTGGAGATCCCACAAAAAGGTTCAGGACTTAAAGGTAGGTCTGCAGTTCCCAGTTTAGCAAGTTTATCTGCAGTTTCATTTCCTTCTACACCAATATGACCTGGCACCCATGTAAGAAGGATCCTATTATGGGTCCCCAAGTCTTGTAGAAGGTTTCTGCATTCCCAAACAAGTTTAGAGCTTATTTGAAATGAGTTTATTGCCTTTAAAGCTGCTTGACTGTCGCTAAATATGTAGATCTTCCTATTTGAGTAGGATCTTCTAGAGCATTCATGTAGACAGTAAATGATGGCAAGCAGTTCCGCTTGAAATACTGTGGCATGTTTTCCTGCGGGCAATCCTTACTTTAGGTCTAACTCCACAGATTCCAGCACCTGCCTTTTCGTTCTGTTTGGAGCCATCTGTGTACTACACAATGTCTCCATTCGTAAGCTTGTAGTTTTCCTCTTTCCATTTCTCTCTTAGGTCAATAAGTACCTCGAAGGGTCTATGAAAGAGTAATCTTGTCTCCATGATGTCAGAGGGCATCAAAAGTATATGATCAAAGACTTTTTGGTTAATGCTAGTGTGGGACACTTGGCTGGAAAAATTCATCCACAATCCAGCATTTTCCAGTCTGTAAGAGCTTCTTCTGGCAACACCACTGATGAAGATATCAAGTGGGACAACAGAAAGAATAGTTTCCATGGCTCTGGTGGGAGTAGAGGACATAGCACCTGTTATACTCAAACAGGCAGCTCTTTGAAGGCTGTCTAGTTTGGTCTTAACAGTCAATTGTTCCGTCTTTTTCCACCAGACCACTGCAGCATAAGTCATAATAGGTCTAATAGCCATTGTATATAGAAAATAGGTCATCCTTGGCTTTAGATAATATGATTTACCAAGAACTCTTCTACATCGTAGAAGTCCTACTTTTGCTTGGTTTATTTTGTTTTTCAAATGCTGATTCCAGGTTAATTTAGTGTCCAGTATAACTCCCAAATATTTAACCTCATTCAGCATATTTACTTTTTCCCCCAACAGGGTAGGTGTATCTCTTTCGTCAATGCAGGTTCTTCTTCGCGTAAATGGGACAAGAGTAGTCTTTTGAGGATTTACTCTCAAATTCTTCTCACAACACCATCTTGCGATTCTGTTCAGGGTCCCTTGCATGATATTTGTCACTGTTTTTTCATCTATGCCTGATATGTATACGACGATGTCGTCTGCATATCCTTGAGCATAAATGCCGCTTTGATTGAGGTCTGCTATTAGGTCATCAACCACCAGGTTCCATTACAGAGGGGAGAGAACTCCTCCCTGAGGGAATCCCCTAGTGGGTCTAGCCTCAAGTGTTGCCCCAAACAACTCGGTTGTAATAATTCTGTCTGCAAGTAAGGAGTTAATCCAGTTGCAGATAAGTGGTTCAATAGCTCTGCCAGCAGCGGCAGCAGCGATTGAGTTAAAAGAAGTGTTATCAAAAGCACCCTCAATATCTAGGAAAGCTGCCAAAGAAATTTCCTTGTACTCCAGGGTCTTTTCAATCTTTACAACCAGGTGTTGCAAAGCCACCTCCGTAGATTTACCTGATTGATAAGCAAATTGGTTCTTGTGAAGAGGTCTGGTGCTCCTCAACACATCCCTGATGTGTCTATCAATCATCTTTTCCATGCACTTAAGTATGAAAGATGAAAGACTAATAGGACGAAAGTTCTTAGCCTGGTCATATTGGTTTTTCCCAGGTTTGGGCAGAAAGACTACCCTTGCCTTTCTCCATTGTCTAGGGATGTATTCAAGAGCCAGACTGGCTCTGAACATTTTGCACAGGATCTGTGAGATGAGTTCAGCCGATTTCTGAAGCATAATCGGCATTATCCCATCTGGTCCTGGAGTTTTATATGGTTCAAAAGAGTTGATAGCCCATAATACCTGTTTATCAGTAAAGAGTTTCTTGGCAACTATCCAATTTTCCTTCCTCACCTTTTTAGGAAATCCCAAGGGAGAGGGGTCCAATTCATTGGATACCGAGTTGGATTTGGGAAAATGTGTTTTGACCAGAGTCTCTATAACTTCTTGTCCAGTCTTGGTATAGCCTCAGGAATCATTCTTAAGAGTCCCCACCAAAATTGGCGTATCTCTTTTAAGAATTTTATGGAGTCTAGCACCTTCAGCAGTACTTTCAACTGAATCACAGAACTTCCTCCATGAATTCCTTTTGGCCATTCGAACAGCTTTTTTGTATTCTGCAAGTAGGCACTTATATTCTTCCCACTTACCAGATTTTTTTGCTTTTCTGAAAAGTTTCCTTACTGCCTTTCTCTGCCTCATGAGATCTTGGTTCCACCAAGAGTTTGGTTGTGTACCCTTTCTCATAAGCAGAGGACAGTTGTTAATATATGACATGTGGATCGCCTGCTGCAGACCATCTGCAAGCAGTTCCAGATCATAAGTGTCATAGATTTTTTGGGAAAAGTCCTCCAGGTAATTCTGGAGTTCATTATTGAATAAAGTCCAGTTCGTCCTTTTGGGATCCCTAAACGTTTTTTTCCAGTGATATTCGGATTTTAATAAAAAATGGATAAATTGATGGTCTGCCATTGAAGGCTTCTCATCAACATGCCATTTGTCAATATAACTACTTAGTTCTGGACTGGCTAAGGTTATGTCAAGTTCTTTCTTTCGTACACTGGTAATGAAGGTCGGTTTATTTCCTACATTTAAAATATCTAGGTTATTTTCAAGTATAAAGTCTAAGAGTAACTCACCTCTATCATTGATGTTTGAGCTGCCCCAGATTGTGTGGTGTGCATTCACATCACAACCAAGAAGTAATCCTGATTGCTGCTCTGCACACACAGTCAACAATCTCTTCAGTTCTGCACTCACAGGATCTTTTTCTTCATATGGCAGGTACCCAGAGCCTATCAAGATTTCTTTGGTTCTCCCGCCATCATGAAGTGTTAACTTAGCAACTGCCAAGTCCCTAGAACAGAGTTCATGAATCGGCAGTGCATCAATGTTGTTGTTGATAAGCAAGCAAGCTCTTGGAGAAGAGCTCGCAAGATCATAAATCAGCTTACCTCCACTGTCCCTTAATCCCCTGATGCCTTTTTTATACAACCAGGGTTCTTGAATTAGGGCAACGTGGATTCCCTCAGTCCGGAAGGCCCCACTGAGGTTGGCAGCAGCAAGTCTTTTATGCTGTAGGTTGATCTGCAGAAGCTTCAGGGACATGATCAGAGGAAGCAGCAGCAGATGATTTTTCCAGAATTCTGGCCTGCACTTGGGTAAAGCCTAAGTAAAATTTACTCTCTCTACCGATCAAGGTCTTGGCGTCTTGTTCTGGAACATTTACAACAATGGTTCTGCCCTCATTACCAGATTTCTGGTTGAGGATTCCCCATTCTGTGGCTGTTAGTCCTCCGTTCTGAGCTTCAATTTTCTGAAGAATCTCTTGGCCGGAGAGCTTGTTGTAGATAGCTGGGATCCTAGCTATGAATTTGGATGTTTTAACAATCCTACGTGCTTCGTCAACAAGAAGGGACAGGCCGTTCCATGGTGACATTTCTCTAACAGTTCTGGTCAGCCATTGACTGCTGTTAGAGTCAGCACATAGGATGATAAATGCCCCTCCTTCCAGACGACAGTACTTGAATCGAGGTCCGGTTCCCGAGGGAATGCCCTCAATTCTAGCCATTGCGTCTAGTTGGAAGGACGTCAGTTGGTCTTCTGACAGTTTCTGGTCTGGGTATCCTTCCACGACAACTGCCATCTTCACAGCTGACAAAGTGTCACTGTAACTTGGGTCTGTCTCGTCACCGGGTTTGGTCCTTTTTTTGGCTTTTTTCTCTTCAGAGAGGGGAGTGCTACCATCCGACCTTGGCCTCTTGGTAGAGGGTCTGATCGGGGTCTGTACCTCCTTTCTTCTGGGAGTAGTTTAAGCTTTGGGCTTTGGCCTTTTTTCTTCCCAGGTGCCCTTGGCTAATTTTCTCTCTTTGGTCAGCCGTTTTTTGGCAGCCCCAGAGATTCTTTTCTTCTGTAGGTTAATCCTATCAAGCCCCGAGACTACCTTTTGGAGATCGGGATCTCTTTCAAGGTCTGTCTGTAGGGTTGAAGGGCCTGCTACAGAAGATTGGGTTTCCATCATGGTCTGGTTTTCTTCCTCGTTGGAGTCGGTGTTTGTTTTTTGTTTGTTTTTATTGGTATCCATAAAAGGTTGTATTATTTGCAGGAAGTATAAAGTCCACCCCGCCAGAGCCTGCATGTCAGGGTAAGGCAAAATACTCCTAGAGGTCGCCAGGCACTCTAAGAGGCTCCGTTAAAGACACCACTTAACCGTTGGTGCCATGCACCCATCAGCACGGGTCGCATAACACTTTGGGTTGACGGGAACTGGTCCACGTCCCCTTATTCAATATTCGGGGGATATCCTGAGTAAGTTTCGGCTCAGGACATTCGGCTATCCGTCACCTGTCGACGCGCTCGGTAGCAGAGCTCATGCCCCGAGAATTCCCACCTTACTCAAAATGCTAAAACTTCAGAAAAAATAAATATTAAATGACTTGACATTTTTTTTGTTTGTCATTCTTAATACGTATTTGAAAAAAATAGGCATGGATTTTTGAATAAAATAGGCATGGATTTTTGAATAAAATAAAAACTTTTTTTTACAAATTTAAATGTTGAGAAATACCCGTTTTTTACGCTTTTTTTTACATATAGGTACAGTAATTATCGTTTCTCTCGGAAACTATTTTATTTATTCTAAATCCGATGCCTAAAAAGTTAGAGTATATTACTATTAGGAACATTAAAAAAAAAAAAAATGTGACAAAATATTGAAAAATGAAAAAGGAGATAACATTTGAAATTGGATGAAATTTTTTTTAAATTTTTAAATTTCGAAAATTTAGAGCACTATATGAACTTTTTTAAAAATAACATTTAGTTTTTACTTAGTAATACTTCCAAATATGTAAAAATTATAATTTTAAAGTCTTGAATAAAAATGTTTGAAAGATATCAAGTCCCCTTAAAAAAAAAGTATAAGCATATAAATTAAAATAAAAAACAAAAAGCTTCAACGAGTATTGAATTTTTCACTAAAAGAAAAGAAAGAAAGTTTCCTACTACTCGATTATTTAAAAATAATGGAGGATAATTTGTAAAAAAAAGTTACGAAAGGCGGGCAAACATTTCGTAAATTATTGTTTAAATACATAAGTAAATTTATTCAGTTATTTACTGTAACTGTTTCAATAAAATATTTTTATTTCTTTACTAAATGTTAACATAATAAATTATTTCGATAAAATATTGCAGGATAAGGGAATCTAGTCGATCATTAACGGAAGGTCACAAGCACTGAATGTGTCGCAGTGTGCCATCTCAAAACTATGGAAGAGGTTCTAAACAACTGAAAATGTTGCACGACGCAACGGTCAGTACCTGGTCGACCAAGTATTACAACCACTCGACACGGCCCTTATTTGACTGTTACTACATGACGTCAGAGAAAGATCTTGAGAAAATTAAAGTAGTTCAATTTCTTGGATCACCAACAGCAGTCACAGTTTTGAAGTACACTGTTTACAGGAAGCTTGTGAAAGTTGTTCTCTACGCCACACTACAACCATCAGCTTGCCTCCTTTTGAAATCTGCACCTAAACATGCTTATTTACGGTGAAGCTTAGGACATCGGCACTGGAGTCACTAACAATGAAAAAAGGTCTTGTCCAGTGATGTGTCCAGATTCACTTTAGAAATTGATTCTCATTGTACTATAATCTGAAGAGCGCATGGGAGTTATGGTCTAGGCTTGCTTGATATTAACCCTCTGGGGAATGGGCAAAATTATACAGTTGTTTTCCCTGCAATAATTTTTAAATTATATTTCTGATTCAAATATATAATTTTTTTTAATTATTTTTTATTTATTTTGTTTAAGTAAGTTTTAAACTATCGTCCTAATAAAAAGATTTAAAAAATATGTTATTTTAAATTTTATTTATAAATTTAAAAAGGTTGTGTATTGCTGGAAAAACTGGGGATCAAAGGACGTATATATATGCCCATGACCCTCAGAAGGTTAAATGGTCGAACGGATCTCCACACATCTTTGAAAAGGATGCTGTTACCGGAAAGAAAGTATAGAAACGAAGAGTTTGGGCCTACCGCTCGCCTTTTTCGAGGTGCTTTTAGTCCTGATTTTCTTTTAACGGATTATGACGCAACTCCTCAAAATGCATCCCCAATCGAAGACTTCTTTGAAAGTGTAGACATAAAACGCCTGCAGTGACCCTGCAACTTTTCTGGATTCAGTTCTATACAACATGCATCGAACATGTTCAGGAGGTATTACAGTCTTATCTCTCCCAAAAGAATTAAATTCTGTTCCAGAATTAAAACTGCTCTCTTACATTTTTGGAAATCTCTGAGCACGCAAATAATAAAATTCCTTATGGAAAGCATGGAAAGTCGTTGTGCAGCATGCTTGGCTGTTGGCCACACACCCTATTAATTTTCTGATTTCCATTGTTTAAATTTTTTTTAGTGAACTTGAAAATCATTTTCTTGTCATTTTTCTGGTAACCCTATTATTTGAATAATTTTTTTTTTTCATTATTATTATTGTTCTATATCATTTTCTTCTTCTTCAACATATTTCCTCCTGTATACCAAATTTCATTCAGTTATTTTATAAAACTTTTGAAATATTAAAAAAAAGAGCAAAATACCTACACAATTCTGGTCTTCCGAAATACTTGAGTAATAAGTTTTTAAAATATAAATCTCTTAACCTCTTCCAGAATATTTTCTTATCAGTCTCTCAATTTAGGTATCATAGAAACAGAAGTAGTATAAGTAAAATACGACATTGAAAAAAATTGGCCCATTCATGAAACTTGGCAAAAACGTTTAATTTATCATGAGAATGAATAATCAAATGAGTCCATAAAAAATATCTAGCAAAGAAGGGTTTTATTAGGAGAGTAGAGAGGAGGAGGGTGAGGGAATTTTAAAACTAAAAATTTAATTTTGGGACAATCTAAGCATGTGAATCATGTTTTTAGAGAATTTTTTATGTTGAATCGAAAGAAAAAAAAAAGCAAACACGGTATAACTAACTTAAAAAAAGTTACAGTTCTTTTTATAAACGAAAACATATGTAAAAACCGAGGAAAGGTAAAATGCGACATAAAAAAAAGAAAAAATTGGTCCGTTCATGAAACTTAGCTAAAACGTTTTATTGGTCATGATAATAAAGACACAAAAGAGTCCATAAAAATATGTATCATGAAGGGCGTTTTTAGAGAGAGGGGGGGGGGAGAGCTCTTTTTTTAAACTGAAAATTAATCTTGGTATAACTCAGGCATGTGACACATGTTTGTGGAGTATTTTTTGACGCTAAATAGAGTGAAAGCTTGACGATATAACTATCCTGTAAAAAGTTATAGTCATTTTATTAAAGAAAATACATGTAAAGGTGTATTTTATTTCATTACTTATTCTTTACCTCTTATACTTTTTTTAGTATATCAATTATTCATATCTACTTACATATTTTGTGAATACTATTTGGTACTTTTTCTATTAAATTTTAATTGTTTATTAACCTTTTCCACTTAATTTTGGTTCATTACGTATACTTTTGTATTACAATTGTTTTCGTTTATAAAATAGACAAGTGGACAATAACTTTTTATAGGATAGTTATATCTTTTGGGTTTTTTTTCATTCGATTCAGTGTTAAAAAATACTTCACACATAGTTCACATGTCTGGGTTATACCAAAATTAGTTTTCAGGTTACCCCCCCCCCCCCCTCAAAAAATGCCCTTCTATGTATGCTAGTATTTTTATGGACTCTTTTGTTTCTTTATTTGCCTGACAAATGAAACGTTTTTGCCAAGTTTCATGAACGGACCGATATTTTATTTCTGTATGTCGTATTTTACCTTTCCTCGGTTTTTACATGTGTTTTCTTATAAAAAGAACTGCAACTTTTTTTAGATTAGTTTTATTGTCTTCCTTTTTTTTACATTAAAATACTCTAAAAATATGTGTCACATGCCTAGATTGTTCTAAAATTAATTTTTCAGTTATAAAATGCTTACCATTCTCAACAAGCAATATTATATTTGTACTAAAATAGACTACAAACCACAAAAGATAGAAATCATCTAACATTTTAGGATGAGTTTTTACCCTAACCTGGATCGACATGTAGTTTTGTAATACCTTCGAGTTTCACGTAGGATTCTATAACATGCGTTCCAATTTAAAACAAGAAACTGATATGAGATATTTTAAGTAAACGATATACATTATTTTTAAGATTAATTTTTTAAAACTTATTTGCCTTAATAAGAAAAACTGCACAACTTTTTTTATATGAAATATTTACTTTGAATGACATAGAGCTTATAATTTCATAAAATAAAGTAAAGCTTATAATTCATAATAATATATTTGCTTTCACAATATAAAACTTATAATTCATAATTATACAAAGCATTCATAGTAAAAAGCTTATGATTCATAATAATATAAAGCATTCACAATATAAAGCACACAATTTTATAAAAATGTTAATTTCATATAAAAATTTAAAAGTGTCATGTTGTAATTCCTGGTAATTGAATGTGTTTTGAAATTGAATAATTACTACTGGCATAAAGAATGATATTTCTAATCTATTTGTTTTCGTATTTACAAATATTTTTACGATAAAGTAACAAGTAGGTCAAAACATACATTTTGAAAGCTTACGAGCTAAGTTCAATAAATGTTGAAAAAGTCACGTTTTTTTTTGTGTCAGCTTCTTTAAATTAGATTAGGAATGTTACACAATAAAAGAATTCACCATGTTCCTATACTGATATTTTTACAAACATTTTTATATTAAAGGAAAATTTACAACTTATAAACACGTACAATTTTAAATTCAACTAAGCAAGACAGTGCAAAGACCGTTGAAGTCTATTAACATACCTTAAATTATTTTATTTTGGAAAAAAAGTAGTTAAATACTCACATATAGAGTGTATTTTCCTTGAGTTCTGAAAAGCACGAAAATAATGAATAAGAATTATTCTTTATTCCTTTTCCTCCTTTTTTGTCATATATGTATTTGTTTTACATTTTCGGATAAAAAAACATTTTCCTTTACAAAATCAGCTTGAGTGAAATAACATTATACATTTAATTCCTGTCTAATGGCTTTAAAATGTGTCTATAAACATTTTTCAATAACACCTCTCGCGTATAACTTAATGTACACTTTTTATAATTCCTAATTATTTTCAGTTATTGTAACTATGGATAAATGCAATTATAGACTGTTTTCAACATATATTAATTAGGTCAGGGATTTGTTTTACGTGTTAATAATTGGTTCATGGAGTATATATGGTATGGCCTTTTCTTATTTTCATTAGGAAAAACATTGTTGAAATTGAAATCATAATTATTAAAATTGAAATCATATTTAAAATTGAAATCATAATTATTAAAATTGAAATCATAATTATTAAAATTTAAATTATTACAAAAATTAGAATGCAAAGAAAACATCAGAATGTTGGATATGTTTTTAGGTTCTATAAGTGTTAAGGCAAAACTGCTCGCTCTGATAGACTTTGCTTATAATTTTATTTTATTTTGTATAAAAAATACATTTAGCAGTCAATTACTAAATTATTTTTGTAAAAATACTTAAGCATCAATTCAGATTCTCATTCTTATTCCTTGATTCAATTTACAA
Source organism: Linyphia triangularis (assembly GCA_963978545.1). Taxonomy (NCBI): domain Eukaryota; kingdom Metazoa; phylum Arthropoda; class Arachnida; order Araneae; family Linyphiidae; genus Linyphia; species Linyphia triangularis. The sequence goes on along the minus strand of OZ021727.1, from coordinate 63,468,159 downwards.
TACTTTGTACAATCTTAATATAAAACTGCAATACGTAATGATGATAAACTCATTAGACATAAACGACAATGTGCTTGAGATTACTATCAATTTTGCATTTGAAGTAGTGGGCAAAGCTTATTGGCAAATAGCTTATGCTTTGGATCCCCTATTAAAAAAGGTGATTCTACATATTCACTAATGTTGTGCTAAATTTAGTGGGGAAAAAACTATGATTTTATTTATGAATGGTTTTATTAATAAATTATTCATATGTGAATCACTGTTTAATCCCAAAGTAAAATATTTTTTTTTTTTTTTTTTTTTTTTTTTATCATTTACAAAATTCAGTAATTACCTTTCCTTCTCTCATCAATTAAAACAAAAAATATGGCCAACGTTCGGATTCTTTTTTTGTTGCCTTGCGTATATTGTATTTTAAAAATAATAATAATAATAAAAAGATTTATCCAAAATAAAAAGCTCCTTTATTCACATATTAAATTTGGACACTGGAGATATCAAATTTTGTTATCGTTGCATGCATGTTCGAGCATTATTTATTCTATCCACGCTCAGATAAATAAACCATTTGCATAAATCAACTTTTTGAAACAAAGACTTTCCAAGTGGTGGAGACCACCAAAAAAATCTGACGCAAACTTTTGACCTTAATGTAATACTTTCAGTGCTCAACATTCACATTGGTTGATTGAAAGTAATAATCTAATTGAATTGCTAAATGTAAGAGGCTGATATCCAATTGAATACTTATATACATGTTCCCTTTTTTCATTTATCAATTTAGTTCTTAAAATGAAATAGTATTAAAGTTATACAAATTTATAGGCGATTTCGTAAAAAGGATGGTTCTTGAAATTCCAAGTAATAAGCATTTTATATAAATTCATGGAATTATTTCCTGTAACATGGATGCTGAAAGTCTTTACGACTTCACACTTTGACATAGGCAGAAATAAATCAGGTTGTCGATGAGTTAAAGTTGGTCATGATTCATTTTATTGCTAAGCACGAGGAACATCATTTAATCAAAACAAGACAATCCCTTATCCACCAAGCCAGAACGAGCAACACGACCGGAAGACTTTCAACACAACAAAAGGTCTTCCAGCCCGTTTAACTAAACACAAAAATCACCCGATCGAATCTGTAGACCGACTAATATTGTGACTATGAGGTTTTATCTCATCGTCAAAGTAGAAGCAAAGAGAAAAGAATAACAAAAACTAAAAAAAAAGGCTCTCGTTTTCCCCCTTTAAAAAGAATCCTTAGATGGAACTGATAGATAACTACCTGAGAAGAGCTTGAGAGCTGAAAAAAATGCAACAATGGCGGTTTGGGGGATCTCATTGTTACCCCATTGTTGAGAAGAATCTTTTCTATGGCCACGTGATTATCACACAAGCGTGAGAGACTGTCTGTAGGCGGAAATAACGATTTGGGCTTCGAACTTCCAAGGGAAATCCCCCGATGCATTGGTGTCTTCAGGTGGTTTTCCATTGTTGGAGGAACGAGAAGAAGCGCAATTTTGTCTTGTGTACTGAATCCGAGTAGATAAAACTGCACTTGAATTTGAGAAGAGCTTTGGTAGTTACTTCTTGTATTACAGTTTCTGGGATATACACGTGATAAGTCTTGGAAGATTGAGTTGACATGGATGTATTAAAAAAATTACGAGCAAAATACTTTTAACCAATGTTCATTTTCGAAAAGTATTTTTACTTTTTTAATGATTTGGTGTAATTTTACGCTTTTTTTAACGTTTTAACAATACTGAAAAAATTAATTTAAAGTCTATATTTCCTTTGTTAAAATACAATGATTAAATCGAATTCTAGTTTCGTGGTAAATTTTAATTACGACATTTCTTAGAAGTAGAGGTTACTGAAGGAATTTGTATTAGGTAATCAAACTAGTAAAGAACATTTATAATGCAGACACAATCATAACAAGCATTTTTTGCAAAGAAGGACCTTTAAGTCTAAAATCAATAATGCAACGCAAGATAAAAACACAAATATGTTTTCTTAACGCTCTTTAAATATTGTGCTTATATTTGTTACTATTGCACGCATTGGCTTAAAAAGCATAAAATTTTTAACAATATATGTTAAGTTCCAAAGAACTGATATCGAATAACAACTTCTGGATAGTACAATTTTGGTGATTGGCTTGGAACTGAAGAAAACTTAACAATTACCTAATTAGATCTAATAAAGATCTAATTAGAAACTTCCACCAAAACTAGCTAGAATAGTTATTATTACCAAGAATAATCTATATCTCGAGACAACATTACTTGAGCCTTGAGTATACGATGCAGGATGGATCCTTCCGCTTCAAGATATAGTCCCCGACAAATCACGACTGTTATAGAAATATCGATAGCCTGTGTATATATTGTTTTGTATTGTACTTAAATATATGTTAATAGCAAAAAGAAAATAATCACTTTTGAGTTTCAATTTTAACTAATATTTTACTTTTCTAACCACGGATACTATAAGAATTTTAACGAATCGGCCAAGCATCGTTCCAATTAGCCAATTAGGGTGCAGTACAACCGGTTACACATCCTTGTAGCTTATTCAATAAGCTCAAGTAAGTTTGTTTCAATATAAAGCATTTTATCTGCTTGCGAAGCATAAATCGCTTATAAACTATCTAGAAGTAGTTAAAGATCAGTATTACAAAGGTCCTTACTTTCTATTAACTTTCTCGAAAGATCTTAAAATTATTAAAAACTATTAAAGTATTTCTTATTGAAATCAAATCCATTTGAACGAATGATATGAAATCCATGTCTCAAAAAATAAAGTTAAAACAATTTTCATTTGAACTTGCCATTTTAAGAAATAACAGGTTTATACATCGAAATTTTTTTTAATTTTTATATAGGTTAAACTTTTATGTATTATTATTTTAATAACCGAAAAAATAAGTATAGATAATGATTTAAAACTAATCTACTTTATTTTCAACAAAACCTAACTAAATATATTCGTCATCCTCAAAATTCAATTAATTTTGGAAATATTTACTCTTTTATTCTTATACAAAAAGTTTCCTGAAAGGTTCAAACGAGTTAATTGTTAATATCAACCAAAAAAGTTCCATTAAAAGTTCTTCATTAGCTCTTAGTTTTGTAATTTAAGACTTCATACAATGTCTCTCTATTGTAGAAATTGACAAATAAAAACAATATTGTAATTGAATGCAATTTTAAAAAATGGTTAGCTGTCTTTATAGCAGAAATAGCACTAATTAAATTAAGAAAATGGTCAAGTGCGAATATTCACTCGTCGATTATTTGCACTTGTTCTCTTAGAGTACAAGCAAAAGAAAACGACATTTTTAAAAAAAGATAATAGCAGATTTGTAGAAATTACCTAAACAAGCTATTTTTTTATGTATTCTTTTACAGTTAATTAATTAATTTTTTTTTTCAAGGGTATTTAAATGTAGGTTCATTTGCCATATAACATGAGTATTTAAATATAGGTTTATTTGACATAGAAAAGATAAAAAATTATTGAACCTCTCACTATTTTTTTCTCAATATTACTTTACAAAAATATGAGAAGCTATAAGGGTTCTTTTACACGGGGAAAGACATTCGTGTCACACAGATTCGGGCCCGTATCACATACCTTTTCACGTGAGCACATAGTTGCGGACGTTTCACAAGCATATTTGAAGAGTTCGATCATAATTTTCAACCAGTGAATACAGAACGTGAATGGCGATGTTTAGAACTATTTAGTTATATTTTGAGATTTGTTTTATAATATAAGTATATAATTTTAAAGTGTGTACAAAAGAAAGTCGGGATTGCTATATTTTTTTTTATCTAAGAAGAAGACGAAGGGATATGGGTATATATATGAGTACATTCTATTAATGAACTGAGTCCTTCGTTTGGTGTTTTTAAGGGTAAGATTAGGGAGGAGAGTGGCAAGTTCTACAACACTTTTTCATGTCAGTTAGCACACTTGACACACTGTTAGAAAAACTGAAACGCACTTGCTGAAGATTGCAAAAAGATGAACGATTACATACAACCATTGGAAAGGCTGGCCGTTGAGTCGTATAAAATGGATGTTGATTATTTTCCTAGAGTTCTAATTTATTTTTACATGAGCGAAATTTATTTGAATGTATAAGTAATATATACTAAATATACAACACTGGAAATAGAATAAAAAAAAACTTTGTATTGCTTACAATAATAATGAGTGGATATTAGTAGTTGAACAAACAACTATGAAAATACAGGTACTGATAAGTAGTACTAATATATCAGCGGCTTATAATGAAAATGTATTAACTCCCTCAAATTTTTAAGAGAGTGATAAAATCTTATAAATTTGTATTCTATCATAAACTTAGCATTTTTGTATTTCACTCATATATTACAAATTTATTTCAGTTCTCAAGTTGCAGCTTTTACTGATCGATAGACTTTTCTTCCTATTTCCAAAATACCAAAAAAGTATTTGAGACTAAAGGTGGCACTAGAACCGTTTTCACTCTAAGCCGACGATATGTCTTAGAAAAAAAAGTTTGAATACTTGTTTACATTGGAAAAATGTTTTTTTTTTTTTTTTTAATTTTTTTTTTTATAAAACTCACAACTTATTTTACTCTTAAAAGTGTTAGGAAAATAACATATATGTATAAAAAATTATTAATTTTATGATATTTAATTGATTAGTTAAAATCTAATTATCTAATTAGGGTTTAATTGGACCAGTCATAACTCAATTTGTGATTTATTTAAAATTTTAAATATAACTCCTAATGATGCACAATGATTTGTTACAGGGAACATACTAAAATTTTATACATAACTTAATTTTTTTATGGTATATTTTGTTTTATAAGTATTTAAAATAACTCATTTTATATAAAAACGTCAAGAATCAAAATGAAGTTAAAATTTATGGATGAGTTGGTAGTTTTTCTGTTCTACATTATACACTTTAAATTAGAATAAAAATTTGCATTGGTTAATTCAAACTGAAGTTATCCCTGGAAACTTCGGGGATATAGCGTACGCAGCCGCATCGTGTGAATACCGCTAAATTTTGATACATGCTGACGTCATACGGGTCCGCACGAAGATTTCAAAGCTCTGCGCATCGTGTGAAAGGGTCTATTCAAAATACATTGGGGAAACTACTTGTGGACCCCTACCCACATCTTTGCTTTAAAATTAAAGATACTTTGAAAATTTGTGCAACTACCTGTAAATTTTGTAATTAATAAGGAGAGGGGGGGGGGGCTATTTTATGATACGTTTATACTTATTACTTCGAATCTAAGGTATTTGATAAATCCAAACTATTTTCATGTGAAAATTTTCATGTTATTTATGGCTATTTTTTCCTACGTATAAATTTTGGAATTTAGGTGAGGGACATGTATTTTTTTACATAATTGAATTTCCTTCTTTGAACCTAAGATATTTAATGAAACAAAACTATTTTCCTGTAAACAAGTCATTACCAAACCTCATTCGCCATATTTTCCCCCGAATTTTTTTCATCTCTAAGTTTCGTAATTTTTAGACGTGCAGCATGTTTTCACAGTTAAATTGAAAGTTTTGCTTATAAAATTTATTTCAAGCAACACATGTTACAAAATTTTCACAAATGTATATGATTTAATTTCCAATCCCAACGTAATAATAGAAATAAAAATATATATATATTTTTTTTTCAAAATAATTTTTTTAAATTACAAACCTTTTTAAGTTTTTACATTTCGTCGATGTATGGCTTTGTCGCATTATGCAAATGATAGTGTTTTAGACTGACTGACTGATGGGGTTCTTCAAGTGTTTCAGTTTTGACTTTAGGACACAGTAGTAGTAAACAATATTGAAATATCAAGTACGTGATCTAGAGAATTAAGCTAGTTAATAGAAAATTTATTTCGTTAATTTATTGTTTACTAACATTAGAAATTCTCCTAACTTCGTTCTATGTAAAAAAGAGGGGAATCTTAACTACTCACTAAACATGTTGTTTTGACTGCTATACTTTGTTTCTATAAATTTAACATATATGCAGTATGATAATAAGAATAATACAAATTAATTACATTAAATAGTTTTTACTTTTTTTTTAAACATACTTTACGTTTAGTTTGATTAATTAATTATAGATTACCTTATATATTTAAAAATGAAATAGTCTTACTTTAAAATTCATAGCCTTACTTCAATAGTGTTATTTCAAAAAGCATTTCTTTCAAATTCGTTAACTATTCAATATGATCATTAGCCTTTCAAACTCATTCTAGGGTAAGATTGAAATACACTTTACTCCATTTGTTTTAAATGCATACGTAATTACTCCAATTCCTAATCAATATTAGTACATCTTGACGTGTGATATGGTAATAAAATAAATAGACTTTATGCAATACAATCTCCTTCAACAAAACAGTAATTAACGCTAATGGTTCAACTGATCAAATTCATTTTTTAACGCTTGATTTCTTTTCACTCATTCCTGCTAATTATTCATTACTAATGCATAATATATAATTAAGGAATACAGACATAATTTAAAAGAAAATTTTCAACTCAACGAACTTTGTTTAAACTAAAACCAAAGTCGTCAAACGTTTGAATAGGCAAGTCTCATTCTTGATGCTACGTGAGATAGTGATTTGTTTTAAAGAACAAAAGTATTAGAAATCGACTGTTTCCATAAGAGAAGCGAAGCCCGAACAATACTAAACAATACAAAATTTGTGTAATACACAATATCATTATAATCTTCGGAATAAATAAAAAAAACTCAGTCTCCAACTTTTGAGCCTTTTTGGCAAAAACAATGACCCACATGGGTTAATTGATGATTGTGAAGGTAATAGTGGAGTTTTGTTGACGCTCAGGATAGCGCAACGTTGTTTTGTTAAGAAGTAATAGCGAAAATGCAATTATTGAGTACAATGTTTGAACTGAACATTTTCTTCGAGTGTTAAGCAATACATTTTGTGCTGGGATATTAATTAATTGTTCATGTGTTTTTTTTTTTTTTTTTTTTTTTTTTAAACTGGGTGTTGTGAATTAGGATACGAACATGTAACACATTATGCAAACTAGGTTGCTGCTTAATAATTAATATGCATAATTGTTCCTACAAAATCAACATAATGGCTAAGTAATCTTGTTTTATTTGTTTTTAAAAAAGTTTAGTGGTCAAGGAACTAGATGTCAGGCGAATTTGTGCTACCTCATGTAAAAGTAATGTGTTTTCAGTCCACTTGAATCGGTAACTATAACATACAGCGTGTCCCCGTATAACCTGGCCGACCTTTATTTTCGATACCGTTGGTCCTAGGTGCATAGTTCCAATTGAAGAAATGTTTGAAATCGTTAAAATATTTTTACTGAATAGTTTTTAAGTTCGGAAAGGGGTTGGTATAAAAATTACGGATTGTAAATTTTTATATGGTCCCTAGTTCCCTTAACTCATATTTAGAAAAATGTTCCCCATGGTTGGTTGTATTCAGATTATCTGGCGCCGTCAGCAACACGAGGGCTATAATGCGCCGAAACATTCGTCATTAGACAAGCCAACATACATTTACAAACACCCATGCCAACACGGGACTCGAACCCGCAACCTCGCGGTCTAGAAGCTAGCACGCTAACCACTATACCGTTTGGTCGGCAAATGTTCCCCATGAAAAAACATTTCAAACAAAAAAAGAATCGAAATTTGTACGACCAATATTCATGGAGATACAAAAAATTGAATTTAGTGACTTATACCACTTTACACCCGTGGTCATTAACATATTTTAAGGGCATGTACACAAAATGAAATACAGGGAATGAGCAATTGCGTTTGGAAAATTATTCTCTAATATTACTATGTAATCGAAATAGGCGAGTGGCTGCAAGACAATATGCAATTAAATTTTCTAATGCTTAATTTCCAATGGTAAATTTCTAAAAATTTCCAAATTTTTAAATGTTGTAAAGCGTTTGCGAGAAACGGGTAGCATAGGAAGACGTCCGCGATCCGAAAATTCCAGAGTGGTATTTTGGGCTATGCTGTTGCTTTCCCTTATTCAGTGTCAAGGACATTAGTGAAGCATGTGGATACTCAAAAACCCATGTGTGGAGAGTCTTAAATCGACACGGTGCACATTCTTATCGCCCGCGATTGGTGCAAGAGTTTTTGCCCGGGGATGAAAATAGATGGTTTGATTTCTGCAATTTCCTCATGAACAAGCTAGAGTTGGATTCATTATTTGTGAATAACATTCTAGTTTCTGATGAGTGCACGTTTTTAAGAAATGAGGTAGTAAATATTCAAAACACACACTTTTGGTCCCTGCGAAATCCCCATGTAATCCGTCCAAACAAGCGTCAACTGCGATGGTCCGTTAATGTTTGGTGTGGCATATGGAAGGAAGCGTTAGTAGAGACCTTTCTTTTTTGCTGATACATTAACAGGTAAAAAGTATGCGAACCTGTTACAGTGACCATTATCTGACTTTCTGGATGACCATGTCGTGTTAGCAGACCTTCAGACCTTATAAAGATGTGGTTTCAACAGGATGATGCACCACCCTACAAGCAGCTTCCTGCCGAACAATACTACACAACATGTTTCAAGACAACATAATAGGCTATGGAGGTCCTGTAGAATTGCCTCCTAGATCTTCAGATCTAAGTCCTTTAGATTTCTTTCTTTGGGGATTATTGAAAAGCAAGGTCTATGAAAAAAAATCTACGAGTCTATTAGATTTGCCGAATCGAACTTTATCCGCTGCCATGTATATTACGCTTGTAATGCTGAAAAATGTGAAGATGAATTTGAATCACGTGTGCGCTTAGGTATATTAGTCGAAGGAAAACATTTCGAGAATTTAGGCGGTGAACAACAACTTGTTTGCCGTAATCAAACCTAGTCTAGAAGCTTGTACTCATTCCGATAAGACGATATTTTCTCATTTAAATTTATGTACGGGCCCCCCAAATAGCGTTAAAACTTTAAACTCTAATAACACCGTTGCTATTGGTCGAAAAAATTTCAATTTTTTTTTATTTAAAATGTTTTTTCATGGGCAGCATTTTTCTAAATATGAGTTGGGGGAACTGGGAACTGGGGACCGTATAAAAATTTATAATCCGTAATTTTTATACCAATCCCTTTGCTAATGTAAAAACTATTCAGTTAAAATATTTTAACGATTTAAAGTATATCTTCAATTGGGACTATGCATCTAGCACCAACGGTGTCGAAAATAAAGGTCGGCCAGGTTATACGGGAACACGCTGTATAATGTCTTCAAGTAAGGTTTATATAATACTAAAGGACACCACAAGATATTTTAATTAAAACATTAGTTTCAATTGTAAAGACAAAATCTCAAACAGATATTTAAATTACTTGGGTGAAAAGGAAAAAATACAGTTCACTTTTAAATATACTATACACAAGTGTTAAGTCTTAAGTACATTTAAATTCAAGTTTAATTGTAGGTATTTTTAAGTACATAGGCTTAGGTGTTTTAAATATTATCTCTTTCACAAACAGTACTGCCCATTAAATAAAATAAAATGAACTAAAAAAAATTGTTAAAAATACATATAAAAAAAACCTTTTAAAATTGAATAACATTTATATTGTATTTTTTATTAAGGTGAATACTTAATTTATTTGTATCACAACTGTTTTGAAGCATTTTTCATTAAAGTGGAATAAGAATTTCTTTTTTCTTTGTATAAGTACAATGAAATTTTCCTTCACATAAAACAATTAGAAAACATGTTAAAACTTTTTAAAATTAAAAGGCATTCATATTATATATTTTTTTATAAAGTTGAATGCCTTCAAAGTTTATGTGTATCACAATCAGGTTGAAATATTTTTCATTAAAGCGAAATTAGAATCACTTTCTTCTTTGCATACATACGTCTAGGTTTGATATCAATTAAACAACTTGTTTATTTATGAGCTAGAAAACCTTGTTCTTATTAAGAAAGGAATTAAGTAAAACATATGATACTGATTGATATATAGTTTTTTAGAAATGGAAGGAGTAATATATGAGATTTGTATGAGTTCACAGCCTAAAAATTTTATTAAATAAAAAATTTAAATTTTGAGTTTATGTAAGTCATTCATTCTTGTTGCAATTTCTTGAAGAATTTGTCTGTAGTACTTTAGGTTGCATCTGTTATGCTGATCTTTAAAGTTTCAATATTACAATCCCTTGCGGCTAATACTGCCTCTTTGATATTGAAAATTTGTGGACGAGTATTGCAGATACTTTTTTATTTGTTACTGAGAAAATGTTGAACATGCAGTGAAATTATTTCTGAGTTTGTCTCTTTCAAGATACAAAGGGACACTACAAGAATGACTTTAAGTTTGGCTAACCTAATTGATGTTTATTCGCATCTAGCACTTCCAATTAACCAGATATTCATTAGTATTGAAATTTTTGTGAAATTTTTTTTTTTTTTAACCCGGAAGGATTTTCAGCTCATTCTGTATGTTATTGAAAACTCATTTCTTGTGCTTTTCTCCTCTAGCACATAAAAAAATATGGTAATGCATTTCTACCAGGAGAATAGTTTTCTCCTGACAGTCTGATCTCTTTAGAAACAAGACTCGTCGATTTAGAATAGGGATGATTCAAGCAGGAAATTGTCGTCCAAAGTCCATAAAATAAATAAATAAATAAATAAATAAATAAACAAACAAATAAATAAATGTCTTTTTCCAGGAAAATCTTCGTAAATAATATAATCCATAAAATCAAAATTTTTAATTTAAAACATTTATATGCATTGATAATTTTTATTATCATTAACATACCACCGATTATGTTGTCAGCATATACTTGGTGTTTGCATCTCATTTTAAATATTAAAAACATCTCTATCAGAAAAATATGTATCATACTAAGTTTTAAAATTTACTTATAAAAATGAAAGTGAATTTATGCACTCACGCTCAAATATTTTTTATTTATTTTGATTAAAATAATTTGGGCAACAGGAAAGAGTTTCAACAATGATCTGTTAAAATTCTTACACTTACAGCGTTACTATGCGACGAAACGTTGAATTGACTGGACCACTCTCCATAGTAAATTTATGCATTCACATACAATGATCTTTTATTTATTCTGATTAACATAATTTTGGAAACAGGATATAGTTTCAACAATATCAGTTAAATGGGATTTATTAGTACTTTTAGAGATTATAGAAGTAGATATTAATGTAGAGATATCAAGCAGCCATTTAGTTACAATGACAGTAGCCAATGTCGATTTCATCGACAACGAATCTGTTTGTCAAGTTTCAGCTCGATCAGATGACGGCAAGTGGATTAATTAGGCTTCCTCAGATTTGCCTGGCAACCACACATATACACTCAAAATTGAAGCTAAATAAGGGATGTAAAAATGGGGCTAACCTTGCTTCTATGGTAACAGACAAAGATAGAGAATGTGGTGGGAGCTATTCTTGTGAGAGATTGACAGTAATCGCGTATATTATTTAGGTATATCGGAGCAACTCTAACATACCAATTTAAAATGTGCAAAAATAACGATGGTTTCGTATCGTCCGTACATCCATCAAAGCTGAAAATTGCATTTTCCATACGTTTGAAACTACTGATTTAAATTAATGAATGAGGAATCAGTTTTTTCTGTTGAGGGTCAAATTGGGTTCTAACAAAAATTCAGATATGTGCATAGATCTAAAAGTTGTTAAATTAAGAATTCGTTCTTTTAACGTGGTTGCAATGAATAATGACAATTATTTACCACAACGGATATGTAATGCTAGGTCTTCAGTTCCAATTTAATTTTCAGCTGTTACAACGAATATGTTGTCTTTCAGTAAAAGATTAATTAACCATTTTTCAGTTTTAATTTCTACAGTAATGTAGTGATATCAATATCTCTTGTTCAACGAATATTTGGTAAGATTTTCCGTTAAGTATTGGCAAACTGACTAAAATACATGTTTTTTTTTCACATTCATTCTGTCAATATACCATCGGATAAGAAAGTCCAAAGTCTCAAACTAATAATTGCATAAATACTATTTATTTGCTGCGTGTTCTTGAAACAAAATTCGCTTTTGAACCTCTATAATTCCCATTATGAACACATTTTCAAATTTGTATTACACAAAACTTGAACTTATTAAAAAAAAAAAAAAAAGTCTCATTTGTATTTTATAAATTAAGACCTATCCATAAATTTAACTAAGAGCAGCTGGTTTATCAATGTTTTTTTTTTCGAAAAAGAATTAGTGATGCATAATCCCCACCATTGTTTTTTCTTAACAATACTCTATCTGGTTGAAGGACCCTTCGCCGAGTTATTTCTGTTGTTGAAAGGAAACAGATGGCTTTTAACTGCTTATATGATGAATTGATGGGCATTCTTCTTTAAATGGCCCCTGATGGTCAGCAACTGTTGTGAAGCAACATGTGAACTAGGAAGAGCATTTATTACTGTAATTGACTCAAAGTGTAATGTTGTAGGAATTCATTTTGTCCTTGTGTTAGCATTGAGCTGACAAATGAAGCTTTTAAGCTGAAAATATTTTTACTCCTTTTGGAAAACGTTATTGAAAAAATTGCATTTTTTCTTACATCAAACAGGTTTTCATTTGACTTTATGAATAAACCGTATAATATGTTTTTTAATAGTAGAAGATAATGTATTTCTTTATTTATAAAAGTTATAGAACTTAAAAAATTAAAAGTGAAACTTAAAAATATTTGCAATTTTCCAGGATAAATTTTGCAAGGAAAAAACATCTGTTTTCCTTAATTTCAGAACTCAGTTCGTAAGCACAAAAGGAACATATTCGGTACTTGTTTTTTTGATTTTAAAGTTGAACAAATTTCGCTGCATTAGAGGCATTGATTCAAACTTATTTTTTATTAATTTTACTGCTCCTAGTTGGTTTCTCTCTCTGTTTCTTCTGTATATCTATTCTGCTACCGTTCGTTTCATTTTGCTTATCTTTCAGCTATTGCAGATTCAAGTTCATTTACATATGAACTGGCTGTTTACTTCTTCATTGAGTTTTTCTTTTTAAAGTAGCATTCACGTTTACCGACTGCTCTTATGAAGCACTGGAACAATTTCATTTGAACTCTCTGAAAACAATATAACCCATACAAACAAAGTTTTTAATATAAAATATTCATATGTATCACCAAATTTTATATGCAATAGCAACTTCTTGAGATCAGATCGAGCATTTCTAGTGTTTGACCATTAAGCACAAAAAATCTATTCCGAACTATTTACTAACTTCTTTTATGCCACCAAAACTTAACTGAATACATTGCCATCAACAACGAGTCTATCTACCATGATTCAGATTAATTGGATGATGGAAAACGGGTTATTTAGCCCTCCGCAGATTTTGCCTCGTCAACCTTAATAGGGAAAGGTTTCAGTAATTAAATATCGACACTTTGAACATGTCTGAATTATGCTTGGAAGAATGCAGTAGAAACCTGTTTAAAAGCGTCCTTTGGAAACAATATTTACAAAAGTATTGTTTTGAAATTTTGAACCAGATATTATAACAGTAATAAAAACTCATTATCAAAATTTATAAAGAAAATACTTGGGTGTTTTAAAAACACTTACAAAAGTATTTATTAATTACCTTATAAAAACTTACAAAATATTTATAGTAACAAAAGTTATTTTACGTTAAAAATTTTTAATGAGCTTTTATTACTGTTATAATACCTGGCGAAAAATTTCACATGTTTTTGAGCAATATTGCGACTGATATTGTTGGCCAAAAAATGAAGCATTCGATTTAGAGGGAAAGGACAAGCTGATGTACACTCTTAACAACACTATGAAACTGTGAAATATTGAAAGTATGTAGACGTAATGGCTCGGCACCCTTACAAATCAATTTTGTCCACAATGCAGTAAATACATTGATAGCAAATACAAATACAATTTTTAAGATCAACGATAGGCTCAAGTCCCATCAGGGTAGGTCAAGTAAAATATAAACATTTATATCAATCGAATTTACATACATAACATAAAATACAAAAATTGATGAATGGCATAGTAGAAAACACAGAATTTACAGAATAAAAAGTAGAAACACCAAAATTGCATATTACATAACAGAGGCCAAGATAATTAATTTCACACAAAATTAACATAATAACACCACATACAATTTAATATACACATTATTTCAGGATCATACATAATTAAAACAAAATATTTCAGGATCATACATAATTTATACATAATAATACAGTACAATATACAAAGTTGACAGTGCTTGACAGGAAAAATGCAATACATAATGCAAGCTGACAAAGTTTGTAGAATCCAAACATACGCAATTATAAATACTGCCCTTTTTATCACTGAATAACCAAATATAGTACACTAAACAACCCAAATTAAATACATAAAAATTTTGTAGCGCAAAATATAAGTTACTTACCCAACCAGTGTAATCCAATCATTTCCCATTGATGATTTCCCAGTGCATATCTAACTGTTTCTTAAAACTCCTTACACCCACAGAATTTACAAAATTTGCAAGCAAATCATTCCAATCATTGCTTGTTCTATTGTAAATATAGAGTTTTCGTTCGTCCCTATTCAATTGAAATTTGAACGATTTACTCCCATTTCTTTGCGTCCTATTCTCAATGACAAATTCTAAACTTCTACACCCTTCTGAGTAATAAATATAAACAAATGAATAATCCTCCTTTGCCCTTCTTTCCGGCAGTGTTATACATAGTATACATATTTCATTTTTACAATCGATCCTTATATGCTATGCTCGAAGTACCCTGAATTATTTTTTTGCTCTGTGTTGATTTTTTACAAGCAGATCAATGTCCTTTTTTAACCAAAAAAAAAAAAAAAGTCTCATTTGTATTTTATAAATTAAGACCTATCCATAAATTTAACTAAGAGCAGCTGGTTTATCAATGTTTTTTTTTTTCGAAAAAGAATTAGTGATGCATAATCCCCACCATTGTTTTTTCTTAACAATACTCTATCTGGTTGAAGGACCCTTCGCCGAGTTATTTCTGTTGTTGAAAGGAAACAGATGGCTTTTAACTGCTTATATGATGAATTGATGGGCATTCTTCTTTAAATGGCCCCTGATGGTCAGCAACTGTTGTGAAGCAACATGTGAACTAGGAAGAGCATTTATTACTGTAATTGACTCAAAGTGTAATGTTGTAGGAATTCATTTTGTCCTTGTGTTAGCATTGAGCTGACAAATGAAGCTTTTAAGCTGAAAATATTTTTACTCCTTTTGGAAAACGTTATTGAAAAAATTGCATTTTTTCTTACATCAAACAGGTTTTCATTTGACTTTATGAATAAACCGTATAATATGTTTTTTAATAGTAGAAGATAATGTATTTCTTTATTTATAAAAGTTATAGAACTTAAAAAATTAAAAGTGAAACTTAAAAATATTTGCAATTTTCCAGGATAAATTTTGCAAGGAAAAAACATCTGTTTTCCTTAATTTCAGAACTCAGTTCGTAAGCACAAAAGGAACATATTCGGTACTTGTTTTTTTGATTTTAAAGTTGAACAAATTTCGCTGCATTAGAGGCATTGATTCAAACTTATTTTTTATTAATTTTACTGCTCCTAGTTGGTTTCTCTCTCTGTTTCTTCTGTATATCTATTCTGCTACCGTTCGTTTCATTTTGCTTATCTTTCAGCTATTGCAGATTCAAGTTCATTTACATATGAACTGGCTGTTTACTTCTTCATTGAGTTTTTCTTTTTAAAGTAGCATTCACGTTTACCGACTGCTCTTATGAAGCACTGGAACAATTTCATTTGAACTCTCTGAAAACAATATAACCCATACAAACAAAGTTTTTAATATAAAATATTCATATGTATCACCAAATTTTATATGCAATAGCAACTTCTTGAGATCAGATCGAGCATTTCTAGTGTTTGACCATTAAGCACAAAAAATCTATTCCGAACTATTTACTAACTTCTTTTATGCCACCAAAACTTAACTGAATACATTGCCATCAACAACGAGTCTATCTACCATGATTCAGATTAATTGGATGATGGAAAACGGGTTATTTAGCCCTCCGCAGATTTTGCCTCGTCAACCTTAATAGGGAAAGGTTTCAGTAATTAAATATCGACACTTTGAACATGTCTGAATTATGCTTGGAAGAATGCAGTAGAAACCTGTTTAAAAGCGTCCTTTGGAAACAATATTTACAAAAGTATTGTTTTGAAATTTTGAACCAGATATTATAACAGTAATAAAAACTCATTATCAAAATTTATAAAGAAAATACTTGGGTGTTTTAAAAACACTTACAAAAGTATTTATTAATTACCTTATAAAAACTTACAAAATATTTATAGTAACAAAAGTTATTTTACGTTAAAAATTTTTAATGAGCTTTTATTACTGTTATAATACCTGGCGAAAAATTTCACATGTTTTTGAGCAATATTGCGACTGATATTGTTGGCCAAAAAATGAAGCATTCGATTTAGAGGGAAAGGACAAGCTGATGTACACTCTTAACAACACTATGAAACTGTGAAATATTGAAAGTATGTAGACGTAATGGCTCGGCACCCTTACAAATCAATTTTGTCCACAATGCAGTAAATACATTGATAGCAAATACAAATACAATTTTTAAGATCAACGATAGGCTCAAGTCCCATCAGGGTAGGTCAAGTAAAATATAAACATTTATATCAATCGAATTTACATACATAACATAAAATACAAAAATTGATGAATGGCATAGTAGAAAACACAGAATTTACAGAATAAAAAGTAGAAACACCAAAATTGCATATTACATAACAGAGGCCAAGATAATTAATTTCACACAAAATTAACATAATAACACCACATACAATTTAATATACACATTATTTCAGGATCATACATAATTAAAACAAAATATTTCAGGATCATACATAATTTATACATAATAATACAGTACAATATACAAAGTTGACAGTGCTTGACAGGAAAAATGCAATACATAATGCAAGCTGACAAAGTTTGTAGAATCCAAACATACGCAATTATAAATACTGCCCTTTTTATCACTGAATAACCAAATATAGTACACTAAACAACCCAAATTAAATACATAAAAATTTTGTAGCGCAAAATATAAGTTACTTACCCAACCAGTGTAATCCAATCATTTCCCATTGATGATTTCCCAGTGCATATCTAACTGTTTCTTAAAACTCCTTACACCCACAGAATTTACAAAATTTGCAAGCAAATCATTCCAATCATTGCTTGTTCTATTGTAAATATAGAGTTTTCGTTCGTCCCTATTCAATTGAAATTTGAACGATTTACTCCCATTTCTTTGCGTCCTATTCTCAATGACAAATTCTAAACTTCTACACCCTTCTGAGTAATAAATATAAACAAATGAATAATCCTCCTTTGCCCTTCTTTCCGGCAGTGTTATACATAGTATACATATTTCATTTTTACAATCGATCCTTATATGCTATGCTCGAAGTACCCTGAATTATTTTTTTGCTCTGTGTTGATTTTTTACAAGCAGATCAATGTCCTTTTTTAACCAAAAAAAAAAAAAAAGTCTCATTTGTATTTTATAAATTAAGACCTATCCATAAATTTAACTAAGAGCAGCTGGTTTATCAATGTTTTTTTTTTTCGAAAAAGAATTAGTGATGCATAATCCCCACCATTGTTTTTTCTTAACAATACTCTATCTGGTTGAAGGACCCTTCGCCGAGTTATTTCTGTTGTTGAAAGGAAACAGATGGCTTTTAACTGCTTATATGATGAATTGATGGGCATTCTTCTTTAAATGGCCCCTGATGGTCAGCAACTGTTGTGAAGCAACATGTGAACTAGGAAGAGCATTTATTACTGTAATTGACTCAAAGTGTAATGTTGTAGGAATTCATTTTGTCCTTGTGTTAGCATTGAGCTGACAAATGAAGCTTTTAAGCTGAAAATATTTTTACTCCTTTTGGAAAACGTTATTGAAAAAATTGCATTTTTTCTTACATCAAACAGGTTTTCATTTGACTTTATGAATAAACCGTATAATATGTTTTTTAATAGTAGAAGATAATGTATTTCTTTATTTATAAAAGTTATAGAACTTAAAAAATTAAAAGTGAAACTTAAAAATATTTGCAATTTTCCAGGATAAATTTTGCAAGGAAAAAACATCTGTTTTCCTTAATTTCAGAACTCAGTTCGTAAGCACAAAAGGAACATATTCGGTACTTGTTTTTTTGATTTTAAAGTTGAACAAATTTCGCTGCATTAGAGGCATTGATTCAAACTTATTTTTTATTAATTTTACTGCTCCTAGTTGGTTTCTCTCTCTGTTTCTTCTGTATATCTATTCTGCTACCGTTCGTTTCATTTTGCTTATCTTTCAGCTATTGCAGATTCAAGTTCATTTACATATGAACTGGCTGTTTACTTCTTCATTGAGTTTTTCTTTTTAAAGTAGCATTCACGTTTACCGACTGCTCTTATGAAGCACTGGAACAATTTCATTTGAACTCTCTGAAAACAATATAACCCATACAAACAAAGTTTTTAATATAAAATATTCATATGTATCACCAAATTTTATATGCAATAGCAACTTCTTGAGATCAGATCGAGCATTTCTAGTGTTTGACCATTAAGCACAAAAAATCTATTCCGAACTATTTACTAACTTCTTTTATGCCACCAAAACTTAACTGAATACATTGCCATCAACAACGAGTCTATCTACCATGATTCAGATTAATTGGATGATGGAAAACGGGTTATTTAGCCCTCCGCAGATTTTGCCTCGTCAACCTTAATAGGGAAAGGTTTCAGTAATTAAATATCGACACTTTGAACATGTCTGAATTATGCTTGGAAGAATGCAGTAGAAACCTGTTTAAAAGCGTCCTTTGGAAACAATATTTACAAAAGTATTGTTTTGAAATTTTGAACCAGATATTATAACAGTAATAAAAACTCATTATCAAAATTTATAAAGAAAATACTTGGGTGTTTTAAAAACACTTACAAAAGTATTTATTAATTACCTTATAAAAACTTACAAAATATTTATAGTAACAAAAGTTATTTTACGTTAAAAATTTTTAATGAGCTTTTATTACTGTTATAATACCTGGCGAAAAATTTCACATGTTTTTGAGCAATATTGCGACTGATATTGTTGGCCAAAAAATGAAGCATTCGATTTAGAGGGAAAGGACAAGCTGATGTACACTCTTAACAACACTATGAAACTGTGAAATATTGAAAGTATGTAGACGTAATGGCTCGGCACCCTTACAAATCAATTTTGTCCACAATGCAGTAAATACATTGATAGCAAATACAAATACAATTTTTAAGATCAACGATAGGCTCAAGTCCCATCAGGGTAGGTCAAGTAAAATATAAACATTTATATCAATCGAATTTACATACATAACATAAAATACAAAAATTGATGAATGGCATAGTAGAAAACACAGAATTTACAGAATAAAAAGTAGAAACACCAAAATTGCATATTACATAACAGAGGCCAAGATAATTAATTTCACACAAAATTAACATAATAACACCACATACAATTTAATATACACATTATTTCAGGATCATACATAATTAAAACAAAATATTTCAGGATCATACATAATTTATACATAATAATACAGTACAATATACAAAGTTGACAGTGCTTGACAGGAAAAATGCAATACATAATGCAAGCTGACAAAGTTTGTAGAATCCAAACATACGCAATTATAAATACTGCCCTTTTTATCACTGAATAACCAAATATAGTACACTAAACAACCCAAATTAAATACATAAAAATTTTGTAGCGCAAAATATAAGTTACTTACCCAACCAGTGTAATCCAATCATTTCCCATTGATGATTTCCCAGTGCATATCTAACTGTTTCTTAAAACTCCTTACACCCACAGAATTTACAAAATTTGCAAGCAAATCATTCCAATCATTGCTTGTTCTATTGTAAATATAGAGTTTTCGTTCGTCCCTATTCAATTGAAATTTGAACGATTTACTCCCATTTCTTTGCGTCCTATTCTCAATGACAAATTCTAAACTTCTACACCCTTCTGAGTAATAAATATAAACAAATGAATAATCCTCCTTTGCCCTTCTTTCCGGCAGTGTTATACATAGTATACATATTTCATTTTTACAATCGATCCTTATATGCTATGCTCGAAGTACCCTGAATTATTTTTTTGCTCTGTGTTGATTTTTTACAAGCAGATCAATGTCCTTTTTTAACCAAAAAAAAAAAAAAAAAAAGGACGTAATATGTAGATGAAGTAATATGTACTACATAATCTGGGCACTGTCCTTCAGAATGATAAAAAACTACAAAAACTCTAATAGCTTCAAGACATGACACTATCCAGATAGAGATTTTTTAATAAAAATCATTAATTACGTGGAACGAGGTCAGATGTTCAACGCTTGATACTTTATGGTATTCAGAAACTGCGTGGTCCTTTTCACACCCTAATGAAAATTGATACAGATTTTAATTATGTAAATATTTAACAAAATTTAAGTGTTTTTAGAAGTATTCTAAATGAAATAAAATCCATTTAAAGTTATATTTAACAACTTAACGTTTAAAACTGATCGATTAAAAAAATATGTATCATTAGAATTTTTAAACATTAACGAGCTCATGTGTTCAACGCTTGATACTTTATGCCACTCAGAAACAGTGTGGTTCTTTTCGCATCATAATGAAAATCGCTACAGATTTCTAATATGTAAATATTTATTAACACGGAATTGTTTTTAGAAATATTCTAAATCTAAATTAAATAAAATCTACTTAAAGTTACATTGAATAACGTAACATTTAAAGCTGATGTATATATATATATAAAGATGTAACATCAGTTAAACAAAACTAACAAAAAAGATTTATCATCCTTTTTAAGCATTTCCTGTTAAGTTCAATTAATTGTTTGCACATTAGATATCTCTTAGAAGAAAGTATAAACATTAAAAGCTTTTCTTGAAAATAACATCCTTATTTTACTTATAAAATAATATTCATAAATTAGGCAATTATATGAAATGTTTTTTAATACTTAAGACTGTTGTTAGAATATGAAGAGTAGTATTTTAATTTGACTTGTTTTCTTAACTGTTTTCAATATTTGTATGAAATATTGTAGATGAATGTCAACTGTGATTCGGAATCAAATTGGTGCTTTTATGTATCACTAAGTGATTTTCATTTTGTAAATTAAACATGTATTTGTTAGATTTTTTAAATTAAACTTTCGAAACTGGCGCGGATTGCAACAAGGGGATTTTCGCCAACAAGAGGCAATTTTTTTACTATCAAGTGAATTGCTTATAGTTTCCATAACTTGGCGTGGTTTCGCGTGAACAATTCTTGGCCAGATTATGAACCAAAGGAAACAAGGAATTTTTTATTATTTATTATATTACATATTTTATTATGTAAAAAATATTTTTTTTTTAATCTGAGTTGATCAAAATCAGCAGATAACATTACTTTAATTACAACTTTTAATATTGAGTAATTAGCACCATGATAGATGCTTCTTAACAATGCTATTTCAAAACTCTTAAGTCCAGTTTTCTAGGTGATGCTATTTTTCCCGTCTTTTGATGTTTAAATCAAAATAATTCTTGAACTATGAATTATAAGTGAATGAAATTTTTTGAAAGTATTCGTTAAATATATTTCTTTAATTTTTAATATGTTCGATATCGTTCGAGAATTATAGATATGTTCATATAAAAAGAAAATAGCAATTTGAAAAAAAATAAAAAATTATGAAATAATATTCGAAAATTTGGATTTAAACTTTAAAAAAAAAAAATCAAATAATGCTAAAGAATAATTGAATTATTCTATGATTCTATACCAGTAATTTAGTATAAAAAATTATAAATTGAACATAAATTTTTGACTTACATCAAAAGAAAAAATTGCCCAAATTTTACACAAACTAAAATTTTCAAAAGTATTAAAAAATTCTGTTCTAATATAAAATAGTTTTTTTTTTTTAAACATATTTAACTAAAATCCATCTATTCAAAAAAAAAAAAAAAATTCAGAACAATTACTTTAGAAATAGCGATTTCGAATTTTTGTGTCTTATACCCTCTTATGAACATTTTAACAAATGTTTCATCCTCAAAATTGAAATCAACAGTTTTAAGTCAATTTGTAACATTTATTGCCTATTTTTTGCCTTTAATTTTGCATGTGCTATTATTTAGCTATAAAAATAATAAAAATAGTTTTATGTCAATATTACAGTAAATATGTATAATAATATAGCAATTTCATTTGATCTATAGGGATTATAACTACCGGGTGACCGATTCGGCCAACAGAATTGAGTCCACAAGCAAATGTGCTGTTTATATAATTTAACACTCTCTCAAAACATTATAATTTTCTACCTCAAGAGGACGCTTTTAATTAATTTTAATTTGCTGCTGCATCAACTTCCTTTATTTACTGTAGAATTTTCTCTTGCTTTATTTTAGTATTGCATGAATCCTAATTAAACAAAAACAGTACGGTCCAATAAGCTTAAATGTGTATTTCTTAAAGTTGAGCAATCATGAGAACCACAGATGGTATTATAGAAACTATGGAAAATCAGGAAAATAGGAATTTGAAATCCAATTACATCTTTATCTAGTTTTCAAAAAAATATCATTGCCTTTAGGAAATCTGTTTGAAAACTTCGAAATGAAAGCACTTGAAACAATAAGAACGCAATGTCAATCATTAGAAATATCCGACAGTATTTTAATTAGTAAAATGAAAGTAAATATTATGTTCAGTATTTATTTTCTTAGTTAATTATGAAAATTGCAGCTAATCCCTTACTGTGTTTAGAAATCAACCTGTTCTTGAGTGCTTATATCCTTGTTTATTGACGCCGAGACCTGTTTAACGATATATTTTTAAAGCGTTAAAACGCAAATTAATATGAAGGGGGAAAAAAACTTCTGCATTTGATACCCTTCATTCCCTATTCCGATTTAGTGAAGCTTAGAGAGTTCCTATGATTTGTATTGAGTAAGGTCATCTGGATTTACTTTTAAGTCTAGTTAACGTTCAGTTCTGCATTTTCGAGATTCTCCATTCATATCCATAAGGAAGCGTGAATAGCTAAAAAAAAAACAATAGTTCACAGAGCAGATTAAGCACTGCGATCAGTTAAATTCATGCAATAAACACACTTTATTCATCAAAAACCGTATAACCTGACATAAAGCGGATGCACTCTATAACTGAACACTCATTTTGCGTTAACTTGAGGCTCTTATTCGGACAGAGGCTTCTGACATTTTACTGTTAAAAAGCAGAAAATGTATCTGTCAATTACGTGAAATTGCAAAGTTCTATATTTTAAGTGAGTAGCATATTTACAGAAATAAAGGTAAAGAACCACATTCTGAAACTTGAGGGTAACAAACTTTATATGAGAACATTTAGATAACTTTAATGGTTACCCTTAGGTCTGCCTTAAACCAACCATCACAAGATTCGATCCCTGGATGGAAGGTTAGATATTTCTGAACTTCATATCTGTATAAAGGTATACCCTATCAATACCAACCTAATATTTAATAATAAAAAATTTCAGCAACATACTTCAACTTATATATTTAATATCTTATTATTAGAACAAAGAGCACTTTTTTTCTAAAAAGTTTTTAAGACGTATTGCATAAAACAAATATCTACCACAAAATAAAAACGTCAATCTCGGTGATACAGATGTTTCATACATTACACAAAAGATGGCAGCACAAATGTTATACATTTGGCATAATGATACGCATCTTGGGAGGATTCAAAAACAGCGAATTTCCTATGTACTAGTAAATTAAACTCATACGATGCGAAAATGGTGGGCAAATTAAAATTTAAAAAATATTAAATTTTGAAAAAGTTTCACCTTTAAATTTCCAGTTGGAGCAAACAGACTAAGGTTCAGAGAGAAAAATGACAAAAACACAAAATATTACCTTAAACCTTAACGCACACATTTTAGATTAAGATTTTCAACAAATTTTAGATTAAGATTTTCAAATTCTAACAACAGGAAATAAATTTATTTGAGTTGCTTTGATGATAGAAAAAGCATTTCAAAATTTCCTGCTCTAGATTTTAAAGTCTTATCTAAAGTATGCGATTTTTTAACTTCGTGAAGTGGCCAGAAAACAACCAAGATGTAAAACTAAATAGTTACTTAGTTGTGAAATTACATAAACACTGAGAAACATCAAGCATCCAGTGCGACACTCGACAATATATTATTTGTTGTAATCGCCACTGTGTCTACTAACTTTGAAATTGCGAAGATCCTATATATTGCGAAGATCCAAACATGATTTTCTTGGGTCGCTCTTGATTTAGGGTTAATGTCCCGCCATCCCACAATTTTCAACGCTTTTGTTAAAAGAAAAAAAAAAAAAAAAAAAAAAAAAAAGAAGAAAAAGAAAAAGGAAAAAAAAAAAAAAAAAACTATTGAAGGTAACTAAATTTTACTTTTCAATTGTCATATAAATGACATTTCGGCAGCCTATAGTTTTTTTATTCTTTCAAGGACTCTTTAATACAATTTTGTTAAATTGCTAATGTAAATTGAAATTGTGTATCTTTTTTTCTCCAAACATTGAAAAACTTATCAATAAAATGTCAACGATAGTTTTCTTAAAAAAAAAAAAAAAAAAAAAAAAAAAAAAAAAAAAGGTTTTGTTTAGCAAGGCGAATATTGATTTGTTTCATTATAAAAACCAATGCTGACATATGTTGATTCTTCACTTTGTTTATTTTAAACAAACTACTTCACCTCACAAGTACTTTCCATCATTTAAAGCGAGTTTGCTTTCCCCGTGTAGAGTCGCACTTTCCACGACAGTAAACTGATTGATTTTGTGGCGGAAAGTAATATCCGTTTTATATTTTTACATATCATTTTTTTTCTCTAATCCAGTCAAAAGTGACGTTATGGTAAATAAATATTGCTCCAAAAATAAATTTCTTTACTTTTGTTTCTTATTGGTAATTTTTTTTTTAAAGATTTTAATAGTATTACAGCATTAGTTTATGATTAAGATTATTTCTTTTGTCTTTTGCATTTTTACTACCACGATTTTGGACACTTAATAAACGGCTAACGAATTTTGAAATTAATGGATTTTGTTCGAAATTCTCAAGCTTTTCCTCACTTTTCGTTTTCTTTTCTTTTAAAAATCCTCAAAAACTCGAAATAGTCTATGAAATTAATGGATTGTTTTCGAAATTCTCGAGCTTTTCCTCACTTTTCGTTTTCTTTTAAAAATCCTCAAAAACTCGAAATAGTGTATGAAATTAATAGATTAGTTGCATCTCGCTTGCTTAACGTCAGTTCGATGACGGCGTTCCTTCCGGAGACGTCCCAAAATGATCGTCTCCCGAATAACGAACTGAACAGAATGACGGCTTAACTGAATACGAGGACCATGTGTGGTCATATATAAAGCCACATTGCAATGGTAATTATTAATGTTAGCAGTTTTTAATATTCACCATAGTAAAACATTAAAAATCCACCGTCGCCGAAATGATGCATAAGAGATGTACACAAGAAGTTAAGACTAAATATCAATCGATTTTAATGTAAAAATAGAATTATGTCCACTTTTCTTAACATAATCACGTGTGAATTACTAGCTTAGCACTAACACGTGAGAAGTTCAGCTGTTTACGTTGGATGGTTATGGCTTTAACGTGAAAAACGGTGACGTCATCGAAATGACGCAAAAGTCGGGGGCACAAAAGAGACCATATAAATAAAAAACAAACTAGTTTTACAGAAAAGTTTGTTTCTTACTATTATAGAATATTTAGAGTTAGTAATTAGCTAAAAATTGAAAAGGAAATGAAAACAATTGTCGTATACAATGCAAATGATTACCCTTGATACTGGTCAGGGACAGTCACCGAAATGACATCTTCGAAGTTTATAATTATTTTTTTATCAAATTATTTGCACCCATCCCTCTATTTTTGTAAGTTTCTCGATAAAAAAAATCATTATGATAAAATAATCATTAAAATAACAATTGGGGCACGTTTTGGTCCTTTTCGTGATTTTGACTCATAAAACGTAGTATAATTGACGGATATATTTTCAAACTATATTTGTGCAACATTATGTCACTATCTTTGCAGAACTATTTATAGTGATTACCGGCATTCTTACTATTTTTAAGGGAAATTCAACAATTTATTCATTGTTGGTATCATAGAAAGGGGAAACAGGTAAAAAGCTTGGAAAATAAATTATTTGATAAATGTATCAAAGTAGTAATATGTGAATTCTACATGTGAACCGCATGCAGAAATGTTGTGAAATGAAACCGTACTTTCGTATCGTACCGTAAAGTTCGTTTGAACACTTTTTTTAAAAACACCATATAAACTTAAACTATGAAAAATGAATATCATTTAGGTAAATTTTCGAGTTGTACAACAAAAGACATTAATGTAGTACTTCAATGTTAATTATGAATAACAATGTAATAATTACGTATATTGATATTATGTATAACAGTATATTAATATTATGTATTAAATATGTAGAACAATGTAAACGTATACACATTCTTACTTTGATTCTCGTTTTGTCAAAATGATTTTTCCTCTTTAAGTAATTTTTCCTTTAATACTTTACTCCAGATAGTAGTAGTATACTTTGATAGTATCCTTTTTTTATTTAATTAATTGCCGCAAAGTGTAGGATCTTGTAAAACTTACTTTTAAATGTGTTACGTTGAAATTTTTTAAAAAGTATTTGGATTGGTTTTATGTAAAACAAGGTTAGTAAATTTCTCATACAAAAATTTAAACCACATGTTTGAGTATATTTAAGTTTGAAGAACTTGGAAAAATTTCATGAATTTTGGATGTATTGTTCACAAAGAAAAATATAAATAAAAATAGAAATAAAAGATACGAACCTCTATGGAGGTTCGAGATACTCTGTAGATTTTAAAGCTTAGAATTTTTTTTTATTGTTTGCCTATTTTAAGTGTTTTTCTAGGGGACTGGGTGGACTTTTCTGCAGGTCTGGGAATAAAAATGGAAAAAGAAAAAAAAAGAAGGAAAAAAAAAAAAAAAAAATCATCAACTTGCTTCAATATTAACTTATATTTATCTTTAAGAAAACTAGATGGCAGCACAAATCAAAATAAAGTATTGTGAAGGGAGAAACTCGAATGTATTTTTTTTTTTATAATTTAAATGGTTCTAATGGTAAAAATATTTGGTGAATTAAAGCAAAATTTTGAAAAATTGTACAAAAAATTTAAAATAAAAACCCTGAGGTATTTTAGTTAACAAACAATCGATTGAACACCTAAAAGTACCAAACTTTGCAAACTGCAAAAAGTTGCCGATATATCTGTCCAAAACACAAAGTTGAAAAAGAAATACTGAATCTATCTCATCCCCCATCCCAAAAGTCGTTCCCTAAACTCTATCACTGATGGTATTAGGAGTAGTCACCAACATAAAAGAGTAAGTTATATTCAACGACGAAAGCATATCCTTCTACGTACATTTTATGGATAAAAAAATCTATTTTTCAAGATTTTTCATTTTACATGTATTATTCAAATATTTCTCCCAGCAATATTATCGATTTGTCATGAATGATGCTATAATTATTATCAGTAAGGAGAGGCCATATTATAACTCTTTGAATAGCTATTCACATTTACTATTTATAATGAAACCCAGTACCACAAATCAGCTGGCCAATATCGACTCGAAACTCGCCCCGATGTGACTTGTTGAAGACTGGTCGTTGCAACGGATCTTAGCCAATTTCGCTCAGTGCTGGGTAAAATATACTGGAAGTTTTGAAATGATGATGCAGATTTTCAAAATTGAAAAATTATGTTATAAAAAAGGATGGAGGGGTAAAAAAATGTTTTGTGATGGTTTTGACAGGTTTATTTTTTTTTAAAAATTGTGTATTATGGAAAGATACTCAAGTTTCGGCCAAGATTAGTTAATCTTCCCAGAACCCCTGTTTCCGATATTGGTCAATACAACTAGGTAACCGTTTCATCGAAAATATATATTTTTTAATTAAAGTAATGGTAGTACTGTCAATGATTTTACAAAATTAATGATCTTAAAAATATCAAATACAAATAGTCCGAGAGGCGACTACAAGTTTAGGTAGCTGATCGAACATAATTCAGAATTTTTTATAGAATGTGGAGAAAAGTTAAGAGATTGCGAATCCATAGGTCTGCCGGGGTGAAAATGGCCGAAACTAAACGAAAATCGACCTTGAACGAGTTGAACTAAATCCGATTGCCATAACTTGTAACATACTGAGTATTATTTTTTATGAGATGACCCATCGCTCTTTAATTTTCAATTTAAGAAGGTTGCAGACGATTCAGATATCTGGCGACGGTCTACTTGCATATATTAAAAGTGAGCCAAGTTGGCAATGAATATTACTTCGCTGATGACGTAACTGATGTCGCCAATTTGGCTTACTTTTAAAATGTGCAAGTTTTCCCAGCCACAGATTAAAAATCATCTGCGCCCTTCCTCATTGAAATATAAGCATAGATACTATATTAACCCTTCGGGTTAAAGATGGCAAGCTTCCATAGAGATAATGTAAATAGTTGATAGCACATGACGTCATTGTAGGGTTTCTAGGCAAGCTTATCGCTCTTTTTGGTTTCACTTGGCGGTTAAATTTTATGGTTTCCCAGAAATCTTTTATCCAAAAAAGGAACAAATCTGTCTAACTCATTAAACTTTCACTTGAAAAATTTAAGCATTCAACCAAATTTATGTTAATTTATATTTTTAGCTCAAATAATTGAATATTTTTTTAAACAATATTAATATTATATTGAACCACTATAGCAAAAGTTCTATCCTGTAATGAAATACGAATCCTAATATTAGATTTGGGTTTTTTGCAGCATATTCCAGTATTGGTGAACTTTTAGTAAATTTTCGTAAGACATATGAACATCAAGAATTAACAAAATGACTAATTACAAAATTATTGAAACACATTCTAGAAGAAAATGTTTTCGATAAAGTTTCTATGCATTCTTCGAAGCTGTACATTAGAAAACTAAAAAATAGTTAGTTATTGAGTGCAATTTAAAAATGACTTGCAACTACAAAAACCAATATCATTTAGCATTACTAGTTTAGAAGAATTTACTAACAGTTGACAAAAATCATTTAGCTTTATTAATTCATCAAATAAAAAAACCGCAATGGTAATTGAGATTGGCTTCAAATTTCAAAAAATCATAATAAACATATAATTGAGTGCATTTATACAACTACCAAGTGATAAACATTCTTTCAAGCGATGTCAAAGTAAGAAAAAAAAAAAAAAAAAAAAAAAAAAATTCATGGGACAAAAAAAAAAAAAAAAAAAAAAAAAAATAACAAAAAAAAAACTGTATTTAACATAAAAACTAGCCTGCGGAATGAGACGAAAAAATAAAAACAAACGATTAAGAACACGAACCATCAAGTTTTATTACACTGCAAAAATGTCCTTCTGTTAAAATTCTCTAACGAAAATTTTATAATCTTCAGAACATTACCGAAATTTATTGAGCACAAAAGCGAACAATTTGAACAAACTGGAATAAATATTATGTTACTTTGCAAAGCAGAATCCTGCTTTTTTGTTCTGCCACGTTTTTGTTATCCCACGAATTCAACGAAATAAATCTGATGTTCTTATTTGTTTGTTTAAAAAGCACCATCGTCAGAGTAAGAATTAAGCCCTGCGCATGTCCGGAAATCGGCACAATTTGCCGAAAGTTTTGTGCTCTCAACTTGGAAAATCCGCGAGATGGCAACACTTACATATCGGCGAAGCTTGCCTTTTTACAGTTTTAAGTTCTTTAATATAAGTACTATGGGTTACCAGACGAAAACATGTGTTAACTTTTTGGCAAGTTATGACATATTTGGTAATCGGATTTAGTTCAACTCGATCAAAGTTGATTTTTGACTAGTTTCGGCCATTTTTGCCACGGCAGACCAGTGGATTAGTAATCTACTAACTTTTCTCCATATTCTATAAAAAATTCAGAATGATGTTCGATATGGCACCTAAACTTGCAGTCGCCTCTCAGTCTAAAAGAATCATTTGAACAATCTCCAACAGTGTCGTCCTTAATTTTTATAATGTGAAATAAGGGGAATTTCTTAAATATTCAAAGATACTGGCTGTTTGTTAATTGCCAAATATTATACCAACAATTTTTGAAGGAGAAGATATATTTAGTTTTCGAAGCGACCTCATGTGGACAAATATTATCTTAATGAAACTAAGCGATAACTATTTCACTTGGAAAAATCATCTTATCTCCGAATTTTTCATTTGGTAAAAGGGGATCAACACTTTTGACCTTTTAGCATCGTAGAGAAAGCAACGCGTTTCGCTGATGCCTATTATGTGAAGGATGCAGATAGTGCTTTCTTCTTTATGAAAAGTTGTCTGGTAAGGCATTACCAGGTCTTATCTCATTTTCGCTGAAAATTTAATAAAGGTTTTTCAGTAAGTTTAGAGTGGTTTTATTAATGTTGTACTGGGTGGAGTATTTCCTCTCGCCCTGTTTCAGAGTTTCTTAGTACATGCATTAAAAGAAAAACTTATCACTAGTGGTATTGGGCTGTGTGTAGGTACATAGTGTAGCGGATGAATTATTGTAATATTAGAACATTGAACTCAAATTATCTTTATATTAATATATGTAATTCATTTTTTTATGTTTTGTAAGTATGAAATCATACATAGTTATAATGCAATCGTTTCCGAGTGTATGCGGTATTTACAATAAGTTTGTTTGTCAAATAACATAAATAGTAGGGTGGCTCAATATATATATATATATATTTGAAGCGCATGAGGTGAAAAAAGTTGATACACATCGTGATAAAAAAAAAGTTAAAAAAAAAAAAAAAAATAATAATAATAATAATAATAATAATAATAATAATAATATCTTCCGATCGCGCATTCACCTTAAAGTTTGAAGAAAATACAAAAAACAGCTATTTTTTTAAAAAATTTTAAAATTTCTAAAGGTAATATATTTGAAAAGCAATAGTTTGCAATGTGTAGTGAAAGGGTGGTATAACACAGGAAAGCTCTATTTTATGCATTTTTAAAACATATATTAATAATTAAAAATAGTGAAAAGTAAAAATTTGTGTAAGAAATAATGATTTTTCTATAAAATTGGTACTAATGTTTTTTCTTACATTTTTTTAACAAAAACATGCTATTATTCATTTCGTTCACTTTTTTTTCTCGAGCTTTCTATACCAGTGATGCACTTTGAAAGAAACTTTTGCATAAAAGTCGGGCATTATGGATCTTTTTTTTTTTTAAAGTATTGTCTTAACGTCTTTTGCCCATTTTTTATCTTGTCTCTCTACATAAGCATTTCACAGCTTGTGAGTGACAAGGAAACGAGTTGAAGTCTGATTTCAATGGTCCCTAGTAGCACAGAAATGCGGGCCAAGACATATGCCAATCCCGATGTGGAACGTTCTGAATCGGTATTGGAAACAATATTAGCCAATCTCGCCTAATTCTGGTTAAAATATAGAAGAGGTTTTGATACGCCGATGCACAGTTTTAAACTTGGGATATTTTATTTATGAGAAACAAAACTATGTGGCGGTTTTGACTTGTTTTTTGAAAAATTGTATATTTTGGAACTATGCTCGGCCAGACTAGCCAGTCTTCCGCTGTTTCCTCCAATAGAACTGGACTACCTCGGATGCTCCAGTAATGACTAATGTTCGTTTGTTACTCTTAACAAAGTAAGAGTCCTATTACAAGCATTTTAATTAATTATGTCCACCGATAATGAGTGGCAATAAAGTTAAGTTTGGTTGCCTTGAAATGCCTGATTGTCTTTCTCTAGGAAAGTTCTCGAGATTTCAGAACCCGACGCCTCAGTTCTCTTACATATCTACTTTCGTTTTTTTTTTTTAATTCGAACAATTTGGAATGTAACAATTTAAAATAAATAATACCACTTGCTTGAGTTCATCCGATGGTTTACATTCACTCTCACATACTCTTAGTACTCTGCGTTCTGTTGTTAGCCATCTGGATTGTGAAAGGGGATTGGGTTTACGATCTACCAATCATTGGCCTTATCTAATCGCTGCAAAAATATCAAGAAGATATAACTGATCTGTGCTCAGTACTTTCACTTCAGCTTGAGGAATTGACATTCAGTCGAGGGAAAATTTTAACAGTTCTTCAATTTTTGATCTATGAATCTGAATGATGTCGGTTCTGTTATAGTACTATCTACGTGTTTAAATAGGCGTCTGAATGGTAATTCTTGAAGTATAGAAGGCATATATCCCAATGTAGTGCTCGCCCAACGTGCAATTTGATCTGTCTGATTATTTCCAGCCAGTATTAATGGCAGTCCCAATCACAGCCACGTGCGCTATTATCCAATGAATAAGCAAGTAAGTTTATGAGCTTCAAAGAAAGAGAAGGCACCACGAGAAAGGCCACTCAGATTGAAACCCACCAAAACACAATTTTTATCAATGTTTCAAAGGTTATGCTCGAACGATTATTATTGAAAAATTAATAATTTGATTTTTTTCCATGCTCTATCTACTTCATTCCACATAATACCAACAAATGCACCTCGACAATTTAGTGATTGGTGTATTTTACAAATTGATGGAAAAAGGGGATTTTTTTTTGTATTTGTTCAAAACTTTGAAGAATAAAATAATTTTATAATAATTATTTTGAATAAAATAATTATTACAATATTTATATATATTATGAACAATATTTATAATAAAATATTTTGAGAAAATAAAATAATTTTAACAGAAATATCTAAAAAATAACGTTAGTATTCATTTTACAGAAAAATCAGTTAAAAAAAAATGTATTTTTGAATATCTTTTATTATTAATATATGTTTTTTAAAATGTATAGAACAATGTTTTCCTGTATATATAATATATATAAATAGGTATATATATAAATAGGTATATATATAAATAGGTATATATATAAATAGGTATATATATAAATAGATATATATATAATAGTTATATAATTTCGCTTTCGAAAGATAATTACGTAACGCAATCAAGTGGCCTATAAATTACCTTTTTATGGGAAAATTTTATTATTGCAGTATGTTCAGTATCTATACCAAGACTTCTGTCATGAATAAAAAAGCCCTAAATTCAAAACAAATTAGTTGCATATTTTGACACTTTCTAATCAATCCTTAGAAAACAATCTTCTTATTCCATTGAATGGCTTAAGCTCTTAGTTCATACAAACCTATACAACAATAACAAAATATGTAATTTTAATAGACAAAAACGCCAAAATATGCACTTTAATTTTTTTATTTTTTTATTTTTTTTTGATTTAGCGTTTTTTTAGTTTATGATGACGGAGGAGGACCCGTGCTAAAATGCTTTCACGAAGCCCCTCTCTGAGCGCAAAAGGTCCGTTTTACATTTCCTTCCAAAACTATTTTTAAATTCAAATAAAAAAAGTATTAAACATCTTTACTTACTTTTTCAAGAGTAAGTATTAAAAAAACACAATGAATACCTTTTGGAATAAATTGTCATTAGAGTCTACATCTCATCTTGTCTCTTTTGTGGATAACCCTACCATCATTAATACAACTAACTTTAACCATTTCATCCTTATTCATTGAGTTCTTATACTTTCTTAAAGCAATCTCCACATGTTTATTGTAAATTTTAGACAATAAAAATTTTTATTTCGTGGAAGTGATTGCTTTATAGGCCAAAGCGTGTACAATTTGTTAGAAACGAGAATAAGTATCGTGTTAGAAAATTACTTGAAATAAAACAATCATCTGCATTCGATTTTTCCGATCGCAATCTTAACAGTTATCAAGTTATTAAAGACCTAATTTTCCCCCCATATATTTTACTAGAGGATATTGGTTTGTTGCGTTGTACGGGTTCGAAAGATTTGAACCCAAAATCAGATCAAAACTTGCAGAAATTTATTCCAAAATAATTCTTCACAGTTCTCTTACAGCTCCAGAACTTCTCATTCTAGTAGACACAATACAGCTCTTTTCACCTCAATAGAGCACAAAACAGCAGTTAAAAACTTGACAACAACTGCTAAATCGCCGCAAAAGACAATGCAATACAGTTCGCTCAGTATCTCCAGTCAACTAATTCAGTGACTCAAAATCCACGAACTAACTCAAGTCAGGAATACAGCTCTCACAATGAACGTTGTGAGACAACTAACTCAGTGATTCAAAATCAACTAACTACTAACCAACTCAGGTCGCGCTTATATAGGAGTGGCTGCGAACATACTTGAACCTTCCAGAGATGGACATTTGGAGAACTTTCCAGACAGTAGTCGAAAAATCCTATACATGTACATACATGGGATACATGTACCGAAAATGTCGCCAAATGGTCGCCAAGTTTGAGGCAAAAATTAGTCGCCAAAACCATCGCCAACTTGGCTCTATCTCGCCAATTTGGCGAGATTCCCATTACCATAATGTTAAATGCCCTGCCCCTTGAAACTCGCTTAACAGAGTTACCTCTGTAAAACCCGTTATCAAGCGATAACACCCCTATTGCCGGGAAACAAACCATTGCATTGCCTTATGCGAAATGTACAGAAATTTATCTATTTACAAAATTAACACTACGAAATATTTACAAATATACAAAATTCGTAACAGGTTATTATTGAAACAGTTGTTATACTTTAATTACCCGTATCATCGTCATTAAACCAAATGATCTCTGAATGCAATGTATAAAATAAAAGCGTTTGTCTCCAAATTGACCCAATAACTTTAGCCCATGTATCTATCTATGCTTGGGCAGTATAAAAAAGATCAGCCTGTTCCAACTGAAAGTTATACTTAGTTGTAGAGATCTTTTGCAACATGTACAAAATGGGGTCCCAGTTCGTGTATTTCATTTAACAAGAAGTACTCCCGATAACATTCCTTACTTTAGTGTTTGTTCACTAGGTGTTGTTTTCAACTCTAACAACTATGATGATATTTCTTCCCTAAAAAGGCTATTTTTGAATTAAATAAAATAAATATTGAAATAAATTTGAAAAAGAATTGAAATAAATTAATTTGGGATTAGCAATTGTGCAAAAACGAACCATATTTTTTAAAAACTAATATCGTATACTAGGTAGCTGTTATAGAAATTCTGAGTGTCTGCGATAACCTAGTTAAGACAAAGTACTCAAACCCATATCTTTGATTGTGATTTTTTTTTAATGTCTTGCTAATTATCTTATGAAATTTAAATAATTTGAAACTCGTTAATGAATCTTTCTTTTTTTTCATTTAGAAATTGAAGGTACTTTTTATAAAAAAAAAAATGTAAGTCCTAGTTTGCAGGTTTCCTATGCATGTATTTACAATAAATTCACATTCGGAATTGCTTTATTTTTTCACTTGTAATATATTTACAAACTGTGAAATATTTTTTAATCTTTCGCTGATGACATTAATATAATTGCTCAAACCCCAGACGCTCTTAAAGAAGATTTTATACCACTGGAAACCGAAGCAAATAAAATGCATTTAAAAATCAATCAAGAGAAAACTAAATATTAACCATGAACGAAAACCGAGCTTAACGCGACCTGCTTGGAAGTAGAGCATTACAAGTTTGAAAGTGTCACTATCTTCAAATACTTGGGTCTGAGATTAACAACTTGAACAACATAACACCAGAGATTCGATATAGAGTTACTGGTGCTAACAGATGTTTTTTTGAGCTTAAAAAGTACCTTAAATCAAACTTTATCAAAAGAGAAACAAAAGTACTTATATACAAAAGCCTGATCAGACCCATCCTCACATATTCTGTCGAAACATGGACACTAACCGAAAAAGATAAGCAAACACTAGCAATTTTTGAAAGAAGAATTTTGCGAAGCATATTCGGTGGAATAAGGGAGGAAGATTTTTGAAGAAAACGAACAGATGCAGACATTTATAAGTGCTTTATAGTACCTGATGTAATCAGATTCGTAGTAATCCAACGAATTAACTGGGCAGGGCATGTAATCCGAATGGAAGATAATAGGACAACAATAAAGATCTTCCTTGCTAATCCCATAGCTACTCACGTTAGAGGCAGACCCAAGCTCGTGTGGGTTGACTGCCTTGAAATGGACTTCAAAATTTTAAAAGTGAAAAACTGGAGTCGATCGCCGAGAATAGGACAGCATGGGAAGAACCTTTTAGGAAAGCTAGGGACCAACCGGGGATGTCGTGCCAATGAAGAACAAAACGTTTTAATCTTAATCTTACTATCAGCAAACCGTTACCGAATGATTTGATAAATATAATCCATAAAGGAAATCCCCCCTCCTACTGGGTTCCTTGTCGTCTATGGAAAAAAAAAAAAAAAAAACTTCTGGCAAAAAGAAACTATGTTGTTTTAATGGGTTGTTAATGGAAGAGGACGTTCTTAATTTCAGCCACTTCAATAAAATTTGATATCTATTGTTAACAATCTATATAAAGAAAATATCACAACTAAGTTGTAAAGGATTTTACAAGAGTAGGCATTACAAGAATTAAATCTAATCAGACCGTAACCTGACCAATTTCCTTGATAATAATAATAATAATAATAATAAAAACTTGTAATTTAAAAAAAAAATATTTTATTCAAAAACTAGCAATACATTTCAAAACTTTACTAAAATATGCGTTATACATCACTCTTTTCCAACACAGTTACTGTTACTTTATGCATGCACTTTCTTAACAAGTAACATATGCTTCCAGGAACTTGTTGATCATGTCACATATTAACAAGCAATTATCTACTGACATTAAAACAAGAGTTGTATTTCCTTCTCAATAAATGCTCGAAATTTATCTCTTCGCATTGTTCAATGCACCTAAAATTTAACCTTTACTCATCTTTAGCAAAACATGCATTAAGTTGCCTGATTAATGCAATATTAAACATTTTGTTGAGTATTGAAGCCAATTTCCAAAAGTACAAAAGCGCCAGCTCTATTTTCAAACATTGAATAGACTGCTATCAATTTATATTTGAAACCAATCGGTTAAATACCATCATTAAAATCTTTAATAAGAAATTCATTAATTAATAACGAGATTTATCACCTCGAAAGAGCAAAAGGTATCAAACAACTCATGAAGGAAAAGTGAATCATATTTAACAAAATGTTCATTCATCAGACAACTTGTAATATGCATAATTAATATGCAATAACATAACAAACCAACCAATGCCAATCGATCCTTTTTTCAAGTTACATAACCTCAACTCCAATACAATAGGTTCATATAACAGCTACTTAATCAACTAGAAGCTGTCGCCAATCCCGATTCTTTCGAATTAATTAAACAGTAGAACATTATATTACCCAACCAATCAATGGAACGTTTACGCTCCTTTTTATAAATGATACTGACAATTTGCAGAGCGCTTTAGCGAAAAATGCCTCAATAAAAAAGCCGGTTTTAGAATTTACGAGCCTCGTAAATAAAATAAACATAATTCTGGGCTGACGTACTGATTCCCGTTCGTTGTGCGTTGGTTACGAGTGTGTAATAAATTAGCCGGATACGGTCTGATATAAATGACGTTTACAAAATGGGATGCGTGTTTCAGGATAAGAAATTTTTAAATAAATTAGCTCGCATTCGAGGGGAGATTGGGGGCTTTCGTTTATTTTATGGCAACATATTTGTTTCCGGAAATAGTTATCTAGGAGAAAAGTTTTTGGCTTTTTAAAATTCGAATGAGTGTTTTGTTTCGATGGTTTTTCATATTTGGAACGATGGGAAAGGATTGAGAAAGTTTTTTTTTTTTTTTTTTTTTTTTTTTTTTTTTTTTTTTTTTAAAATTAGAAAAGTATTTTTTGGCGATGTAGGAAAGCGGTTTTTAGGTGCTGCATTTTTTTCCGAGCAAAAATGCCGTTTCGATCAATTTTTTGTGTGAAGACGTGAAAGACTTTTCAATCTATATATATAATTCTCTTGCGTAACGTCCAAATTCGGCTATATTCCTGTGAGCAAAATGGCAACGATTTTAAACATCCAATCACAAATCTTCTAAATGTACTTTTTATACACGAATTTCCAAATTCCGCAAACCAGCCAATCACAATATATCTTTTGAAATTTGACTAATACATCTGGAAACAGCAATAACTTGGATTCGCTATATTTTGTTTTTCTTATTACAGTCTACAGATAAAAATTATTCTCTATTTAAAAAGTATTGATTTAATAGTTACGATGATACAAGAATAAATAGATTCAAGATGTGTACATTTCTTTTGGATTAGAATTTCGGATAAACCAGACTTTTCGGAAAAGTTATCTGCTGGGAACATGTTCCGGAGGTCGCCGGATTGCATTCAGCGCTAAATCGCTAACTTTCAAAAAGTCATTAAGAGGCATTGTGCAGTAAATCTGAACCTATATTCATTTCTAATCAGTGCAAATTCAGCTATTACGAATTGAAAACTATCAAAATACCGAATAAACCACCCACTCAACTTCAAAATCTCATATGAAATTAAAAAAAAAACTTTTGGCGAAATAAGGCTAATTTTCTCGCCAAATTTGATTTTCAAAAAATTCCGGTTCATTAAATGCCGGATAATTGGCCTTTCACTGTTTTATTTTATTTTCTAAGTATAGCAAAAAAGATTATGCGAACATATGATTGCTTCGTTAAGAAATTTCGATAAGCAACTTTAATTATTTTAGCGCTTCATACGAAACCAGCCCGTAAATTTTAATTGTTCAGTGAAATAACCGATCTTTTTTAAATATATGTACGATACTGTTTATTTTTGTTGTTTTCCAAGAACTTTCTACTACGTTGCCACACTGTCCCTGCTTAACGCGTCTCGACAGCAGTAGGATAATGATGTGGCAAGTATTCTGGCTCTTCATAAATAACAGAAAGTTTTCAGTTTCATGTCATTATGCTGCTGAAATATCTTTTTGCTATGGCATATTTTAAATGCTTCACTTTGAGGCGAGCAAATCGAGCCAAGGGGATTGCATTGCAATCCAGGGCATTGGCGAGCGTCAGCGAGGAGGGGGTGGAGCCTCCTAGTTCAGTTTTATTATCTAACAAATGTCGTGGTATGTTAAAAGTTTTGCTTAAACATTTTTATAATACAAAAGGCATTGATATATTTTTTACTAAAAATTAAGGCAATTGCTATTGAAGTATTGTTAATTTTACTATGTATCTATGTTGATGTACATTTTTGAACAAAATTAAATTTTAAAACTTTTTACTTATCTTACTAAATAAAATAGTTATAATTATTGATCCTGCTTTTAGAATGGTAACTTTGAATCTGAATAGAAACCTGTAACTGCCCCAATAGAAACTTTCATAAAAGATTTGGTAAAAGTCACAATTAAAAGGAAGGTTTTCATACATGATCAGTGACACACTTGAATTAAAAAGAGAGTCCTTTGCTTCGTTGAAAATGAGCTGCTAACATTTTTGAGATATCGATAAAATTTTATATTGGCATTGAGTATTTTATAAAATAATTAAGTACCAATTAAATAAATTTAAAGGGGGATTTCTCCTATGAATTTGTTGAACCGATGAAGACTTCGTGTAGAAAAAGTTATCACTCATTTTTCTAGATTCTAGTATAATATTTTAGTTTGGTGGATACAATTTTTAAACTTTTTTTTGTTATATACGTTCTACTGTAGCCATAGGAAAATCGTATAAAATTATTATTTTTTTTAATTGAAAATTTTAAAATATATAATACAGATTTTCACAAACGTCAGTTTAAGAAAAACAAATACATAACATATTAATCAAAATTTTTAATCAAAGTGTTTGTCTTTTTTTTAAAATTATTTCACAGCTTTCTTGATAAAGTCTAGCCTGTGACAGATACCAATTCTCCATATATTTTCTAAAAGTACCATATTTCCAGCTAGTGCTGAATATTTATTCTGATTTAATTTGAGGGTCTAAAAAGCAAAGGGGTCCAAGTGACTTTTCTTAACTTTTGAGAAAATACACTTTAAAGTTTCTTATTTAAATTAAATTTGTATGAAAATTATTTGTTGTTCAAATACTAACCTCTGGAATGAAAATATCACTAGTTTTCATACAAATTTAATATAAATAAGAAACTTTAAAGTGTATTTTCTCAAAAGTTAAGAAAAGTCACTTGGACCCCTTTGCTTCTCAGGCCCACATTTTTCTTGATATCCCCTCTATTTTTTAAATAATGTGCATGTGCATATCAATTTTTATGAAGCTATATTCATGAAAAAAAGATCTAGAATGTTCTAAACTGGAAATGCTTATATTATGGCCATCCTGTAAAACAGAATAGGTTTTCTGATTCAGAGTCAGCTCACTTTTTCAAAGCAATAGAAAGACAGATAAATGGAAAAAATAAATAAATAAAAATAGTAGTCTGGAATATATTTTTAGACTTTCTCTAAAAGGGAAGTATTATAGTTATTCTTTCGTTTTCTTTTGTTACACGACAAAGTATGCTTATTCTTGAAAATTTTGAATAAAAAAAAACAAAGGATTTTCTTTAAATTATCGACTTTTTAAAATAAAAAGAATTTGTTGTTTTTAGTAAAATATATAGTAAGTATGAAATGAATTATATTTTAAGAAAATATAATTTAAGTATTCTAAAATTGCTATTTAGGCTTTACAATTCAAGAAGATTAATTAGTTTAGTTACTTTTTCACGTTCATCAAGTGTAGAAACTATTGCATTCGCGCAATGGTTTTACTTTTACATTTAGGTAAAATCGACTTAACATGACTTACTGAATACATTATAGTTAAATTAGGAAAGTGTACAATGTAGTCAATTGGATGTTAACAAAAATTCAGCCATACGTAAATATTTGATACTTTGTAAAGTGGATTTCAGTTCCTTTTGACATGGGAACAATAAATATTTTTTGCAATGACAATGTTTGATGGAACAAATTAACAACAATGAATATAAAATGTTACATCTTCAGTTTTATTTTTTGTCTGCAGCTAAAAATATTTTTCTTTCCAAATATAATTTAAAATTTCCAAATTAAATAATCTGAAGTTTTAGCTGCTACCTGAATTTAAAAATAAGCTTGTACGAAGGCTATGACCTCTTTTTCTTTTATTTTGAAGGTCAGCAAATTCAACCCAAACGAAAATTTGACCACTATTTCTGCCGACAAAATTGAAGATCGCCAATTTGGTGAAGTTATTGGAATTTAAAACTGCTAAAATATTACCAAAATCGTTAATTTGCAGTGTTGTTTTTTGTTGCATCTATTCAATCAATATACATCCTGATGAATAAACTCAGATCCACCCAAGTCCCAATAATTTTCGTTCTTCGTTAATTAACATTTATCCCTATTTCTTGTCTTGATATGCAATGTCTTTTAAATAGATCTGGTGATAATTCGGCAATACTCTGATAGCTTTTTATTTTTAATAAATATGTTTATTAATTATTTTGCTTCACTCCTGGATGGAATTAAATGTTCTTAAAGAGCGTTGTTGTTGTTATGACTCGAGTTTCTCTTAAGAGATAATTCGTTTTATAAAGGTCATTGTACTGCATTTTAAAACCTTATAGTATCTCTCAATATAAGATTTAAATTCACTGCAAATTAAAGAATTTTATAATATAGCAGTCTTTTATAACACAAACGATACAATTTCGAAAACTACTACACAAAGTTTTAATAATATGACTCATAAAATCAAAGTTTTTTATACAAATTGTTTATATGCCATGCTAATTTTTGTACTCATTAACATAGCATCGATTCTGTTGTCAGCGTGTGCTTTGGGTTTGCATCTAATTTTAAATATTAAATCCTCTCTGCCAGCAAAATACGCGGCAAACTACGTTTCAAAATTCATATATTGGTTGGTTGTTTTCAGATTATCTGGCGCTCTCAGCAACACGAGGACTATAATGCACCGAAACATTCGTCATTAGACAAGCCAACATACATTTACAAACACCCATGCCTAACACGGGACTCGAATCCGCAACCTCGCTGTCTAGAAGCTAGCACCCTAACCACCATACCGTTTGGTCGACAAAATTCATTTATTAAAAATTGATGTGAATTTATGCATTCACTTTTAAATATCTTTTATTTATCATGATGAAAACAATTTCGTCAACAGGAAAGAGTTTCAACAATGATCGGTTTATTAGTATTCCAAAACTATTATAGAAATGTGAGTAAAAGCGTACTTTTTGTGACAGTGTCAGTCCCAAAACTTGATAGAATGCATTGTCATCGACATGTAATCTATCTGCCAAGTTTCAACCCGATCAGATGATGGCAAGTGGGTTAATTGGGCTTCCGCAGACATCCTCGGCAGCCACGCACATACGAAATCAAAGTTAATATAAAGGGTTAAAAAGAAAGCAAATCACTTAGTTAACCTTCGAACCCATTGAATACACAGAGTTGCATTTGTTGCACAAACACTTCCTCATCAATATCACCAAACCTTAATCCAAATAAGAAAAATCCGATTTTGTTCACTCTTTCTAAAGACTGACCCCCTTTCTGACTCATGCAACTAGTGATGCGATCACTAAATCCACTTTCCTGGCTGACAACTTTAGCATCGAATTTCCTGGCGGAGGGAAGAAGAGGAGCGACAGATCGAAGACATCAAGACCCCTGCGGCGATCGGGAAATATTTCTTTCGATACCTTTTTTGCGAGTTTTTGGGATTTTATTTTCAAGATCGAGGTTTCGCATGGCGCAATAAAAAGGAGTTAAATTGATCGGGATTCCATTGGCAGACACTCTAACGTGTTCAGAATGAAATGCATGTATTCAGAATTATTTGGGAAATTGCTGAAAGGATTTAGTATTATGCTCTAGAAAACGTTTTCAGAAAGTAAGCTGATGTTTTGTGAATATGATTTTAATAATAAAACTGTTTGTCTTCCCTTAAACGATCTTAGCTTTAAAAATATCGGCATAAAATATGCGCATATCAAGCTGGGACTTTTTGGTTCTAAAATATGTTGTCCTTTTTTCTGTGAGACAAAAGTACATATTTTTGATGAAGGATGCCAATGGAAACTAAAAGTTCAGTTTTAAAATGTGATATTTTTAAAAGTTTCATCAGCCTGTTCTTGCTTTATAGGTATTGAATGTTTCATTTATATGGCCACAATATCTGAGTATTAGCCGCAGTACTGTTTAAAGCATGTGAACTTTTGTAGCAGGTATAAAAAAAGTAATAAAAATAATTTTGAAAAAATGTGAACAAAAATAACTTAGAACTGAATAAGTAAAAGCATTTATTACATGCTATTATAATAATTCAAAAGTATAAATGCAATACTATGGCAATTATTATGACCAAAACTGCTGCCTTAGAACAATGGGGCAAACTCACGGTGATATTTCAAAATCACTCTGTGAACAATATTCATGATAATTATGATCACAAAACACTCAAAAAGTAAAACACATATTAAGAACCTGGGATAGGATTATTAAAAAAAAAAAAAAAAAAAAAAAAAAAAAGTTATAAATTTTACTAAATGTGAAATCGATGAATTTTTGAATATCATATTTACCACATTTTCAATACAAATTCTTCAATTGCTCGAGATTATTGAAAATCATTAATCGAACTCTGGTTGGCTGGTGTTTAAAATAAGTTCACAAAAGCAATACATTTGTAGGTTAGTCATTAACGATGAAACGTTATATACAAGAGAGATTCTTAATAGGTCTAACAATCATACTTTTTCTATGTAGTCTATCAAAATTAAACTCAATTTAAATTATATATCACTGATCCCAAATAACTGTTACTTCATCAGTTATAGAAATTTAAAACACACACACACAGACACACACACACACAACACACACACACACACACACACACACACACACACACACACACACACACACACACACACACACACACACACACACACACACACACACACACACACACACACACACACACACACACACACACACACACACACACACGCACACAGATTTACATAGTTCCTCCTTCTTCTTGTAGTCTTGTAAGTAAATTTAACAATTAATTTACATTTACAAACATGTGGATCATGAATCGAAAGTAAACTGATTTATAATCTTACAAATTTTCTACTCAGAGGAATGATAACACCAGATTAAAAAATTATTTTATTCTTCTCATACATCGAAACATACAAGTATTTAATCATCAGTAGCAAAACACATTCAAATTCAAACCAGAGCTTTCAGTCTCCCCGACTCAACAACAACGAAGCAAAAACACAAGCTTTCTACCTTTTTTTAAAAAAACAAAACAAAAAAAAAACAAAAACAAAAAAAAAAAACAGAGCAACATCCACAGCAGCTCATTCCCGAAACATCAACAGAGAGAACTGGACAGGCTGACACTTATTACTTTTTACATAAGAGAGATAAACATAACCGTTGCCAGTTTTTTAAAGTTTGGATTTTTTTTATTGTTATGAAACAATAGATGCTTGTAATTAAATATTTACTGCACACAAATGTGAAATGCGATATTGAGAGCTTAAAACTACCATAATTTT
Source organism: Linyphia triangularis (assembly GCA_963978545.1). Classification (NCBI taxonomy): domain Eukaryota; kingdom Metazoa; phylum Arthropoda; class Arachnida; order Araneae; family Linyphiidae; genus Linyphia; species Linyphia triangularis. The sequence continues at coordinate 63,423,337 of OZ021727.1, read as the reverse complement.
ACACACAAATTATATAAATATCATATCTACATAAAATAAGAAATGGTATACAGCTTAGCATATTTTCTATTAAAAAAAAAAAAGTTTAGAATGACAAGTATTAGTCATGAAATTCTGAAATTCTTTGCACTTTTCTTTACAGCACTTTCTAGAGCTTACATTCACTTTCTAGAGCTTTGTGGTATGACAATGACAGACTGCCTTTTTTTCTTCTTCTTTTAAAGTAACAGAAATTCAATTATAGTCAGCGAACCGTAAGAAAATATGCGAGATAGAAATGTTCATTCCCAACTACGCACACTGCATTTTATGAAGAGAAAAAAATTCTATTCGTATGGCAAATCGTTTGTTATACAACTTATTTTTTACTAAAGTGTTTTTATAATAATACTTAAAGTCTTCAAGAAAATAAAACTAATATAAAAGATTGCCAAACAGTCAGCCTTGCAAGTTATTTATGCTATGATTGAGAATTACTTGAGTTTTCGTACAGTAAAATTATGTGTTAAAAATCATTTAAAAATATTCTGTTAATTTCCTAGTTGGCCAAAATGTCTCCTCAACAACTAATTTTTCAGTACGCTGATAAATGAAAATAAAAGCTTGAAATTAAAACTATTAAAAATTTAATTTAAGTGTATTTTTATGACAGCTAAGCTTTTCTTAAAATAGATTATTAGATTAAAAAGGAAATACTAAGAAACTGTGGAACACTCATACATCGAGAGCGAAATAATTTTAAGCATCTATAGTATTGTGTATAATGTTTATAAAAGTCACAAACAACTTAAGTCGCTGCATTCTTATTTAAATAAAATAGTACAAACCTCGTCAATTTTAAAAACAAACTGCCGTCTGCCTTAACTCTAAAAGAATAAAAAAAAAAATCAAATAAAGCACCTATTGCCACTTCTCACAAAAATAAAATCCAAGCATAAGAATTTAAAGAAAGTGTAAATGACATCTAGCTTGAGATTACAAGATAAACGAATGATAATACCTGTTACCAAATGAATAACATACATATAGAAAACAATCGCAAATGAGTATAATGAATTTTTACCTCACAACTATCAGACACAAATATAAAGCCACAGATTTGAAACTTAATTTCATTATCACCACATCAAATTTAAAGATAACTTATAATTCTATTTGAATCAGTCATTAATCAGTAAAGAGCTTTTTTTGTAAAAAAAAATATGATTCAAATTTTATAATTGAAGTTCTATCAATTGTGTTCCAGGTTATACATAACACACTTATTAAAATCGCGTTTCAAGATAAGAAAAGTGTAATAAAAGAAAGATAATTTGTTGAACCATATAAATCTAAAACTTAATCTTTCGAAACAAATGTTTTATGTACTAGACAGATTAGGTAAAGGAAGTAACACTATAAAGTGGGAAGGATTTTAAATTTTCATAAAGCCATTTATAATAATTTCTTGTTATTTTTACCACAGTATCAATAACTCGCTTGTAGCTACTCATGTTTCGGAAACAACTAATTATGATTTAAATAAATTATATTATTAGCATATGAAATGAAGAACAGAGAATAATCTTACCCGTCAATAATAGATTATACCGTTAAAAGCTTATATGCCTCATCATCTATAATGCTAATAGAAGATAATCACATATTTGCGCTGCATATACAACTGTCCCTGTGTGGCATTCGCAAATAAAATCACATATGCTATAGCTAAGATATATAAACCAAGAGAAGATAGATGTACAATAATACAAATGTACGATGTAATTGTTCTTCCGTAAAACAATACATTGGAATGGATCATAATACAAGGATGGACTAATAGAAATAGGTAATAATTCTGTTATACTCTCCATAAGAATAAAGATGCCACGTCGTCATGAAAATGATTTTTCCAATCATACTAGCATTTAGACCCACCGTTTATAGTAATGTTGATAGTTTTAATACAAGGATTAGATCTTCAGTTATGATAATCTTACCTTATCACTTGCTGTCTATTTGGTTTAGGTCCCTTTAAAAAAAAAAAAAAAAAAACTCATAAAACAGATATTTTTTCTTTGAATACACTTAATTTAACATATACTGATTTTGGATAAATCCAGCTTAAAAATATTATTATTCTGTACACATGGTATAAATAAAGTCCTAACCAAACAAATTTCGCATTCTGGGGCACATAAATCTGGGAATTTTTTTTAATGAACCAAACGTGTTGAAAAGCCCCAAGAACGGTTTTATTTCTAAGGAAGAGTTTCTAAATACATCCTCCGAATGCAAACACTTGTTTGCGACTCCTCGAAAGGCAATATCGTGGTTGCCATGACAACGGTCTTTACATTCCAATTCCATTTGCGATTACAAACATCGTTTACATTCGGCTATCCTGACTACTGGATGACCTCGTTTCTAGTATTTAATTAAACATGATTGGATAAGTCAAGTAGCCTACAAATAGTAATTTACACACAGTCTAAAAATAATGTTTAGAAGGTGAAGTAGGCTTTGTTTGTTTTTTATCACACCACAAATTATCAAGATTTTTCCCGAGATAGTTTTTTTAAGGTGTTAGACTACTTTCGGAGAAAAATTTTTGAAAAATAATGTAAATATAGTTTATTTTTTTTCCATGCTATCAGTCCCAACAGCATACAAAAGGAGGAAAATGAGTGAAAATTCGTAAAAATTAATATTTTTTTTATTGAATAAATTTAAGATAATTTTTAGTTAAATTTAACGTTTATAGTTAACACTGGCAACAAAATTATTATGGATATAATACAATTTCCTTGAAACCAGTTCTATATAAGTAAACTGTCTTGAAAAGGACCTTCAAGCTAAGAGATATCTTTAGAAGTTACTGAGATACGGTTGTTTAAAATATATAAAAACATTAACGTTTTTTTAAATATTTTTTATATAAATGTGGTTATAAATTAATAATTATTAAACCTGGCACTTAGATCAAAGGTCATTTTATGATGAGTATTATTAAGAACTTCCATAAAAACTTTCACAGCAATATCTTTATTACTTTTTAAGTCATCTTGTTGATGGTGTTAACGAAATGGTGAAAATTCCATTTTGCAGAAAATTAGTTTTAAGTACAAAGTTGCATTGGAAACCTGTTGATATGGTTGTATTAAATGTATCATAACTTTGTTCTTAATTGCCTTAGAAGAAAAGTAAAGCTATTTTTATAAATTTTAAGAAACAAGCTTTCAAAAAATCATATAAATACAATTGTGAAATTTTATGAAAATTTTGCTTTTTAAGGTAGTCGACTACCTTAAAAAATAATTGTAAAAAACAAAAAAAATCTTTATTTTGTTTGTTTTCAACTTTTAATATGCTTTTAGAAATTCTACCCTCAATGCATTCTCCACATAAAAAATTACTAGAAAATTAATTATGTTTTTAGTTTATTATGTAAAAAAAAAAAAAAATATCATTTATAGAATTCAAAAATGAAATCATTAATATCTGTATGTCTAGATCGTACTTTTGTTATATTATCTCAATATTTAGTCCTAAAGGTGAAAGACTATAAGAATCCTTATCAAGATTATTTACAAGGTGGAAACACATGTATAGAAACAATCAAATAACTTTTAAATAAAGTTAGAATTACCAAATAAGTGAACGACTGTAAACTGATCACTATCATATGAATAGGTCTGTGGCGGTTTACCAAAAACTATGCAAGATAGAGAAACTAATCAATTTGTTAAAGTGTAGACCCCATTCAAGATGTAATTCATAAAGATGTCTTAGATGCAACACTCACTTAAACGTAAATCCGGAAATTTAGATGGATATCCTACTCCCAGCCTAAATACGTGTATAACATCACGGTTATTGCAAGGTGGATTAAGCTTATAATCGGCATTTACTCATAGACTGAGAGGCGACTGCAATTTTTGGACCCCATCGAACATCATTCTGAATTTTTTTATAGAAATTGGAGAAAAGTGACTAGATTACGAATCCACTGGTCTGCCGTGGCAAAAATGGCCGAAATTGGTCAAAAATCGATTTTTAATAAGTTGAACTAAATCCAATTGCCAAATGCGTCACAACTTGCCAAATAATGAGAATTTTTTTTTTATTTGGTAACTCTCACTCTTTAATTTTCAATTAAGAAGGTTGCAGACGATTCAGATATATGGCTATGGCTTACTTGCATCTTTCACAAATGAGCCAAATTGGCAATAAACATTACGTCACTGATGACGTAACTGATGTCGCCCATTTTGGCTTACTTTTAAAAGATACAAGTTTTCCGAGCCAGAGATCTAAAATCGTTTGCGCTTTTTCTCATTGAAAATCAAAATGCAGTGGGTTTTCAGACGAAAAAGTGTGTTCTCTTTTTGGAAAGTTATGACATATTTGGCAATCGGACTTTAGTTCAACTCATTCCAAGTTTATTTTTGATCAGTTTCGGCAATTTTTGCTACGGCAGACCAGTGGATTCGTAATCAACTCACTTTTCTCCAATTTCTATAAAAAAATTCAGAATGATGTTCGATGGGGTCCAAAAATTGCAGTCACCTCTCGGACTATCATAACGCACGTGAATTAGGTACAATTTTAATAAGGATCTCAAATGTTTGTGATCTCAAATGTTTGTTAAGTGTTTAACTCACATCTGTATTACAATTATAATCTATAGTAAAAAAATCATTTTTAATTTTACATTGAGTTTTACATTTCAGTTCCACTAAATTTAATTTATGGCTTCATTTTGTACTAAAACGAGGATACTTTAAAAACTACCATTTAATCCCTTTAAAAGTTATTTGAGTGCTTTCAGACTTTAGTTTGAAACCTTGTATATACTTTACTGAAATAGATCTGGTTATAAACTTTAAAATAAATGAAACTTGTATACTTAACAGATAAATCCACATAAATCTACTGGGACTGGAAAGACTGAAAAGATACGACTTTCAAATATTGGGAAAATTAAATATTTAGTTTTTGAGACTAGAGGAAATAAGATACAAACATTGAACCAGATTAATATTGCTCAAAATACATTTTCATAAAAGAAAAAAGAACATAACTCTATTTTATTGTGATTATAAGTTATAATTCGTTTTCTGTATAAGATAAATGAATATTATTTCAATGCATATTAGTAAGTGTTTTTAATGGGATTTAATGTTATTTTAATTTCAATATTAAAGTTGTTTGATAATTTTACATTACAATGTTAAATACTTGTGCTATCACTGTGAGAGTATATTGTAACTACTATTTACATTGGTATAAGCATTGGTGAGTATCCTTAGGAATCTAACTGGTATTGAATACATAAACAGCTCATATACATAACACTTTATCAAACAGCCAAGCCAGACTATCAAATTGACTACTATCATAAATATCTCGTTTATTATATTGATAAATTTTGGTTTCCAGTAGAAAACAATAACTCAATATTTTCTCAGATTTGCTTGAAAAGCAGAATTTAGCTTCCTACCCTTTCAAATTTAGTTTTTAAAATACTTCTATGTAATCATAAAACTTAACTTCATTCTTCTTAATTAATTTTTAGTTTACTTGATACTCTGGCATATAGTCAGTCAAAATGATTAATGTTACAGAACCTTCAGGGTGTAGATAACTATTACAGAATCCAAAATTTAATTAAAAAATAACTTGAAAAAGTTTTAAAATGTTTACTGAATTATATTTGTCTAAGCTAAGTGATCTTGTCCGCATGTGTTTCATTACTAATAGATACTTTACCTTTATAGAAAATAGCATATATAAACTGTATATCGAATAAAGGTCTTTTTATATAAAATCAAAATCACTAGGCCGATCAAACGGTATAGTGGTTAGAGTGCTAATTTCTAGACCGCGAGGTTGCGGGTTCGAGTCCCGTGTAAGGCATGGATGTTTGTAAATGTATGTTGGCTTGTCTAATGACGAATGTTTCGGAGCATTATAGCCCTTGTGTTACGACGATAATCTGAAAACAACCAACCAAAATCACTAGACAGTTAAGACAAGTTGAAAATGGAAAAGTGATGCAAAAATGGCAACTTAACCCGTTAAAGACGACTTTGAAATGGATAAACATACATTGTTTTTAACTTTTACCATGTTTATTTAATATTTTTTTGATTTTTAAAAAACTCTAAGTGGAACCACAATCGCAAATAGTCGATTGGCAAGTTTTCTTGCCAACCATCGTTAATGGGTTAACTAATGATAATTGAAACAATTTATAGAGAATTGTACAAACAATTACCATTGTGTTTCCTTCACAATAGCTTTAGTAGATATGCAAGGAAAATGAGCATTGGCTCTATATTTCCTTTTATACGGATTGAAAAATATTTTGAGTTATAGCACAAAGTGAAATACATTATCGAAAGCAACTAGGTTTGAGGTTTTATGCTGTTAATACAATAATAGTAATAATATCCAGAGAGGTTAAACTAATATAAATTCTGTATGGCCTAACTTAAACGACTTCATGTAGTACTTAAATTTCTACTTGAAATGTTCAAATAGTTAAAACAATTACTTCAATAAGCCGTTTTTTGAAAATAACGACTGTTTGAAGTAAATGTTTATAAAGTAGTAATTCAAACGACTTCATGTAGTATTTTAATTTCTACTTGAAATGATCAAGTAGTTAAAACAAATACTTCAATAAGCCGTTTCTTTTTTTTTAAATTATGGCTTGTTGAAGTAATTGTTTTTAAAGTAGTAACTTAAATGACTTCATGTAGTATTTTAATTTCTACTTGAAATGTTCAAATAGTTAAAACAATTACTTCAATTGGCCGTTTTTCTTAAAAAAATAACCCGACATTAAGTTGGTTGATTTTAACAGTTCATTGGATTGACAAGGATTAGTAATCGGTATATAAACAATCAAGAACTAAAATAAATGAAAATATCTACATAAATTTTATTTGGTATTATCATTGCAATATGTGCATTGTATTAAAATATATAATACAATAAGTTAAACCATCATAGATCAGTAAGATTACGTTAATTCGGATTTTTTTATCAGACATTAACGCTTTTAAAACATTTCAGAAGAACATGAATTCAGCATATTTATGAAATATTTTATTTTTAATTTAAATGTAAATAAACCGTAAAATGTAAATGTAAATAAACCGCGATGCCGTACATGAAGTTTAATTACGCCATTTTGCATTTACAAATTTGTTCATTTAATTCTCACATGGCCAATGGACTATTTCATTTAATAGACTAGTAGTGCTTAGACCTCTTGTTAAGCTGGATTAATGACGTTCTAGTGTAATTATGCTTGTAATTTACTCAGTTTACTCCATACATTTAACAAGGGACTAGTTATAATAACAACCTTTTATTCTTAAGTTTCATTCAATATTTCATTTTGTTTTTAGACCACTACACTTATTATAGACCTATTAAAGACTAAAGAGTATAAAATTGGAAACTGAACTACTTTAAATATATAATAATTAAAATAAAGAAGCTCTGAATAATAATTTTTTTTTTTTTTTAAGATTCTGTACTTTTGTTAATTTGCAATTTTAAGTTATTTTATGCCATGAATAAATACAATTTATGTTAAGTAAATAACTAAAAAATATTGAAACTCGAGTTACCAATATATTCATCATTTAAAACCTTTTTATATAAAATTAAAAAAAGTAGAAAAAAATTAGATATAATATTTAGTCTATTAAATATTCTATTCGTTATATTCCATTACATTTTCGGGATTAATTCCATGTAAAACGATAACATTTTAAGTATTTCAATAGATTATTTCAATATTATTTATCATTAAGTTGATAATTCTTTTTCTAAAAATAAATAGCTCCATTTGTAACATTTTTAAAAATTTGCTTTTTAGTTGTGGTATAAAATTGGACTCCAGTGAAGATAATTTGAAACAGCAAAATTTATTCACATTCATAAAAAAAAAAAAAAAAAAAAAAAAACAACTTAATAATTTATGCAAAATTCCATAGGTAAATCAGTCAAAATAAGTTTAGTTATTGATATTAGGTTAAATTTTTTAATTTAAGCTGTAATAAGTTAAGGTAATTTTAACGACCGAATAATGAGCATGTTAATTTGAAAATGTATTTCAGCAAAGGAGATATAAATAAAATTGTAGTTTAATTTAAATACAATTTAAAATAAAGCAAATAAAAAGGATTAGAGATATCATCAAGCGTTTTAATTTAATATGATAAAGAATATTTATATCATAAAAAAAAAAAAAAAAATTAAAAAAAAAAAAAAAAAAAAAATCTTTATTGAATTACAAAAGGAATACATTTTTTCAAGAATAAAGTAGAAAGTAGTTAGGTTTACATGCTTTCACAAGAATTAGCAGTCAATTTTCTTAAAATATTTTAATTGATAGAAGCCTTTATACAATTATTTCATACAAATATGTATCTTCATTAAATTTAAAATGCGATAAAATACTACTTGTAATTTAGGTGCTCGGCAATGCAGTCGCCAAGTTCACTGCTAGATACCTTTTAAGAAGGTCTGAGACTCAAAATTTTTAAAATTTCTCAATTTTTTTATTATTGATAAAAGTAATACAAATAATTTTAAACAAAATGGCACAAAATTTGTGTTTCTATCTTTAATAGAACTTGAAATATTTAAGTTGCTGTTACATGGCAACTGTATCTCGAACATGCTATCTTGAAACTTTGAAACTGTTTTTCTCGGTGATGGCTTTTTGTCTTTTTTTTTAGTTCAAATTGATATAACTTAAAAACTATTAGTTATAAATACTGATATAAATAAAACTTTCCACAATTATTTTTCATATATATTTCTTTAATTTTTCTTCAAGAATTATGTTTTTTATCTAACTTTAAAAATAAAAATTGTGAAGCTTAAAATACTATGGATTTTATAAAGTATTTGCACAAAATATTTAAAAAAAAAAAAATTCCAATTACTTTATTGAAAAATCATTAAGACAATTTTAGATATGAATTATAAGAAGTAACTTTATGCAAAAATGAAGTGATTTTAAAAAAAAAGTTTTTTTTTTAGGTTTATCAAATTTAGGAAATATCAAATTTTTTAATATAAAAAAAAATATTTTTAAATTTGAAAATTTGAAATAGTTTTTTAAGTTTAATGCACCATACATTCCTGCATAAAAAATTTCAGAAAAATAATTTTAAAATTAAAGATTTTAGAATTTTGACTCCTAGACCCCCTTAATGGTAGCAACTGAACAGCATTTTGAGCCCCTCGTATTGGGGCATTACAGTATACCTGGAAGCTAACATTTTCTTTACGGATAACATTTAGCCACTTAAGTAAGAGCACTAAATTTCATATCTCCAATTCTATTGGTTGTCGTGAAAATCAAATGCGAAAACAGCATAGTTTGAGACGATCATCAATATCCTAAGGTAAGAGATATAATTATGCAATTTGGTATGCCTGTAGGGTTTAACATATTTACAAAGAAAAAAAAATATTTTACCCTCTGAATTTAGTGAGATTTTAAGCAAGACATTTATTTTCCATGTTAAAATTCAACTTTCAAAGACTTATACACCCAGTTACAAAATGTTTTGTAACACTTGGCCATTATGCTTCCAGGAGTACTTATTTGTTGTGTTAGTACTGTGACGCTTAATGACCAAGTCACACAAAAAATTTCATAACTTATATTTAGCCCTATGAAAGTTAAATTTTAACATTGAGAGGGAAATATATTGTTTTAATATTTTTCATTAACTTCCATACTACAATGTAAAACCTAACTGGACTTTAGATCTCAGTACTTTTTGGGGCCATACCTTTTCCATGATGAACTTAGTGCCTTTGCACAGAGAGGTTTTTGTTGGGTTATTATTACTAAAACACTTATTATTAAAAAAAAAATATCTAAGATTTAAAATCATAATACGTTTGTCAAATTACCTATGCTTCCAACTTTTTGATTTAAATAAAATAATTAGAATCCTTCATTGTTCTAAGTTTCTACACTGAAACTGCAATTAAGCTTCCAATTTAAACTTAAATTATTCGAAACTTCTTATTTTTAATAGGTTTTCGCACTACGATCATAACATTCTAAACAAATCGTTTTCATTAGTGAGGAATAAATTTCCTCTAGGAAAAAACAGTTGAAAAGTTATTTGGAGAAGAATATTCGGGTTATAACCCAACACACACATATAATTTGTTCTCAATAAAAATGTAATGACGCTTTATGCTCAAATCGATTAAAAATGACCATTTATTATTTAACAATTTTTTTCGTAAAGCTTTTCTTATTTCGTTTAAAAATTAAAGCACATACTTTCTCAATAAATTATGTTACATATAATGACGATAGCTTAGAATCATTTTTGTTTCTTTGAAAGTAATGTTGTCTTTGATAGTATTTATTATTCATCAAATATCTTTTGAAATAATTAAATTACAGATGCTAATATCGTAATAAAAATTAAATTCTCTTTATTTATACATTCTCATAATTTATATAAGTAAAATATAGCTTTGGTAGTGTTCTCTAAGTAATAATCTAAACAGAATTATTGTTATTAAATTCAATATACTAGGGAATATTAAAGTATGACGTTAAACAAAATTTATTTGGAAGACTAATTGATTTTTAGCTTCTAGAGTCAGGAATATTAAATTTCCTCCAAGAATATTACATTAGTTTGCTATAACTATAAATTCTCTTCTTGACTTGTAGAATGTAGACAGAAAAAAATTCTTAGAAGAAAATTTGTTTAATATTGAAAATTAATTGCGCAAAAACATTTTTGATGTTACTTTAATATATTAATTAACTTTATATGATATTTTATTTTCCTCTCAAGTTGCAAACATAAGTAGAAATATCATTAGGTAAGACTACTTTGTTAGAATGCATTTACATTTAAAATGAAATCACAAAATTGTTAAGTTCTAATGTATTTCAAAAAATTTTGAATCAAGAAAGAATTAAAAGTTTAAGTCTTGTTGGAAAATACAATTTTCTCCAAATAATACTCTCAATATTGTTAGTTAAAACTAAAGGAAATAAAAATAGATTTAGAATTAAGCATGAAATGCTATTTGTTTCTTTCTTAAATTCATTATTTTTATTTAGTTTATTTAAATTATAGAAATTAAAAGTGGTATATAATCAGAAAATCAAAATCATTAGAATTTATAGTTTAAAGTTTGAATTAATTGAAGAGCTTTTACAGTGTTATTCCTAAAGTCCTTTTAGATCTATAAAAGTGTGACTTTCTGTAAGCGAGGTACACTTTCTATGGGAGTCTGATAGTTGATGAATCCCGGATTAGGTATGGATGTAAGTTGTGGTTCAGAATCCGCGTTGAGCTATAGGTACCGGCCTGATTAGCCGTTACTGTGCATAAAAATAGGCCATTCAGGGACCTGATCAATCAAGCAAATGATCAAGCAAATCCGATCAACAAATTAAGCAACCTAGTAGTTGAAATTTTTCATTTTTCTGAAATTTGCATTGAATATTCTCCCATACGTTCTGGTTACTCACCAGAAGAAAAAGAAGAAGAAGAGAGGGGGAAAAATGCCAAGTTATAGTTGTTTTTTTAGGGCGGGTAAAGGTCGTTGTCGTGCATTGCAGCTGAAATGCGGCAAAATAGAATTTAAATTTCTGGAGAACTTTAGTTAGGTGCCGATGATTTTATTGCATAATCTACTTATATAATACCAGTACTAAGTTTTACAAGTTAACAGTTTTTGACATCTTGCTAAAGTTTGCAGGAATCTGCGACAAGGGCAAAGTCTTAGCTAGCGGAGGACACAAAGACTTTCCTCTCCCCTCCACCTCAAAATATAACGTTTTTACTACAAAAAAGCGTTTAAACTTTTTTTCCATTACAACATGATAATGTGAAGCCACACTCCCTCCTCCAACAAAGAAAAAAAAATTCTAAATGTAGACATGAGTCTAAGTTTTGAATATTCTTGACTACAGCTTTTCTGAATGGAGATAAAATTGTTAAAAATCATATTTGCAATAAATTCTATAGAACCCTATGCATAAGAAAAGTCCTCAACTTTTCTGAAGGAAAATAAATGCAATTTTTTTATAAATTGCAGTTACTTGACATTTTTAATATTTTTTTTTTAAGGATGAGGTCTCAACACTTAAAATAATTACTAAAATATGTCAGAATAGCAAATCCTTCAATGTCAAATTGTAATGTAATACTAAAAACTTTTTACAATTTATCATACACAAAAAAAATGTATGGTATTTAAAAATTACATTTGCATAGGCTGTATTTTGTAATGTTTTAAAAAGTAAGAGTTAATAATTTATTTACATGGGATGGATTTATTTTTCTGTCTAAAGTTGGTAGCTGAAATATGAGTCTCGAAAGTTTTCACTTTTTCCTAGTTCTCTAACTTTTTTTGAATTTTTTATATGAGTTCTTTAAATCCTTCTCTTCCTTGTTGGAAAGGTAAAAAGGAGACATTCCACTTATTTCAACTGGTCTTAAAAATAACAAATAATGCTCTTATTAATATTTTCAATATCTGGATTCCTAGGCTAGTAACAGTGTTTTCCGGGTACATAACTTTTGCTATGTAACAGTTTTTGGTATAGTACATACCATAGTACTTATATTGTTTTAATTGGTACTTAATTGGAATTTTTCCATTAGTAAATTATGACCTATCTCAGAAATGGTTTGCAAACTTCATTGTAATGGCATTCGTCTATTATCGATTCTAAACATATCTCAACCTCATCCTCTTTTTGGCTCATATCCATATTAACATCTACTTTGATTGTTATTTTGTTCAAGTAAGCATGCAGGGTCTGTTTCTTTTTGTGTAATTTCAACGTGAAAAATTGTAACATCATTCGGTATTTTGACAAATACTCCTCAACACTGAACATTTTATCGCCATATTTATTACAACTCTTCATTGCCGACCAAACGGTATAGTGGTTAGCGTGCTAGCTTCTAGCGGGTTCGAGTCCCGTGTTAGGCATGGGCGTTTGTAAATGTATGTTGGCTTGTCTAATGACGAATTTTTCGGCGCATTATAGTCCTCGGGTTGCTGACGGCGCTAGATACTCTGAAAACTACCAATCAACTCTTCATTATTTTTCATTAGTGTTTAAGGACTAATCGACCACCTTATTCTCCATTCATAAAAGCATCATAAATAAACGTCTTTTGCTTCAATAATAGTTTGATGCTTTTTTCCTTTACTTTAAAGTCCATCCAATGGAATCAGATATTATGTCCTTCATATGCAATGTATATTGTGGGAAAGCTCCTAGCAGGGATGTTGATGGAAAACGTTAAATTTTTAACTTCCATCTTCATTTTCTTGGAATACATCATCTTTACTTTGTCTTTTGTTACACCACTAATTTCTTAAATTGTATCTTGTCCATCAAGAACATGAATGTCGAATTTTTCGACAATTTTAAATGATTACAGACATTCCATTTCAGGACAGAAGAGAGTTGGTACTTGTGTTTTCTTCTGGGGATTCTTGCCGCTAGTTGGGATGTGTAAGAGAAATGTTTGAATACACAGCAAATTGAAATGCCTTGAAATAAGACACAAGATTGTCTTAAACAAATATTTTCAGAAACTTGGAGTGTCTGAATTGGGGATAATTTCGGACAGTTTATGTGTCTGAATAGGTTGTTTATGGTACCTATCAGATATTGGGAATCTAAGAATACATATATTTAAATTAAAATGCAATAGAAGTGTGCTTATGTTAAATTACAAATTTTTGTTAAAATAAAAGTCAAAATTACTGTTTTAATACCATATTGTACATAACTTTTGTTGACTATGCTTCACCTTCCTGGTAAATTTAATCATGAGATTGCAAAACAGCAGCATAACTTTTAATAATATGCACACAACTTTAAATAAAAAAAATAAGGGAACTGGTATTTGTTCTAAAATATATATATATTGGTATAGTAGGCATTACCATATGGAACAAAATCAATAAAAAAGTCATTGAATGTAAAAACAGAAAGTGTCAGCAAGTGAAAAACTGTGAGTGTCATTTAGAAATCGATATATCAACTTGTAAGGCAACTTACTTTATGTCAAGGATGCTCCATGTTGTTTTTCAATAACGAAGACGAACGCTTCCAAACAATTCTTTAGCACAGTTAAACAGCAACGAAGTTAAACAAAATCCCAAGATTGAAAGAGATTATCATTAAAACGACCGTTTTATAAAAGCAAACGCAAGAAAGTAAACTATTTTAAATTAATTTACGATACCATTTTGTAATCGAATGCTACACGCGAGAGTAGAGACGCGAAAAATACACAAACATTTCTACTACATTAAAACTATGCAACAACTTTTTGCACAGTGCATGTGCCGTTTGTTCTCCCAGAAGCGAAACTCGTATCTTATTGGATGACACTCATTTTAATGTTCCGCTGTATAGAAGCATATTTAAGATAGCTTAAGCGTCTGAAAACCGAAGTGTCTTACTTTGAAAGTTCCTTCAGCTATTTAAGACACTTATCGTGACTGAATAGAAATTCAGAAAGATTCAGACGATTTCAGTTGCATTTCTATAATCTGTCATTTCACTGAATTCAACTAATAAAACTAATGTAATCTGTGATGGCTACTGAAACTGCATTGTATAATATAAAGTATTCAATTTGAAGAATTATTTACCTTTTATAGTTTTGAGTACCTTACTGAACTGACTGTAGTAAATCGTTTAACACTCAAGTATAGATGAGCACAACTTATCAGTAAATTGTGACAGATGTCCCAGTCCTTTTTTAAGCTTATTTGTGTGCTTGTTGGGGAAATCTAAGCTAATATAGTTATATATCAATGAAAATTATTACAACATATTAGTTTGCCCATTTGCTATTAAAGAAATTCTTTCTATAAAAATAGGTATACCATATTGGGATTACAATGTGCATCATATTAAGTTCAACGGTGTTATGTTCAATTACTTAGAAACTCTGTAAGAAAACATTCTACTCAAAAGCTTTTCAAATAATAATAACAAATCTGTAGCTTTTCGATGATAAACAATTTAGCTTTTTGCTCAATAGAATCAGTGAAAGAATGAAAAATATGTTTGAAAGATATGTTTGATTTGAATGGATCACCCCTTCAAAATCGCCAGTTGCGCATGTGCAATCACGTTCAAACGTACCTCGCACAGACCAGTGACTGACTGAACGCAATGACTGGCTGCTGATACCAAGTGCCACATTTATAGGTTGATTGTAGGGGGACGTCTCATAACTTTCAAATGTCATTTCGTAAGTTCGATAATTAAGTATATTTCGCCGGCTTTTTACCATGCCTTCTTGCACAAAATAGAGAAAAAAGGTAACCTCGTGCGTGAATTCATGGAAAAAATAAATTAATACTATGTCGTTCGCTATAAACTAGCGAAAGACAATATTAATTTACGTTTTCCATGAATTTTTTTCTTTCTTCGAGATTCTTTTTTTTTTTTTTTTTTTGCCACATCTAGGACTGGTTCAGAAGTTCAGATCGTTTCGCCTATGTATATTGCCGACGTTTTTCGAAATTTCCGGAATATTGTAAATTGTAAATTGAATTTTTACTTCTACGTCATTTGCTCGTTCATTTTCGAGGTGTCGCCGGCAATTGTCCGATAGTTTCACGAGGGACCAACGTAATGTCACCAAACGGCATAGTGTTAAGAGTTAGTTTAAGGTTTAAAACCATCAAGTGTTTTTAGTAAGCATTTAAAAAGCATATTTTCTCTCTGATACGCGAAATTGCGATTGCGCATCATTGTTATTGTTGTAGTTATTAGTTTTGTCAAAAACTTAATTTGCTTTAGTTTTAAAAAAAATAATTAAAAAAATACCTCTTAAAATTTTGAGTGGGGGGGGGGGATACCCTTTGGAAATATTTAACTTGCTAACACTGTGTGGAAGTATATAAAGTTAGAAGCTATCATATGCGTCGTTCATCATTTTTGACCTTTCATTAATAGTATATGAAAATTCATCAATCCGTATAAAACGTTCATAATTTTATCAAAATTAGATTACTGGTTTTAAAAACAAAAGTTTTTAAACAAAATTTTGATTACTACATATGTTTTGTAAAAAACTGAGAATATATAATGTAATTAGGTAAAATGTACATTATTCAAATAAAATAATAAAATCAGATTAAATAAAAACTTTAAGTTTAAAAATACATTAATCTTGAACGACATAAATAAAATTCCCGAAAGCTTCCAGAAACACATTCTCAGCCTCTGGCTATTTAAACAATTAAGAGAGAAGTCATTACATTAAAAATTAAACCTACTATCAGAGCACGTAACATATGAAACACAAAACTCCCAAAAGCTTTCGAAAATAATTAACTTAAACAGTTAAACCAAACTAATCTCTTTTTGGGTGTTTTCTCTGCTTAGAATAATCATGGAACTCATTTTCCCCAGCAGATGATAATTTTGAATAATGAATGTGAAAATGTCTTTCTGGTTGAATCACATGATTCATTTAGCATTGACAATTAACAGAGTTAAACGACCATTGCAACAATAATAATAATATCTTCTCTAATAACGCTTCTTTCTCTGTGTCTCGTATTGGCTATTCTACATAATTCAATTCTTTTCTAAACAATATCGGGCAAAGGGAACACATTGAAAACAGGCTAAAAATATACCTTAATGACGTCAATGCTTTCTACTTTCCTCTTTGGAACTTCTCCAATGGCAGTTGCTGCTAAAATTATAAGCATGGAAAGATAATATTCTATGGAAAAATGGATTATCCTTTTTACTTATCTTACTTTTACCATGGTATGAATTTGAGGAAATATTGAATAAAGATGGTGTCACTGAATTGAAGAAAAAAAAGTTTTATATTATATTTTACTTGATGCGTTATTGAAATTTTTTTAATTTACCAAATTAATTGATCCTCATTTTTATTATCTTTTAGTTTATTAAATTAGTAATTAAGATTTATTTTTAATAAAACAGGTTATTTTGATTTGTAATAGAAAAATATGCCAACTAAGAATTTTATTTTTTAATTATGTTTATGGTATATTAAATGTTCCAACCAGCTTGGCAGTATAAATGTATAACTATGAAAATAGCAAAAAATCAATTAACTAACTGTTAACTTGGGTTTACTGTAAGAAAATATAGTATACCCTGTAAAATATAATAAGAAAACCCCGAAAACTGTATTGGTAAAGTAAAATGTTTCGATAACGTTTTTGTAGTTTAATTTGTAGCATTGAATTTACTTCGACGTTTTTTTGTTAGTTTCGAAAAACCATTTAAATCTTGAAGCAATGTATTGGAGCTGTGACATGAATTTCTAAGTGTTACCTTAACAATAAACGACTCACTTGGAACTCTTACTAAAATAAATCAATACACCATAGCGCATTTCTGTCATCCATTTCTCATAACTGCAGAGATAGTCACTAGGAGTCTAATGCAAAATCTGAAATGATGTTTTTTGGATAGTTTTGTTATTCTAATAGCTATTTAAGTCGATGTATAAACATTAGAAAATGAATTATGCTATTGTACATCGATTCCTTTTGAGAACTTGTCTCACATATATTCAGATTAAAATTGTTTTCTTTGATTTATTTAGTAAAATATTTTAAAAGAGTATTAAGAAATAGCATAATTTTGAAAATAAAATTAACTAAAATAACTATTTAAATTATATTAATAGAATTTAAAATACTAATAAACCAACATGATTTTATTAGTAAAAGATATAATGTCCTTGTATGTTTTACTTTACAGCATGTTATAATTTTGTTTATAACAATTGTTTAACATTTTAATAAAAATAATGTTAATTAACATTTAATATAAATAATGTTAATTAACATTTAATATAAATAAACTTTTTAAAATAAACAAACTTTTTAATAGAACATTTTAATAAAAATAAACACACTTTTTAATAGAACATTTTAATAAAAATAAACACACTTTTTAATAGAACATTTTAATAAAAACAAACTTTGTAACAGAAATAAACACTTTAATAGAAATAAAAATGGTGTCTAATCTGCAGAAGAATATGTAAATAAGACATGAAAGAATTAAAAAAAATCATAACAGAAAACAATGCAATGACTAGTAATAAGTTATTAATGATGCGCAAGCTAAATGTAAGAGTTGTACTAATTTAACTTGTGAAAAGTTAAACCTGAATTTTACTCTGTAAAGGTTTTAGAAAGAAATGTTTACTGTAATACCTTCAAAACAGTAAACTATAATTATTCATTAAAGTTATATGCCTTGACAGATGATTGACGTTTCATTTTTGTAAATTCACATGGTATTTTTATGCGTTAAAAATTCGTATCTTTTGAAATACTTATTATTAATAATTTAATTATTCATGGGATCATAACTTTTAACAAAGTTATAAAAAATATGTTCCACCTTCACGAATATTCAATTAAGAAACACTTATAATTACGTATTCATTAAGATCATCTAATTAATGATGAAATAATGAAATTAATTTTAAAGTCAAATAAAATTTTAAAAAAATATGCAAAATGTTCTTTCGATAAAAAATATATTAACATATGTTTTCCTTTCTCGTCTATTTCATGCAAGTTTATTTTAAGCTCCAATAAATAAGTTATTAACATCACATAATTAAATTTATGCTCTTGTCATAGAAAAACTGTTCTAAATTATCCTTTTAATTAGAAGTAGCAGAATTCGAATGTGTGAATTCAAATTCTTTTTAAAGCTTTTATAATTATTTGTAATTACAATTTTTCAAAGTAATTGCTTTGAAGAGTAACAAATTAATTAAGACTTATTTCATTACAGAATTTTTTCGAAGTATATTTGCCATAAATAGTTTTTCTGCGTAATAATAGTTTTCGGTTTAAACAGAGCCGACTATTTGCACTTAATAATGTTTAATACATCATATTTACGAAATTTCTTCAAGTTTAAAATAGTTATTAACTTCATAAGAAAGCTTTCCATAACAGTCAATGTTCAGAGTTATTACATTTTGATTTTGTTAGATTATTCTATATGTTTAAAAATTGTACCCATCAATAACAAATAATTAGTGTCCTTCTTAGAATATTACAATTAATCGTATTTAAAGTATTTTGAATAATTTGAATTTCTAAAATATATAAAATTAAGCCTCTAATGTGAAATATATAGTAATATTCCAGATAAAGGGTAGTTTAACATTGAAAAATATTTTTTTTAATTCCCTATTTCTTATGCTATTGGAATTTACCTATGCTTAATGGCATGAGAAAAATACCAGCAAAAATCGTTCGCCTTAATTACAGCTGAAATAAATTATTTTGTTGTGTTGTACAGCTAGAATCATTTATTTTGTTATTTGGCTTAGTATTTGGCTTAGTACAACTCTTAGTATTTAAATACTAAATTTTATTTTTTATTTATGAATTTAGGCAAATGAAATGAAGAATTGTTTTCAAGATCCTTCCAATTTAATTTATTTTAATTAATTGTCAATGAAAGAGATAATAAAAAGTAACCTACTCCCAATTATATCTGCTAGGTTAGCTCTTAACTCTGTAAGGCTGGCTTTTTATGAACAACAAATTTTATCAAAATCTTTATAAAGTGATCATCTTAGCATTTTCTTATCTTATATTATAACCTTCTTTAACAAATTTCTCCATACAGGTCAATAATAGAAGTTTTTAACAAGGAACAGTAGTGGATATTATAAAATATTTTAAAACTGTCATCACTATGCCTTCATAAGACCATGGTAATGACAACTTTGATAATGAAATTTTCATTGTTAAGCTTTGAATAAGTTTAACTATATAAATTATATGCCTATGATGCTCTGCTATTAAAATCAGTCCCTAAGCTCTTCGTAACTCATTCAGCAAAATTAAATTTATTACAAATATAATTCAGTAATAACAAACTTGGTAATGACACATAATAAATACATTGACTCAAATTTTGGTACAAAAGTAATGAAATTAAGTAGTATTTGCTTAGTTCAATAAGAACAGATGTCATTCATCGCTAGAAAGAATATATCAACTGTACAATTTAACATTTCAGTAGTATGATAGAACTGTCTAGTATGAGTTAAGTAAAGGAACATTGTAAACCTTGGTACCTCCAAAGACACATTTTAATTTTGGATAATAATTGTATTTTTTATAGTGTAGAAAAGTATTTGATCTATTAAAATTTGAGAAATGAAATATAACTAGAAAAGTATTTGATCTTTTAAAATTTGAGGAATGAAATATAACCATGCTATTATTGTTTTTTGTTCAAAGCTCTTTCCAATATTTCCAATTCTAATTTTCAAGTAATAAAGTTTGGAATTTGCCTTGCATTTACAACTTTTTAATATTTTTGAATATTAAAATTATTTTTATATACATTTAAACTACTGCATATGGTAGTGCTCGATAAGGGGAAAAATTAATATTTTCAACATTTTAGTTTAAACTTTTTAGGCAAGGACATAAAATTTATCTTTATTTGAGAGTAACTCTCATATGAAAAGCTCAATGATAATCTCCTTTTGCACAGCTTCCTTTGAAAGAAATAGTATATAGATATTTAAGCTCCAGGTATAATTCAAATTTAACCAAGGAGTCAAATCTAGCAATACGGTGTATAAAAAAAATCGATAAGATATTCCTTATAATCAATTAATATATATTTTCCTAAAAAAGATAAACGATCGAATATAAACATTTGTTTGATTTAATGTTATCTAAGTATGTACTAGTAGTTAAATTACATATATAAATTAACTCTCATATTTGAACGCATAGTCAAGAATGTTTATTGATTAAATAATTAAATTGCATACATCTTGCATATTCTTAAAATGTTTGTTAGTGTATGAGTTGTTTTTAAAGCATAAAATAATTGTAAAATTACTCAATTGTAATTAAGATTGCTTTAAAAAAAATGGTTGCTTTTAAAATATGCATTAAAATGTTTCATATGTTAAAATATCAACTTTTCTCGAGACTTCATAAATTACATTATATAAAATTCCACATTGTTAATAGGAATTACTGATTCTGCTACTATAAAATAAGATATCTTAATAAATCTTCAAAGTTATCACAGAGAAAATTTCTCAAAGTCCATCCTTAAAACATGGAAAAAGAATAAAATGTATTTATTAAGTATGAAATACAGTCATTAGCGCTTTTGTATAAATACTTTGAAAATAAAAAAATATATATATTTAGACTTATAACGCATTCAAGATATTGAAATGTTAAATAAATAGATTGTACACATACTATACAAAATTTTTACCCCTTAGACCATATTCCATATTAAAAGAGAAGCTAAATATATTTCAGGTAGATGTTTTGACCTAATTACTGAAGCACGATCTACCATAAACCAACTGATGATCTTCAAATTGGATTCCTGTTAACGATAACATGAGAGGAGAAGGAGGAACTTTCAGATTAGAGCCTCAACCCTGCAGATTAGTTCTTTCACTCAGTTAGGCAAACATAATTACCGAATCACGTCTGCAAACCCGTTTTCATTAAGATGAAAAATGATACTTTAATGAGAGTTTGGAAAAATTGAGTCATGGGTACTTTTAATTATCCAGCCTTAAAGCAACGGATTTTCTTATATATATGCCTTGCTGATTTCATAATGAGTCAGTCGCAATTATGTATTCTGTGTTTTGTTTGGATTCGGTATTGGTAATGTGGAGCGTTTAAAATGTATTTTTAGTTTTTAATTTTGTATTATTTCTTAAATAATTGGTCAGTTGTGCGAATATACTATATTCGGATTTTCATAACAAAAGGTTTCATATATAATGTTTAATCTAAATATTATACGTTGTAATGGAAGTTATATTCATTTAAAAATAAATATCTGTATGTTTTTCCAGCATTTTCTAGTCTTTTACAGCTCGCAAAATTATTGTAATTCACAAAACGTATAATTTTAACTTCATAATTCTTATTTAACACATATTTTACGTTATTAATAGTAGTGGTAGTAAGAAATTTGAATATTTTATAACATTTTAGTAAAATCTTTAAAGAGTTTAGTTTTCAATTTTATATGTTTCAAAAATGGTAAAATGATATCTAATGGGTATCATAAGAAAAGATGGTGCATTTAAACTGTTTCTAAAAATCTTATTTAGGTATTACTCATTATAATGAAATTTATATTATCTTCTACAAATATGTTTAAATTTATCAAGTTGTTTATATATGACGTCATTGCACACACCGTTCATGTAAATATAGAAATATATAACTTTACTTTCATAAATACTATTTTACAAGCATAATTTTATTAAGATTTGACATAACAATTTGTTTATATACGTATATTTATATCCAAAAATAATTTATATTAAAATTTACTTTTAAATTTAGATTTGCACTTCCCCATTCAAAATTGGAAATTTATTACTCTAGCAAGATTTATGTTTTATATTATTTTTGATAAAAATTATTTTTTGAAATTAATATTGAATTATATAATTGTGTTCGTAACTAAACAAAGAAAATTATCCTTAATTTTTTTTCTGAATGAAACCGATTATTTTCATTTTTATTTGTCAAATTTAAATCTTATCTGAAGAAAGGGAAAATATTACATTTTCCCAATAGGTCAAAGTTAATTTCAAATATAACTAACAAAATTGAATATCTTTTAGATATCAAATCACACAACTATCCAGGGAAGAAAGGGAAAGGGGGGGGGTGTTATCTACATTAGAAATAATCAAATAAGATGATTTTTGTAAAAACAAAACAAATTAAGTTATATCTTATAAAAAACTATTATTAAAACAAATGAATTAAGAAAGATTATTTAATGACTTTACTATATTTTAATATACGTTGTTGCACTGTATGACAAAACAATCTTTTAAACGAACCAAATATTTCATTCACATTACTTTTCTATAAAAATGTACGCAATTCATTTCCTTAAATGAGGTAGTATTGAACACTTCTTCCAACTCTTCATCGGAACATATTTTTCCTTTAATTCAAAATATCTGCAGTGAAAATAAATACTTTATATGAAAATAGAACGAATGAATTGATAAATTTGTATGTTACGCTATACCTTTGAATTTCAGACCCTTTAATATGAAACTAAAACTACCATCACCACAATAGTTAAATTTCAAAACAAGCATTAGTAACATTGCTAAAATATGATTCAAATTAAATTGTGCTTTTCACGAAAATTCTTCCCTTCGTTTGCTTCAAAAATGATTCTCGAGTAATTCACAATATTCGAGTAACTCAAAAATATTCCAATATCATTTCCACGAAATAATATTTTTCAGAAAACAACGTCTTTTAAATGTGTAAATAATCTGTACTATTAGTTTAATAATAAAATATCCAGCTAAGATACATATATGTCAATGCATTATATGTATAAGGTATTTGAACACTGATAACACTATTTTTTACAATTCATTAGTCATTAACCTACTGTTTTTTTAGATAAACTAAAATTATCGGCAAAAAAATGCTAAAAGGATACTTACAGATTCTGAATTCAGCAAAATGGAAGCAGTTACAAAATTGAATAAATTTTAGTCAATTTATTCATGAATAGTACGAAATATTGAAATAATTTCTGAAACATTACATTTTATCTTTCACTAAGGAAACTTGAAGAGGTTTAAAGTTTGTATAGGTAGGTAGGTTTTAATGTCACACTTTTTATACAATAGATTTTTTTTTTTCAGTTTTAGAAAATTTCCGAAAATATTCTACTCTTGAATTTCTTTTATCATCCAACTTTTCTTACAAATAGAACTTGGTTAGTCTTTCCTACACATTCTGAAAGTATAAAGATAATTTTTTTTTGTTTTACTGAACCATTATTTATGACGTCCGCATTTTCCTCAAACTCTGAAGTCATAGTTATCAAACGTTGATCTAGATCTACATATTCAGATTCGTCTTATAAAAAAACTTTCTTCTCTAAGATATATAAGAATCATTAAATAAAACATTCTTGCAAGATTGTCGCTTACTTTTTTGCCTTTTCCTCAGATTTCATATTTTTAAACTCTAGTTTCTTTCTTATTCTTCAATCTTTAAAGAATTTCATATTCAATTCGTATTGCCCATATTTATATCAAGGCCTTGTCTTATTTAAACTTATATAAACGTTAGATTGCCAAAGTAAGACTGTTAAAATGAACCATTGTACCAATTAGTCGGTTGATGTATTGTAAGCTACAAAGGTATTGTAGTTTGTAATTGTAGGTAATAAAACGTTATTGATTGGCATAGAAATACCGGTTACTATTTAAGTTTAAGCTACACTTAATAATATACAACACATAAATTCACGCAAACCATTAGGTCTAGCGAAATAAATATAAAAAGTGAGCCCAAAATAAGCCCCCAAGTATATTATTTCAGAAAATATTTAAAAATTGTTGACATTTACCCTCTGAATTTTTTTTTTTTTTTTTTTTTTTAAAAACTTCCCACTTGATCCGATTAAGGTTATACTGCTATACTTCTCTTTAGAAAAGGACTTTAAGAGTTTGAGGGCATATTTATTTGCAAAATTTTCTTTATTTAATTAGTTGAATAATGGTCCCTTCTTCTATAAATACCACATTAGAAAAATTCAGTTTGTACTTTGTAGGCTACAAAAACGGAATTCATTGCATAAAAACACTTCCCACTAACGATCCAGGGAATGGGCGAAATTCTGCAGTTGTTTTCTGTCAATAATTCTTAAATTATATTTCCAATTCAAATATATAATTATTTTAAATTATTATTTTTTTAATTTGTTTTAGATAGGCTATAAACTGTCATTCAAATAAAAATATTTGAAAAATACTTTGTTTTAAATTTTATTTATATAGTTAAAAATGTTGTGTCTTGCTGGAAAAACTGAGGATCAAATGACGCATATACACGCGCATGACCGCCAATAGGTTAAGAGATAGAGAAACACACTACCAATTGTTATATTTTATAAAACTTTATTACTCCCCCGTTTGTAAATTAAATATTTTTGTCAGTGAAGAGAAACTGAACATTAATACGGTTTCTTTTAACGCGGGTAAGCACATTTTGAGTAAAAATAGTAAAGCTTTTAGAGTGAATGTATAGAATTTCGGTAAAGATATGATGAAATAATATTTATAGAAAAACTTTCTATAAATTGTTATCAAATTATTTGATTAAATTATACGATTGATGTCCAACCCGAGATGAATTAATAGCTGATAAATTGTGGTCAACACAAACTAAATATTTGAACCAAGTGGGGCTAGTTTAATGTTACATAAATTGAATAATTAGTTAAGTGTTTAATTATAAAAAAAAAATTCTTAACCTTTTGATGGATACTGATGAAAGTGTAACTTAAAATAAATTTTTATTTAAAAAACAATTATCGTTAATAAATAAGGAATAGAAGAATTATTTTATACCCGAGTTATTATAAGGGAAGTTGTAATTGAATATTAATCATTTAGATTTAAAAAATAACAAACACGTTTCAGATATTTTTGCAGGGTTTTTTAATGGAAATATATATCTAGTGAAACAGTTTTACGATGTGTTGAACAAAGAGTTTTCCACCTTGTGATGTAAATCATCATCAAGCTGTGGTAAAGATTTTTTCATAATTATAACTATTAACAAAACATCAATTCAGTTTTTAAGTACTATATTTCATTGTTTCAAATTAGATTTGAGTTGTATAGAACAGTAGATAATTTCCTTCGAATTTTATTTTTAAGTTATATTGGATATTATTTAGTTAAAGAACTGTTCATATTTTCACATATAACAAATACGCGAATTTTTCGCTCACTTTTTTACGATAAACTACACTATGCAAACGTCATCTAATTTTAAAATATGAAATTTATAAAAACAATCAACTTTTGTTTCGTCTTCGTCTTTCAACAAGCAATTAATTTGGATATTTATTTTAAAACTTATATTAACGAAATAAATTTTGCTTCTATATGCATTTATGTTATTTCAAAGTTCAAGATATAATTTTAGCAATTACAAAATTGGATATTTCCTTCTACCTACAAAACTTAATTATTTTATACCAATTCATCTCAATTATGTGTAAAAAAAGAAAGTAAAAAATTTTGGGTAAAAAAATCAATCAAAGTAATTTATATAAGCAACCACAAATATGTATTTCGCACTAATAATATTCTAATTTCTTAACGAGACAGAGCAATTGATTAACAAAATTTTGAAGTTGTTTTTATAATTCCATTTCTTGATTAAAAAATACATCGAATAACTTATATTTCCAAAATAAAATTTAAAAAAAAATTATTAATATAACTAATAAAAGATTAATTATGGAAAAACAAATTATAAATAAATATTGAGATGAATAAAAATATATTTCTCTGAAGGACGTCAAAGGTATTTTGTATAGTTTAATGGGTTAGTTCTTTAGATAGAATTCTATTATCCATAGATTCTTTATTAACTTTTTATCAGACATAAAATTAAATTGCGCAATTTTTTTTTACAATTTTCTCATTTGCCTTATCCTATCCCCTTATCTATATCACTTTCAATGAGAAATTTCATAGTCTATTTAAAAGTTAATTATAAACTAACGGTAGTCGCTTTTGCTATTTAACAATTCAAAATACGTTAATGGTTAACTAGGCCAATGGGGACAACTCTCCGTTTCATAAATGATTTCGCACTTTAACGGAATAAATCAGATAATTTGCATGCAAATCGTTTTTTAGTTTTAACGGTAACGTATTTACACAAATGTAAAATTTCCAGAGCTAAATATAAATTTAATGTCTTTATTGACTTGAATAAAACATTCAGCATCCTCTCAATCTAATAAATTCTTATGTAATTACATTTTTATCGTAGTGATTTCATTTTCAAACTTCGAAAACAATACCCAAATTTAAACAAAACTTTATTGATTTCGGGCATAAAATAAAATTCTTTATCCAATAACTATTTTTACTTTATACTTTCCCTTTAAAATATCAACTTCGCCTCATTTCACTGTTTGTTTTTATTCTTCAACTCCCTAGACTATTTTGGGATACTGATTGCTTTCATCTTAATTCTTTACTTTTTAAAAGATTTATTTTCAGGAAAGAACTCACATGCAACACTTTCAAGTAATTGATCTGACGAAATGGCACCACATACCAACAAGATCTTTTATGTTGTTGGCCCTTAGGGAAAAGCGCGGAATGCTGAAAAGATGGCGTAAATTTAATGAGGTAGGAAGGAATTAGAAGCTAATTTACCCTGATATTTTTCAATCGTAAATTCTATTTCAAGGGAATTTGAGATACGTTACCCTAAATTCAGATTATAAAAATGGTACTTATAGGTGAAATTGGCATTTAGCTTTGTTAAGAAAATTATCGTATGGCTTTTAGCATCTAAATTAAATTGAAAGTTTAAAAAAATTCATTAATAGCGTTGAATATCAATATAACACGTACATAAGAGCAAAATGCATGTTAGAATATTTGTATTACATTAACAAAATAATATTTTGTATTACAGTAACAATTTATATATCTTTAGTTAGTTGAATTAAAATATCAAATATGAGAATTAAATGTACAATAGTGTATCTGGTACTAGCATGGAATACTTGATTGGTAAGTTGAAGATTGCAATTATGTTGAAAACAAGTTAATAAATCACTATAAAAAGTAGGTTAAAAAAGCAAGCAAGCAAGTTAAAAAAGCAAAAAAGCCAATTAAAAAAGCATAAAAGCAAGTTAATAAATCACTGTAAAAACAAATTGTGTTGTTAGAATCACTTACAATAAAAAGCGGTTTGTTTTGCGATACACCAGGCACAGATACTAATAAAAGTACAATTTAGGCAACATTCAATGACTGAAAACAGCTTAGTCTTAAAATTGACAACAACAACAACAAAAATGCCAATTTGAGTTATTTAATTAAAAAAATGTCACAAAGTTGGTGAGTTAGGTGTAAAAAAAAACTTGATACCGAATGTTCAAGTTCCAATTTCTCTAGATGTCACCAATATGAGAACTTCTTAAAGTGTTATTAAGGATGCTCTTTTCCTGTCGAATTGTAAATTACTTTCGTTAGAATTATATTTGATACTTCTAACCATATCGAAACCTTCAAATTGATATAAGACACACGTCCGCACCATATAGATTGTTCTCTTAAGGATCTTCAATTTCACTTCTGCAATTTGAATTTATAGTACTTCAGTTCAATTTTTGGTAATCTTAAGGAAAGCTTTCATTTGACAAATCCTACGTCTGTATTATTTGCGATTTTCACTGGTAATGTTGACCTAGGACAGATGGATAGAAATCATTTGTACAATTTTTTTTTCTACATTGTAATTAGGAAAATAAAATGAAGTTATAAACATAATAAATTCATATTTACTTCAATAAATCTGTCCCTTTTTTCAGTCACTTCAAATAAGTTAATATTTGAAATGTAGCTAAGCACATAGAATTTTAGAAGTTTTTACTGACTTCTAAATAGGAAGGGCGAGGGGGGAAGATGGGGGCGTTGTTTTTAAAAAATATCATTTCATTAAAAAATAAGGATTGGAATTTCAAAATAAAAAAGGGTTATTCATGATTTCTTTTGCCCTATTATTATGTTAATTTTTTTCTTCTAAGTTTTATTTAAATAAAATTGCTTCCCTGCCGTTTGCAAATATATAAAGCACTTTTTGTATTTTATTTTATACATCCTGAAATAAAAATTCTTGTTTCTGCTTGAATATATCTCTATCTATTGTAATACACTGTCTACCAATAAGTATTTGGACACACATTCAAATGAGGATATGTTCTCAGTGGAGAAGCATAGACACATGAAATTCACATAGCAAAGACATCTTTATGTAACATATCTATAAGTAAAACAACTCAGTCGCAAATTGAAATGCAAAGTGTACTGTGCGGGCATATACAAAAGAATGGAGTACCATTAGTGTGCAGTTGTACAGATGCATTTACTTTAAAAATCGCGCAAGTCATGGGGTTGACTTTTAGTGTGAGATATAATCTTCCCTGTCATCAGTGTTTACTTGGCACTGTATTCTCATTCTTAACATAAGTTTATTGATGTATTCTAGCGACTAAATAGTTCGTAACATATTTTGAACAGTTTGCAGGTCATAGAAAGTTCCCAATATATTAAATCTGTACACAATGCATATCGTAGAAGCGTCCCACACATTCTTGCTGAAATTTAGATTAATAATCTGGCTTACTTATAGTCGCAATATTGATATTTTTTAATAGTTTATACAAGGCAAAAGTGGAATAAAATTTACCATAAGTATCAATAAACATGGTATAAAACCGACATTTCACCATTAACGACTTGTCTAGATCAAGTTAACATAATTTCAGTGAAAGAGTCGAATTTAATTATCTTTTGAGCCAATTCAACATATGGCACCCAAAGACCAAATCTTTTAAACATCAGATACTGTTTACAGAAAATAATTTTTTCAGTCTTATGAGGGATATTGGACATCAGATGATCTGTAGACACGGTGGAAACATGATGTTTCAAAGTAAATGCCAATTCAAGTTAACAATTTGGTGGGAAAAGAGTTTTGGTCTTTAGGTTCAATGCATTGAAATTGTTTAATAAGCTTCCCAACAGCGCAAAACATAATTAAATTCCACTTTTTTACTGTAAATGCGTTACCTTGATCTAGACAAGTCTTTAATTGTGAAATATCAGTTTCTAAATCTTGTTTATTGAAGATTATGGAAAATTTAATTCCACTTTTTCTTTGGACAAATGATTACAAAATATTAATTTCACCCCTATAAGTAAACCAGATCACTTCTCTAATCCAAATTTCATCAAGCATGTGTTGCTTCTACGATATGCATTGTGTAAAAATTTAATGTATTTGGGAACTTTCCATCACTTGCAAACAGTTCAAAAGGTGGGAAGAACAATTTAGCCACTAGAATTCATCAAGAAACTCATGTTAAGTATAAGAATACAGTGCCAAGTAAACACTGAAGACAAGGGAGATCATATCTCACACTAAAAGTCAACTCCATGAGTTGCGTGATTTTTAATGTAAACTGCACACTAATGGTACTCCATTCTTTTGCATATGCTCCAAATGAACACTTTGCATTTCAATATGCGACTGAGTTGTTTTACTTATAGATGTGTTACATAAAGATGTCCTCTTGATGTGAATTGCAGGTGTCCCATGCTGCCCCCCCTGAGAAGATATCCTCATTTGAATGGGTGTCCAAGTACTTATTGGTAGATAGTGTATCATTTAATGATTTTTTTTTAAAGTGTGTTCATTCTAGTATTTATTAGTGAAATTTTTTTTAAGTAGTTACAAACTGTAAAACACATGCGTAGTTAGATGAATATATTGAAATTTCTTTTACTCTTCTGGTTTTTTTAAGTTTTTGTTAACCAATTACAATTCTTTGGGTTAATGAAAATGCTTTACATGCATAAGAATATTTTCAAATACAAAATTACAAACTGTAATACGATATATTTTTTAAATACATATTTAATTTATGTGTTACATTTATTAGTTAATAATATAATTCTGATAGTTCTACATTACTTATAAATGTCTACAAATGTTTATTATGTATAACAGAAGTTCAATTAATAAATATTCACAGTTTTGAAAATGCTGTATAATTGCACAATAGTTATTCTCTAATGACGAACGGGACGTTAACTGTATATTTGTTTGCTTGTAATCGAAATAGAGTTGCAAACTGTTAACAAATATTCAATTTAAAAGTTGATTTTGAGCTATATTACTTATGGTTAGACTTAAATTAAGCTATATATTGTTACGAATTTTTCACAGAAGCAATGATGGCGCAGTTTTATTAAATAAAAACTAATATTTATTCTCTCTTCAAGATATCTCAAAAGTTATTCGAAGAACAGTACAATTACTATCAGACTTCAACACAAGATCCAACAAAAACAACTCCGAATTCAGCGATATTTCAGGTCAGGCACACTCAAAGCGTTCAGCTTTCAATGAGTTCCTAAGTCAAAACGAAAACTTTCCCGATTTGCGGTCTTGTTTATACAGGTGCGTGAGAACATTCTCGAAACATCCAGCCAACTCGACAAATAAAAGAAACATCTCGAAATTTCCCGATTACTTTAGGTGTTGCCACCTTTTTCTAACCTATATTATCGCTGTTAATAAATAAAATACGATAAAATAAATTACAATAGAATTTTAAAATAATACGTCACTATTTACAACTAATTCAAAAGAGATCAGAGTGAAGAAGCGGAGGTAAGAGCAAAAATTTATCAATTGTGGTGCCATAGGATAAAAAACTTATAAAAGCTTATTTTATCATGAGAAATGCAGTTTGTTCTTAAGAACGTTTGAAAATATTTTTTAATTTTCAATAATTTTTTTAAAGAAATAATTGGTTTTCTTTTTGTTTGAAGGATGCATCTTTAAATAAATGTGTTGAGTTTATTGAGTTTGTTATTCTTCAACATTAGTTATTAGACTAATAGTGATTATGTTTTTAAATAATTTTGATGCATAGATTTAGGTCGTATACTTAATTTAACTGCCTTTGTAAAAATTCAGCCGTATCTGCATTGTCTCCCAACAATTCACGTGAGACAAATACGGACACATATCCTGGGAAAGTTCAGACCTGTTTATTCATGTAGAACTTCATTTTATCTTTTTATTTGATGTTACTTTATTGTGTGTTTAAAATTACTTAGCTTGACTTTACTCAACAGTTTTTATTTTTATTTTCCCAT
The DNA here is from genome assembly GCA_963978545.1 of Linyphia triangularis. Taxonomy (NCBI): domain Eukaryota; kingdom Metazoa; phylum Arthropoda; class Arachnida; order Araneae; family Linyphiidae; genus Linyphia; species Linyphia triangularis. Next base: position 63,391,496 of record OZ021727.1, on the reverse strand, counting down.
TGGAGTAACTTTCATTTAAACTCCAATAATTGATTAAAGCGAGAAAATAATATTGTTTTCTTTGTTTAAATTACGAAACAAACTTTGGAAGTTTTAATAATTAGATTTTTTTTTAATTAGATAGTATTTTGTGTTTGCAAAAAAAATAAAAAAAAAAATAAAAAAAATTCAACAACCAAATAGCTATTTCTTAAAAAAATATTTGAAAAAAAATAACACTGAAAACATGTATAATATTCATGGGAGTTCAATTAAAATCGTAAAAATATCTAAGTACTATCAATATAAATATATTTAGTATATTTCCTTATAGAATTTGAATTTTTAAATGTTACTGTTTAGTATTGTTGTTTTTCTTAAATTTTCTATAAAAAAAATATTCATAACTTTGAAATTATAAATTTTCTGGAGTATTAAAAAATTAAGAATCTTAAATATTGACTTAAATGCTTTTCTATATTGCGTTACTTTTTCCTTGGGATAATCTATACATAAAAAAGAGTGTCATTATGTTTGTTTTCTGTAAGAAGCAGTTTTATTCTATTATTGATTAAGTTTTGCAAACATGATCTTCGAAAGAAGAAGTTCACTGACTACATGAGATTTTGCAAAACTATCTCCATTCTTTCTCTTCAAAAATTCAAGAGGTATGATTATAACATAAAATCTACAATTTTATTCCAATTTTGAAGAGATTTTGCACACTTTATCTTCAAAACAAATGAAGTTAACTTAAAGTTTAAAAAACGTACATCCATTCCCTTTCTTCAACACTTTAAGGACTATGATCACAATTTGTAATCTAATGAACCAAATTTAACGTATGGAATATTCATATTAATGTATAGTGTATGGAGAGAATTGCATAAAAGTATGTATGAGAGGTAATGAGAAACACTATACAGAAGCGGTGCTTAAAATCGAAAAACTAAATACTTTTACTAACACATATTAAATATTACTAATAGTAGATAGCTATTTCTAATACTTAAACAACGTGAAACCTAATCAGTAAGTAAAATTTCTATTTTATTACAAACAAAACCGATTCTTAAGCATTCCAACATGAAAAAAAAAATTAATTAGGTTCCAACCATCCTTTAAAATTACTTAAATAAGCATTTTGATATGCTAATTATCAGACTAGAAATTATTCATCAATAAGCAAATACAATTAGGTGTTGTCTGGCTTTCAATAATAAACTTATAACCTGCATACGACTTAATAATTCCTTGCTAAAAGTTCATTAAATGTTGTAAATTACCTTAATATATTAATATGTCTGGATCATTAAATTCGAGAATTCAATAAAACAATTATTTGTAGCTCAAAATAAGGTAATATAAATTCTTAATCTGCATAAGACTTGCTAATGCTTTGTAAAAGTTCATTTAACTTTGTAAATCACTTTAATATATTAAAATTCCTATATCATAATATTCGTCCATAATCATATAAAACATGGTTATCATTGATATGCAAATTGAAATGAATATTATTAAATTATTTTCAAACTATAGCATCGAAAATTCCAACCATTCAATTCATATTTATAATTCATGGAACTTGCAAACTCAATATTATTATTATTATAATTTACTAAATTAAGTAATGAACAGCTAGCTGTTAAGTGCAAGAAGGTACATTAATGAATTTTCTGATGTGATCTCTCCTATAGTGAACAAAAATGCTTCAATTATGAGTATAATCTAATTGATCAGTTCTTGACAGAAAAGAAAATTGTAGGTGAGTAACGGGCACATGCATTCTGCCAATGATACAACAAAACTTCATATACACTTCAATTGCTACTTACTCAAAGACTGGTGAAAAGCTGAAAATAACATCACTGAAGTTTATGGATGCAAAATGAGTTAATTAAAAACGATGCAGTGATTGATATTTTAAAATTGTTATAACATACTATAAAGAGGAAAATCTTTGAACGTAAATGGAAATTGACAATGGACTAAAGAAGCACTATCTTAAAGTACAGCGTATAATCCGAGTAGAACATTGTGGCAGAATTCATGTTTATCTTCAACGCAACGTCCTGCAATGCATCGTAATAGGATGTTATTATCTCGTAGGAAAGTAAGTTGACTCATACAATAAAACATGAATGTTGTTTGGAGAGAAAATTGTTTATTTTGCCCAAAAGGTAGCAGGCAACAGGTGACTAGATCAACACACCATCTGCACCGGGAAAACGTTTTTATTTTCACTTGCATCGTCATTACGTCTTTTGTGCAGCAAACGATAGTGGGGACTAAATAATTTAAGGTTCTTTCAGGCGCAGTTTGGAAGATTATTTTATGTTCACAGTTAACCCTATCCACCTATTGAAATAGTTTTTAAAAGAATGATTTTCACTCTATGTCAGTCTTGATAGGAATGTAGGAAAGGCAGACGATTTGCAAGACGGTATCATGACATTTGAACAGCCATGCAACATACTGTTGAAAAAACTCATTAAAAACGTTATTCAATTTTAGAAAAATGTGTTAGGTTACCCGAAAGCCAATTTAATTAAGGTAATACAGATCGCATTTTAATATATATGCTTTAATATGTGACTTTAATATCCACTTTACTTTTGTGTATTTTATCACCAAATTTATAAATTTATTATTTACCTTAGTGGAGTCAGGTTTATGCCAAAGACAAAAGCATATATCTTCTAATAATGTTGAGTTGGTATTTTGGTTTCCAAGGAGCAATACCTCGTGTTTAATACGATTCGTAAAACTGGATAAAACTCGAGTGCTTGAACTGATATCGGACAGAAACAGTGCTCAATATAAGATTTCAAATGAAATCTCAGGGGTGCTAAGTAGCTAGAAATAAAAATACTAGCAAAAATGTCTGCTTAAATGTACCCGAAACCACTTTGGATTTGATCCAAATATTGATCCCGTTTTATATGAGTTGGAAAATGAAACTGAAGAAGAAAAATGTTGTATTGCTTTCCTTTAGCATCGTAAAACCCTCTCAACCTTTTTGGGGTTTTGGGTCACAAGGAATGGCCATGGGCGATAACATTAATCTTTAGAAAGGGCTGGTGAGATTTTAGTTCTTAGATAGGTCAATGTACTAAATCTGTTGCTGGGAAATCAAGAGTGAAATACTATAGAGTTCATGAGAAGAATCATTTTTGTAAGGACTTGTCCACAGAAGATTGGCTGCAATATATGAGAGTGTAAGTAGAATCTAGGATCACAAAGATTATAATGTCAGTTGGTTCAATGAGGAACTGGATAATAACTATGCAGTGATGATATGTTTAATGTTAAATACAGACATGCATGTTTAAATTATGGGAAGTCAGACGGATCAGACCACATTTAGTGATTTCATGTTATGCATTTTTTAATGTACACCCCAAAAATTAAATCTTCAAGGGTATGCTTTTAGAATTTCATTCCCTTTCATCCGGTAGAAATCAATATTCAAAAACTGTAAGTATTTTTATTACACATTTAAAAATCCAAATGTCAGGTAATTATTATCAAAAGGAGACTTGATTAATCCACAGAAAGCAGCAATAATATGAATAAGGATGGATAATGACACATAAATAGTTCTCAACGTAATTATGTCAATATATTTATAAAATTTCAATAGTATATGATAATATTATTTAAGGATAACTTATTTAAAAAATTCAAAATAGAAAGTTATATTTCAAGTCCTTCTCTAGACATCACCATTGGATATTGGACCTCATTACTTTGCCAACATACCATTAATAACTCTGATTGGCAGATAACTATTATTTTAATAAAAATTTGCCTTTACTATAATTTGGCTTAGAGGACATTTTATAATATTTTTCATTTTTTTAATACTTTTTCATGTTTTTCTTCAATGTTTTCATATCTATAATATATTGTTTTAGATCTCAAAGAGCATTATTATCTTCAGCAAAAAAGAATGATTTTTGCATGTACTCTGGAGAAGGCTGAGTCATCTTCTGACATCCTTTCGTTGGCATCTATAAGAATATCTTCCAGCAACAAAACAAATTAATTTAAATGTGTAGGTTAGACAGTACTTGCCATTTTTACATTTTAATTTTTCTAATGTTTTCTATTTCACAAATAAATTTAGTTAAAAGGTGTATAATTATAAATTTTAAATCTTCTTAAATAATATATTATAACAACAGGAAATTGAATTGTAAACTTCTGAAATTGCCCCTAGTTCTACCTCCAGGTAGAGTTATTCGAAACAAGGGACAAGTATTTGGGGTAGAAAAAGTAAATATACACGAACTTCTAAATTTATATAAGAACTTTATAGCAAAAATCGTAATATTTTTTCATCAATGTTTTGAACTACTACTTGAATATGATAGTTTCAGGAAAAAGTGAAAACTTGAAATTCTTCTCCGCTCAACAACAATTATTCATTTCGTCTCCATATCAATGAGAGGAGTTAGTCTTGCTAGCGTAACTTGCTGTAGGAAAAAAAAATATAACTAATCAAATATTAGGCTAAAATTCAGATATAGATTAATTCGCCTCTCATGGCAATGTTCCCTTGTATCTGCTACTGTTAGTTTTTGATTTCTGTTTAACATTAAAATAATATTCACACTGCATCAACGAATTTATATTAAATTTAAATCTAATTTAGTTTGTTTTATTTGATAAAAATTTATAGAGCAATTATTATTAATGTGTGTTTGTATTCCGTTTATTGAAGAAATTTTATGCTATGGATATTTTTACATATATATACAATACTTGATTATTAAATTTATTAGATATTCGTATGTTTATAGTATACATAATTTCAAATGAATTCTTGCTTATTTTTCCCTTTTAACTTTATGCTAAATAAAAACTGCTTACAAATACAGTTACAGATACAAATGTTTGCGCCTCTAAATTAAAATTATAATTGTGTAGCTAAAGGAAAGGAAAATTTTAGCAATTATGGGCGTATTTTATTCTTGAAATAACCATGAAAACCAATTTTTAATTTTCATATTGTGAATTCTTACATTTCTTCAATTGAAGAAATGACACATTATATTCAACGATTTCGATATTTGCCCAAATTCAAACATCCTATTAATAGCAACGTTATGGATTTCATTATTTTATACGTCTTTTCAACAATACGGAATTATTGTTGAAAGATTACAATATTTTCAACCATCTTGTCAAATAAATTAAAATTTTTACTATATATAAAAAAATTAACCCATAAAAAGCATTTTTTTTCATGTATAAATGCTGTGTATTCATTATCAACTTTCATGTACAGTTCCAATTTATTTAAACAATTTTGAGTTCCAACGACTTTTTATAGAATTTTACTACATTGAAGAAAGACAAGGATTCATTGACGTGGAATAACATTTGTTTACTCCAAAAAAATAAAAAAATGCATAGTCATTGATAACGAGCCTATCTCTCAAGTTTCAACTCGATTAGATGACGGTAAGTACATTAATTAGTGTACGTAGCATCAATAGAAACTTATGTGAAAGTGGATTTTTTTAGTTACAGTCCCCATAATATGGTATAATGCATTGTCATCTCCAACTAGTCTAAAATGCAAGGTTTCAGATTGATAGGATGACGTCAAAAAAGTCAGTCGGCTCTCAGAATATATTCAACCACAATTACACAAAATTGAAGTTTAAAGGCAAAAGGTTTTCAATGCTCACTTTGAATACGAAATTACGAGTACAATATGTTTATATATTCAATTAACTTCTGATTTTATAATCACTTTCAATTCCGTTAATTTTTTTTATTTGTTATTTATCTAAGTCTTTTATTAATAATATAAAAGTGGAATTTGGAGTGATTTTATTATTTTTTAAAATACATTAAACAATCTTAATTTGGTTTTCAAAAGATTATACAGTTTAACACAAACCTTTTATTTGCTATGTTAACATTTATTTATTTTCGTTTTATGAAAGTGCAAAACATTTTCCCTCAGATAATCAAATTCGATGGATTTATAGGATACTCTTTAGAATTTTAATGAGATCCCGTATTAAAATTCGGAAGCAGGAAAACAAACCATTGAATTTACACAAATACATCTTCCAGAGTTCTCATTATTCAATTCGTATGACTATTTGAATAAGCATATTTCCAAGATTTTTTATCACAAACAAGATAAAATTACATGCACACAAAAACAAAACTGAATTTATAGGGGATAAAATAAGATTTCTCTCTTTCTATCGAATTCGAAACAAGCCATTAAATTGAGTAAACAAGTCATTTTATCAAAATTTATTCAGTAATATGTCGAAAAGAATGTTGTTTTTAAAGAACAATAATTATTTTCTAGTCGATAATTGTAATTTTTGTCATTAATCTTTCTCCTAGAGTGTAGAAAAATATTTTTACTCGCTAAAATTATTTTCTTCAAATGTTAAAATGTGTAAAGATAATAGTTACTTTAGAAAACACCTGTACGCTGAAAAAATAAGAAAAACAATATATGTTATGCAGTTTTAATTGAAAAATGGGTTGGGTTATTGAGATTGGAGAAATTTTGAATGGCTAAGTACAAATTATAAATATGTATATAGTCATTCAGAAGAGTTTTTTAAACATACACTAATGTAAGGTTACTCAGTTGAGATTAACCAAGTAAATTCGAAAAAATTGTTCAATATGATTAAGATTAAAATTTATATTTCCTTTTTATATATTTGGTAGTACATTAAATATTTGTAGTGGGTCTACTTAGGCTGATTAAATAATTATTCTAAAGAAATTCGCAATTTCATGAAAAAATGTACATGTTTATTTTGAGGTATTACTAAACTAACAGTTTTTAAAGTTACTATACATTCTCTTTGCTATTATCTAGAAATAATTATGTGATTTGTAATAGGTGTTGACTCCAAATAAAGCGAATACTTCGTTTACCAAAACTTAAATTCTGCGGTCTTCAATTTCACATTGTCTTGTCCTTTGAATCCAAAATGGTTTTTATTAACAAAGAACTAAATGTTATTACTCTAAAGCAATGTTTAACTTTATAAATTATACATCAAATTTCAATTTCTAGTTATATACTTACATTGTCTACTTTTAAATCTCAAAATAAAGCACTTTGAGATTTATAAGGAAAACACTAAATTTACATATTACTGTAGATTCTTGATTTTTTTTATTTGAAATGGAAACATTTCATTAAAATTGTGTGAATATTGTAAAGTTTGTTTCCCAATAATAATTATTATAAAAGTTAAATCAATTGATAAAATGAACGAGAAATGAAACTTAAAATAGTTAATTTTATAAAATTAATATAAAAACAATTTAAATAACTAAAAATCTGCAATTAATAAATGTAACATTCTACCTCTACTCTAAAATTTTCTAATGAAATTGCAGGATAAAAAATATGAAAGTAGATACTTATGTAGTTTTAAATTAGAAAATCAAATTGATAAATTAAGTTTTCTTTATTAATCAATAAAGTACATTTTATGATAACATATTGACCCTGATGGATGGCTTCTTTGTATTGTTTAAGACATCTAAATGTGGCCGGTTGTTTATTTTATGATACCGAAAGAGCACTTTTGAAGATTTACTGTTGACTTAAATGTTAAGGCTTCTCTAGCCGAAGGAGCTAACCACTCTAACTTTAAAACATTTCTTGTAATTTACTAGCATGCCACTGACGCAGTTGATTTATGTTTAAACTTACAGACTAGTTTCGTGCTAAGTTTATAAATATTACTGTTTTGTACTTCTTTTTTGAATCTAAAAAATGTAAAAAGCCTAAAAAAATACATTTTGGATACTACTTAGTTAAATTTAATTGACTAAATTTCTGGAATTTTTTTTTATACATTTAATTTTTGAATTGATCAACAAAAACAAGACTTGATATAAATTTGAACTGTTTGATAACTTCATTTATATTATCGTATTTTGCTTATTTTGAAATATTATAATAACTTCAATGTATTTTTTGTAATAGTATTGAAATATCCATACATTTTGTTAATATATATAAAAAAAAACATATTTCAAACAAAAAATTGATTGCATAAGTAATGACTTTTATAAATAAACGTAACTAAGCGATTTCCTATAGATATTTAACCATTTTCTTCAATTATGGATTTCTTATAGATTTATATTTAATTTTTACCTTTTAAAAATGATGACTAAGTTTTTGCTTACACTTTTCTTCTAGGTACGAATGTTTTAACAAAACATTTATATAAACGCTTTCAAATATATTTTATAATGCATTAAATAAAAAGAGGGTATGATAGACAATGTTCTTTTGTAATCAGCCCTTGATTTATATTTTAATTAATTTTTATCTATTTTTTTTTTTTTTTTTTTTTTTTTTTTTAAATACTTCTTAACTTAAATAGCCATGTGTTATAAATTAAAAGATATTTAAGAAACAATTCATCTATTACCGTTTGCAATTTTAAAACAATTGAAATCAGACTATAAATCAGTAAAAATATAATTCTTCTTCTTCTTATCAAGGACTATGGGGACTAAGACACCTCTGCTTAAGCATTAAAAAAATATAAATAAAATAGGAGGAAGTTGACTGTTCTAATATTTTATTGTCAAGTGCTACATCATTTTTTTTTTTTTTTTTTTTTTTTTTTTTTTTTGCCAATTGCTTGAAATTGATATTAAGCAAAATACTGTCACCAACTCGATTTTTATTATTGAAATACTTCATTTTAACCGTACGCAATCGTACTGTTTTCAGCCAAGACTAAATAGATGACTTTTTGCCACAGTTAAAAAAAAAAAAAATCAAGTTACCACTATTAAAAATAAAGCTTTCAAAGGATCTATGATTTTTATAAGAGATGGTAGGTTTATTTCAATATCTTAAAGTTTTTTGTACTGTAGTATCTAATTTTTTGTATTTGTTTTGAAATCACTTAATATTAAAAGAAATAATTACATATTAAATGCATACTTTCATAACCGTCAGCTCAATTATGGTGACTATTAGTTAGTTCACCAAAGATCAAATACTTTTTATCTTAAATAATAATATTTATTACTTTATATCTTTTTTATTTATTTTAATTTTAACAAACTGTTGATAAGGCTTATTTTAAAAACAGTTCATCAATATAGTCTTTTCGAATATTAATTTCTCTTTAAATGTAGATCAATGTTCTATAATATTTTTCTACAATATATTACTCAATTTGGTTTTCTACTGAAAACATTTTTATCCAGATTATTTATAAAACTGCATTTAGATTGGGTTTTTTAAATTTCTACAAGCTAGTATCTAAACCCAGTTGAATGCACCATGTTCAATGCTTCATTCAAAGCAAAAGGAGCCTCTTAATTTTATATTAAAAGCAGTTTCATAAGTTAAATCCATACACCCACTTATTTTTCTTAAAAAAAAAAATCACCAGTAAATCAATCGAATGTACTAAAACCTTCATTACTTTAAAACAAAACCCACAAACATTTTAGAGGTCCATTTTCAAACTTGGGAAACATCTTAGAAAACTCCCAATAAACAGGGTACCTTTAAATTCAGTTATCTTATCTCTCCATCTCTTCTCTATCTGGATAATTAGTTCTCCACACCCCGAAGCTCCCTTTCCGCGTACTGCAAGTGAATTAATGTACTATACTTCCTCCCTTTATTCTGACAGTACACCCCATTAGCAGAGACGATGCAATTTTAAATTGCCTTACTGCTTTCTCGATGTCTTTTGTAAGAAGTTATTGTGTGGTTTTCTACTTGAGGATTTCCATTAAATCGAGATGCGACAAACACTTCTGTTGGAGTGCTGCGGGTTTCCTTTGAGCATATTTCTGAAGTTTGTGATGCCGTGGAAGGGGATTTATCCAGGAAATGAGATTTGATATTAACATATAAAAGTGGAGTTTGAGTATTTTTTATTTTGAGTATGCGCATTTTTTAAAAAGAAATATGTTTGAAATATGGTATGCTATTAGAAGATATTTAAGAAACCGAAGTTGTTGATATTTTTTTCTGGACGTGGTGTTTTAATTTTCAAAGGATTTAAATTGGTTATTTTTAACTGGAATGAGGTTACATATTTATAGGTGATATGTGTTTTTACCATGATATTTTTAATAATACTAATAAAAAATTGTTTTACTTATATTTGAAATAATATTTCTATGAAATACATCTTACTCATTGCCCTAGTTATCCAGGGAATATCCATAATTTAAAATAATTCTTTTGAGACTGATTTATAGCTCTACGATACAAAATTGTTGTAAATACCTAAACGTATTTAAATTTGGATAAAGTAATTTAAAACCAATTTTGTTTTCAAATTTTCAAGAGCAGTAATAACACTCATAACTTGTTTTAAAAGCATACGTTATGTTCAAAAATGTTCTACGTTATTTTCTAGGATTAAAATAAAGGGCATGTTGTTGAAAGCAAAATAATAGTATCATTTAGAAATGGCTCAAGGTTCCACACTCATAAAGTATGCGCATAGTACAACAAAGTTGAATTATGACAGTTGCTTTCACATAAAAACCTATTCAAGATGCTGATCAAGATTCTCTACACTGCATCTATATACACTGGTGTCCAAAAGTTAAGCATAATTGATAATTATGTGAATAAAAAAGGAACTGTACATCAGAATGGTGGGAAACGTGATATGCTAGTGTAAAATGGTTATAAAATAAGGGAGCAAATCAAAAGAACGATAATAATTAATTTTATTATCCAAAGTAGCAGTTTGAAAGAAACTGAAAATAGCAAGGGTTCACACTTTAAAGAAAAAATGAAAGAAAACATTAAATAAAATACTGACGTTGCAGTTTAATAAGGCGTGTGGTCACCTCTGACAGCTAGGCACGCTGCACAGAGATTTACCATACTTGCTATGAGATGATGACTGAGTTGTGGGCTCAAATGGTTCTAAGCTTCTTGAGAGTTCTCTTCAGTTCTGTAACGGAGCTTGGTGGGTGCGAAAGGGCTGCAATTTGTCTCCGAAGCATATCCCATACATGCTCGATAGGATTTAAATCAGGGGAGTTGACAGGCCACGACATGCGCTGGATGTTTTCCGTTTCAAGGAAGTCATCAACCAGCACCTCTCGGTGACATGGCGCATTATCATCCATGAATATGAAGTTAGGACCGACAGCACCTCGAAACAAGCGAACATAAGGCTCAAAACTTCGTTTCTGTATCTTTGACCAGTCGCAGACCCCGTGTCAAAGAAATGGAGGTCTGTGCGGCAGTCCATCATGATGCCTGCCCATACCATTACTCCCCTTGATAGAAAATGATGTCTTTCCGATATGTTTCTTGGTTCAAAAAGTGTTCCATGTTCTCTCCATATCGTTACCCGACGAGAATCACTACTCTGACTAAACCGGGACTCGTCACTAAACATCTCATTGGCCCACTCTCCCACACTCCAATGTTGATGTTTCAAACTCCAGTTGAAAGTGAGTGCGTTTCTGAGCAGACGTGAGGGGAATGCAAACTGCTGGTCTTCTGGCATACAGGCCAGCATGATTGAGTCTCCTGTAAACAGTTTGTCTCGAAATTTCTTATTCCTGTGGCGACTGTGAGCGCAGAACCCAGTGATCTGGCAGTACTGCCCCTCTGACGTCGCGCAGATATCGGTCTTGGCGAGGGATTGTGACTCTTGGTCGACCTGATACTGGTCGTCGGGTAACATCTCCCGTTCTTTGAAACCTCTGCCACAGTCTTGAGATCACAGATTGGTTCACATTCAGAATTCGAGACACTTCGGTTTGTGATCGTCCGGATTCCAGCATTCCAACGATTCTTCCTTTCGCAAACATGTCCAATTGGCGTCTTTGTGCCATCATTCACCTTGTTTGATGGTTAACAACGCTCTTTCGCACAGCAGTTGCCCGAAAATTGTCTGAACTGCCTATTTTGCGTGAATCGGTTTCTCTGCGTTCCGACATGAGCAGGTGGTTCACGCAGGACGTAGTCGACTGAAAAGTTTTGCATAAACCCAATGTTTCTTCTTCACCCAATTAATATCCGCAAGAAATTTGGAATAATTTTACAAATATTTACTCCATGCTTTTCGCATTTTACAATATATGCTTAACTTTTGGACACCAGTGTACGAAGCTAACTAAAATCTGGAGAAAATGAATAATTTAATCCTCCCACACTTATTAAGATTAGCAAAATATAAAAACAAACTATTCTATCATAGTTGTTTTTTTAACAAAACTATTAGCACGTTTACAAATTATATTAGAAAAATAACATAAATTACTCTTAATAATGTGTAATTATTTTTCATATTTAGAGCTGAGTGTATGTCTCTATACTTACAACCATTTTATTGAGATGATACTTCGTTTATAGTATACACAATTAAATGACTGAATTTTTTTTTAACTATTAAAGTAGACGTAATATGGCAACCAAAGTGCTGAAAATTTGGATATTAAGAAAAAATGTAGTCTAATTTGCGAGTTTAAAGACCAACTTGGTGAGAAACATTTTCATGGAATAATCAAGCTCTAATTCAATACCTCCATTTGGAGGCAAGATGTGAATTGTCCATTAAGTTACTATGGAGGCACTCTTCCAGTCAATTTTTAAGCACTTCCGAAAGAAATATGAGGTTGAATTTTTAGTTAATAAGTTATCCAAGTCAGATAATTTTGAGCTATCGTATCGGGATTTATTGAAGTGTAAAGTGTACTCGTCTAGTAGTATCTTCCTAATTATTTTATTGATGGCTTCAAATTGATATATGACGTATGTCTAGAGCATCAATATTTTAAGCTTTACGAATTGCAAATTAATTTCCTGTACTTCATGTCAAAACTTCCTTTGAAATGAGGGCCCTTTTTGACGAGCCCTTTCATTTGCGATATGTTTGTATAATGAGCAGCTTTGCCTATGAACATTAACTTGAGACAGAAAAAAAACTGACGGACATAATATTTGTGGCACTTAAGTTTGATTCGGAAAATAGAGTTATCGTTCGAACATTCGGTTTTACTTGAGGAACATTTCTTACAAATCATAAAGAGGAAGCAATAAATGACAATGCTTCAGAAGACTTCAGAGTATTTTTAAAGAAACAAGTGGGAGAACAATATTCATTTCTTTTATCTGTACAAAAAAATCTGAAGATGATTTCTGTAACTTTAGTGTAATTCGGAAAATAGAGTTATCTATTGAACATTCTGTTTAACTTGACGGTTTAACTTACAAATCAAAAAGACTTTCAAGTGTTTCTCGAGGAAACGATAAATGACAAAGCTTCAGAAGAATTTAGAGTACTTTTAAAGAAATAAGTTAAGAACAATGTCCAATTCTTTTACCTGTCCAAAAAAATCTCAAGATAATACGACGTGGTGTGTTTCACAACTTCACCTGTCGCTTGAATTTGTTGAAAGAGAGGTGGGTTGAAAGGACGGGTTGATAAGTTGAATTAAAATCGATGATGTTCGAATAAATCTGGAGAAAAGACATTTGTATTAATACTAGACAAGACAAGAACATACAATGTTTGCTTTTCAATTCCTATTTTATTGTTTAACCGAACATTTGTGGAATTGAAAGATTTATGAAATAAAAACTTTGCTGTGTTTTGGACAAAATTAAATTGTTTTCTTTGTTTAGATTTATAGCATTTGATACAACATTTTTAAGAAATGAAGTTACATATAATTAAGTTTCAAATTTTCTTTTATTTATTCATGTAGAAACTGTCATTAAAATAGTGATTCGACACACGTTTTTTATTCACATATAACAAATCGTCATTTCCATATAACAAGCACTTACATTTTGGCGACATTTAATGACTGAGATCTTACTTTATCTTAAGATTGGCGACTTTAATAACGATAAACTGACAGTTTGAAGTTGGTCTTAAATAAGAAATCTTATGGCAATGGGGAGTTTGGTGATAAAATTGGCAAGAAAACATTAGAATATTCTGTAAAAAAAAAATTTATTTTTTTAACATTTGGCTTATTCATTTTCTGCTGAAATAGTTTTTCCATTGGTTGTTATGTGGTAAAATTTTTTATTTTTATAATACATGATGTGACTACAAACATCAGCTTAGTTTTGAGTACTTCCTGTTCGTGCAATTCAGAAAAAAAATGAATAAAAATTATAAGGGTTTTTGTATGAAATGCTAATATATCCTAGACAAATCTAACAAATACTGGCTCTAGTCCAATCTCTACAGTTCCAAGATGAAACTTTTAATACAATTACTGTGGATTTTTCAAACAGCTTGGAAGGGTATCAATTCAAAAAATCTCCTTACGTTTTAAAAAATTGATTTCTATATGAAATCCATTGTAATCTCATTCTGATAATTAGTACAGATATATACCTTATTAAATTGTTTTAAACATTTGTTTTATAAAGAACTGAGGTTTTATGGGATTAAAATTATTTAATTTAAACCTTACTTGAAACTTTAAAAAAATGCTGAATTTAAATACCATTATCTAATGCACATCATATTGAAACTTACTTAAAATTGCAGATAAAAACATGTGTAGATCTCATAAGCTCAATGGTGTTTCCACATTAAACTGTCATAAAATGACCCACTGCTAAAAAAACCATTGTCATTTTAAGTTTAAAGATATTCTTAAAACACAGATATTGTGGTGATTTGCACTTCACATAACAAGTTCATCTAACTTTCTACAAATTCACAGGCTCCTCAAAAGTTTTATTTCGCAAAACGCAACTATTACTTAGTTCAAGTTTAAATTTAAAACCTTAAGTTTCGATTGGTAACAAAATGCCACTTAAAGTCCCCTCACCAATAGAGTATATGGCAAGTTCCCCAACTAGCAATTGAAGAAGTGCACTTCAACCAATCAGGACCAAGGAGTCAACTTCAGTTCCAAGTGAACTTTATAGAGAACAGACACTTCTCTGCCAGACATGTAATAACTCTAACGCTTTTTATCCTTCGATTTTAAATTAATTCTTTAAGTAGTTTTAAATAAATATAATGTAATTTTATGGCGAATTTTAGTTTCTTTCAAAAGATAAACATCCTATCCTCACAATTATAATATGTATAGATATTTTCCTTAATTTTGTGAGTATAAACGTTATACACACCGATATGCAACTTTTCTTTTCAGCAAATGAAACTAAAGTAAGTTCTTTGGTACCACTCTAATCTGTATACAGTAAATTTATCTATTTTATATAGAAAATGTTTGAAAATTTGTTATAAGTTCAAAAAAAAAAAAAAAATTTAAACATGAATTTTGTTAACACAAATAAGTTTCATTCACTTTGTTCAATTGGGTGTAGTTTTATTAATCCTATTTACTTTGTGACAAGAAGTGCCATGGTCTAAAGATTTTTCACATAAATTTTAGAAACAGGAAAGTAAGAAAAATTCCAATATTCTAGAAACGTTTTATTGTTATAAGAAAGGGAAGTAAGTCTATATCCCGTCTAAACGAGTATTACTATCGTATGCCTCTAAATAACTAACCTAATCAATAAAAGAAAAAGCACAGAGATACGCAATATTTTAAATTTTCAGTTCTATTGGAGTAAGCGCTTCATTAAATAATTACCAAATTCGATAAATAAAAGTTAACTGGTCGTTTCCTCAACATACAAAACAATTACTACTATACAGCTAAAAAAGGGGGGGGGGGGGGAAGGAAAAAAAAATCTTCGAATGTTATTATTATTCAAATCTAAAGAACAGGAAAACTTATTTTGCTTATTCTAGGTGTTTCATGGCACAGTTTTTAATTTTAACACTAACTCTCCAAATTTATTTCCATATTATGTAATGAATCGTATAAGATTGGACCGGAAGTTTATAAGGAATAAGTCATAAGTTGAGTCGTTGCGAAACGATTTCTAGGAGAGTTGGATGAATGCCTACTGTTTTCAAATGCAAATACTAATATGTTACCAGTTTTTCTAACTTAATAATTTTTCATTAAAATTTATCTATATAACGTGCCAAGCCGGATACTTACACGTAATCATAAGTTTTGCATGTTGACGTGTATGCTCTAACCAGTGGTAATGCTTTGTATATATATGCTTTTCTAAAGTAATTTCCAATTTGTAAAAGTGAACAAATATAAAATCATTGCTCAAAATTAGATTGAACTTACTTGTATGTTTATTGATAGCCAATAAAATTAAAAAAATCAATCTGGAGTTTGTTGACTGCCCAATTTTGAGTTAGCAATTTTCAAAAGATCGGGAATCACTTTTAGAACACGATTCCGTTGACGATTGAAAAACTATTTCTGAGAACTTTAGATAAATACCTACTATTTGCATATGTAAGCAATATTGTGTTACCAGTTTTTAAAACTTAATAAATGATTACTAAAAGTTTTCTGTAAAACGATGCCTTGAAACCTCAACGCCGATCAAAATCAATCAATGGGACAAACCGTATACTATATTTACTTTCATCTTTGAGTTTTAGAACGTATTTTCATCTTTACCTATCAACCATTTATTTTTCAGTCTGGTGGTGGGCTATAATTCTACAAAGAGAATGTTTAGTGAATAAAAATAATGTCTTACTTAAGTCAAGATAGACTGGATTTTGACGATGAAATTGTTAGAAATTGTTCACAATATAACTCAAAAGTTTGAAACATTTTTATCTGAAAATTTTGGGTCTGCTGTTTGGTACTAACCATTAACTTGTTTGTTTAGAAATATAAGTACCTCATCGATCTGTTATGATAGATTTTTCTTCTGTGTAAGGTTCAGTTTTAAATTAATGTGTGGATGTTCTGTATACAGAAACATAAAAGAAAGATAAAAAACAGCTAAACCTAGAATTACAGTTAGATGAAAAAATACAGGGCACTCTACTCTGTTCATGTATTATAACATAACATGCATCACAAAAGTACATCGCAAGTACGCTATAACAGCTTTTGTGTTACAATTGAGCTGGATTCTTGCTCACATTCAGAGAATAACCAATCTTTAAAACTGACCTACACTTGCATCTCATGAAAATATGAAAAACCAGCCAGTGAAATCAGACATTATGTTTTAAATGGTAGAATTTGAAAAAAAGAAAAAGAAAAAAAAAGAAAAAAAAAATACTCCCATCATTGCAAATAAATTAGAGGATTAAATTGTTGTTATAAAGAAAATTCCTCTGTAAACTGTATTTGAATATTATAACTTTTTTTTCTGTAAAATCAGTCAATTTTGATTAATTAATTTTTTATACAAATAATTTTCCCCTAGATTTCTTTTGAGAAATGTTTTTAAATAACCATGTTTTTAAGGGAATTTAATATTATACATTCAGTTTATAATTTAAAACTATTATATTTTAAGTGACGCTCAAGTTTAAGTTCGTAGATTAAATTTTCTAATTAAGTTAACAATAATCTGATATTATTTGAGCAAGTATTGTGAAATATATGTCCTATAAATTTAAAACAATTATTTTTTTATATGTTAAATGTTGTTTACGTGATACAAATTACGTAGTCAAAGTTTAAAATTCAGTAAATTTGGAAATTTTAGAAACTCAGATTGTAAAATGAATAAAAATTGAAGCAATGTTGTACAGAATTTTACAATTAAAATGAAATTAGAACTATTAATAAGCTTACAGAACTATACAGAAATATCTCTTTATGATCATAATTTTTACAATCCAAAATATTTATAATCCACAAACTACATTTTTCCTACTTTGTACAAATAGAGGTTAAAAATATCTTTGTAAGGTTCTGATTAAGTCAAAGCATCATCCATTAGTTGCTAAGGCAACTAATCTTCTTATCATGAATCTTCCGTCTTCCAAGAAGTATAATCCCTAGCATTGATCTCATTGATTGTGAAACACAGACGTTAAAAACATATATTTTACTCTGAAATCATATTTCCATGAAATTGTAAATTGGGTGTCTTTGAAGGTTTTATTGTTTTATTTTAGTTTTAGAATACATTTACTATATATATCGTAGTTTTAGATTTTGACATTGTAAGTTTGTCTTCAATAAAAATATATTCATCATATATTGGATTTACATAATATTGTATTAAATTAAATATGTGGAAATTTTCTTAAATGTGTACTGCAGAGAATGATCTATAGTATGCTAATGCAAAGTAAATCTAATCTTCACTAATTAATGTAAAAACCCTTTGACTTTTATTGACTTTGATATTTGTTCACTAATGGAAAATGGCAGCTGTGAAACTATTTTTTAATGTAGAATTTTAAAATAACATTTTATTACATTTTGAAGTTAGAATTCTTGGCGGCTAAAAATTTCAGTATTGGATGTAATTTATAAAGTTTAATTTCTTTTCATAAAATTAAATTTTTATATATTATTTATGGACGATATTTTTTCCCATTATCTCTCCTTATTTAAAACTAGAATTGATAATTGAAGGCTAAGATATTCCCTTCCGATGGACAGCTTATTTAGAATTGCGAAATGAGTTATTTGTTTGAAAATAGAAGTTAAATAATCATAAATCGTCCAAAATTTTTTTTGGAAATTGGGATAGTATACAGTAGATGGCAGCCCTATAGAAAAGAAACTGATAGTATATGATGGATGTCACCACTATCGAAAGGAAACTGATAGTATAGAGTAGATGGCAGCCAATAAAAAAAAGAGTAATAGTATATAGTAGATGGCAGCACTATTGGAAAAAGAATGGTAATGTACATTAGATGACAGTACTATCGAAAACACTGTACACAGGTACACACACGGTACATAGTAGGGTGTCCCAAAAGAGGTCAATTTTTTTTTTTTTTTTTTTGAAAATGCCAGGTAATACTATTTAAAAATGTTCTTCCTATGTTGTAATATGGTATTTCAAAAAAAAAAAAAAAAAAAAAAAAAAAAAAAATGTTATTTCAAAAAAGTTTTAAGGGTCCCTCAATTTAATAGAAAATAGGGAATTCGTGGAAAATTTGAATTTCTAATTATTATGCAGAAAATATTTTAAACTTGGTTTAAAAACACTTTATAGTGAACTCATATGTATTTTTAAAAAAAAATTAAATTTAAATTTATAATCATACAAATTTACATTTGACCCACCTATAGTTCTTTTAAATTGTATTGTTCGTCGGGAACGCCAACCTTTTCGTTGTGAAACTTCTGAACTATTAAAAACACAGTTCGAAGCATCAAAGTCAGTAATTTATTGGGATGGTAAATTGTTACTCAATTTTTCATCAAAAAGCACACAAAAAATTTATCGTTTAGCGGTACTAATTTATTTTTTGCAAGATAGAAATGAAAAGCTTCTTGGTGTTCCTAAATTATTGTCTGGAACTGGCAAAGCAGCAGTTGATGCTGTTTTCAAGCTCTTACAATCATGAAAGTGTTAATTCAAAGTAATAGGTATATGTTTCTATACAACAGCATTCATTGGAGCATGCACTCTTCTTGAGAAAAAAAAAATAGGCAGAAATCTTTGGTGGATAGCAAGTAGGCACCACATGTTTGAGATTCTACTTTCCAATGCATTCATTGTATGCTTTGGACGATCTCACTCTATCTAATATCTTAGAAATTTCGAGAAAATTGGTTTAAGCTCAAGCACCATGAGCCAAAAAAGCAATCAATACCCCTAATTACAGATTACATTATCAGACAGTTTAAAAACTTTTATTTCTGATCAGTTAAAGTTAATTATGATCAATTTAAGATTAGTTAAAGTTTGCTAAAAACTACCTAAGGATGATTGCTGAGAGTTTTTAAATCTTGTGTCGTTTATGATTGAATTAGATATTCAATCTAATGTTTCGAAACCAGGTGCTCTTCGCTGAGCTCGTTAGATGGCAAAAGCTTTTACTCCATGAAAATGGATTTGTTTAATGACAGTGGGGCTATAATGGCATTAACTGTTGGAAAGTTTCTAGGTATGAAATGAATTAATCGTTTTGTTGTGTGTGTATATTTAGAGTCTTGATTTACTTGCAGATCTACTGTTGATGCCTCTCCTACTGATGTTTTACTTATTTAAAGATTGAAAGAATATGACGATAAACAATTAACCAAATAAGGATAAAAAATGATTTTTCGTCATTCCCAGTATTTAAGCGGATAACTCGCAACACTTAGCTTGTTTTCAAATCTTGTTTCTGATGAGCAAAAATCAAAACTAGTCTTGAACATGAAAAAAAAAAGGAGTTCAAACTCGCATTTATTAGAAATACTTCCTCTGAAATTGGGGGATTTGTGTATTTCTTATACTTTTTTTGAAGCAGCTAAAATTGAAGATAGTTTTCTCAGTATACCAGTTAACAATTGTCCCGAAATGCCATCCTATAAAAAGTTGCAATTTTTAATTTTTACTAAAAACTTAGCTTGCATAAATAATATTGATGAATAAGCTGTTGTCTTGATCCAGGACGTTAATTGTACAACAAAAAAAGAACAAAAACAGTTTTTGTTACAAGACGTATTTACGAAATGCAGTCGCCAAAATCTCCTTGAATGTAGTTGCTAAAAATGTGTGAATGTTTAAAAATTATGTAAATATCTGATCGTTTGAAAAAATTATTCTTCTTTGGTTTTATATACCTATTGTAAAATAAATAATTGTTTACTTAAGTGACAAGTATTTTAATGTAGTCTTAGATTTTAATTACTTTAGACTGCATTAAATACACAAATACGCATAAAAAGTAATTAAGTGTAATGATTACTTTATGTGCCTAATTATGCAGATTGTAGAAATAAATGTCCATTACATTGTAATTTTCTTGATTGTAGAAGTAATTTACATCTCAATCTACCCAGAGCAAAAACATAATTGATACAAAATGTGTCTAAAACTATATAAAAGAAGCTTTTATAATTGAAAAAAGTTCATTTTACATTAATAGTACTTAATGTAGCTAATAAAAAAAATCATTTCGCATTATTTGGCTTTTTTTTATGTAAATTCAATGAAAAATACCTTACCTTGAGTCTCTTCACGCCTTGTAGGCGCATGAGGCCGCAATTGTCGAAACCCAGTCCCTCCTGTTCAGCGCGGCCTCCCTGGCAACAGCCCAGCTTGGCCAACCGAGATTGTCTCTTTCCTTCAAGATCATTCGCCTCCACGTCAGTCTTGGTCGTCCTCTTTTCCTTTTACAGTCAGGAGACCATGTTAGGGCGATTCGTTCATTGGATTTGGGGTCCCTTCTAAGAACATGGCCGACCCAATGCCATCTTTTTCTCTTTAGGTCATTGATTAAGGGTTTATCTGCTGTTTTGATATATAAATCACGATTTGAAATTTTTTGCGGCCAATAAATTTTCAGAATTTTTCTTAAACATTTAGTATGGAATGCGTTCAATTTATTTTCCTGTTGCTTTGTGATTTCCCAAGTTTCACTGCCATATAGTAGTATTGACTTTACTATTGCATTATAAATTTTTAATTTAAGAGAAATGTTTAAGTTTGATGACTTCCATACTTTAAAAAGCATTCTAAAAGCATTTTGAGCTTTTTTAATCCTACATTTGATGTCTTCATCCGTTCCACCCAGTGAGTCTACTATGGAACCAAGGTATGTAAACCTATCTGTTTCTTCAATTTCATTGGAGTTAATGATTACTTTTGACCTATTATTGCTGTTTATTTTCATTACTTTGGTTTTATTTTCATTTATTGCCAAACCAACTTTTTTGGCATTTGCTTCAAGGTGACCAGTTTTCTCCTGTATATCTTTGAATCTGGATGACATCAGAACAATATCATCCGCAAAGTCCAAGTCCTCAAGAAATGTGTTAAAGTCCCATCTTATTCCTCTATGGGTAGTTTCTACTGTTTTCCTCATTACCCAATCCAAGACAAGGATAAACAGTAAACCCGACAACACACATCCCTGTCTTACTCCTGTTTTTATTTCAAATTTCTCGGTTAGTTCACCATTTACAAGTACCTGGGCACTACTCCCATTGTACATTTCCTTGATTATGTTTATGATCTTTTCTGGAATTCCATAGAATCCCATAATTTTCCAAAGGCATTTTCTGTCGATGCTGTCGAAAGCCTTAGAGAAGTCAATAAAGTTAAGATAAATTGTCTCATTTCTTTCAACACACTGTTCGATTATGTTTCGAAGGATAAATATTTGGTTAACAGTGCTCTTTCCACTACGGAATCCTGTCTGTTCAACCCTAAGAATGTCATCGATTCCTTTCTTTATCCTGTTTATGATGACTCTTGAGAAAATCTTTCCGGGTACAGAGAGCAGGCTGATTCCTCTCCAATTGTTACATTCAGTAAGTTTTCCCTTAATGAAAAATTAATAATCAATTAAAATTCTAAAAATATTCAAGGTGTTTTATATTCACAGAAAGAATACTTTGAAGGAAAAGAGTTCCCATTTTTAAAAATTGATCTTTTGGGACAGCCTAGTGTACAATAGATGACAGCACGATAGAAAAGCGACTGATAATACACTAGATGGCAGCATTATAGATAAGAGAGTGACGCTATACAGTAGATGGCATCACTAATCTATAGAAAAAATAAAAAAATTATGTAAATAGGGAAAACCTAAGGAATTTTAAATCTTTGAGCAATAGAGAACCTTGTCTGATTATCTTCCAAAAAATGTAATTTTTCCAAACAATCTTAAATTCACGGGTTGCTCACTGTCCCCATAATTATTCAAATTCTATATTCTTTTTCCCTTTTCAACATTTTCTCTTGCATTTGTTAAAAATTATAGGCATATTAATATTATGTCACTTTGAATTTTCATAAGTAAAACTATTTGGATTGAAAATATAAAAACAACATGTCTGATTAAAAATCAAAAAGATGTACATTTTTTTTTATAAAACTTCTGTCCTAAATTTATTTTTAAAAAAAATCTCTAGTTATGCAAAATAGATCATTAGGATAGCAGAAAGTTTTTCAAGTCATTTGATATGAATTCTTTGAAGTTTAAAGAAAGTGGTAGTGATAAAAAAATGTTAGTCAAGGATAAAGAATCTTAGTGTAAAAATGTTTGAAATTCCTTTAAAAACCTAATCGCATGCATTCGTAAATATCTTTTCAGCTCAAAAACTGATCCAAAATATAGAATATATATTAAAAGTTTTCTTAACTGATTTAATTAGAGAATCGAAAATTGTATCACTTTCTTAAAAACAACTCAAATCTGAGCGGTAGTACTAAGTAAATACCACATTACTATCAAATTATTAAGGGGACTGGGTAGTCAAAATTTTTGAAAATATCGAACTTTCAATTATAGTTGTATTTCATAGAGGGCGCTACGCTGAATCTTTTGATATATTACTTTTATTCATAAACCAATTAGAACTACTTTTTTTTATATTAATATTAATTAATGATTTTAGTTTCGGTTTCGATTTTCTAGTTTCGATTTCTATTTAACTTTGATTTATTACAATATTTAATTATTTTTTTTCAATGTTTGATTTATTTATTGTAGAAACGAGTTTTAACTGTAACTGTGGCTATATTTTCCGCGTGTTGTTTAAAATACTCGATGAAGTAAACATTATCTTTTGCAAACTTAATCTTGATTTAGTCTGTCTGAGAATTTTTACTGTTAGTATTTTGCGCTTTACATTTGATTTATAGGCTGTTTATAAAATGGGACGTGTTAAATCTTTTGGGAAAAGAAAATCCCACTTTAATCAACATAAAAATGTCTGGAGTACTGAAGAAAAAATGCATTCTTCAGATGAAAATGCACCATGTAGCTCTTCGAAAAAAAAAGTGAAGTATGCTGACATCTCTTCGTGCAACATGGTAGGTAATAGAATTATCATTGAAGTTGATTTGTTATCTTCACTACTGGAACGTTTTGTCAAATGCAGATTTTGTGACACTACAAATTCAATTGTTGCCGAAGAAGACATCTCAAGCAGACAAGGTTTAGCATCTAAACTTGTATTGAAGTGCAAAAGCTGTGAAAATACAGACTATTCCATGTCATCTTCAACAACAAGTAGTACATATGATGTAAACATGCGACTTGTTTATGGCATGCGTTGTATTGGAAAATCAAAAAATGCTGCCGATACTTTGTGTGGCATTATGAACTTGCCCCCTCCACCGACAAAGTTTGCCAGTGTATATGATAAACTCTTGAAAAGCTTAGTGAAAGTATCTGATGACTCGATGACAACTGCAATCGAAGAAACTGTTCAGTTAGGAGGTTCTGGGCGGGATATTTGTGCCGCATTTGATGGAACATGGCAAAAGCGTGGGCACACATCGTTAAACGGTGTTGTCGTTGCAACTTCCCTCGAAAATGGAAAAGTAATAGACATTGAGTGCATGTCGAAATATTGTTCTGTCTGCACAAAAAGTGATAGTCCCAGCCCACACAACTGCCAAAAAAACTACGATGGAACTAGTGGTGGGATGGAAAGCCACGGCGTATTAAAGATCTTCGAAAGATCGTTGGATTCCCGATCTGTACGATACACAAACTACTTAGGTGACGGAGACTCAAAGGCCTTTGATCAAGTGTGCGGACTTCAAGTTTATGGGGAAGGTGTAAGTATTAGCAAGTTAGAGTGCATTGGCCATGTCCAAAAGCGAATGGGCTCTAGATTGTTAAAACTCAAAACGGATAATAAGAAAAAGAAACTTTCTGATGGTAAAGGTTTGTCGGGTAAGAACCGACTTACGAATACTGAAATTAAGCGTATTCAGAATTATTATGGCTTGGCAATAAGACGCAATGTTGAGAATAGTGTTAGTGAGATGAGTAAAGCAGTATGGGCGATCTACTTTCACAAATTGTCGACAGATACCATTCCACAGCATGGTCTTTGCCCCATTGACGACTACACATGGTGTAAATATAACAAAGCTTTGCTGACTGGTGAAAGTTACTCTCACAAGAACAGTTTACCAGAGGCGGTTATGTTGGAAATAAAACCTGTGTTCCGATCATTAAGCTGCCAAAAATTACTTGCCAAATGTACCCATGGTAAAACACAGAATCCTAACGAGAGTTTTAATAATTGTGTCTGGGAGAGACTTCCCAAAACAACTTTTGTTAGCCTCAAAGCTTTAGAAATAGGTGCAAGAGATGCGGTACTTTGTTTCAACAATGGTTCAAGCAGTCGGAAATTAGTTTTTGAACATTTAGGAATGAAACCTGGGTACAATATGTTGCGATCCCTGCGACGCTTTGATAATCGTCGAGTAACTGAAGCGGATAACGCATTTAAAAAGGCTTCAAAAGAGGCAAGAAAGGAAAAAAAGAAAAAGCAGAGGAAATCTGAAGTATCTGCAAAGATGGACACTTCAGAATATGGAAGTGGAGCCCATTAAATTTCAAAAATATGTAAGTTATTTGAACTTTTTTAGTTTTTTTGCGTTTTCTCAAAACGTTGATTTTTGAACTTTTGGTACGCTCGTAGAGAAAACTATACAAGATATGCAGTTGAAATTTTTCATGTTGATTAAATACCATACGAGGTACATAGTAAAACATTTTTTTTTTTTAAATCTGTGTAATTTATTTTTTTAATTAGTAATTATTACCTTAAAAAATTGCAATTTTTCATACATTCAACAAATTAGTGTATAAAATTATTTTTTTAATTATTATTTTGCAAAATATTATATTTAATACATTGTATAAACATTTCTAAGTAATATAAAACAAAAAACAGTTCATTTTAGTTTTAAGTTTTTTCTACGAGAGTACCACAAGTGAATTCACTCCGAATTTTTTTTTTAAACTAAGTTTTATGTAAATACTTATTAAAAAAATAATAACCTATTTAAATGAGATCTTTTTTTACAGTGTAATTTAAAAATATTTGAACAACATTTATGCAAAAAATTATTTCCTTTCGACTAATATTTAATTCTTTACGTGAATTATTTTGAAGCCTTGATTTTTCTGATTTTGTGCTGTCGTTGACTACCCAGTCCCCTTAAGTTAAATATTTTACGATAAAGATTAATTCAATGTTTCCTGTTAAATATATAATTAAGAAAACAAAGCATGCAGTTTTCTTAATTTAATAAAATTGGCTGCATTATTTTATTAACATTCGTTGTAAAAATCCATAAGATTTTAAATAAAATTATACTTATTCTCTCGTTCAGCAAAAATCTAAGTATTCTGGACGGGTACCAACTTTTCATACCAATACTAAAAGAAAATCTCAAAAGCATATGAAGAAAAAAATCTTTCATTTTCTCTGGCGAAGAAATAAAGCAAGAGTGTGTGCTCCGGTATCGAAATTAAAACATTTCTTTTCGAAGTATTCCTGTAGTAATTTTGCTTCTCTTACTTTCCTCCAGAAATAAATGGGCGACAAGTGGCAACTACTTTCAAGATTTCGCTTTTCAACCTTCACTCCCTTAAGAAGAAAGTAATTATGGAAATGTTTTTGCACAAGAAAGAGCCATGACTTCTTCCTTGGTCAACAACACTTTCTTCATATTTTGTATTAGAAAATTAATTCTAGATAGTGCCTCTTTTCTCTACAGAAAATTACTTAATTAAGATTAAATACAAAGTTATTCATTTACTATAATGTATAATAAGTTTGAAGTTTTTCGTGTATAGCTAAAATACATTGATTATAAATATATATAATTCATTTCACATAAATATATTCTTTTTTGAAATAAAAATGCAATGTTTATCAAAATATGAAATTTTATGTTAGCATACAAGTTTTGGTGAAATATTTTATAAAGCATATTTATGTATTAAGACTCTATATTCTTTACCCGGCGTTGCTTGGTATCAGCTGGTGGATAAATATTAGAAACATGATTTTAATATATTGGGAAAGCATTAAATTCAGAATAGGAAATGTAATTAGTTTTTGGAAATAACAAAAGTATGATATCTGCGACCACCTTTGTTTGGTAATAAGAATATTAACCAAGCAGTACAATTGTGTTCCCGATAGTCTGAGATGCTTATGTTATCGACAGAAAAAGACCCTGTGAAATTGGTTCAGCGAATCTTAATGAGCATGGTACATTTCTCTTATTACCATAAGACAACTCCTCTTAATAGAAAAAGGTGAGAATGAAGTCGTATCCCAAATAATATAGATTGGTCGAAAATTCCTATAGAAAAAAACTTGGTTCAAAACGGTTAAGTAGAAAGTTACAAGCAGTCGATTTTTCTATAACATCGTTTAACTTCTTTACTTTTCACAATCAGCAGTACATACTTTCAATAAGTATAATTTTCCTTATAAATTTACAAGTAATACCTGTGCCAAATTTTAGACCCCTAAATTCTTGGGAAATGTGAGAATAGTGATGAGTGATTAAAGCAATTAATCATTCACGACAATTAAATAGGTATAGGTTTAGACACATTTAACATAAATAAATTTCTTTTTCCAACTTGGTTTCATCTAAGTAAATATTCGTTTCAGTTTCATTACTAGAAGAGTTTGTTGAATAAAACAAACTGTACATGATTCATTAAAAATACGTATTTTTTGCAACGAAACTACAGCAAATGAAACAGATTGGAGTTAATTGGGTGCACAGTTAAGCGTTTTTTTTTTTTTTTTTTTTTTTTTTTTTACATTTTAATGAGCCATTACTCTCATAAATTGTGTTTATCTTGTAATGATAGTGTCTTTTGATCGGAGAAACCATAGCATGAAATAAATCTTTTGAGTGCAGATAAAACGATAGATCTCCTAAATCCTTTAATCATTCTAAATTTAAGATCCATAAAATTTGGCTAAACCTTTAAGAGTTCTTTTTTTAATCTAAGAAATATTTTTTTCTTCGAATGATGGGATTCAATTTCGTTTCCAGATTTTCTGAACTTGAAAGTACAAATGTGAAACATTTTAACACAAGTTTCTGAGAAATACTGAATAATTCCTTGAAACGTTGAATTCGTGTCTGTTGCAAGACAAGTATGTAGGCGTTGAATAGAATTTACATGCTAAATTCTTAATCTTTGGATTTCGTTTGTGATTTGTCTTGAAATAATTCGGGGAAAACGTTAACTTTTTTTAATGTTGGTATTTTTTAGGAGATAAAAATATTCATTTGTAGAGATGTCTGAGATAGGTTAAAATGTATTGTGCATAGACATTGAGAGTTATCGACAGTAGCATTTTAGTAAAGTGTAAATGTCTCCTATTCTCTAGCTACTAAACAATATGAGAATTTTCTACTATCTATTAGCTAGACAATAGGGAATTTTTCATGTTTACATTGTTAATGTGAAAATATATATAATTGCTTAGTTTGTTATTAGTTAGCTTAGTTAGTTATGCTCATTACTCATTGACAGTACTATGTTAGTAATTAATACTCATTTCTCATTGACAGTACTATGCTAGTAATTAATACTCATTACTCATTGATAGTACTATGCTAGTGATTAATATTCATTGATAGTACTATGTTAGTAATTAATACTCATTGATAGTTCTATGTTAGTAATTAATACTCATTGATAGTAATATGTTAGTGATAATATCTCCATATTCAGGTAGATGGATTTTGAAACTCATTTACAATGATATCTTGATAACGCGAAAATGTCTCTTATTAGAACATATATGTTCATTAATAGTAATATAATAGAAACGTGAAAATATCTTCAATTTTCTAGATTCTATAACATAGATATTGATATACATTGTGATAGTAATATGTTAGTAACGTAAAAAAGTCTCTTATTGCCTAGTCACTTGACGATAAGAGATATTTCTTCTGTCTAACAACTAGGCAAGAAATATTTCACGTTCCCATTGTCAGTTTAAAAATGTATCTTATTGCTTAGCACTTAGACATTAATACTCATTGATAGGAATATGTACTGAAAATCTATCTATTTTCCGTTAGATAGACATTAAGTATCAAAATCTTACCGAAAAGGTCTCTTATTCTAGTACATAAAACAGTTAGTCATTGACAGTAACATTTTAGTAGTGTGAAAATGTCTTCAATTGTCTAGATTTTAGACCATAGATATTGATATACATTGAGAGTGATATGTTAGTAACAACAGAAATTTCTCTTATTGTCTAGTACATAGACATTGATATTCGTTAGAAGTGATATTTTAAAAATATGAAATACATATTGTTACGAATTTCTGTATATTTATAAATATTTTGTAGTATTAATTATGTAAAAAGGAAAATTTATGTACATTTCGCATAAGGCAATGCAATAGTTTGTCTTCACTTTCCTGCAATGTGTCTCTTAATGCTTGAAAATGAGTTTTACAGAGATAATGCTGGGAAGCGAGTTTTACAAAGAGAAGGTCATTTAACATTATGGTTAATGGCAATCTCGCCATGTTGGCAACGGTTTTGGCGACTAATTTTGGTCACCAAATTTGGTGAGAAATAGCGAAATGTCGCCAAACTTGGCGGCCATTTGATGAAATTTTCGGTCCTCATGTACATGTATAGGGCTTTTCGACTACGATCTGGAAAATCCTCCAAATTTCTATCTCTAGAAGTTTCGCGAAGATTGACTTTCCTATACAAGGCCGGCCAAGAGAGCGGGGAAGTTAGTTGAGTTACTGAGTTAGCTGTCTCTCAGTGAGCATTCAGGGTAGTTATAAAAGTGAATTGTATTGCATTGTCTTTTGCGACGATTTGTATCAGTTGTGTATCAAAGTTTTTAACTGCCGTTTTGTGCTCTATTGTGTGAAGAGCTGTATTGAGTCTACTAGAACGAGAAGTTCTGGAGTTATATCGGAATAAATGTCTACAAGTTTTGATCTGCTTTGGCTTCAAGTCTTTCGAACTCATCCACGCAACAATATTTTGATTTACTATCGTAAACTGAGTGAATATAAGCATTTTCAGTGAAAAAGTTGAGGACCAACACTTTACCCTGTTTAATGCACAATTTAAAAGAAATACTATTTAATATATCTGATGCAAAGATGAGATCAAACTTTTCACTATTCAACAGACATTTTCGAAAATTGGGATACCTGAGTTGCCTTCTTGTTGTCTTCTCGGACATAACTGCGGTATAACTGCTAACAGAACCTCTACAGTAGCAATGGGTAGAAAGTTTTACGTGATTGGTGTTCAGTCTCAAACTCATCCAATCTTTTCCCTTTTAGAATATTTAAATAATTTTTTTTTCCATTTTTCAATAACCTATTATGAATTTTTATTTCAATATAGTCTTTTTTTCTGATAAGTTGAACATTACTTAACCCTTTGATTTTGCTATTCGACAAAATATAAAGTGAGAATGGGTTCATTTACAGCTAAACTCTTCGTCAAGGGTTCTTTTTAGAATTCGTGCAATAGAATCAATGCATTTCAAGTTATTTCTTCCTAATAGCGTGAGAAAGCAAACCTGATACAACAAAGACTGATTTTTAGTTAAAAACTATTTTATTTCAGTAACTTGGTAATTTTTTTTTTATCATCATTTATTTAAAGACTGATAATATTGTTTATTTGTGTTACAATTAAGGATGAACATTAAAAATGGTATATACCTATTTAGGATTGTACTTTCTTATAAAGTTTAAATTAAATAAAAATAAAAATGATTCTGCTGTTGCTAATTTTTCTTTTTTAATAAACCTTCTATAGTTGTTTTTTTCCCCCAGATTTTTTGCAAGCTTTAAAAAGTTTTTTCAGGATAAAAATCTCTTACATTTCATCGAGGGAGGGACTACAATCAAAACATTGCGAAAAACAAGTAAGTGCTTCCAATTCTATGAAGCTTGATTTTTACATTTTTTCTTTCACAGTCAAAAGTTGAAACTATCTGACCATAAGGACATAATGAACATACTGTTCCAGAAATGTTACAGTAATATCATATTTACTGTACAAGAAAAGGCCTAAACTTTTTTGAAGTTCAAAACTACTTTTATTTATATGGTTTTACCCTGCTGAGAAAATGCTACTCATTTTCAGTTCTATTACTAATGTGAAAATGTCTCCATTGAGGAAACTTTACCAGTGTTATAAATAAACCATTTAAGTAACATATTACGAGTGCTCATACATGAATTGAACTGGGGTTGTGAGTTCTCCTGCGCAACATGAAAGTTGCTTAAATTCGAACATAATTCCTGCTCGACAGTCATCAATATTAACCCACTGATGGTCATGGGAATGGGCAAAATTTTACAGTTGTTTCCCCTGCAATAATTTTTAAATTATATTTCGAATCCAAATACATAGTTTTTTTTTTATTTATTTTGTTTTAGATAGGTTATAAACTATCATCCTAATAAAAATATTTTATTTTAAATTTTATTAATAAATTTCAAAATGTTGTGTATTGCTGGAAAAACTGGGGATTAAATGACGTAAATATACGTGCATGACCGTCAGTAGTTTTTAAAGAAACTTTCCTTCTTAGTTCAAACAACTCTTAGAAGAAGTTTTGTAACAGCTTAATATACAACTTAACAAATTATCTTTAATGTCAAATCTTTATTAATTACGTTTCAGATACTGAAAAATATACACTTGATAAACTATAAATCTATGACTCAACACATTAATCCAACAACACATTAACATAGTTAGGCAACACATTAATCATAGTTTTTTTGTCAAAATTCTTTAAATATATCCAACATGACAAAAACTTCAAATTTTACACTATTTCATAGCCATCAATTTCAAAATGGGTCATCTTTAATTTTTTTCTTTTTTTTTTCTTTTTTTTTGTACTATTGGAAAGAAGACATTTTAATCTTTAAAAACGTCGTTTCATTTTCATGTGTTTCCATATAAGACTGAATACTAGGAGTGTTGAAGATCGCACAACTTTCAATTACACTTAATGCTGGCCACTGTATTTAAATTTTATATGAATCGATGTAATTCCCAGTTTTCATTTTCTTATTTTAATTATTTTAAGCAATTTGGCAAAATTGGCAGTATACCAATATAATGTTCGAGAATTAATACAATGATTCTTTCTTGTAAGTGAAACAGGGAAGAAACAATCATTTTTGGGCATTGCTCAGTGGATGAGACGTCCGTGTTAAAGACATTCGTTTTTCAACTTTTTACGCCGTATTCGCATTTTTACTACTTTTTTTTTTTTTTTTTTTGCAAATTGCTGAAAAACACAATTTTTTCTATGAAAGCTACGTTATGCGCAGGCGCAATTTTGACGGAAACCTTAATGACATGCCATACCCACCACTAAGCAGTATACAAACGTTGTTTGCATTGTCGATCAATCTGTTCCGGATTTATGCTGACGAAGTACACACACAAGGTTCACACAAAAAGATTTTTTTTTTTAAACATACTGAGTTTAAAAAAGAAAATTTCATCACTTTTTTAAACTCAGTATGTTTCAAAACATATAAAACTACTAAAATTATAATAATAATAATTTTGACCGAATGCAATACTTTCATTACCAAATATTACTTTTGAACTAAGAAAGATATGAACTAGGAATGAATAATGGAAATCGGTTTCTGTGTTTAACTTTTGCTATTTTTAAAGAAATGGTGCGCACACTATTCAACTAGTGATACATGTTTCACAAATAGGCTTATAAAGGGAGCAAAATATCACGCAGTAATGAATTTAATCAAAAAAAATTTCAAATTATAAATCAATGAAATAAATTTGAAATACTACTAATCGGCCAGCTGGTAGATTAGTAACTTGTAACTGAACACTGCATTCTCGTATCTGTACTTTCTTTCTTCATAGTTTTTGTGATACAAGACTTTAAATTTATCCAAATGGCAATAACGATGAATTTACTCCTTTTTAAAGCATTTATTTCAAAATGAGTCACCTTTAAAATTTTTGCTTTTTACAACTCTGTACAGAATACATTTCTAAATTTTATTTTGGCACTTTTCCACATAAAGCAGCAAAGGTAAAAAATGTGGTTCAATGTATAATGAATTTTAAGTGAATGTATGAATTCTTGCATTGGTTCATGATTATTGTGCAGCTGTCAATTTAAGAAAATTGGCAACCCTATCACAAACAATGCTTAAATTTTTACCTTTCATGAATAATTCACACTTTCTTTGCTTCTTTAAAGCAATTGCTCCAATAGACGATTTTTAAAAATGACGTGATAGCGAAAAATAAATCTCCCTGAAACATTTTCAATTATTTCAAGACTGCTTTTCCAAACTGAAATTAAACGAAAAAATATATATATTAAATATAAAGCAAGAATAATAGAGTGAGAGGGTAGTTATTCTTAAAATATCAAGAAAAGAGAATGATTCAGAATTCCAAATATTGCCAATCAGAAAATATTCGTGGAGTAATTCCAATTTAAAGAAAAGAAAAACCAGACAGTATCCAGAGCACTTCAAGAATGCAATATTTATTTCAAACAAATGGGTTGATGTTTATTGGAGGATATTCACTATGCCCTTGATGAATTCAATCGTTAATGTTGATTTGGTAGCTGGAGCCTTACCAATTTGTCATAATCCTATGTCTACTAGGCCACACCCAATTACTCGGCAAGACATGGGTAAAAATTGGTTTTTCATAGGTTCTGAACTCTTTAAAGGAGTATCTACATGGTGACAAAGCCCTTAAAAATAAATATTCATATTGTTCTCAAGTCTTATATTATAAATCTATAAGTTCCTCAATCCTGTGGGCTTAATCTCAGTTTTGAATATTTACATCTAATAATCTTTCTATCTCTAAAAGGATGATTTTTTTTTCTGTGATGTTTAAGTGCTCGATATTTTTTGTCTTTCTTAATTTTCAATGCATCTCATATGTTATATTGTTATAGGAAAGTCTTCTAGGGATATTGTATTTATTATAATCGGTTACAGTTCGAAAAACTTTCTTTAAATGATTGAAAAGGTTTCATAAGCATTCACTTTTCGTTATCACGTTATATTTCGATATAATCATTACATCAAAATTACAAAAAAAGAAGAAATTCGCGTATTACTAACGATAATAAAAATACTCAATTTTTTTTATAAAAAGATTTACAATTTTCTAAGATTGCTAGCTGCACAGCCATCAGGGACTAATGCTTAGAATTCATACGTTTCACCTAAAATTTATTATTATATTTTTTATTTCCATGTTTAAGTTTAATAACACCAAAATAAAAATTTTACTATTTTAAAGATTGAAATGTATTCTTTTAAATGGGGCAAAATACAAAAATATTAAGGTGACTCATAATCAGATAAATGCTTAAAAAAGAGTTAAATTCGGCGTTTGAGATTAATTCGACATTTTGGAAATATTTAAAATCTCTTCACTAAAAAAGCAAGAAAAAAAAAGTACAGATAAGATACACTATTCAGTCATATGTTACTTATATACCAACATGTCAATTATTAGCATTTCGAATTTATTTAAATTTGATTTATAATTTGAGAAGTTATGGGGAAAATTGGTAATTGCGTGATTTTTTGGCATCTGTGATGTATATTTGTGAAACATGTATCACTTACAAAATATTTTGTGCATCCTTTCCTGTAAAAACATGAAACATTAAACATAGAAACCAATTTTTAGTCTATTTTCTAACTGAGCTCAAAAGTTATAATGTGCCAAATTTGATGATTTGCATGACAATTTCGATTTTCGGAACTAGAACTTCTCGAAAAGCAAATTTGTTCCCTTATACGGAAATACACCAAAATGAAACTAAAAGTCTTTTAAGGATTGATATGTCTCCTTACCAATGGTGTAAAAAAGATAACACATCTTGAAAGAAATGGCTCAGAAAAAGTGTTAAATTTGACATTTTAGACATTTTGTGTATATTTAAAGCTTTTTAACTAAAAAAACTATGAATTTAAAAGTAATTACGTTACCTGCAGTGTTCAGTCACATCCTGCCAACTTCCCATTTATCAACACTTCAAACACGTTTAATATGGGATCGGGTAAGAAAATTTGGGAAATATTCGTAGATGCATACACCTTCGTCTACTTTGATAATTATTATTATTATGAACTGAATATTGTGGCACCTTTACGTAAACTATAGCAAAAGTTAAACAATGCAACCACATTTTAGTTAATTATCTTTTTCAGTTAATGTGTTACTACCATCGATATAGATAAACAACTGGATAGACTGCTCCATTGTCAATGCAAAGAGAAAAACGCGCCGGGGATTGCGAAGCTGGTGGGATAATTTACCAATCACAGTTCACTTTTATAGTTGGATGGTAATGCGAAAAACCTTGTAAAGTTTTAGAGTATATATTTGTTTGCACGTTATTACTAATTAAGGTCTACTATTGACATTTCTGCTGTGTACAACCCAAAATTTCATTTTCAATTCTCGGCAATCCGTATTTTTTATCCCACCAATTGCATCTGGCAACGACTTCATTTTCCCAGCGTTAAGCAGTCTATCCAGTTGTTTAACTATATCGATGGTTACGACTGGTCAAATATGAAATCTTTTTTGCAATCTGTTTGGATTTTGTGAAGTGTCCTATTTGAAGTTTACTAAAGTGGCTGTGGATCCACAGCCTGACTGTTTAATAAGCTGGCACTTTAAAAACTTCCTCTCTGCGAGTTATTTTGACATTGTATAAAAGTTTCATAAAAATAGAAGGTGGTCGAGCAGGAACTCTTAGGTCACTTCACATGGAATGATCTTTATTTTACAACGCAAAAAACTGCAAAGGCAGGATTTCAAAACCGAACTAATTTTATGCTAAGCTATGTCACCTAAAGTCAAACTATTGCATCCTCTGAGAAGAGAATATTAAGAAATAACAAATTTTTTAATACATAAATCATTTTAACATATAAGGAAGAATCAAAATGTATTTCTGAAAATTAATGTAGAGTTTTCTACGGGCCTGATAATTTTTTCAATAAAATTCTGCCTTTAAAGTATTAATACTTAATTAGCTATTTTGTTTAAATAATTCATTATATTATCCCCACATATAATATACCTATAAAAATTCTCTCTTATTTTTTACTAAATAACAAACATTATGTATTTTATATGTAAAAGATTTTCTCATTAAAAAAACACAATACTTACCTTTCTTTATTTTATTATTTATTGACTATCTGTGCAAAATTAAATTGCATTTAAAATGGCCAACTGGGTCCTGCGTTATACAATTTTTAAGTTTTGATCGGAACGACAGATATCTAAGTAGTTCCATAGGTTTTCAAATTTCGATTACCAGAAATAGAAATAATTACAAAAAGGTAACGGTTTATATTTTCGCCGCTAGTAGAAAATGGGACATCGAAGTTTTTGAAGTTATTTTTTCATTATTAAAGTGCCATTAATAACAACTATAGTAATTTCTCAGAAATGTGATAGATAGATTTGGGGATACAGATGTAGAAAAATGATCCTGCATAAGCGCATGAACTTCATTCTTAAAAACACATATCATTAATATTTTTTGTATAATATACTGAGATAATTGGAAAAAATTTATGCCATAAAAAAAAATCTTAGATAACATTATATTCTTGTGGAATGTAATTGAAACTATTTTTCACTAAGAGCTCTTCTAAAGCAAAAACGCTTTATAGTCTTATCACTAAAATCGTGGCATAGCAATTCTGGGTCAAGGTCATCTACCAAGTATTCATCCATTTAAAATAAACTATTTATTTTAAGTTTAAGTTATGTTTGCGTACAAACTACCATATTAATTTAAATTGAAATATCAGTAATTTGTATAAATATGGATAAGGAGTAAATTATTAAACTCTAGAAAATATCTTAATTAACAAGCTAGGAGTGTTTAAATAGAGTCGGAGTTTAAGAAAGTCAAAATATCAATTTTGAGATTAATATTGTACGAAAAACTTCAAATAATTTTGTATCCGACGATGCAAAAAGTTTTAGTCTCGCTAAATTAGAAGTATTTTTATACATATTTTAAAAAAGTGTTGAGCATCAATTTGTATTATCGTTTTCAAATTTAAAGGCCCATATCTCCAAACGCAGTTATGAAGACACAAGGAATATTTACTCAAAAACTATTAAAGATAAATGACTAAAAATTTTAACATATATACTTACCAATATATTATACAATTTAAGTGTAGCATTTTCAAGTATGCTGTTTTGTTTCTCGAAAATAAAATTGAAAGATCTGACCTTCTATAGAATTTTAAAAAATAGTAATTTTTGGTGACAATAAAACTGTATAAAATTTTTAATTTTTAAAATATTAAAAAATGCTACTCTCAAATTGTGTAATATATTGTTAAGAATATATGTTGAAAATTTTAGGCATTTATCTTCTATAGTTTTTGAGTATATACACTTGCGTCTCCAAAATTGCTTTTGGAGATATCGGCCGTTAAGTTGACACCGATAATACCAATTGATGCTCAACACTTTTTTTTAAAAATATATTAAAAATATTTATAATTTAGCGAGATTAAAACTCTTTGCACCGTCAGATTCAAAATTGTTTGTAGTTTTTTTTTTTACAATATTGTTACGAATTTCTGTATATTTGTAAATATTTCGTAGTATTAATTATGTTAAGAGGAAAGTTTATGTACTTTTCGCATAAGGCAGTGCAACAGTTTGTATTTACTTCGCTTTCCTGCAATGTGCCTCTTAATGCTTGAAAATGAGTTTTACAAGGATAATGCTGGAAAAGGAGTTTTATACTGAGAAGGCCATTTAACATTATAGTTAATGGCAAACTCGCCAAGTTGGCGACAGTTTTGGCGACTAATTTTGGGCGATCATTTGGCGATATTTTCGGTCACCATATACCTGTATAAGGCTTTTCGACTGCGATCTGGAATATTCTCCAAATTTCTATCTCTAGAAGATTCGCGAAGGAAGCTTTCTTATATAAGGCCGGCCAAAAGTTGAGTTACTTACTTAGTTGTCTTTCAACGAGCATTCAGAGAGCTATATTTCGAAAGTGAACTGTATTGCATTGTCTTTTGCGACGATTTTAGCAGTTGTGTATCTAGTTTTTAACTTCTGTTTGTGCTCCATTGTTGTGTAAAGAGCTGTATTGAGTCTATTCGAACGGAAAGTTCTGGAGTTGTAAAAGAATCTGTGAAGAGTTATACCGGAATAAATGTCTTCAAGTTTTTATCTGCTTTGGCTTCAAGTCTTTTGAACCCACCCACACAAAAATATTAATCTCCAAATTGATTTTTTGACGTTCTTAAACTCCGACTCCCCTTAATTAACAAGGTAACAGTTTCATTTATCGAATCGTATTGGGTCTTACTACTTATAACGTCCCTTTCCTTAAATAAAATTATTAAAAAAGTTTTTATTTATATTGATGTTAATACTTTCAATATCCAGGTTATCTAGAATCAAAGTTTCTATGTTTAACGCCCTATAGAGCCATACGGTATTCTTAAAAAGTTGTCTGAGGTACTATTAAGTTAGTAAAATAAAAAAGAACATAGTATAAACAAAAAAAATCTGAAATAGTTAAGTTTCTCTTTATGGACAATATTTGAAAACCGTAAATTAAAAACTTTATTGAACTGTGTTTTTTTTTTTTTTTTTTTTTTTTTTTTTTTTTGTCTAATACTTAAATTTACAATTTTCCCGGAAAGAGAAGGATTTGTTAGATTCCTAGTTAAAACTAATTTTTTTTATGTTTATTTTTCTTAGAATCTTCATTGGCTTTTCAACCAATATTGCAACACTTTTTATTAATATTAAACACTTTTCACGCATACATTGATATAACATTTTACGGATGAAAAAAATAGTTTGAAAATGATGTCAGTATTACTAAAACATTTTGGCTTCTGAATATTCAATGATTATCAGAAAATACTTTTCTTGAAACTCATGTAGTTATTTCCACAAACAAAAAGAAAGAAAAAAAATCAATTTGATCATGTGTTTAAAGTTTTTAATAAAATATCGGATGGATTTTTTTTCTTTTTTTTTTTAAAGTACAATTGTATCAAAGGTAAAGTTTTGATGCATGTAGATAATTTTTAACTGTCAATAATTAATATAATTATTAATTACCATATTCCTTTAAATATTGTAGACAAAAATTATTTATTATACTATTTATTTTTTTAAAACATAACATTTTCTTTAACTTTTTATAACCTGTACTCAAACTTATTGCTTTATAGTATAACGTTTTGAAGGTGTGATTTAATAGAGTCCATAAAATATCAAAAAATTGAAATGTTATCGGAGTATATTTATAGCTTTTGACAAACTTTAAAAAAAAAAAAAAAAAAAAAAAAAAAACTAACGCATTTTTAGCTTTATGGTTCTCCTAAAACTGGTCAAATATAATATAATGCTTATTTTATTTTCTGCTGTGTGACGAAATCCCAATACATTAAATTTGTCTTGTGTTATAAGTAACATAAACTATTTTATTTGAAATTACTTTATTTAGTAAAAGAATTTAACTTCTCAATATTAAATATTATATTGCTCAAACGGAAGCCTCTTTTTATGAGAAGATTGTTAAACGAAAAACCCTGGGGAATAAGACTGTCAACTGCGAAGATGATTAAAAAGAAAAGATATTTTCCAAGTTGTAAAATATGTAGTATTATTGATTTTTTTACATTGGGTAAAGTAGACAGCTAAAGCACAAATGTTGCCACAGGCAATAAAAACCTTAAAAAACTCTGTTTCAAAATGAAACATCTCTGAGATATAGTTTTAAGATAATTTTTGCGTTTTTTTTTATACCTAGTAGCTGCTTTATGGTTTGTTTCTAATTTGAAAATATTATATTTCACCCCTATGTAAGAATGCCAGAGCTTAAAGTTAAGTTTTAATTCATTTAATCATGGCTTAATCAATTTATTTTTTACATTTATTAATAACATGTATATATATATATATATATATATATATATATATATATATATATATATATATATATATATATATATATATATATATATATATATATATATATATATATATATATATATATATATATATATATATATATATATATATATATATATATATATATATATATATATATAGTGCTTATTTAAATCATGAGTTTATATTTTATAAATATACTTTTGTTTATTTTATTTTTATAACATTTTTATTATTTTTATCGTTTTTCTTCTTAAATGCATGAGGCTTATTACTATTTCTAAATCCTTTATATTAACTTCGATTTTGTGTATGTATGGGTGGGTATGTTTGTACTTGCTGGCCAAAACTGGAGAGGTCAAATTAACACATTTGCCGTAATCTAATCAAGCTGAAACCTAGAAGATTGATTTGATGTCTATGACAATGCATTTCATCAAACTTTG
This sequence comes from Linyphia triangularis, assembly GCA_963978545.1. Taxonomy (NCBI): domain Eukaryota; kingdom Metazoa; phylum Arthropoda; class Arachnida; order Araneae; family Linyphiidae; genus Linyphia; species Linyphia triangularis. The sequence continues at coordinate 63,351,303 of OZ021727.1, read as the reverse complement.
GGGTCTTCCATTGTCACTAAAAGGTCACTTTTACACACGCTTTAATTTTCAAAATACTAATAAACCAACTTGCCGTCATTCAATCGAGGCCTCGAAATTTCACAGATGGATTCATTGTAAGTAAGGTTGGATTGTGTCAAGTTTTGGGAGGTGTCATTGTTACTGAAAAGCCGCTTTTATTATTGCTTTGCAATACGAATAAACCAACTTGCCGTTATCTAATCGAACTGAAACTTGACATATAGATTTGTTGTCGATAAGATTACATTCTACTAAGTTTTGGGGCTGTCACTGTCACAAAAGGTCAGTTTTACATACTCTTCAATTGGCGTTTGAGATTACTAATAAACCTACTTTCCGTCAGCTAATCGAGCTTAACTTTGAAACTTAGTTGGTACACTCGCTGTCGATGACAATGCTTTCTATCAAGCTTTGAGACCATCACACAAAAACCGCTTTTACATGCGTTTCTATTGACTAACGTCAGCCTTATCAGCTTTTTCTCCCGCTCTATTATCCAGATACCAAGCTTAATTCTACTATGTTCAATTTATCAATAATTATTGACTGAAACCTTCCCTTATTAAGGTTGACGAGGCAAAATCTTCGAAGGGGTAATAAATCAATTTTCTGACATCCAATTGGGCAGAATCTTAGCAAATAGACTCGTTTTGGATGACAATGCATTCAATCGAGTTTTGGGGCAAAAACGAAGATAGTAAATAGTTCGGAATGGATATTCCATTTTTAGTTTTCAAACGCTTTGAAAACTCGATCTGAGCTCAAAAAGTTGCAATTGCACACAAAAATTGACAATGCATATAAAGGATTTTATTAAAAACTTTATTTTTATTGGTTTTATTATTCTTGTTTTATTCAATAAGCTACATTATTATACTTCCAATAATGTAAAAGAATGTTGTTTTAAATTTTTCCTAAATATTGTTTGGTCATAAATGGAATTTGAACTTAAATGTTATTTTCTTTAAATGTTGCTTGGTCGTAATGTTATTTAACCTAATGAATAATGGATCTCGTATTTATTAAGTTATAAAACAAATGTTTTAAACTATAATATGTGTATTGGAAAAATCTAAATTCCAAATTTTCTTTTTTTTTTAGATGAAAGAAACCTTATTTCAAAAAACATGCCTTAAATTCCAATAGAAATGGAAAAAATATGTATATAGTAAAAATAATGTTATTTATATGTTCTGTCTTGCCTACTCTTTGATGAACGATAAAATATTGAAACATCAATAATTAAATATTTGTTGAAAAGGAGATATTTACTCAGTTAAGCATTTAAGATAGAACAATTAAGATAATATATAAAATTTGAAGATGAAGGATACGTTAGAGTTGATGTGTACCTGGTAAGGAAACATAGGATGAAGACATTTTTATCAGCAGGTTCCGGCCATTCACAGAAAAACGGGTATCTCTTACTACAACAATTTCAGGATAGCTTATTAGCGGTATCTGCTCTGCTAGTATAAGAAGTCAATTGAATACTTTCCTCCATCTATGCTACTTAATAGGTTGCTCATAATTAGCAACACATTCTAACTAATTTGTGAGGAAGATGCTAAGATATTACTGGATACTTACTACTCCATGGTGACTCTTAAGCTTTCATCAATAACATCTATATCAATGAATAACTGGATAGACTGCTTAACGCTGGGAAAATAAAGCCGTTGCCAGGTACCGTTGGGTGAACAAAAAATACGGATTCCGAGGATTGAAAATAAAATCTTGGGTTTTACACAGCAGAAATTTCAATAATAGACCTTAATTAGTAATAATGTGCACACAAATATCTACTCTAGCACTTTACAAGGTTTCTCGCATTCCTTCCCAACTATAAAAGTCCACCCATATCATCAACCACTGGCCCGTTTTTCTCCATGCATTGACATCGCAGCAGTCTATCCAGTTGTTTATATATATCGAACAACTATAATAACCAAGCATACACTAGCCAGAAATTTTAGTTAGAGACAATGATGTCTTCCAGTCGGTGGAGAATTAACTCACTTCAGCTCATTTGGACAGAGGTAGTTTTGCAGCGCCATCTAAATGTCGGTTTTGAAAGCTGCCTAAATTTTCTTGCGTTATAAAATTTAACGCTTTATCTGACCTTTGCGTTTTTCATTATGGAAATGCTCGTAGCTTCTCACACAAATATTAAAAATGGAATTATTCAATCATTATAGAAATTTATAAAAAAAATTATCTAAAATACATTTTCCTTATTGTTTCTTTAAGAGTAATCAAAAAAATAATTCCAGGCCCAGGATGCAATTGCATTTATCTTCAAAGAGAATTCAGTACTGCGACATGCGTAAAAATATCAAAACTTAAAATTGTCAATCAGGGTAATTACTAGAAGTTCTAATGAAGAACATTTAAGATTAGGAATCACAATTTCATTTTCTGCTCACATACACAATTGTCCTTATTTAATACCCAAATCAGCCAAGTCTCTGGCAGTACTTGGACAAATTCTTCATACTTTATAACATTTGCATCCTTCCCCTTGCATTACATTTGTATCCCCCTCTACGATATGAAAAATTTTCCATGGATAAATATTTCTATGGTGAATTTTTTTGTTAGTATCAAAATTTATTAATTTCGTAAAAAAAAAACGTAACCTGCAAAAAAATCTTTAAAATTGTTTCCCATTTTTTTTTTTTCAGATCCTCTTGTAAATGACATATCAATAAATTATTCAAAAATTTAAGAATCACTTCTGAATGAATTTGTTCAAACAATAAAAACATCTTGAAATTTTTATGACATGTTTATTAACAAAATACAAATTGAATTATAAAATAAAACTAAGCTTCTCATGTTGAAAGAATAATTCACTAAAATAGTTGTATACAAACAGTTGAAGGCAAACAATTATTTAAAATTAATACTTGCTACTGTATAAGTATAATTTGTATACATGATAATAATATTGAGTATGTATGTTGCTATCCTTGCAAAAAATATTTAATAATTTTTTTTTTTCAATAATAATCTGCTTTTAATAATATTAATACAATTACACAAGACAGAAGAAGAAATTAATTACTGAACACAAAATATTATTTTCTAACAATACCCTTAATTTTAATTTGGCTTAAGCAATCGTCAAATATCTTAAAAATGGAATTAATAAAAATATAAAAGCATTTGAAGATATATAAATATGATTCAAACTTGCACGTAGCGCCTTTCTTGAAATTTTCAAGACCTTTATAAAGAAAGTTTTTCTCTTTTTCAATCTAAAATTAAAGTATCTCTATCTAGATATCTACATTTAGTCATTTCAAAGAGATGAATATATTGAGTCATTCTCACAATATTCGAATAGATCAAGAATAGAATGTGACTTCATTAAAATAGCTCACTTCCAAATGTCATTCCGATGATTAAGAAAGATGAATGTAATTCTTTCAACTAACTGAATCACTATTTTGAGATAAAATATTGATAATTCTATAATTAAATAATGGCAAATGAATAACCAAATGAACCAAAGAGCAGTCGGTGACATATGATATTTTCATGAGAATAAAGATTAAGTAATAAATCAATTTTAAACGAAGTCTTAATCGTGATCAGATAAGTCTCTACAATGATGGATCAAATGTGTTAACTTTTATACTTTTCTAAGTTCATATTTAGAATTTATGTATCAAAATGTTATAAATGTTTTAATCCTTAAAGTGCATTAATGTTTTAGTACGGTGCGTTTACATTGAGTTGAAATAAGAAAGATGCCTATTATATATTGCCGAAAGTTAACCTAAGGCCAAATTCTATAAGAATTATCTAAATATTTGATTATAATTATTAAGCTCAATTCATGTATTTGCATTTTAATTAATTTTATATTTGACATTCAATGTCTTCAAAACTCATGTAGCAAATATCTTTCATATCTACCATATGAACTCAATATACTGCAGTTGAATTCTTTTGGGTTCAGGAAGAAATAGTTTTAGAAAATGAACAGTAAGTTCTTTTAGGTAATAGTTTATTTCCTCTCTTATTGGTTTTGACAATCATGTAAAAGTGTTCTGACTGCTATGTCATTGTAATACCATTGGATTCATTGTAAGCTTATCAGTGGTGAAGATTCTGATTTTGTGATACTTTTTCCAAACTAATAAATCAGGTACTTATAAATACTTTAATTTATTATAATTTATTTAAATTATTTCAAAAGGAAATTACTTGCTATAACCGAAATAAGTAGTTTATTTTAAGCACCATATCAAAATTGTATTATTCTACAAGTTCAGCGAAACAATTGTTCAGAATTGTGTAGTTTTATTTAGTCATAGTAGCAAAGATAGTTCTGTTATTTCCTAGAATAAGTTTATTATCATGATAGCTTAGTGAGTTTGAAGTAAGCTTCTTATGAGGGTATCGAATATTATAGAAAGTGGTAATCTTTACTTTTTTTTAATGATCACTTTTCAGTTCTCTAGCAAAATACTTAATCCTTAAGATAATGTCCATTTCTTTCTTCAGAAATTTATCAAAAAATGTCATAATATAGTTTCAAATATTTAAACATCAACAATGCACCAATTACCAAGGTTGCCTCAACTCACCTTCTACATTTTATTACCTGTTTTAAAACACAAAACAGAATTCATATGAATTAGTTCATTAATCATGATTCTTAAGGCAGTCTTTTGTTATCTGCAATTATCATGATCAATTTCATAATGGTAAATCGTATTATGACCTCAATTCTTCAAAGTCTAAGAAAATCACATGTGCTTTCTCAACCATACTTCTTGGCGAAATAATCAAAGTATCACTTCTCTATTGGATATAAATATAATCACTTTCCAATGGTCATGACATTTCCACATATTGACTAATTTTCATGAAAAGATAAGTAAAGGTCTTGTTTGAATTGTCCGAGAAAGTGAAATCCTACTGCTTCATTTTTCGAGGCAGCTCATCCATGGTCCGGTTCCAGCCCGACTCAAACCCATTTTATTTGGCCCTCCAACCTAATAAATTTGTTGCAGTTCGTTAAGCATAAGCCTATGTCATATGGACAGTCTCTTCTTCCGAATATCCGGGAACTCCATACACAGATCCGAATCCGACCTCAAGGATTCTAATATATCGTCCCTAGTATCCGATTGGCTAATCACATGCAAAGCCATTCCTCTAGGAGACCTACTGAGCGATCGACTTCTGTATCGATATGGAGTTTCTATGTTCTTCTCACGCTTTCGAGGACATAAAGAGTGGCAAGTACATAGAGCACTGTCATCCTCAGAGTCGGATTCTTCTGGTCCTAGTCCAGATATGATGCTGCCGTTTGCTGTGATGACGTCGCCTTCCAGGCGTACTGCTTCCTGGGCGGCGCATTGTGCTTCTGCCTCATCTCGGCGTTCGTCCACAGTGTTCATAGTAAGGAATCGTAGTACCAGGAGATTCATTCCTGCAGATACCACGGATAGGCCGAAGAGGATGAAGACTAGACTGAAGGCCACGTATTCTGGTTTGCTCTGGAGAGCACTCTCCTTTTGCAGAGCGACATAGTCCCCAAATCCTGGAATTAAAAACATCAATGTCAACGAAGCTGTGAACTTGCAATGATTAGATTTAACCTATATTTTTAGGAAAGCAAAATTCCTAAATTTTTATAATTTAAAATTATTTAGAGATGTAATATTAAATGAAAACTATTTTTTAAGTTAAATCTTAATGTTGAAAACTACGTATTAATTGTTTATAATAGTTTTTTTTTTTTTTTTTAAAGTGCCTAAGTGAGGGTTTTAAAGTTCAACTTCAGTGCCAAACGACCTTGATTTAATTAATAATTTGTACTGCGTAATGTTTTTTTGTAAGCATGCGATTGCATATTATATGCATTGTACTAAAATACATTGAACAATTTATTACTGGAAATTACAGTTTAACTAATAGCTTTTTTACTGGCTAATTTTGCCAACTAAATTGCAGTAGACAGACTCGCTTTATAAAATATATGAAATAAGAATTAGATTTTTCAAAATTGCATTAGATGGAGAAATTGTACTTTCTAAAAAATATATTTCAGCAGACTCTTATTCAGACAACAAAATATTTTCACCAAGTAAAGTCACTTAATATTTTCATGCTTATTTATTAATCGATATTTATGGGATCCAAATGGAGCAATTGACCTCTTGACATATGACGTACATGACCTTAACTAGCCTATATATGTAATGTAGGATAATGGAACTATTGCATAGGTATTAAAATCCTTGTAATGGAGAGTGTAATAGTATTTAAATTGGGTTTACAAGTCAGCAGTTACAATGGATGATGAAACGTGACAGTAAGAATTGCATCAAAATCCATAAAATGATTCCAACGATTCTATTCAAAATCACTCTTGTAATGCCTTTTCAGATCTTCATAGAATCTTCACTACTGAATATTCTGTAAAAATACCATTAAAGACTTAAAAAGTAAAATACCCAATATCTAGCAACAATCAGTACAATTTTCCGTAAAAGTTATTGTTTGTTTCCTACAGGGAAATTGCCAGGTCTCATAAATTGAAATACATGAAAATATGTACTCGTATCAACTAAAACTTAATATTTAAATTCATTTTTTCGCAATAAAAAAAGTATAGTTTTAATTTTAGCTTTTTTTTTTTATTTAAAATAAAATTATGAAAACGTAAATGTTGATTAGGCCAATCAATATCAAAGTATTATAGTGAAATTAAGAGTTGCACGATTTTCAATATATTGTTCAGAATTTTCTCAGAAAAAAATGATGACACAGCTTTTACAAAATCAAATCTATAATTTATTCTGTGTACAAAAGCTCACAAAATTTTTTCAAACAACAGTGAACTCGTTGCAAATCTTTAACAACAGTTTCAGTACATACATTTTCATATGCACAATGATAACTCAGGCACTGCAAAAGTTAACAAACGTCTAGCTAATTTCAAAACAACGCTCAAAATCCAACTAACTCCTTTCGTGAATCAGCGACATTTTTATAGTAGCTGGTTAAGTTTTCGAAACATCAAGTGCAAACTATTTTACATCCAGAAAATGCAGAACGATCACAAAACCTACCAATTAGACCGTGTGCCGCTAATCCTTTCATCTAGCCTGGATTGTAGCTGCCGATAAACAAACGTAATAAAAAAAAAACAGAACTTAGAAAATAAACAAAAAGAAACACCATTCACAACCAATTACAGGAAAATTGCGTTACGTAGTTTAAATAGAAAAATAAATATTACATAGCCATATCTACCTTTACTGGTGAAAAATTAAACTAATTAGCTTTTGAAAATATTATTTCTATGTTAGAATAATATGGTTCTGAATAAATAGGTTCACCTTATTACAATTACCGTTTAAAGAATACTTTTTTAAAATTAAATTCTATATATTTACATAAGCATTGTCCACAACATACATACAAACAAACCAACATAATTCTTGTGGTGGGAATGCTTTAAGTTGAAAATCCTTGAAGAACAAACGTGAAACAATCAATTGCTTTAAAGATAAAAGCCCATTCATTCATTCATTTTATTCGTAGTTTCGTGAGAAGGAGTAAACGCATTATTTCTGTTCTTAGGATTGTTCATATGCATCTAACGAAAAACATATTCCTAGAAAAACAAGGGATTTCACAAACCTGTAAGAAAGTAATTGAAAGACCTATGGATTGAATAGTATGGATATTCCACACCTTTCCGTAATTTCCCTGGAGGTTAAATTGACACGACTGCGTGGGAGAAAATCAATTTACAAAGTATACACGGAAGTATAATTGGGTGCATCTTATAAGTAGCAACTCGGCTTTCTTTGAACATGTTCAATAATAAAAGTCCTAATATTTACATGATAAGGGTATGAGAGAAATTCGATACTTTCTTTATACTTTTCGGTCACCTTTTATTGGCTTATTGGAACATTATTCTTTATTTTTGTATTGAAATTTGGATCTTTATGTTCGATAATGAAAGCAGCTTAGTATACCAGAGTATATAAACATGTGGAAAATTTCTTTTAAATCTGCTTTTTTGTCATTCCGAGTTTATAACAAATTATTGAGGAATACTTATAATAAAAAAGAATTCTCATTTGTTCACTGTGATGATTTTGTATCAAAAGAATGAAATTTCGGGTGGTCAAAACTTTAAAATGTAAACTGGTGGCTGTGGGGTTAGCTCTCTGGTTCAGCATGCCAAAGGTGCCGGGTTTGAATCCTGGGTTAGGCATGGATGTTCGTTGTAGTTTGAAATCCACGTTAAACTGTAGATCCCTGCCTGATTAGTAGTCATTGGGCATAAATATAGGTGGTTGAGCGTACAAACCAACCAACTAAAATGTACTAAAAAGGAATTAATTTTTGTTCATAATGTAATTAAAATGTAAAATATATGTTTTATACGATAAATAAATATTTCAGGAACGTAGTATGAACTCATGAATGGAATGCTGTTTACGTTTAAGGTTTTTCCATCAAATTCCTAAAAAATATTCTTTAGTAAAAGATTATATTGATCGATAGTACTCTAAGTAAAAAAAAAAAAAAAAAAAAAAAAAAAAAACCTAATAGTTTTTAATTAAATATTCACTACTATTCATAAATAAAACGATAAAACTTTATGAATTCTTTTAAGGGGGCATGGTACCCACAAAATGACGAAAATGTCAATTTTTATCCCGTAATGTGGCGAATATCTTTTTGAACAGCTGTGCAAAAACTTATACTTGCACCTTTGATCGATATAAAGTTACATTGTATTTTCTAAATCCTCTCACACTATCAAAGCTGAAAAAGAAATCTTTAACATTGTTTTTCTCAGTTCGTTATTTTTGAGTTTGAGGGTTGTTTAAATCCCTAAGACTTTTTTCTAAATTTAGTTAGGATTGGGAAATTTGTATAATGTATTTATATACATCTTATAAACAAAAGTTAGTATGGAATAAGGTGTGTAATGTGTAGCTTTTTTTTTTTTTTTAATTAAAAAGTTAAAAACTTGAAGAGAAAAAAACGTTGTCTTTCTGCTGTTTTTAGTGTAAAAACATGTAAAACCTTTTCCATAGCTTGCATCTTCAAATCCATACTAACTATTGTTAACAATTATAATACGAATATATTGCAAAAATTTCATGGAAAAATACTTAAAATTGTGGAAGGAGTAGCATTTCGAAAACAAATTTAAAAAATTTAAATAAATTGAATTAATCAAACATTATTTATTCAAAATATTTTTGTAGGTTAAATTATGTTTATTTACCATCAACGCAATGTAAAATTACTATAGTTTAAATTTTAGTGGTGCAATTTCTGAAAACAATTTTTTGGGTACCATGTCCCCTTAATTTATATGTGAAAGATCTAAAATGTTTCTTGAAATAGTTTACACACCTACGATTTTAATCAAATGATCATTCAAATTAAAACTTGATTTAACTATGCTCTAGTGCTAATTGGAGAAATTTCTCAGCCAAATGTGTATAACTCAAAATATTCAGATTTGTTGAATTCATTTCCTTTTGAAGTATTACATTGCCTCGCCACTGTTGACGAGAATAATCTCCCTCTTGCACCTGATTCCCATCGGTCATTTTGCGGTTATTAAATTTAGTTCCTTGGAGTTCCTAACTCAATGAAGTTAGATACAGGCATAATCATTTGCCTATCCCAGTTCAGTTAGGAGATAAATTAGCCATCAAACAGATAGGAAATGTTGTGTTCTTTAACGTACAGTCTTTCATGATACATTTTTGTATAGTTTGGGTCTGGCTAGTTGGCAAAGAGTAAATCACATGTAAACCGGTTCCTAAGAGTATAAAAACGGACGGAATAGTCATACACTCAAATTAACCTAACAGCCGGAACCGGATAATACTAAAATATTGAGCCATGAAGAAAATAATTTAATTTCTGTTATTGCTTACTGTGTCCGTATTCATTAATTTACGACTTCCCTAAAAAACTATTTAATCACAATAAGGCCATTTTTTGCATGTAAAAGAAATTTAAGCTATGGAAGTTATTTTTTAACATATTTTCTCTTGTTTTTGTATTTAAGGTAATGAAATAAGGGCATAAAGCAGATTACTTATAGTTCAAACTACTTTCTAGAAGCAAGAAACAAAAACGGTTTTGCATTTAAAAAAGTCAATAATTTCTAATATTGAGACTGTGTTGTTACAAAAGGTCAAAAATGTTTAATAATGATTTCTGATATGATGTTATCTTGATAAAAAAATAATAATAATACAAAAAAAATCAAAGTTTTGAACTTTGGTACTGCGTGTCTCGTGATAGTTTTGCCATCTTGATAAATAACAAAGAAACTATTGTTTTAAAATTTCTCCCAATGTATGAATTTCATGGAAAAACTTATCAGTTAAAATTTTACTTATTCTCTTTGATTTTTGTATTAAAATATTTTTAGTATACCAAATAGGTATTAAACTACATCGCATTAGAGAAAAAAAAGTGTTTAATAATTACAAAGAAACTCTGGTTTATGTACATAATTTTACAGATACTAGGTAATTAAATAAAAAAAAATTATTAAATAATTTTAAATTTATGTTTCAGTTCCACACAAAAAAGCCATTTGGTAACCTCATAGGAATGAAAATATCTAGATTAAATTTTCTAGATGTGTTTTTAACATGAATGACAAACTTAAAAGAGCAGATCCCCCAATATAAAAATACAGGACTAGATTAAAATGCACATTTTCCACTTGGTAATCGTTCAGTTTTAACCCTCATGTCAATTGCAAATTTTTCTTCAAGTCATGTTAACCACCCTTTTCTCTAAGCCTAAGTAAAATAAATAGTATTTACTTTCAATTTCTTTTGGTTCAAAAGGAAGTTGTCACACACAATTTATAACTGGAGGTGGTAGTATGGTGGAGGTGATAAACATTACATTTAATAAAAATAATATACCTGCCCTTCATAAATTCTCTTTACAGGAAAAATGACACATTTTTCACAAGTTTTTATTAGGTACCCCGAAGTTTTAGACATTTGATCAACGTAAAAGTTTTGTTCCTTTCACTCAGTCGCTTTCTATATGAGCTGTTTATTTTTCAAATGGTACTCTACAATTATTAACATCATTGTGTGGCCTTATTGAATTTACCCATTTAGGTATACATATACAATTGATATGATTTTCTTTAATTTTTAGGTTGTGATTTCAAACTTTCTGGCAGTACATCAGAATTAAAAATGATGCATTTTTGTTTGTAACCTTTTTTTTTTCCGTCAATTTTTTAATCAGATAATTGCAATTAAAGTGACTAATTAGGACATTATTAGAACAACATAAATAAACTTGTAATTAACTTAGAGGTATAATTTTTATTGCAAATAAGAGATATTATATTGACGCCTGTTCCTATGGAGCATTTTGAATTTGGCTTCAATATTTGTTTAATTATAAGTTTTTAAATAAAAAAATTTAAAAAATAAGTAGTTTTTAACAAAAAATAAAGATTAAAATATGCATAAAAAATGTGTTTATAATAATATATATTAGATTTTCCATAGAAAATACATTCACAACTATTGTCTACAAAACAAAATTAGAATTTTTTTATATCGGACCATTTATTATGAAGTTATGACAGTTGGCGTAAAGTCATATAACACCAAAAAGTCATTCTTCAGAAAACTCGTTTAAAGTTTACTACGCTAATGAACGTGATACAAAACAGGTTCACAAAACCTGCTGTAATTTAAAAAGTAATTTGAGTCTCAGAAAGAAAATGGTATCATTTTAATGGTAATGAATTCGGAAATATTTTAAAACCAAAAAACAAAAACGCAGACTTTGAGTCAAATTTTAATGTTTTTCAGGGAGCCTATCAATATAATGGAAAGACATGAAATGATTTTCTTAAAAATACAATTAACGGAGTAAACTATCTGAACAAAAAATATGTCCGCTACATAAGCATACTAGGACAGCCCAAGTTCTCTTGTAGTTAATCTTATTTTCAAAAATAAATATTAAAAGCAGTTAGAGGGAGCTTACCATTCTAAAATAGTAATTAATATTTGTAATTTATATATGTATATAATATATAGGTAAAAAAATAGGCATTTTAAAGTGTTTGCAAAAACTGACAAGGAAAAGCTAACATAAATATTAATTTACGGTCCTTATGAAAAATTATGGACAGTATATTTTTTAATTATCAAATTAATGTCGCATCTCATTGAATAAAAACTAGTGGTAAATGCGGTAACAACGATTTGCAATCTTTACGGTTTTCGTATTGATAATGAAAATAAATAATTAACCGTGCTATATTACCTTTCATTCAGAAACTTTAAAAATATATTTACCCATTATAACACAATTAATTGATTAAATATACTATTTTTAAACTAAGCAAGAACAACAATAAAAGTACTTAATCAACAAGAAGTTTTTTGTTATTGTTCTTCAATTATATTTTTTGTGTATGTGGTGTACTCTCAAATTATCAACCGCATAAAAATTATTTAATACAAAAGTTTTCGAATATTTTATCTTCTGCAACTGTATAGTTAATAGTGTTTCAACAAAAATAATACATTTTAGTTGATATTTTCAAAACTCATAGTGATTCAAAACTCAGAAACTTTACATTAAAGCGTGACAAAAACTTTCTAAATTCCTCCAATTCAATTTTAAGCTGAAATATACAAATTTATTAAATTCCTGGTTTTACATTGCTACTTCACCACACAATAAAAGGTTTGAATTATACTCATCAACTTGAATAAAACATCAAATATTTAGTATTTATTAAATTGCTTTAACTAAACATAGCTTTTAGTCGATGTGGTAGAAAATCGAAAGCAGCTGCTTTGTTCTAAAAAAAGATGTGTTTTTCAAACATCAGATTGAAGTCAATAATTACTTTTGAAATCAACGTACTAGAGAAGATCTTTTAAAAAGCAATTTACGAGTGATTGCTTTTTCTCCAATTAGTATGTTGATTGTTTTCGTTAAGCCAAAGATAAATATTGATTAAACCATTCTTAAATAGAATGCGCTGGTTAACTTCAAGTAAATTTTAGAGTTTGAATTTTCACTAGTTTATGTTATGGCCTTGACTATATAGTATTTCTGCTTGGCTTATTGAAATGTATGTACTTGTATGTGTGATATGCTTGTTTGAAACATTCATAAGTTGGAAATATATAGCTCAAATTTCTAAAAAAGGTGTTTAAACTGTATTGATCGTTGAAGTGTAATTTATGCATAAGCTATTGAACAAGCTTCGTATAATCAGAGTACAGAGTTTACATAAATGAACATCTCAATTTTTAAGGGCTATTAAAAGGAAACAAAACAATGTAAGACCTTATTGTTCATGGAAATAAAAAGTAGCAGTTGAAAGTTAAAGTAAATGATGAAAGATGTTTTGTGCAAAGTCGCATGACAAAATTTCAAAAAAAAAAATTCTGACATTTTTTTGTCCTATGAGAAGCCTGCTAGTAGGATTATTTGCTTGAATATACTGGAAATTTGGTTGTTGCTGCAGTTAGAAGAAGAATATGGGATATCGTTTTACAGCAGGATACTGCACCACCACTTTGGATTTTAGCTGTAAGTGGTTTTTTAAGGGGAGTTGGTACCCTCTATACTGTTAATCTTAATTTGGCATATTTCATGTAACTTTTTCTCATAAAGTAATCGACATAGAAGCCTAATTTTTTGTTAAATGTATGTAGCAGACACTTGTTATTCTACTGAAGTTAGCTTTTGATTGTAATTCTATTACTTTTTTTTAAAGGAATTTTCGTGAAAGTCACTCAAATTTGTTAAAAATCACAAGTTTTTTTTGCCGAAATAACCCAAAACAAAAAATATTTTTTAAATAACAACAAAACCTTACTTCAGTATATACACATAAATAAAAGGAATATGTGGCAAAAATTTTAGGAAGATTGTTTGTGCAGTTTCTGAGAAAAAGGTTCATGAATAATGAAAAATATAGTTTTAAGAAAAAAGTATTTAAAAATAAAAAAAAATTTGCTTACATTAATAGTTAACAATTTTGTCTTCAAAAAGTTATTGAAAATACTTATAGTTAAGGTATTACTACAAATGAGATATGGGGATAATTTAAATTTTGATAAACAGTAATAAACTCAAAATTCATTATTTTTAAATTTTAGGGTACCAACTCCCCGTAACCCTAATATTACTCCGTGCAATTTTTTTTTATGGGGTTACATCAAACATAAGGTATTTGTTCCACCACTGCCAAATGACGTTGATAAACTTAGAACAAGCATAGCTGCAGCCTTTCAGAGCGTCACACTAAACATGCTGAAAATAGTGTGGGATGAGTTATCATAAAACCCCGATATCGTTCGTGTTGCTAAAGGGGTTCACATTTAACACTTAAAAACGCGTTGAATTGAATCTTTCAACTGTTGCGATTGATTTCCGATGAACAACAACATGATTTCACTTTGTTTTATTTTCTCTTAATTGCTCTGAAAAGCTGGGATATGTATTTATGTATATTGTTTGTAATTTATATATTGTTTGTATATTGTTTGAAATTTAAATCGATGACTGAAAACAAACGCTCACAAATGACAAAAACAAACTTATGACTTTTTGAGCTTTCACGCCATGAAAAAAGGGCATTAATCAATGAAAATCTTCCAGGTTAAATTGCAGTACAAAATCAAAAAATTTAGTTTCAGTTATAATATAAAGAGAAAGATCGATAAAAGGAAAGGTAATTTGATGCCTCCCTTGAACGAAGGTATCGAATGACAATTTTGAAATGGCTGAGTTATACTTTTATAATTGGAATTTTTCATTTATTAAATAGGCACTTCATTTGAGCTGGGGCCTAAAATTTACAAAAACTAAAGGGGTTACCAAATCAGCTTGTAATTAAAAAAAAAAATACAGATAATTCGATAAACATTTATAAAAATATAATATAGCAAGCAGAAACCAATACTTTTAGTTCTTTTATAATTTTATGTACTTATCTGTTATATGGACCATGAAGGCGTAGGGTGTGCGTCAAACTATGACTTTTATTAGTTGTTGATACTTTAAATAGAGGCACTGCTCAAGAAAATGTGGGGTTTATTAGTTTAATGAAATTCAGTTAATATCCTTAAATTTAATTAAATTTCATCTTTAATTTGAACAATTTTTGAGTAATGATTGTCACAATTTCACTGTACACAATATAATTTTTGTTAAGTTGATTAAACATCATCATAATTAAAAATTTCTATCACAGTGTTTGTAGTGAACTTATCGTATCGGATAATAACCCCAGTGCTCGTATGTCAAAAATTTGGAAAAGCAGTTCTCCAACTTATGGTCTTTATAACTAATAGTATATCTTATTTTTTTTCTAGGAAAATATAATTTAAAAAAAAGACATAATTAGAATAATAAAAACAATGCAACAAATACATTAAAAACGTTTCATTACATGCCTTATTTTTATTGAAATAATTGAACAATTCTAAATTTAGTTACTGTATAGTTTAAAACATATTTTTAATTAAAAATATGCACCCAAATATTTAAAGAAGTAATATTAAAAAAGAAAATAAAAATATTCTAAAAAAATTTCAGAACTAAGGGCTTTGTGTTACTTGGAAAAAGAACATTTGGATCCAATTCTTAAAAAGGACTTTCAAGGATGCTCTTACATGATTCTGTAACTTTTTTTTTTTTTTTCCTTTTTGGTAGGTTGATCACATAAGGCATCTACATGTGAATAAACCATACATGTGGTTTAGAACATTGATGAGGTTTGGCAAAATATATGGATATGGCCATGTTTTCGTTAAACACGAAGTTTGTGGTCCCAAAAGCAGTGAAAATTAGTTTTGTTTAAAAACAGTTGAAAACTTAGACGCTAATCATTACTATATATTACCTAGAACTGCTTTAATTTTTATTTTATTGGAACGGATCCATTTTGAGCATAAACTTCTCAATGATAAATATTAGCTTCATACATTAAGCCAGTCAATTTTCCAAACACATCGCACTCGAAATGGACAATGTCTTTAATTTTGAGTTAACGTAGACATCACATATACTATATCTATACACATACTACATCTGCATAAGCTGTAAAAGTCACAATCACTTTGAGAATGATGGCACAATTCTTAAAGCTGTAAGTACAGACCACTGTAATGGGAGCTAGCGGCAATATTTTCAGGCGGATGAAGATCACTCACAGAGGGGAAAAGGAGGGGGAAGGTATTTTTACAAAAATGCTAATTGAACTTCCTATTGAAATGTTAATTAATAGTTATGCAAAAAAAATTCTGTTCAATTGAACTATTTAAAACTAAAATTATATTTCTTGTTTCTTGTAAATTCTACCACTAACTTGGTTTAAATTTTAAATGTCCCTTTCCTGGCCATATTCAATGACTCTGTACACACTTTAACTCAAAGGGAAATTTTAAGTGATGTCATCTTCCTTGTGTCTGCGAAATGTGAAAGTTCGCGTACCAATTTCAACGTAATGAATTTGTTGTTTTTTTTAATATTCTTTTAGAAACATTATTATACTTCTTCAATGAAGTATAATGGTATATGGAAATTAAAAGAAATCATAATATAATACAGATGTTTTTTAATAACCTAGATATGATATCAAATAGAATTTGATGATGTGTTTGGCAAAAAATATCTAGGAACGTGGCAGTGTTCTGCCGCCAAGACCGATGTCAGAGCGGTAGACATGCAAGTGTAATTATATTGACAGAGCCCGTTTTCTACACTTCACAGCTTAGCTTCTATTATAGATAGAACCCTGATTTTTTTTGCCATCATGTTGCCCCGCGTAAGTAGACGAAAATTAACAACATAAAAAAAATTACATACGGCCGCGTTTAGTTTCGGTGTACTTGAACACAATGAACTAAATTGGGATTATTAGGGGGAATCCCCATAGACAATCAGTACTTGGCAGGCTAGAGTTTTTATAAAATTAATCACAATTCAGTGCAATGGGTGCAAAGTAGCTGAAGCAAATGAAATGAGATTAATCCGAAATAACTCTAGCTTGCCAAATTATGATTGCCTATAGGGATTCCTCCGAATAATCCCAATTTAGTTCATTGTTTCACGTACCCCAAAGAAATTAAACGCGGCCGCTTGGTGGCAAACATTAGATTTCCTACTTTCTTCTGACTGATTATTTTACTTGGCGGGCTGTTTTTAGAACGTCTAGTTGTTTTGGGGGAGATTTGTTTTTATGTTTATGACTTATTTAATGATAAATTCCTCATTTTATTCTTCATAAAAATAATTACTAATTGCTCTATTGAATTGAAAATAAGGTAGTTGTGCCGCGAACAACTAAGTTGTTTTTAATGAAGTACATTATTAAATGATTTAAGTTTTTTTTTATTTATACATATATTCATTACTTATTCTTAAATTATCCATTATTCGTTGAATTGTAGAATAACAATGTTTAGTTCATTTCCATTTTTTAAGAAAAATTATTCCTTACATTCATTAATACATTCATTTAAAAAATATATCTTTGTAATTTATCTATGATATTAGTTTACTTGATTAAACATACTAGTGTAATCATAAAGAATATCGTAAACCTTTCCCTTTAAAATGTTACGTTTAATTAGGATGCTTTCATAAATGGCATACTTCTAATTAGTATCATACCATGTGAAGCTCATTATGGGAAGAAATTAGCATAGTATCCATCAACTGTATCTCTGCTTATCCATACGGCAAAGAGAACATTAATTCCCCACTTAATTTTTAATAAATATTTGTAAATATAAGAAGAGCAGGTCAGATATTTTTGTCTGAAAACGAGGAAAGGTTCAATTGCCTTTTTTGTTACTCTAATATATTCTTTTATTAGCTTTAAAATAATAACCTGTTTTTTACAATAATCAAAAGAAATTAGTATTACATTAAATTTTATGAAGGTAACCTGTTTCGAAAGATCAGTACTACAAATTTTATACTTAATTTGTAAAGAGTTTTTGTCAATATAAAATGTTTTCATCAAAGATAACTTGAGTTTGAAAAAACTAATTTAAAACCATTAATGCAATTTTACGAGTATAATTCATGTCAGAAAACCTACTAAAATAAAATGTAAGAGTTGAAATAATTTTAAATTAATTTTGAATGTTTCTGTTCTTATAAAAATATGTTTCTTAAATACTTGCCAAACAAAATTCTATGAAAACAATATTTGAGTTATATATGCAATCAAAATTGATTTTCAGCAAATAATAAGTGTGTATGATTTGCAATACAACTTAAAAATATAACTAAATTAAAAATTGAGTTATTACTGATATCATATGATTTAAATTCGATATTAAGATTTTAATTAACTTGTTTTCAATTAGTTATTTATAATTTTTATCACGTGAAGAAATATTTGTACATATATGTTAGTTTTCTTGTGAACACTTGAAAGTTTAAAAAAGATTTTGAGTTATGTTCTAAAATTAAAGAAAAATAGTACAAAAGCGTAATTTTAATGTTGGTGCGAGACTGTTAACCATTCAAAATACCTTATTGTAGCTGTTATGTTGAGTGTTGTTGTTGCTTGTGAATAAAGTCTCAGGAAGAAGTCTTTAATCTAATGATAATTTCAACAAATATATATGATACGTAAATGAGGCGTACTGTTGTGTAAGTCTGTGTATGTACATAAACTAAGTTTATGAGAGATTTTTCAATTGTTGCTAAGCTCTATCAAATATGTACATTATTTTTTCTGATTTGAGTTTTGCTCAAATTGTAAAAGTTGTTTCAAATATTCATAAAAAATTTTGAAATATTGTTATTACATTCTAAAAACTTTTTTCAGAAACTTAAAAAGCATGAATTTTTTAAGTAAATTCTAACATTTTATTTGTTTAAATTAAAATGTAGAAATTATCAGCTTTCTGCATATTTTTAAGAATTATTTGTTGTTTTCAATATCTATTATCGATTAAAGTTAACGAATCCATTAAGGGTCACATTAAAAAAAAAAAATCAGAATAAAATGTTTAGAAATGATAAAGACAATATAATTTAATCTTGTCCAAAATTGGTTTCAAACTTGAAATACTTCTAAGTAAATAAAGATTGGAATTTAAAGGGCTTAGTTTTTTCGAAAAAGTTTCAGTGATAAAGAGTCCCTTTGAAAGAATACCAAGATTTGAAGCTAAAAAATTCCTGGATATAAGAAAAAATTGATAATATTTAATGATTTTATCGAATAATAACACATCACCCACTTCGTAAAATAATCAGAATTGAGTCCCAAATAAAAATTCCGAATTTGTTGAAACTTAATAAAACATCCAAGTTACAATCCAATGTCATAATACAATCTCAATGTTACTATAATAATATAATGTTACTTAATCCCAGTGTTACTATAACAGTATTGTCTTGATTAAAATTCTAGAATTTCAGGTTGGAATTTCTGTTTGAGCTGCGGAGCACTTCCGAACCTCACTAACACCTTCTTTTTATTTTACAGATAACGTATAACGGATATGCATTTCAAATATTTGAAAACAAAATGGAATTAAATTGAATAAACTGAAGATTCCCAACAACGAGGTTAAGTTATCAAGATGAAACTACCACGTTGTTGGGAAAAAGAGAATTTTTCTGTCAGTGTCAAGCAATGCTTAAAAAGTAACACTAGTTCTTCGAAATAATCTTGTAAGCCATAGCTGAAAGTCAAAAAATAATAATATAAGAATATAGAGTGCACAAATGAAATTTAAAATAACAGCAAAAAAAAAATCGCTTACCAAATCCTAATACTGAATGGTTCAAATGTAAACACTCTAAACAACGTCAGGTACTTATGCATTATAAGTTTATTACTCCTAACGCCATCTCTCGTACTTTACAGTAATTCTTAACTTATTTATTAATGTTGAAATAAATTTTATTATAATAGTTTAGAACTAAATTAGTCTAGTTAGTTTTTAATGCAGTAAAGTAATTTTGTCACTTTTTAAAGGTTAGTATATTTGGGTTATATATGTTCAATAGAAGATATAGATTGGGATATATATGTTCAATAAGAAGTGTTCAATAAGCTTACGTCTGAAATGTCCTATATCTCTAATCGAAACTTTCAGCTGCACTTAGAACAATATCTCATTTCCATGAGAGCTTTAAATATATTCCACGTATTTTCTGTATTTGTACTTTTGACTGATTATTTTGACATCATATGGACATAGAGATAATTTTATCAATGCATATCCTTCAATGAGACCTTTAATTTGATATAGATCCTGTATCTGTAGCATTTTAAGTTTTATCATCTGTTACTAACTACGGAAACTAAAACTCAACATGACAGTGAGTGATGTCATACGAGCTCTTCTCAATATGCATATATAATGGTCACTCTTTCAATCGTCCCTCTTATGATAATATCCCTTTAAGTTAAAACTCATCATCTCTCTCTTTTTTCAGTCCTTACCTATGGTGGTGAGAGTAATGAAGCAGTAGTAGAACGAGTCGAAGTAGTCCCATCTCTCGTACTTGGAAAAGGCAGCAGCCCCCGTTGTCATGACAACCGTCGAGAGGATGGAGATGAGACAGATGAGGTTTGTCTCCGAGACATCCGTGTTCCGCATCCCGATTCCTCTCTTCAGGTTCTTGAGAAGAAATGCGGCGAAGGTGTTGAGTCGCTCGCCGATACTCTGGAATACCACCAAGCCCAAGGGGATGCCGGCCAGGGCGTAGAACATGCAGAAGGTCTTGCCACCCCACGTGGCTGGCGTAGAATGGCCGTAACCTGGAGAAAGAGAAGCGTTAACAATGATACGTTTAAATTGTAACTGAATTCTAGGAACAGAATAAGTTTTAAAAATATTTCTTTCCGACTATGCACAGGTTCGACAAATGAAAATTTTTCAGATTATTAATTTGAGTTTATTAATGTTTATTAATTTTTTTTTTTTTAAATGATGCCTTATTTGTAATTGTATCTTATTTTGAAGTATTTTTAATAGTTTTTTAAAGTAAACAAAATGTAGTTATTTAATGCACGTTTTTTAATTTCAAAGCCAAATTTCTCAAAATGCCGTTTTTTCATGTTTGGGGCACATGGCTTAAAATCTATTTGACATAAATGCTTGAAATTTTTATACATGTTTCTCTAATGTATTTAAATACTTTAGCAGGAGAAATAAATGATTAGTAGGACACTTTTTTTTTTTTAAATAATTAGTCTAAAATTTAAAAAAAAAAAAAAAAAATAATAATAATAAAAAAATTTAACATATTTTTAGAAAGTCAAAATTATTTTAATTTTCAAAAAGTAATAAAAATCTCGTGTTTAACCCACTGACGATCATGCACGTATATATACGTCATTTGATTCCCAGTTTTCCCAGCAATGCACAATATTTTTAATTTATGAATAAAATTTAAAATAAAATATTTTTTAAATATTTTTATTTGGATGATATTTTATAATCTATCTAAAAAAAAATCAGAAACAATTAAAAAAAATTATTATGTATTTGAATTAGAAACATGATTTAAAAACTATTGCAGAGAAAAAAACTGTAGATTTGTGCCCATTCCCATGACCGTCAATGGTTTTTAAGTATTCAAAAGTATTCAAATATTATAATGTGAAAGTTAAATGAGATGTCCCCAAAGTTATTGAATTTAACATGGTCTCCTATGGAGGTGCCGAATCATTTTAAATGAAAATACCTATACAACTTTGCACTGCAAAAGAAACTCTCCTGTTAAGTTTATGTAATCCATCGACACATTTGGGATCTCTTTAGAATTCTGATTTTGCCTGTTGAATTTCTAAAGCAAATATACCTCAAACCATACCCTTCATATAAACGAAAATCCAGGAAACAAATCGTTTAATTATCTTGAAATAAACGATATCACATTTAACTTTAAAAAAGTTTTACATAATTCGGTGTATGTCTTGCTGAAAATTAAAATAAATAAATTTGGGTAGCCTTCAATAATATTTGGTGGAATAAATCTGAAACCATATCAACGAATATTTATGAATTTTACTAGATAGTTAAAATTAAATAAGTTAGAGTTCTAACCGTATAAAATGAAAATGAAATAGTTTATTGGATGCGTTTGTAAGCATCTTATCATGTTGACCTTATAACTTATCAAAACATATAGAAGAGTTATAAATAGTTTAATATATATAGTTTTAAATCTTAAATTAAAATGTTTAAAAATGAGAAAAGGAAAGTGAAAAACACTAATGTCGTACAAGAAATTCCAGAATCGTGACATGAATTCCAAAATAAATAATATTTGGACATTTTTGTTCTTATTTGATTCCAATTTTTCGACTCTTGCTTCTAACAAGCGGAATAATAAACATGGTGAAATTTAGAATTATTCTACTACCACAATCTGAAACAATTACTAGAAATCAGAAACATTAGTATAGTTTAAATCACCTAAACGTTAAAAAAAATTGGGAATAAAAATCAATACATAGGGGCAGTTGTAACAAAATCAAATATATTAGATCTTTATTCAATCTCAAAGTTACCCGTATTTGTCTGAACTGCAGCATGAATCAATCGAGCATTTCGGAAGGTAAATTAATGTTTAAAGTACACAGAAAGTATAAGGATAGAATTTTGTCGAACACATTCACCTAATTTCTTAATAAGATTAGAATTTTGTTAAACCATCGTTGAAGTTAATCTTCATTAAGAAAAAATTAATTATTATTAATAAATATTATTATAATCAATGCTTTTAATTACATGATTAAATTGGAAAATCATTTTAATTTTTCTATCAAGGGGCTATTTGGGTATGACGATTGAAATTTGTGAGTTCAATTTATACCTTAAAACAAAAATGAATAAAAACTATTTATGATTAGTGATTAGTTGTGACCACTATTATTTTCAGTATTTCATATAAATGCAATTTTTAAAAGTTACATTTGGAGGATAAACTGAAATAGCCTGTTGTAATCGAATAGTAGGTTGAAATCCAAAAAAACAAACTAAATTTGATAAGAAAAACAAAATTACGGAATTTGTGTAGGTTTTATTATTATTATTTTTGGAAAATCACAAATATAAACTGCCACTAAGGAGGTTGCGCAACCAAGATAAGTCTAAAAAGAGTAAACCATACAGTATTTTATATTCCATGTAATCGGAAGCCACTTCTTCAACAAAATTACTTCAAATAAAAACAGTTAATAAATGAATGTTGTAATCTTTAATTGAACAATACATCTAGTTTCAAAGTGTGAGGTAAAATTCTAATAATTAATAAAAAAAAAATTGAAGAATACATGCAGCGTTATTATGAAAATTTAAAGGATATTTGCCCTGACTCGACAGTATTGATTTCGGAGAATTAACGACAACCATTGTTATAATTTTTATTTTTATTAAATGTTTCTCATTCCTAAAGGTCTTATTAAAAATATAAACATAGTGATTTTTTTTTTCTAAATTAGTTAAATAAATGATCTGTTATGGAATAGGTATGAAAGGTAGGTTCTTCCCACGTCTAATATTTATTCTCGGTTACGGTTAAAACAATTTTCAATATAAGAGATAAGTTAATATATACCCTATAGAAAAGATCATATAATTTAAATGTTGTAGTAACTGTCTCCGTATGTTTATAAAAGTCAAATACAAAAGCAATACCTCCTATTGTATTATACTATCCATAGTCAAAGTAGTGGTGAATCACTACACATTCATTGTTTCTTTTTTTATAACAAACCAATGTTCTAGTAAGCCTTAAAGCCTATACATGCTATTCTTCAATATATATATATATATATATATATATATATATATATATATATATATATATATATATATATATATATATATATATATATATATATATATATATATATATATATATATTGGGTTGTTTGGAAAGTAATTTCGTTTTTTCCCGTCAGAGGACTTAATTACATTCAATTTAGTAATGGAAGTATAGCATTCGGTAAAAAAAAAAAAAAAAAAAAAATTGATTTTGCGAAGATATTTTTTTTTTTTTTTCATTTCTCTATGTTTTGGAACATCCTGATTTCAAAAAAGTGATCTAGAAAAAATGTCTATCTGCGTGTGTGTATGTGGTACGTATAACTCCCGAACAAATTGTCCTACGATATTCAAATTTGGTATGCGAGTTGGTGGTAGCCGAGATCTACCGTTAAGATTTTCGTCAAAATCCCGCATGCGTAAGGTAGCTGCCATTTTCATTGATTGCTAAAAAACGGATCTAACGATTTTGTTCAAAATCACTGTGGTAATGCCTCTTAAAGTGTTTTAAACATCCCCACCACCGAAATTCCCGTAAAAATGCTTTAATGGCTTGAAAAGTGGAAAAACGAATGCCTTTAACACAGAGTTCGCTTTCCTTGAGCATACCTCATCAACGATCGTTTTTTTTTTCTTGTTTTTTTTTCTTATCTCGGCTCATTTTCGCTTATAAGAAAGAATAATATAAGAATTATCGTTAAGCATATCGCAAAAATATTGCAAATATTGCAAAAAGTTAGTATTTCATCTTTTAAGAACTAGCTAAAATGGTTGGAAAGCTTCTAAAACATTTAAAATTTCTCTTTAGAGTCGATAGTTAAAATTATACAATTTAACAATATATATATATATATATATATATATATATATATATATATATATATATATATATATATATATATATATATATGTATATATATATATATATATATATATATATATATATATATATATATATATATATATATATATATATATATATATATATATATATATATATATATATATATATATATATATATATATATATATATATATATATATATATATATATATATATATATATATATATATATATATATATATATATATATATATATATATATATATATATATATATATATATATATATATATATATATATATATATATATATATATATATATATATATATATATATATATATATATATATATATATATATATATATATATATATATATATATATATATATATATATATATATATATATATATATATATATATATATATATATATATATATATATATATATATATATATATATATATATATATATATATATATATATATATATATATATATATATATATATATATATATATATTCGTATAATGAATAAATATTTTATTAAATTATATATTGGCCATTCTGGTCCAACACCTTTTGCCATCTTTCTGGCAGTAACATGATTCCCCGCTCATAAAAGTTTTGGTCCTTGCTGGCAAAAAACTGATTCAGGTGGTTTTTGACATCTTCATTTGAGGTAAAGGTTTTACCATCCAAAAAATTTTGCAGGGACCGGAACAAATAATAATCGAAAGGCGCCAGATCTGGAGAATATGGTGGGAGTTGCAGTATGTCCCATCCAAGCTGTAAAAGCTTTTGGCGAGTGACCAAACTTGTATGAAGCCTTGCGTTGTCTTGGTGGAACACTACACCCTTCCTGTTGGTTAATTCTGGCCTCTTCTGTTTAAGCGCATCATTCAATTTGTCCAGCTGATTACAATAGACTTCCGAATTAATAGTTGTATTGTCCGGTAAAAGCTAAAAAAAAAGAAAAAGATTCCTTTGAAATCCCACCAAACGGATAGCATCACCTTTTTATGGTGAATGTTGGCTTTTGAAACGCTTTGAGCCGGTTCATCATTTCTGCTCCATGACCTTTTGCGTTTCACATTGTTGTTTACGACCCATTTTTCGTCCCCAGTAATAATCCGCTTCAAAAATGGATCATTTTCCTGACGTTTGTGGAGCGAATCACACACGTCAACGCGACGACACAAATTTCGCTCCGTAAGAGCATGGGGCACCCACACATCGAGCTTCGAGGTTAAGTCCAGGCCTTTCAAGTGGCCATAAACAGTCGAATTCGACAAATTTTACCTCTCACCGATCTCTCGTGTGGTTATTCGCCGATTTGCATTAACTAATGCATTTATCTTGTCTTTATCAGCTTCAACTGGCCTTCCCGAACGTGGTGCATCTTCGACATCAAAATTGCCGGATCGAAACTTTTTCAAACCAGTTCTTGCACTGGCGTACTGTTAACACACCTTCTCCATACACATCATTTTTTTCTCGCTTGGACAGCATTTTTACCTTTTCTATAGTAAAAAAGTAAAATATGACGAAAATGCTGCTTATTGCTCTCCATATTTAAAAGGGCACCAACCAAAAACTACTGCGTAGAATTAATAGAACTTTTTCACACACAAGCCTTGCAATATCAGCTCTCAAGACATATAATGGTTATGCGGCTTAAATGTGAAGTTGGTTTCGAAAAAATGTAATTAAGTCCTCTGACGGGAAAAAACGAAATTACTTTCCAAACAACCCAATATATATATATATATATATATATATATATATATATATATATATATATATATATATATATATATATATATATATATATATATATATATATATATATATATATATATATATATATATATATATATATATATATATATATATATATATATATATATATATATATATATATATATATATATATATATATATATATATATATATATATATATATATATATATATATATATATATATATATATATATATTTTGTAGAATACATTGGGAAAAAAATAATAATTAATTTATATTCAGAAAAAATAATACTTGTTAACAAACTAAATCTTTCCAATCCTTCCATAAAATGCGTGGAAGTGTTGAATCATAGAAAATGCTATTCATAGAAATAGAATGTATCATAGAAAATGCTAAGATTTAAAAAAAAATTAATAATACTCAAGTAGATGACGCAAATAAAGTTATCACGAGTAAATAAGGAAACCAACAGCCAATGCCAATACACGCTTCATGAGATATTGGAAACACAAAATAGAACATAAGTTAAAAAGTATATTTAAAATAACAAGTTAATTTCATTGATTACTTTAAGAACAATTCCTTAAGTTTCAAAGTAAAAGTCAATATATTTTCTAACGATTGCCTCCCAAAAGAACAATTCGTAGAAGTAATAATCAATAAAGTACTACATCGTTTGCAATAATTGTTCAAGGAGTGGGACGGAGATGGCGTTGATGATCTGTAATTGAAATTGAAATCGAGAAATAGAAGAAGTAGGTGTCAAAGAAGGTTTTTCTACGAGAAAGAAATAACAAGAAATCTTGTAAAAGAAAAGACTTTTGAGAAGGAGAATGACATCAATTTGTAAGCCTCAACTAATAAAAAGGAGTCTGACAGGATGCTTTAGATCTTTAGAAGACGAAATAAAAGAATGCTCAGTGTTACATATGAAAGGAAGGATTTCGAGTGGTTTATTTGTAGTGGTATAGAGAAAAAATGGATTGACGTCATGTTAGTGAAAATAAATAATAGAATATTAGCATAAAAATCTTTCTGTAGTAAATAAAGTACTTTATAAAGAATTTAAAGAATTAAATGACTGGTTAAGTTCTCCTTTAACATTATTTTGACCCAGTTGAAGATTGTGAAAAGTATAGCATTTTAACTTAAAAAAAATATATATATAAAGATTTAATGGAGAAAAAAAAGTTATCTATGAGGCTTTTTTCAAACAAAACTTGAACAATTATTCAATCAGAACAGCCCATTAAATCGTTTTTAGATAAAAAGTTTTTAAATTGTTTCTTCAAAAACTATATGCATAATTATATATAACATTACAGAGAATAGTATTTTATAACCTGTACATAAAAAATTAAGATGTTCCTATATCAAGTAGGACCTGAGTATTTTTTAGAAATTTTTTAGAAAACTTTTTAATGAAATATATAAGTATAGAAATATATTCTTATTATTTTTTGCCTTTGAAAATCGTGTGATTTACTGCTTTAAGCAAATAATCAAATATCTGTTTTTATTTATCAGTCTTAAGTTTATGTGAGTGTTTAAGACTATCGAATTATACACATAAACTATATTATTTATCAGTTAATAATTATTTAAAAATTTAATCAAGCCTCTAATTTCTTATTTAATTACCAGAACACAATTTTCTTATAACACTACTCATGATAAATTATTTTAAAGTATTAAAATTTAAGAATTCATATTTTAGGTAAATGACATTTTTATGAGTATTTGCGATGTTTTTGTCCCTTTTTTAAAAATTAAAAATGCATAATTGATGAACTTTTCAAAGCTTGATTAGTAAATAAATTTAAATAACAGGTAAAGGAATAATAAAAATAAATTTGCTTCAAAGAGGTTTTTGCCATATTCATATTGAATGTTTATGCTGAATATTTACTCAAAACATTCATATATATTTTTATTATTCAGTTAAAAATCCTAACTCACTTAAATATTTCTTTAAGGATTCATAAAAGTAGGTATCTAATTAATTTTTAAGTAGTTCTTGTTAACAGAACACTAAATAATTTATCTCTAAAACAATTATGTTTGCAGAAATATGTCAAAATTTCTTTCACCTTGCAATGCATTTGACACATATCGTCGGCTAAATCTGAAAAAGTGTTAGGTACATTAGCATATTAAATCCTTTTTTGATATTGTTGGAAACATAAAGACAAAACAAATTGATTAGTAAAAACTGCAACTTGAAGACTTAAATTCGTGGTAAATGAATAATATACAAAAACGTAAAGTTGATATTGAGGAGATTTCTTTCCTCCCCAGAAACTTTAGCAGATTAGGGATAAAACTTTTGCACTTTAAGGATAAAGAAATATCCAGAAATATCATAAACTTGATACACAATTAACGTGAACAGTGAAATGTGTGTCGTAGGTGAAGTAATAATTAGAATATTTTTTTATGCTCTCTTCATTAAAACTTAAATTCTCAAGTATTTTTTTGAAAATTTCTTTAGAGTATATCAGTTAAAGCTATTAATGAATAATCCTCTAATAGATTTTTTACTTATAAATAGTCTAATAATATATATGTAATGTTCAAATCTTCTTATGATTTTAAGCAGTACGTGGAGAGAAGTAAACAGTTCTTTAAGAGGCAGTCAATACATTTATTGAGTTAAGTTGGAGATCGGGGAGAAAGAGAGAGAGAGAGAAGGCTTGAAACACGTCTTCAACGTTAAGAAAGTGACAATAGAACGAATGCAGTCTCGTGAGAATCAATGGAAGCCAGCTTTAATGAGTGGATGTTTGTGATTAGTACAGCATAAAAATGAATACTAAGGGCGTGAGAAATTAACAGGATGACGTAATGTCGAGCAAAACTGAAAATTAATTATGGGACTCGCTATTAAAAAAGCACTGACCTAAACAAATTTCCATGAATTGGTTGTCGAAAACGTGGAAAGTTTTTGAATTAATTAGTAAAAGAAATAAAAAAGGAAAAATTAGAAATAAAAAGGAAACCCTTGAAAGAGAAATTTGAATTAAGAGGAGACTCTAAAATAGATTGTTATTACATATAATCCATTAATAAATAATATAGTAAAAATAATCCACCAACAAATAGTTTATTTATAGTCATTCTAATAACAAATCGTCTAGTAATGAATAAAGCTTGTGAAAAATTTCCTAGTAATGAATATTCTGCTAATAATTTATTGAATAATATATAGCCTACTAATATCAAATCTACTAATACACAGCTTAAAAATGAAACTATCGTAGCACAAAATTGAAATTTCATTTACATAGCGTTTGGGTCAACTTAAAAAGTAATACCTCGTATATTAAAAAGCATTTCAAAATTTAGGAACATAAGTGTATAAAAATAATCAAAATAGGAGCAATAATTTTTGGAAATGATTCATACAGAAATATAATTGCGATTTTACATAAATTATTTGCATTGAATTTTACAAAAACTTTGAGCAAACATAGTATATGAGGGATGTATGTCACATATGCTAATTTAATTTAGGATATTGATATTTTATAAATTATAAGAAACACTACTAGAGAATGAATTATAGAAGATTTAAAATGCTTTGGTTTTTACATTTTTATAAATAAATTGTTCCAATGGCTTGCATGAGTGATTGCTGGAAATTTCTACTTATGAATGATTGAAGACCACCATTCATACACTATATTTTCCCAAAAACTACTTTAAAGAGAAACACAAAAGCTCTATCCGTTAAAAGGAAAACCACTAAAGTGATACGAGGAAATGCGTTATATCTCAACCCAGTACTTTTGATAAACATGTCCAAAGAACTTTCTTGTTAAAAACGAAGCGAAAGTTCCCAGGATGTTTCCTTTAAAAAGGATGAAAAAACAAGAAATGTTTCTGGGTTGTTGGTTAAAAAGTTTCTGGTTGTGATTATTTATTTAGGAATCAATTTGTAAGATGGCTTGATACTTTTTTTTTAAATAAAATGATTGATTTAAGCATTCTATTTATAAAAATGAACTAAATCTATGGCTGGTTTAAAATCTTCACTGATGGAATTATGTAGCATACTTCCAGTTTGAAGATAACAATTTATGAAAAAGGTTCTCAACGAGACTGTTTGTCAAAAAATGAATTTTTTTTTAACAATTTGGGAGTTTCCCAGTAGATATATTTCTAATAAATCCAAACTACACACCGTTAAACTATTTTAGAACATAAAGCCTTTGTACCATAATTTCAGGCTGATAAATCAACTGATAATTACTGATTTACAGTTCATATTAGAATAAAACACATAAACAGCCAAATATTTTTTTATGTACAATTTTAAGAATTGAGAAATAGCAACTTACAACTATTTTATATTAATTTGTCATAAATTTTATAGCAATTACTACTACTAGAAACAAGAATTTGTACTGCACAATCTACTAAAAGATTTTTTTTTTCGAAACAAATTCTTCTTATTTAAGTTTAAACAATATACATTTTAAGGTATTTGCTGATTTGCTTAAAAGTAATATAATTTTCAGATATCTATAATTTAAAATTATTTATATTGAGAAATCTTGTAAAGAAATGTATATATATTTATATTATTCTCGTGTACCTTATTAAATCGATAAACTTTACAATGATCAGCCTTTCATTTGTTTAGCGATTAGTTAAATTTATAAGCTAAAAGAAAACATATTTTTAATTTATCACTTTAAAATGATGAATAAAGGGACAAATTTAAAACACATTTTCCCTCCAGTTTACAAACTTGGAAGTCATGTAAAAATAGTGAATAGATCTTCAACAATTTTAACTAAAATATACGTTTAGAAAGGAGAAATTAGTAAGTTTTAAAAGCTCAATTGTTTTTCTGTAAAATGATGGGGACAATTACACTGGCCTATTTATGTTCTAAGTGTTTCAAAAACTTCATTTAGTGGACAAAAGCATATACACTTTCATAATAAAAAAAACACTACATTTCTTTAAAAAAAACTTCACTTTTCCATTTTTAAAATTAATATATTTAAATTAGTTGTTCAGATTGGTATGTATTTAAATGTGTACATTTTAATCGCTTTTAAATATCAATTAATAAAAACTTACAACAGGCCTTTTTTTCCCTCAATTATAAATTCCTTACATCATAAATCAATAATGTTTACTTTTATTTTCTACAGATTTGACAATGGAAATGTGTTTTATATATTTTGGTTATCCCATTATTTTGAAGATGAAAAGGTCTCAATTCCATAACGACCTTTTGTTTGTGTCAGGAAACAAAATAATCATTCTCAAACTCTACAACAGTATTCATTTATGGTTTTCAAGTGAAACGATGTAAATTTTGTAAACATTTCGAGGCCATTGGGATTTATTAAGTTGTCAAATAAAATCTTTAAACCATTAATTTAGTATAATTTATGGTTAAAAATGAATGCATATTTATTAAATTTGAAACGGATATTAAAAATTATGAAAAATAATTAAACCGATTTTATTCTTAAACTCCAACCGTTTTATTAATTATATTAGCTTTTATATTATTAGCAAATGGTTTACGTGTATTTATCATTAAAACACGTTTATAAAAATCCTTTCCCTTCCAATATGACAGACAGTTTGTCGGTCCGAAGCGGGAATAGTTAAGAGCTAGACCATTAATTTTCCAAAAAATTAAAAATATTATAAAAATTTCACAAATATGTAAAATAAAAATTTCAAAAAAATAGAATTTAACAATTTTGTTTTCGATATTTCGGATTGTTTTTGTTCTAATGAGTTAGACATTATGTTAGAAAGCTAATCTTTATACAAGAAAATTAAAGAATATATAATATATACTTGTTGAACTTGATTAGAATAATATCTAATATTAAAAATATCTTAATATCTCCTTTTAACCAAGTTAACAAAACTAATTATTGCAAAAGCTAAACTATTTTTGGAAAAATTATAACTATAGAAAAACGAATATAATTTTAATGTACTGTTGTGTGTTTATCCAAATGATCTAAATTCAATAAAATGAATTATACTATCCATGCATACAATATATTTTCCAATAAAGAAAAATGTGAAGATAACATAGCTGGTAACTGTAGCTAATAAAAAAAATAGCAATTTATTCAGCTAGTTGAAAGTAATACCTTTTCAACGGAGTTAAATGCTTATTTGACGAGTACTTTAGCACAAGCCTTACTGATAACTTACCGAGTTTGAAAAGTATTTTCGTACATGTTGCATAGAATATTTTATTTAATCACAAACAAAAATATCTTTAATGTATATTTCTCTTCTAAATATATGTCATTTCTAAACTATATAAAATTTGAGCAAGCGGTGTGCTTTAAAATAACTTTAGCAGCACTCCTAATAATTAAGTTTACTATAAGTTTACTTTTCCGCACCATTCGAGATGAAGTGTTACTTTCGCCACGATTTCTTATTAAAAAAAGTTTAGTTTTTTGCACGTTGTTATAAAAAAAGGTTAATTATTATAGGGTGATATAATTGAAGATGAGGTATAAAAAATATATATCGTATGAGACTTCTCAAACACTCTGTATACAGTTTGGCAACTTTCTGCACCTAAATTTGTTTTGATTAATATATAATTTATCAATAAAGCTAAATATTTTTCTAACCTTTTTTATGAGTTTTTAGTCACGTAACTTTCTATTTGAAAGAGTAACAACAATTATAGGGAATTTCTAAATTGATTATTATGAAGCGTAATTACTTAGAAAACGCTTCGTAAATAAAAAATTTAAAACCACATAATTGAGATGGTATTTAACAAATCCAATTACTACTTATTTCTATAAGAATTTGTTTAAATATAAATATTTCTATATTTTAATCTTCATACCAAATTGATGTCAATACTTGCAAATTAAACATGTTTATACTATCATTATTTAGTATTACGAATTTTTTCCGTCTAAAATATCATAAAAAATTGAGTCAAGTAATCCTATTTTGAAAATCTTTCGGCAAGGCAAAAAGTGTACTTCAAATTTTTATTCTAATCATGAATAAGTAAAATGTATATTAAAGTAAGTTATGATTATTATTTAGTCATAAATCCTTTAGAATAATCTATATTCAATACCCTTCATGTTCAATCAGGCGCTTGGAGATTGATGACACTGATAGTTGACCGGGAGATTATGCCAAACTGCAATGTTATGAAATTATGATCAATGATAGTATAATAACTTGAGCTATAATTTCAAACGAGCTCTTATGTAATATTCATAGCTCATTATATAGTTCACAATGCTGAAAATTGTGAAACTACTAATTAACTATTATATAAATATATTATCAGTATTTTAGAAATATATAAATAAAAATAATTGAGTTATATTTTACTTCGTATTTTATAACTATGGTTTAAATAAGGATGAACTGTAAATTATCAATCAAAAGTTATTCTTACCAAAGAGTTAGAATACCAAAATATAATCATTTTCATCACAGCAAAATTCAATTTATTAATTGCTTTAATTTAAGGATATGGTAAATTGCTTTTTTTTTTTTTTAAGATTGTATAACTCTAATTGAAATTTCTGTTAAATTTCAATTTTCCAAAAAGCAAATGGAAACCGTTTTTACTCTTAAAAGACGTTGCTGTGTCTTAGTCAGTTTTACTTATTTTAAATTAATTTTTGTTTTGATGTAGTTACGAAATTTTTGAATAAATTACCAAACATATCAGCAACAATGGATCAAACATTTTAAATTTAAAAGTTGAGTATTACTGAACCTAAACCATAACATGCTTGTACTAAAAGATTAAATTCAAGAACCTTTGTAAAAAACAATTTCAGCAAGATATTATTTCCCATTCTAATGTAGTTACGAATTCATTGAATTATATGCCCGTTCAATTCCGCTCAAAATTCCAAGAATTGGTGCATTGCGTATTATTGAAGCTAACACAACCCATACCGGTGTAAAAAAGAAATTTCTGCTCTGAAAGATTCCACCTCAATATTTTTATTCCAACATCATATCTGTATACAAGTCGCATCGTCTTTGCCCTTACCCACAAGAATTCGCTTCCACGGCCGATTCAGTGAGTTTGCTTTCTTTTCGAAAGCCCAGGTTGAAAGAATTTTATTCAAAACGGGGGGGGGGGGAAATCAGTTATGGCAAACTCAAGATCCTTCGTAGAAGACTAGGTTGAGAAGGCTTCAATTTTTTTTTTAAGTAAGGGCCAATTTTCCGGAGCTTATTTTCAATCTCCTTTCTGTTTACTTAAGGTAAATTGAGATTTATTTCATCCCAAGAGTACATATCCTTCACGTTTGAAAGAATGGATATGGATATTATTACATAAAAGCATGGAAAGAAGAATCTTAAAAGAAAGATTGGCTTGGAAATATTTTTGGAAAATATTGGAAAATATTTTTATATGTGAAGTCATAACCTACAATATAAGATATATTTTTCTCAACATATGGTGGATTTGAAGTTATCAAAAATGCCCTTAACTTTTAAACATACAATTAATGATCATAAACGTATTTATGGTAACGTATATCACATTTTTGACTTGTTATTTTAATCATCCACAATATTTTGGCATGACTTAGGATTAAAATTAAATTATAGCAAAACACAGTTTTATCAATAAAATTTTACAGAAGCTCAGAAGAAAAGATAGTTTATTTTGAGTTAAATTTTCTTCCATTACTTAAATGAGTTTGGGATTTCAACGTTTCACTTTAAACATCATTGGTAATATATAATTGGCTAAATATCTAAATTGAGAAAGGAATTAAATCCCTAATGATTGAATTGAAAGTATACGTTTCAACTCCAAACTGCAAAACAGTAATTCAAAGACTTCTACAACTCTGTGTTAGGTTAAAATAATTTTTAAAAATTGGTAATCACATTTTAAAATTAATAGACAATTACCAATCAGGAATTTATATTTAAAAAAATATTTTTTTTATTTTATTTTTTATTTATATTTTATATTTAATTTTTTAATAATTTTTTTTATTAAAAAATTTTTAGGTATTTAAATTTATTATTAATTTATATTTAAATTTTTTTTCAGGTATTTATTTTTAATTATAATCAGGTATTTATATTTGATTTTTTAATTTATATTTAATCAGGTATTTTTATTTATTTTTTCAGGTATTTATATTTTTTTTTATCAGGTATTGTATGTATATTATTATTTATCAGGTATTTATTTTTTAAGGGAGAAAATATTATTACCCTAGTTTCCAAGTTTTCGATAATATATACGAACGTTGAAGGGGAGGAAAGCGCACTACCAAGGTTATGATAACTGAAATTCTCATAGCCCGTATTCTAGTCCAATTATTATGTAACTTCAGATGAACAAAGCGTAAGATCAAGAGAAAAACGAGGGAAAATTTTGCTATACTGAGTGTGAGGATAAAAGTTCGTCGTGAATACGGCCAAGTTATTTAAAAAATGACATTGCATCTTCATTCCCTATACTCTTCACATTACAACGGACAGCTGAAGTTTTTGAATACTAACATTTGCACCCTTATCATGAAAATTTTTGGAGACATAGATCAAAGATCTAAATTTCATCCAAAATAAATGTTTAAAAATAACTATGTACATTATTTCAGCCAAATATCATTACAAATTAAATGCTTACCTATAAAACAAAATTAAGATCAATTGATGAAGGGAAAAAATCAAAAGACTGGCCATATTCTGAGAATAAATGCAGATGAATCCCAAAAGTTGCCCTTTATTTTGGCATCGTAGGAAAGTCGCCAAAGGGGAACTCTATACTAACCTGGTGACTGCAAACATAGCACGATGGGTGAGATTTGAAGCAAAAATAGCTGCAGATGAAAGAAGGGGGTGAAGATCTGGACTGAATAATTTATATGGCTCTAGGCATAACAGGAAAAGATGATGATGACTGCTCTCTATTTCTTTCAAATTTATAAAAGCATTTTTTTTTTACAAGTTGAAAGTTGGAGGAGGAGGGGTGGGAGAATGGTTTGGGAAAATGATCCAAAATGGTAACCATGAAGAAAGACATGGTGGACAAAATAATAATATTAATCAATTAAGCTGACCGTGAAATCTAAGTTAAAAGTGAAAGAATTTTCCTATATTTTAATTTGATACATTTAGGTGGCGAATGATCTACGGAAGTGTCTACCAAACTTATCCTCTTTTCTTGTGCGGATTCCCTTTTAGTATTCTTCCCGGCTATCCTAAAGGCTTTTATCCACTTTTTTTTTTTTTTGAGTCTTCTCCTTTTAAGTTTTTCATCTGGAGCAAGACACAGCTGTTTTAGTTAGATCGTTGGGTGTTTTTCGATGAATGTTTTCTGTCCATATTTATTCTTTTGGGGTATTTTATTTTTGTCAGTGGCTTGAATATAATGTGTAGATCTGAGTTTGATACTTTATTCGGCAGAATATATTTAAATAATTCATCGCAGACACGTGGTCTGGTTAAACTTACTTTGCCATATTTTTAATTTTCCTGTTTCACTATAACACATGAGAATATTTTACTGTTGTGTTATCGATTTTAATTTTTTGTTTAGTAACTAAGTTCGACGAATTTCTACTTTTCAAGTGTTCATACTAAGCACTGGAGTCACATTACTCTACTAAATATATTCTGAATTGATCTGTGATGTAAGTTCATATATGCACCAGAACAGGGGAATTGTTTTCAATTCTAAGAGATTGCAAAGCTAAAGAAAATGTAGGAAATAATATTAAAAACTTCGAAAGTAAAAAATTGCACAAATTACAACCGAGAAACATTACTTTACTTTAGAATGTTTTAGTAAGTTCTATTATAAACAAAATAATTTTATATACTACCGCGTGAAGTCAAAGGGGGGGAAAAATTTATATATATATTTTCAAAACAACGTCGCCTTTAGAATTACAATAAATTGATTGATCTAAAAACTCACTAAGTGTTTATGTCGTTTTGTCAAAGTACAACAGGGGAAATCAAATTGACAAAAATAAAAAGGATTTCTACTAGCTACTATAGTACTTTTTTTCTTTTTCTCCCTCTACTCTCTGGTAAATAAATCTATGCCTGTACTTAGCACCGTAGATTTCCGTTTCTCTCTTGTATTCCCGTCATTTACGGTAAATAGAGTGATAAAGATGGCTGTCAACTGCAGATTATGAAGTGCGGCCAAAAGCAAAACTGGGCGAAACTGGTTATCAGTAATACTCCATCCTTTTATACGCCATTACTTAAAGTCTCTACGGATCAGCGTTTTCATGGGATGATCCTGAAGATGACGTTTTTCCTCTACAGATGCTCATTATCTGATACGTCACATCTGATTAATTGCTGTTGCAAGAGTAAATAAATAGGATGCTTATTCGGGTGGTGTTAAGTTATTTGTGTTTGTATGGATGGAATAAGACCTAATAATTTTGGCAATAGTAGTAGTATTATAGTATTAGTATTTCGTTTTTTAATTGTGTTTACGATTATTTAAATTCTCTGATTTAGATTTTACTTGTGTTTTTATAATAAATATTATTTTCTTTTTAAATTTCATTAAAAATATTTCGAGGTTAAGGTATGCATATACATTAGGAATCTCAAAATTTGACTCAAGTCTGCGTTTTTGTTTTTTGATTTTAAAATATTCCCGAATTCATTACCATTAAATTGATACCATTTTCTTTCTGAGACTCAAATTACTTTTTAAATTACAGTAGGTTTTGTGAACCTGTTTTGTATCACGTTCATTAGTATAGTAAACTTTAAACGAGGTTTTCTGAAGAATGAGATTTCGGTGTTATATGACTTAACGCCAACGGTCATAACTTCATAATAAATGGTCTGATTTAAAAAATTATAATTTTGCTTTGTAGACAATAGTTGTGAATGTGTTTTCTATAGAGAATCTAATATATATAGTTATAAACACATTTTAAGCATATTTTAATCTTAATTTTTTGTTAAAAACTATGTATTTTTTTTTTTTTTACTTTTCATTTAAAAACTTGTAATTAAATAAATATGGAAGTCAAATTCAAAATTCTCCATAGGGACATGCGTCGATATATCTCTTATTTGCAATAAAAATAATACCTCTAAGTTAATTATAAGTTTATTTATGTATGTTCTAATAATGTCTTAATTAGTCCCTTTCATTGCAATTAGCTGATTAAAAAATTTACGGAAAAAAAAGTTTATATATAAAAACGTATCAATTTTAATTCTGATATACTGCCAAAAAGTTTGAAATTATAACCTAAAAATTAAAGGAAATCATCTCAATTGTATATGTATACCTTAATGTTATAAAAACAATTCCAACTAAAGCTTTTATAAGAAAATCGTAATTAATATTAAAATCAACATTTGTTAATACGTTCTGAAAAGTTAATGGAAATAGAATTTTGACTGTACTTAAAAATCAGATGTGTTAAATGGTAAATATAATGAGGCATTACAAAAAAAAAAAAAAAAAAAAAAAAAAAAAAAAATTTGATTAGCCAAATAAAAATCCAAGTTGTTAATTTACATGTAAACTTTCTAAGAATCAACATATTGCAAATAAACGTAACTTATACGCGCATCAAATTCTTCTGCTCTAAATTTATTAATATTGTATCTAAATGATAGAAAACAATTTTAATTTAGTATATATTCAAAATAAGAATTTCACTCAAATTTAAAACCCGATTTTGAAAAAAAAATCAAAATCTAAAGCCTAAAATCAAAAGATAACCCTGAAAATCTTATTTTTTTAAAAGTGTGGAAGTTTTTCTATGATATATTTATTAATATAAATTTATATAAGAAAATGTACCGATAAGAATAATATTTTAAAACCTGTAAGCAAAGTTTAGAGTAATCTATAAGAATAAACGCCATTAGAAAATATTGCTGTAAACTGCATTTAACCCTCTGATAATCATGGGCGTATGTATACGTCCTTTGATCTCCAGTTTTTCCAGCAATACACAAAAATTTTAAATTTATAAATAAAATTTAAAATAAAATATTTTATTAATATGTTTATTAGCCATCCAAAATAAAATAAATAAAATATAATTTTAAAAAAATTACATATTTGAATCAGAAATGAAATTTGAAAATTATTGCAGGGAAAACAACTGTACAATTTCGGCCCCCTGAACACTCAGAGAATAAAAATATAAAAAATATTATATTAAATATAAAACTCCTTCAAGTTTTATATGGAACCGGAAAAGTAAATTTGAATCATGTCAACAACTTTGCTTTAGGCGGCATTATTTTTAAGACTACAATACGTTATTTTAAGAAAGTTCCTTCAAACAATTTGAATAAATGGTCAAAAGATATCCTATGATCATTACAGATCGTCATCAACAGATGCTGCAGGAAGAGCCATTCAAGCGAGAAAATAAATTGAAATGTTTATCCGTATAATTAAGCATCTTTTTGAAGGAAATCAGATATTTGCGTTTTGAGCAATATAAATCTTTTTCGTATCTTAGATTTAATTTCAAATGAAAGGAATTCACTTCGCAAAACTTTCAAGTAGATTCCGTGAAAAAAATTTAAAAGACAGAAAAATGATAGTTATTGTGCATATTGAAAAGCCATTTAATTTCTCATTGTAAAATCAATTTGAAATTTGGAAATGTAAAATACACCTTATTTTATATGTATGTGATAAGTGGACTTTTCGTGGTATTAAAATATTTTTAAGATAATTTTGTTTTTAATTGTAATTTCTTAAACATTTTAACTGTCTTTTGATTGAAGTGTTATGAAAGATGTTTGTACCTCTTTAAAATTTTATTTGAATAATTCTATGTTTTGATTCCCTTCCCATGGCTTACAATATGTATCCTAATAAATTATGTTTATTTTTTAACAAACCTAAAATTAAAACAATTTTAAACAAAAATAAATTTTGATGTTCCCTAAAAATGTGCCTGAAAACAATTTAAATATTATGTTTAGGGGTCTGTCACAATAAGGCATCTTTTATACACATTTCTAAACCACTTTGAATGACTAATTAACCCATTTACCATCATCCAATCCATCTGAAACTTGGAAGGTAGACTCAATTTCAATGACAATGCCTTCTATCAAGTTTTGGAGACTATCACCAAAACTCATCTTGAACACAAGTTTCTATTACCGAACATCAGATCCAGATATAAAACCATATTCAAACATATACAATTTGGTGATAGTTTCTGGTTGAAACCTTCGAAAGTTAAGACGAGAAAAAAAAAAGGTAGTCACTGCAAAGGAATGAATGTTTTCTTCGTAGTTCATAGTCCGACACTATTAAGGCTCGATATGAGCTCAAAATCATTTAATTAAGTTGCGATTGCACATAAAAGTTTTCAATGAACATAAAATATTTGTATTAAAAAAAAATTCTCTTCGTGCATAAATTTTTCTGAATTTTATTAACTAGTCAATAAACCCCCTGATGATTTTCGATGTGTTTTTAAATATTGGGAATCAATTTTAGGACATTTTATAGAATCAAAATGCATAAGCATTCAGGAAATAAAAGAATGTTTATCAAATTTCTATGAATAACAATAAATAGTTACAACTGCTTCTATCCATAGCTCAGTTTTTATAATTAATGGTTATTTAGTATCATATTTCGGGTCTTTTCCGTAAAATTGTAATGAAGAATAAATTAGTGCTTTAGAGAACATGAACTCACTGTTTATTTAATTAGGAATTATACAGTTATAGATATAGTACAGTTTATGTTACTCATCAAAATTAAATTATCCTAATTAAATTTCTTTTCCAAATTTTTTAAGGAACGTACTTTATATAAAAGTAAATTTTTATTAAACGAGATACATCTTTTTTTTAAAAATTGAGTTCTTTCTTAAGAATTCGAATGCGGTATTTTCGTGCTTTTAAATCGTCGAAAAACTGCTCGCTTGAAAAAATTTCCATTCTGAGTAGCATATGAATACAGAATACTTTTTTTCTGAGTACGTGCAAGTTTTCGGATTTAGATGTGTGTCCATTATGGGAGTGTTTTATTTCAAATTCATAACTTTGAAAGCTTCGTGAGCAACTGTTCGTTTTGTACGAGAACTCCTTTGTATTCATACACAGAAAGAATAAAGAGCAATGTCTTGTCACGTGCTGAGAATTTCGAAGAGAGTTATTGACTTAAGGAGAAGAAGCTTGTATTTTATTTGAAAAAGAGTCTTACTTTAGAAAATCCGGGGATTAAAAATAACATATAAAACTATTACTATATATACTTTGATTTATTTCGCTTTTTGGTAAAAAATATGAATGTTCTAAAATAAAAGTTTTGTTTCTGATAATAAATATATCGGAAATAAGTGCTTACGTGTTATTCCGTCGACCGTTGATGAACTTTTAATTG
Organism: Linyphia triangularis; assembly: GCA_963978545.1. Taxonomy (NCBI): domain Eukaryota; kingdom Metazoa; phylum Arthropoda; class Arachnida; order Araneae; family Linyphiidae; genus Linyphia; species Linyphia triangularis. The sequence goes on along the minus strand of OZ021727.1, from coordinate 63,309,456 downwards.
GTAACAAAAAGCACGTCTCGTGAAAATGCTTCAGTTGCTCGGCGAACCGAGTTTCCTTCTGGACCAACCGCGTAGCCGGAATAAATGAATCCGTTTGGCGAATTTTTTTATCTCAACAATAGCCAACTGGATAATAAGTAAGTATCGAAAAAAAAAAATCCAACTTTCCATAATAACTGTGAAAGTATTCATAAGACGATATCAAACCATCGAAATAGTTTATTTGAATTACACATAGGTAGTTGTTGCACGTATGTTGTCCACAGATTTGGTGCTTTGCTCATATGTTTCCTTTTTTGTTTTAAAACTACATTAATGTAGTGAATAGCTTAAACAAAAATTCTGTCCACCCTACTGATGGCAGAAATAATGACAAACGCAGCATACATATTCGATGTGCCAAATGAGATATTTCTTTGAGGTGAATTCCCATTCAAATTGAACCTGTAGTTACGAATGTAAATACCAGAAATGACGACCGTAAGTGAATATGTAATAAGTTAAGTATAAACTATAAATGCTTTAGTTATGTGTGCCATTTATTGGTTTGATTGCCTCGAAAAGATAGCTGGATTAAATAAAATTAAATCTGAAATTACAACGGGAAGGGCTACAAAATTTAACGAAAAAGTTTAAGATTGATGTGCATCGATTTTTATTGAGGACTTCGGATATTAGCTGAATAGATATTGGATAAAAATTAAGATGTCCAGTGACACGTTATTTTTGGTAATATTGTAACCAAACTCACCAATTTTGGGACATTTTTATTTGTAATAAACTTCGAATTGCACCGTTTTTTGAAATATATTGTATATGTTGGAATATTTAAGTCATTAAATTTTATCAAAATTGAACATGCATTGTATCTGGGCCTTATGTATGTAACGTAGAGTGCGTAGAAAAGCTTTTTAATGACAGCTGTCGCAATCATGTATTTTTACTAAATAATAAACACCTTAAGAAAAATAAGGAATATCTAAAAGTTAATATAAATTTTTGTATAATTTAATTAATTAAAAAAAAATGCTAACATTATCTTATTTATTTTAGATACAATTACAGTATTTCTTTTTCATATTAAACTCTGTGGCACATTGAGATTCCCATCCAACTGCATTGTAAGTATTAAAATGTTACACAGTATAATGTCTTGCAGTGTGTTTCGCAATATTATTTTTAATTTTTATTTTTCATGTAATTTGCTTTAAAAGTGACATAATTACTATACCCATCTATTCCATTATTTCAAACAATATTTAATAAGTTTGATACTTTAGGGAATTAAACCATTGTGATATGCAATTACGTTTACTAAAGGTCTATCAATCCTTGGGACATAAAGGTTTAGCGCTCGAGCATATCTTCATTAGAACGCAGCATAAGTGCTCAATAAACGTTAACTGACAATAACATTGCATTCCCCAATGATCACAGGTACGAAAGCTGGAGCCATTATTATCACTAAATCCATTCGCACGAATGGTTAACATTAAGAAATTAGATCGTATCTAGAGGTAATAACGTGCGACTGTAAACATTGATTTGTGGTAGGATGTATGCATGTTCTGTAAGAGTCCATGGAAATAGATACCAAGGAGTTTGATGACAATTCAAATAATATTATGTGAAAATAATCTCACAAATAGCCATACGTGTAACTTTGATATGTTTTTGAAATTATGTATTAAGTATAAAAGGAATATGTTAAAATCTACAAATTTCAGAAGGTTCAGAACAAATTGATACATGTACACTTTAATGAGTTTTCAGCAATGAACAAAAGAGTTTTACAGGAAAGTTAGCATACCATTTAGGATTACACCAATTTGTGAAGAAGAAAATTCATATTAACATTAGTGTAACTTGTAGTCAAGTTATTTCTAGTTGACTTTATATCGTAACTTATATTGCAATGAAACGTACACTCAAAAACTTTAAAAACATTGGTGCTGCATTATAGTTATATCACGTGTTCTAACTTGTTCTTGCACTTATTCATCCATGCTTGAAACACACGGATTGACGTCTACCGTTATGGTTCACACCAACACACCAAAAGGATTCAGTAGGCAAAACATATGGACACCCATTTGTCTGGTTAAGGGGAATTGGTTCTTTAAAATTTATAAAAAATTGATTTTGAATTTATTATTCTTTGTAAAACTTTTAATCCCCTCCCCCTTTAAAATGGTACTTCATTTGTAATAATACCTTAATTAGAAGTATTTTTATTAATTGTTTGAATACAAAATTGGTAACCATTAGTGTAAGTAAAGTTTTCTTTAAAATGCGTTTTTTCTCGAAATTACATTTTTCAAAATTCATGTACCTTCTTCTCAGAAACTGCACAAACTATTTCCCTAAACTTTTTTCCACACATTCTTTTTATATATCCATATAGTAAATATCCGTAAGGCAAAAGAACATTGTAATGTTTAACAAATTTGATGACTTTCACGATAATTCATTTTAAAAAAAGGAAATGAATTATAATGTAAAGCTAACTTCAGTAGAATAGCAAGTGTCTGCTGAATGCATTTAAAAAAATATTCGGCTTTATGTCAATTACTTTCAGAGAAAAAGGTACATGAAATATGCCAAATTAACATTAACGGTATAGAGGGTACTAACTTCCATTAAAATGGTTTTCTATTCTATAGAGATGCAGATAAAAAAAAATATCTTTTTGAAACTGTAACTTGCAATTTTTTATAACACATACAATTTTGATGGGATTATCGTTATATAGAAATCAACACAACGAAGAAATTATGGACTTATTTTCGTAGACAATTTAAAATCAAGTCACATTCCAGTACACTTTCTAATGTTGCTTTTTTTTAATTCATAATGTATTAATAATGGGGTTAAGCTTAAAAAATGTAGTTTTTTTTATATTTACTTAAGGGATACTTTCAGTTAATTGACATTTAGTTGCACAAGAGTATTATTTGAACTATAATGTGCTAATGGATTATCATAAATTTCAACTTTAAGTGTTAATAGAACACCTGATATTGTTGTACAATTTTTCTGTAAACAATTGTAAATAGTGTACATATTCCTTCTTTTAAAGTTCTATTTTCTTAAATTTTTTATTGTCATCTGCTATAATACAGGTTAGGAAAAAAGTTGCTAGCACGTGATTTAAGCAATACATTTTAAGATTATTCTGGGTGTATTGGTTGAAAAAAATTTTTGCACTTGATTTTTCGGGAAAGTTCGCCAGCTAGTATTTAAGCATTCTCATTACACAGAATGAGTTAGTAGGATTTTAAACGCAGTTCTGAAAGGAGGTCAACACTTGTTTACTTTTATGGTGCCTGAATAATCGCTGTGCCTAAGGTTATGAGCACTGATAAAGCTTATCAAAACTATTATTAAAGCTTGATAACAGTTCTCTGTTGTTAAAAGAAGTTTTCGAAACGAAGAATAAATTATAGTTTTTTTATTTTGTGAAAGCTGCGTCATCATTATCTCTGATCAAATTCATAACAATACAATACATTATAATTAAATAGAAATATTCGTATGTCTAACCGAAAACAGCTTAAACTTATTAAAAGAATTCAGAGAAAATCATTTCTTATTGTGAATCTATTTATATATGTTAAGAGCTAATAGTATTATAAGTTTTTTAATTTTAGCACCAATATAAGTGTATTAGAATCAAGTTTTTCGAACATTGCCGCCTTTACTGTATTCGGAGGGGAAAATCTCGATTTTTAGATGTTTTTCTTTGTATACATGTTATACCTTACAAGCATACCAAATTTCATTGTTCTATGTTAACATTTCTGCATCGCGATACATCGGGAAGCGAACATCACGATGTCACGATACATCACGATGTCAACAATATTTTTTTAGCAAAATACAACGAAACAACGTTTTTATAACACTCTATTTTGCTACATTCGCTAACATTCAATTTGAAAAATTCACGTATTCCTGTAAAATGTGCTAGCAAACAGCTATTGAAAAGTGGACATAAGTGACAAAACAAAAAGTGGCAGAAATAGACGAAATTAGACGGTAGCGCTTCACCCTTCTCATAGGCTTACAATCTGTTTTGCGCTGTGAAGACATTATGCTCGCCAATATCCGATGATCTCTTGGCACCACACAATGCTCGCCAAATCTTAAAGACTTTTCCCCTCTACACAGAGTTAGCCACTAACTTTTACACTTTTGGAGACGGGCCACATGGCTTATGTTAGAACTTTCAGCGGGCCGCAGATTTATACCGAATACGCCAATAAATATATTGCTTTACTACATATGTTCAATGTCAGAAATGTGATAATTACTAAAGATTCAACAAAATAAAACAATTTTGAAAACTGAAACAATAACTTAACTTTTTTATATTAATAAAATAACAATTAATATTTTATTCTTGTTTCAAATAATTAAAAAAAAAAAAAATCTCTATATCGTAAGTCAAAGTCATAAAAGAAGTTAATCTTTTGTGAGAATATTACAGTGTGACTTGACATAAACTCATAATCAATAAAGATATTTAAACCATACCTCCTAAATCTTCCATTTTAGTCGATATTAATTGCGAGACGATGACGGCCGGTCCGCTTTTCACTATGTACTTTGTGTTTAAAACTAGTCTTCGATGTCATTATTGCACTGGAGTCACAGAAATCGCGATACTTCTTTATCCATTAAAATACCCAACTCCTGCCCATCACATTCAGAAAAGTAGAAATCAAATTGTGCCATTCAATCATCGAGGGGAGAGGGTATCATAAGTACGAAACTAAGCAATGCGAAGGAATGTGTCATTGGTAATGATTCAAACTATTGCTTTTTTTTTTCTTTTTTTTTTCTCATTGGCAGTCTCAGAAAGAAGAAAAAAATGATTTTTCAGTCTTACTGACCCGGGCCACTTAATAGAAAACTCGGTTTTTGGTAGCACACACTACTATTGTAGACAAATTAAAATTATTTTCGCAAAATTTGATTTTTGCTCTTCAGTACTGCCGGAGGGCCTGAGAAAAAGTTGTCGCTGGGGCTGTCAAAAAATATTTCTTGTGGAGGGTTGTGATGTGAAGGAGATGGGAAAGGGGGGGGGATTAGATTAGATTAGATTAGTGTGAAAAAGTTTTTGTAATTCAAGGGGCGTACTGCGACACAATTTTTTTATTTATGTTGACCCAAATTTTTTTTTATGTTGGCCCAAATTTTCAATATAATCATTAGTCCAAATTTTAATAACTAATGTTAAAAATAAAATAATTCCAAAAATTAAATAAATGAATTGAATATTTTATATATTTTATTATATAAATATTCATATCCAATATTTTGTTTCAATATCTAAATAATTTGATTTATTGATTATTTTTAATAATTACTTAAATTAAATTTTCACCGTTTCTGTTCTTTATACCTCTTATTTTAGGTAACTTATTGATTTCCAATAAACTATAGCTTGTTGTAAAAACTAAAACGCAGAAATCTAAATTGCAAAATAAAGAATTCTAGGTATATAACTAGTATTTTATTAGAAAATGACATCCGAAATAATTATAAATATATAACCTTAAATCTAAAATGAAATTGAAAAATTAAAAAAAAAATTTAAAAAAAACTTCCGTACAGAACCAAAACCATTTTTTACAGACAGTGACGGGCCCGGTGATTGCACAGGCCAATCCGATGGTGCCAAAAGATCAGTGGATGTTGGCGAGCACAACGTGTTTACAACCACAAAATGGATTGATAGTCTATGAGAACGGTGAAGCTCTAACGTTTAGTAAAGCACTACATCATGGAAAGTCACGATGCTGGGCGATGCCGTCTGCGGCACTTCGTTTCCATACATTCTTGGAAACCTCGCGCATGTACCGGGTGGATCTTAGGGGTGAATACGATTAGCACGATGATTAAGTATCGCGGCAACTCGCCAGAAACGACGTGGTGTTAGCTGTTGCGCAACATTTCTCTACAGACTTGGAAACACCGCGCATGAATCGTTGCATCACGGTTCTTCGTATTTGAAGTGCTAGACAAGTATCGCGCTATCGTCAAAAAGGATCGTGATGTATCGGTTTTGCGAAAATAGTGACACAGGTTTTGACGATGTTGATTTCACACCTATTTTAGGCAATGTATCGATACATCGTCCAAACCTAGTTCTAGCTCTGCTAGAAGTACCTTAGTAATTTGATGATCAGTGAGTGAGTGAGTTTTGTGTGGATTTCAAAATATGTCGTTTACTGCCGTTTTTTAATTTGATTGGAGACTTGAAACTTAAAGCTCTTACTAAAATGGCTAATAGTTACCCGTAAAAAAAAATTTAGCTCTCACGCATACTGTAATACGCAGATATGAGAGGTAAAAATACTGCTTAGTGGCTCCTGGTAAAAGATGACTGGCAGTGAAATTGGCGGATGCACTGTCGTGCTTCTTGATTTTGCATGCATTTATTATACTATATTTGTTAGGGTCCAGTAAAACAAATTTAAACCATGGGAATCAATTTTGAGATAAATATAAATGGGTGTTTAAGTTTATCATCTTATAAAAATGGTATGTAATGCTTTACTTGTGGCTAATTGTATGTTGACTGGCGTTGTTGTACACATTAAATTATGGAATACTGTCAAAATTTATCTCAGGAAACGAGATGGTAATATTCGATTAATTTCAAGAAAAGAGAATAAAAATGTTTTTCTTCGTGACACTTCATTTCTTAAATATGGAAGAATTGGCTTATTTAGAAAAATTTTACAATATATAAATAGTAAACATATTGTTTTCGATTATAAATATAGTTATGTATAATAGTTTATATAAATGATAAAATACAGAGCATACAAAGTATAAGTTTGCAACATCTATTAAGATCAGGAGAAATAGTTATATTTTTGTTCCATGTATTATCTGTTATGTACTTTCGTAATCGCTAAGAATACGGTAAAAGCTTAGTAAACAAAGCTATCATATTTCCTTCTACTGAGAGTAGTGTCTGATGCAAAATGTAAATATACTATATTCCTATATTTATTTATTTTTATGAAGAGAAACATATTAGCCAATGTTTAAATTGAATGATAAAATAATATTTAAGTGATTATTTTGGAAAATAAGATCCCATTTTTCATTAAGATATTGTTCACTAATGTTTCATATCTATTACAAAGCAACTTAATCATAATAAGATTCACTTCGATGAATGTTATCAGACATCAAGTTTAATTATATTTTTGCAATAATTATGTGTAATGATCATAAGAATAACTTTCAAAATCATACTACTAGTTTGTATAATTATATTTTATGACAAGACGAAATGGATAATATTGTTAACTATTCATCATGACTTAATTATTATCATCAATTATTATGTTTCTTCGATTTTTCTCCTACTCCGAATCAATTTTGTTCCATGATATGACACAAATTACACTTCATATTCCATTTACTCAATTTTAAGAACATTATTTAATTCAATGCATTAAAGGTACAAGATAATTTAAGTAAATTTTACAATCATCAAACGTTCAGAACTCATAACAGACTTTATGACCCTTACCTTTCAGAAAATGAGATTATATGCTTTTTAGAATAGCTTTAAGAGCTAAATAACGTGATTAAATAATAAACAAATTTGAATTAATTTTCGTTCTCTAATTCATTTTATTAAAACATGTATTGATTGTTCAGAAAAATAATATAACTATCTTTTTACAAATTACTTCTTTTAAAATAATTTCATTTACTTTAAATTATTTACGTTTAAAGTGCACAACTCATGTGAATACTAATTGCTCCTATTGTTTCTTGCTCATAACTTCGTATTGCATTATTTAGAAAATTGTTTCTTGTATTATATATTAAATTTCAAGATAATTAGAGCTAATGCAGATTACATTTTCAATATCGTATTTCAAAAACAAAATGAGTTAAAATCCTACTAGTTACAATTTTATGTGGAACGCATTATTAACAGTTTATGGGTATCTTAGAATGTATTGAATTATATTTTGCAATGAAATTCAAATAACCTGAAAGTGCTAAATAACCTGGAATGAAAAATAGTTCAAAATACATAGTAACTATTAAAATAAGGACTAATTAATTAAATCAAATATTGATTTGCGTTTTTCAAGTTTATCTAAAAATTAATATAATTGAATGCAATTATAAAAAAAATTTTGCTCACCAACAAAAGTCATCTCTTGTATTCTCGACCAAAATCACTTAATACATAATTTTGACCAAACTTAATTTTAACAAACATTATTACATTAAATCACTAAGCCTGGATTTATAACAATAGGAAATCTACTAACATGACTTTTATGCATAAAAATGTAAATTATAAAACCTTTCAGTATCTGAAGCAACAAGCAATCTGGTAAAGCAATACTATCGTAAAATAGAAAAATTTTAATTTTAAATCAAACGGCATTTACCATCATTAACTTTTTTGGATGTGTAATAATTAATTTAAATATTTCTTAATATCAATCCAGAAGATATTTTGCGAAATCACTTGAAAGTTTCACACGTAGAAATAATTTAATGCTTGAAGTATTTAAAAAAAAAAAAAAAAAAAACTTCTGTTAAGCTTTGGTTTAATTTAAGAAAATGTCGTTGAAAAAATTAAACGTGGGTTTTAATGCCATGCAAAAAAATCGACACGTTGAAAATAAATTCAATTTACTTTGTGTAGGTGCATTTTCTTTGTTCTTAAGTAAATAACAAACTTCAAGATTCCTTTACTCTTTTTAATGACTTCATTCTTTGATTTTGTAAACGTTAAAATGCATAGGATAGTGGGATCCGTTTCTCCCTTTTAGTTGATTCAATTTAAATTTTATTATTTTCTCGAACATTTTTAAGATTTTTCATTTTTTGTTTGTATCAAATGTTTTTTTCTATTTTAACTATATAAGTTAAAATTATTTTTGATATTATATTTATTTTGACTATAACATATTATTTCAATGTACAAGAAATGCAATAATCGAAGGTACAAAAAATGCCAACTGTGAGTAAATTGGAGACGAGAATATCGTATCGAGTTTAAATTGCAATATGATTATTTGCATTTAACGTGTTTAAAGGAACCTAGACATAAATATCTAAAATCTTTACTTAAGACTAGCTTTTCTAAAAAAAAATATGATATTCTCTCTGCATTATACTTTGCATTATAAATAACTATTTCAAATTTTCAAATTAATTTTTTTAAATTAAAAACTTGACAAATTTGAAGTTACTAAAAGAAGATATATTTTAAATTTTTGTTAAAAAAATTACTTAATTTTTGTAAATTACTTCATGTAATTCATATTCTAAATTACCTACTTGGATTTTCAATAAAATATTTTTAAAAAATAACAAAATATTTGGTTTCAAAACTGTATAAAACCCATAGTATGCGAAGCACTAAAAACAGTTTTAACAAATTTAAATTTAAATATATAATTTCCTTAGACAAACTTAAGAAATGTGTATAAAAAGTGGTTATGGAAAATTTCATATATTATTAACAATTAGTTTTGAGTTATATTTTTTTGTTAAGTAAAAAAAGAGACACTGGGAAAAATAACTTCTAAGTTACAAAATATCTTGCTCGCACGACGATTGTCATGTAACAATAACTTAAATACTTCGAGTTCTACTAATAATAGACAGAAAAATTTTGTATAAAATCAGATAAAATATTTTATTATAAACTATTCATAGCTTTCACATTTCTAATGTTTGATATTTCTGAAGTTTTAGAATAAAGGGTGTACTAACAGCAATTATTCAATAATTTTAGATGTTTCTGACTCAATTCATAATTAATCCGTAAATGCCGTTATTGAAATTCTTTAACGTGTAGCTTTTATTTGATATCAAACACAACAGAGAAAAAAAATATTTTAATTTGTAGAAATATTGCGGATTTAAAAAGAATTCATTTTTTAATTTTTTATTTTATTTTATTTTTTGGATGACATAAAATAAATTAGGCACGATCTTCTACCGCCATGTAATTGAAACTCGTTTCCTTTCGGCAATTTACAAAGCATGCATTCAGAAATGCATATCCACGATGGTTATTGTTACTGGCTTTATTTTCTTGTTTGTTTGGCAGTATGGTGGAATCTTGAATCATACCCCTCCTAAGACTCTGCTACGAGATATGCCATTTGTATCATAACTACTAGAAAGGACGAATATTTTTTTTTTTCATTTTTTTTTTATAGATAAAGGTCAATGAAACATTAGGGAAGCAAAATTAGTTCCAAAATCATAATTTTAAATAAATTAAATAGCATGGTACTAAGCCCAGAATGCAATATTTTAATAAACGTAATAGAAACTATGATACTAAATATTTACATTACAACTTTGTAAAATAATATATTCAATCCTGTAAATAATTTTGCATAAAATTATTTCATTTATATTTCATATATCCACTGTTTTATAATGGTTTCCCAATAATGATTTATTATTAAGCGAGGAAAGGAAACGGATGAGTTCGAACTAGGAAAAAGAATGGAGGTGTCAAATAAAAACGATTTAAAGATGCTTTATCTTGATCATTGATATAATAAAGATGGATGAGTGGGATTGTTGCAGAAACGTTTCATAGGGTTAAAAAAATTGTTCGAATAAAATTATGCCCCCTTTTTTTAATTATCCTGTTTACCATATAACACTATAAAATGGTTTAATTAATTCGTATTAAAATTTCTAATACATTTCTTTCAAGTTGTAGCCACTGTTTTAACTTAAGTAATATTTATTATCCCCCTGATTCCTTTTGAATAAATACATATTTAGTTTAAAGGTATTATTACAAATATGATAAAACTGCAGGTATCAATAAAACAATTAAATAAATATAACAAAAATAGAGTAAATGATTTTATAAGTACTATATGAAATTCTATTTTCTTAATAACTGAAAACTTAGTAATTTTCCTACAATTAAAATATATATATGCTTTAAAGATATTTTAAGTTTTAATAAACCTGAACAGATCAAATTCTAGTAACTTGTAAATGTTGGAACGATAAAATCACATTTTTTTTTATTTACTTCCTTTAATAGTGTCATTTTATAATCCAACTATCATATTTCGTGCATAATTATACATTCAAGAAAGTAAATAATTTTAATACAAAATATAAAATAGTTGAGTGTTATAATATCTTAATATACTGACCAAATTTCCTACAGAAAAAAAATAATAGTTTTTTATGGAAGTCAGTTTTGTAAATAACCGAGATAGTAACTTATTTAAGTTGTCTTTTTGAAAATTTCTAATATATTTCTTTCCTTCAAAAAATAAAGTATTTTTATTTTATAATATTAATACATAGTTAAGTGAAGAATTCATTAAAAAAAGTTTTTTAGGTCTTAACGCTCAAATTAATACTTAACTAATTTTATAGTTTTATAAAAAGTAACATTTGTTTAAAATAAAAACAAATATTAACTCAAATATTTACAATGCTCACAAATAAACAAAAAAGCCATAATCTTCTTTATGAATTATTGCATATTCATCACACATTAAAAAAAAAAGTAGCTTAATTTATAAGCATTCGTTTGTTCAAACTCTTAAACCATTTTAATATTTAAATGCATGCTAGGAGCAGGCTAAATTAACAATGTGAAAAAAAAACTAGCAACATGTAATGGCCATAATGCGTGCTTCTGAAGATTAAAGCACTCAAGAAAATGTCAAATGGGATGTTTATCGCATATTTAACTTTATTTACCTTTATGTTTTTCTTAATTTACAATGAGAGAAATTAACTTATGGCAAATGTCGTGCCAGAAAATAAATAACTTAAAATAAATTGTTCGCTCTAGTTTTAACTTTAAAAGGTTGGATCGTATTTTTTTTTTTTTTTTTTTTTTTTTTTAAGTTCACCTTATTTAGTTTCTATAAAAAAGAATGTGAGTGATCCAATATAAATATGTATTTGTAAATTTTTAAATATTGAAAAGTTTAGCTATATTAAAAATAATATGTAGATCAATATGCAGGGTATTCTGGATCATGTAGTAATCACAGTCTTTAGTAATTCTGAAGAGATCTTCTTAAACTTTGCATCGTACTACTGAGCTTTAAAAAAAAAATGACCTTTTAAAATTTATTCAAAAAAATATAACTCATTTTTGAAAATGATGCGCCATGGACAATAATTATTAAACAGATATTCAAAACATTATTAGATATTAGTCCTTAAAATGCTATATTTCCCTCAGGTGGCAAAAATTTGAACTTTTTTTCAAATAATATTTTCTTGTGATCACATTCACCCATATACAAAATTTTATAAAAATGTGTAAATTACTACAGACTACGGTGGCCCTAAAATTACTTTTCATTATAACCACCTTGCAAAGTTCATACTTATTATATCAGCATTATAAATACACGGGCATTCATTATACTTTACGCTATCAATATCATTTGATAATACCCTATTGAGCTATTCCTTCTGAGATTTTCCGTGAGTTATATTTTATCTATTTTAATGCGGAAAAAGTGTTTATTTGATAAGGTTTTTTTTTTTATTTTTTTTTTATTACTTTATTCAAGATATTGTAATATAAGAATATTTCTAATCGTTGTATGGAGATAAATATATTTCTTTAATTCCCTTTAGAGGTCGAATTTCATACGTTTTATCAGAACACTTAAATTTCACTCAGAGTATACCATTAACTATAAGTCTTCTATCATTATCTCACTTAAGCCAGAAATCTCTTAAAACAGAAGTAAGCATTTATCTAAGATTCTCTAAACTTAAAAGCACTTTCTCTTCACTTGTAACTCTTTGCATTTGCTAAATGACATTTTGATGTAAGTTACGAAAGTATTCCTCGAACTTTATTTTAATTGTCGACTAGAGAATTCTCGTGATCAATTGCAATTGTAAGTAGAGTGTTTCTTGAATGTTCTTTAAAAGGGATTTGTGATTTGTGATGTGAATATTATCTGAAAGATATGAGCTTTTGTGACAGCAGGCACAACAAAAGAGGCTCACTATTTTAAAATATTTATGAGAACATAAATATTATATAATCTTTGTAACTATAGTAATTCAGTTTTTTAGATTGAGATATTCTTCAAATAGTTTTGTTGCGATAATTTTAAAATCTATACTTGTTTCAAAAAACGTTCTTGATTCAATTTGCTTATATTTCAGAAGAGTTTTAAAGGTAAATTTTTCTAAAACATCATGGTGGAAAATAACGACGTATATGTTAAACTGAATTACGGGTTAATAGAAACAAAATCGTGTAAAAGTAATTTTAAATACTGAGGTTTATATTTTATTTGACACTTTGAAATGGTGTTACCTGAAACTAATGCACAACTCGGAACAGGAATAATTCTTCCCCATCTTTTTACCCAACAGCAGTATTATTGCGTTGATTTCTTAATAAGTTAATGATTTCTATGATTATTTATATGACCACACTTCCGTGTAATTCCTAAAATCTAATTCCTTAAATCTTTTTTATGGTCCTTTTTGACAAAAAAAATCGTGCCATATCCCCCAGTTAAAATAAAACATTGGATTTGGCCATAAATTATTTTATGTTTTTGGATAAAATTATTTTAATAATTTTTTTTTTTACTAAAAGTTGTTATTTGAAACACTACGGTATTAATATTATTTTTATAATAATTGGTTGAGTCTGAAAGAAAAAAATTGGAAGTCTTAACTGCTTCAATTACCCACTCTTTCTCCTCTTGTTTATAATTAACTTTAACTAAAATTTTGAATGGTCTCTAACAAATAAAGAAAACGAAATACCCCAGTGAAAGGGCATGAAAATGAACAAACGGACGATTAAAACTTTAAAACCACACTTAGTGGGAGAAGAATTACTTTTTCAGAACGTTATCAAGATTACGTGAATATTTAATGTTGTATATTACCATCGTTATCCTATGTAAATATTCATATGTTAGCAATAGTTCTCCTTGTATCGCAACTATGTTGCTGGAAGTTGAGTAGTGTAACCTCTACTTTATAGAAATTGCGAATGGAAACGGTATGAAAAAGATATCTTAAGTATAATGTCTGAAAAGAACAACATCTTTTGAAAATAATAATATGCTTTCCTTTTAATTACTTTAGTAAAAGTTATTTCTAAATATAAAATTAATATTCTAAGAAGTAGTGACCGCTACAGGTCTATCAGTTAACCAAGTTTATGAAAAGTATTCAATATAAAAGGCAAATTAAAAAGTCCAAGCTATTCACAAACGGAAAGGACACTGACAAGCAAGGATGAGCAAGTCCTACGAGGAACAATCGCCTAGGTAATGAGTGAGGTTTCCTTCATATACTCACGACATACAAATATTAGTCAAATGTTGAAAACGTAAAGAAAAACAGTAAAAAAATTAATTTGCAATAATGTATTTGTATATTTTCCTATTTCTATTGAATTTAGTTAACTTTCTGCCAACATTTCTTACAACTGTAAACTTTTTTTAATAATTTAAAAAACGATGTTATGTTATTTTATTCACAAAACACAATGTGTGTAGCATCTTACCCCTTACTAATAATACCTAACAAAAATAGTTTCCTTTCAAGCAGCACCTGTATAAAAATAATATTTAATATAAAACAGTTAGTTTTCCGTACTTTAAAATTTCCCTGGGGGCACTGGCTAATTTTGTTCTCCCACCAAAAAAAATTAGTAATGCTGAATTTAAGGAAAATTGGGCAATATTTAATGGTGGCGCAATCAACTTGAATTTTATGAATTTCATACAATAGCCTTGCGGCACTCAATGTAACATAACATACACTGTACAATATAAACGTTTTTATATGTTGCAAGAAACACAATCTTTGATGTTGTAGAATAAAATATGTGATGGTATATATTTTTCGATGTTAAAGGTTAACGGTATTGTTAGTATACATGTTTACGCTGGAAATTCATCAGTAATCACTCACATCACTTTCCTAATAGAGTATTTTTTCTGAGGTCAGGAAACTTTCTTTCCACATCTTTCACCACCCTAATACCCCTAACAATGTTTTCTTCAGTTATGTACTCTTCGTTTCCTCACCAAATCTTTTTTTACTGCCCATTACATCACAGAGCCTCAGTGAGTTTAAAGGGCAAATTGTCCCGAGCTTTGCTCGAAGATAGCGTTTGCAATAAGAGATAATTTATTTGTAATGTTCTCTATATACGGACTTTCATTATAAAGTTCTGTAATAATTTTGGACTTGGGGTTTTTGTACTGGCATTCCTATAAAAAAAGTGAGAAAAAACAAGTTCCTTTCCGAGATACAAAATTTGAGAAGGAACCTTATTGATTGAAACACTAGAAATACCCTCAATGATATTCAAGTAGTTATAAAGCTTCTTCAAGGTAACCAAGTTGTTTTATGGAGTAGCAATTGGAAGAGTAGCAAGAAAACACAACTTCAAGTAGATGCAAGAAACAAATATAGCAATAGCTCTTAGTACTTTTTATTCTCTCTTATAAGTCTGAATTGCTCCTTGAATGCCCATATCTTGAAGGCCTGTATGGCTTTTGTTATCCTTCTTGCTCAGAGAAGTAAACCTGGATCCATAAAATGCAACGGTACGTCAGGAGGAGAAATACCTAAGAAAATTAATGCCAATTCCAAGAGCTCAAAGTAATCGTTGAGAGAGAGAGGAACATTTCTCTAGCAAACCTTTCGGTTTGCTACAGATTGGACAGTGAAAGCATCGGGGATGAATGCATTGTATTTCTTGCCGATGTATTTCCAAATCGGTTCAAAGCGCTTGAAAAGAAAAGTATCGGGGTCAGAAGAAACGTCAGGTTGTGAACACTGTACCTAACATAATTTCACAAATAGGCCTGCATGCTTGATACGGGAACTCTAGACAAATATTTTGCTCAGTCAGAATGCATGCCTTCGTGTCAAACACGTAGCTTTTATATTTTTAGTTAATTCTCAATGCTCCAGGGTTTCATAGACTATAGTTGATGCATAACCAAAAGAAATGTTTGGCATCTGATCTAGAAAATTTCGCAAGCAACTGCTCTAGGTTTTTTTCTATGACCATAACTATTTTTCTGTTAATTATGTCTTATCCAGTTATATCTTGCAAAGGCTTGCCGTCTCAGTACCACTGTTGAAGAAAATTGCTGGGTGATGTCTAAAGCTGATTTTGTAAGCTGATTATTTCTAGTCCATCGTATAGAGCTAAAACTTATGTTAAAATTTGCTAACTCAGATTGAAAAAAAAAATTCAGTAACTTCTGAAGTACTTCACGACGAATTATATTTCGAATCACATGATAAAAGAAATTTGCGGCAACTTAGTGTTTTCAGAAAAGTTTACAAACAGGAATTATCTCAGTTAATTGTCCAACTAACCACACCAGTATATTTTCGTATCTTAACATACGCCCTCACAATCCAACCAATTTTACATTAAACTTAAAAAATACGATCTTTGAAATGACACAGAGCAACTGACCACTACTGTGCAACAATTCGAGGGAAGGTTCACTTCCCATACGTGTGCCCTAGAGACTACGAATCACAAAGTCTCTCTGGCGTCACCGTGTCCTTTTACGACATCAAAAAACCGAATTTGTTTTAATTATATGTTACTGTAATATGCAAGAGACGTTGTAGCTTACAAATTAATTACTTTAGATTAATTATTTTCTAATTTAGTAACGTAGTCAGCATTTTAGTATAGATATTTGCAAAATTTGACCACTATGCGCTACCTCTAAATGTTAAAAAATTTTAATTAAGTTTTGCATGGCATAATATTTTATAACATGGCTACTTTTGACGGAGTGCCCCAGTAAAATATCGAAAGTTCGAAAAAATGAACCACCCTAATATATATATATATATAAATATATATATATATATATATATATATTATTTGTCAATCCGTAAGGATCCTGCTTTCCTGCGTCCTGTATATCTCAAATATGAGCATTCTCTCTTCCATTGCCTATTCTAGATTTCTTCATCTTAACGACAAAACATCGGAATAAAATTTTATTCTCGATAATTGGCATTTATTAACCATAAAAAACACACGATTCAAATAGACTCAGCAGATTTCACATTATTATCATATCCATTATTGGTTGAAAAATGAAGAGGGGAAATGTTTTTCAAAATTTCAAGTATCGAGGAAACTTTTTTGTTTTGTTGTGTAAAATTTTGCACCACAAAACAATGGTGCAAAAATCTGCAAGTAAGTGAAATTTTATTAATATCGGAAAAAACAATAGCTTCCTATATATATAAAAAAAACTTCACATGTACACTCTTATAGATAGACCATCACAAATTTGAAAGATAAAATTTTCATTGGAACATACAATTAAAATTTAAAATAATATAATATTAAAAACTGTTTTTAAATTATTTAAAAAAACGTTTCAGATAAAAATTCAATGTACATATCATCTTAAAGAAACACAGCAAAGCCTAATAAAGGAGGAAAACGTTATTATTTTCAGACCTCCGACCTCAAACCTATCGCTTTTACGGCGAGATTTTTACGATTGAATATACAAAAGCATACCATTAAGTTTTATTTCTTCACAGCCATCAGCCGGTTTATGCCTGAGAATCACCAATAAACCCAGTTTCAATACTGCGGGTTGAAGAAGACACAGGGGAAGCGCCATTTTCTTATCTCCAATCTTCCAAGGAACCCGAAGAAAGTTAATGCCAACACACGTTAGAAATGAAACCACTCGAGCTTAAAATTTATGATCGAAGAAGCGGCCGCGCGGAATTTCAATGTAATGACTTGAAATGGAAAATGTGTGTGTTCTTGTCGTCTTTTATGTCTTTCTGAAAGAGGAATTACTATTTAGGAATGGCGATATTGAGAGTGGAATACATTAAAAGGTATTTAAAAGGAATTTAACAATTAAACTGGAGGCCCTTATGAGCAATCATTTTTCGGGAGAATGGATTGTGCTGAGGAATTCTTTGGGAGAAGTAAGGATTCATAGTTTAAAGTTAATTACCCATCGTAAATGGCATTAATTGCCATATGGGAGTGAAACACGGTATGTGATTTTATAATTGCCATTTATATGATATATAAATAAAGAATATATTTCATTATAAATTTTATACAAAATAATATAAACATGCTTTTAATAACTGTGTTTATTTTATTTGGTTGTATTAGATGTTTTATGTCATGGAGCTAGAAAAAGGATCTAGACTAGTTTGATTATTTCAAATTTGTAATAGCGAAACACTCTGTCTGTGAAGTTTTTATTTCAAAGATTGAGTCACGTATGGGAGGTGGGAAACATTAACTCCCACCATGAATCCAAATTATAAGGTGAAGACTATCCATCATAATGTCCAGCCATACTTTATCATCTTGTAAGATTTGAATATTTTTACTTTTGAATGGAAAGTTCTTGTGAACACGAACTTCTCTTTGTTAACGAAACAGAGAAAAGTTCTCTTTTATGTGAAATATGGTGTCAAGACATTTTATGTTCTTTGTTTTTCAGACAAATTTATTCAACTGAAAAATATACCTATATTTGTTTCTTGGCAGTGCATTAATAAAAGATGATACGGTATTTTATTCTAAAAATAAAAAAATAAAAATAAATAAAAAAACAAACATATTCTATAAAACAATTCAAACTGAAATACAGTTCTGTTTCTTCAAAAAGATTTAAATAAATTTGTAGGGTGTAAACGTTCAAAACAAATATAAACTTTTATTTCCCCCCCCCCCCCCTTTTTTTCCTTTTTCTTTTTTTTGAATTTGAATTTGAGGATTATCGTTCAACACTAAACACTCTCTTGCAAAAAGAAATAAGTAATCTCTAAATATTTAGAAGACATTGGATAATTTTTTTTAATTATTTTAGTCTACTTTCGCTTTAAACAACGTTGTGCATGACGGTTTCCTTTCCCAATAGCTGCATTAATTTGATAATTAAATTTAATCCACATCACCAAGGGAGGATCCAGAGTTTTATAACGGTGGGGGTAGTTTGTAAGTTATATTACTATACCATGGGATAGCTTAACTTGATTATGCAGAATATGTTACAGAGAGGTAAAAAGTCTTACTAAGCGAAGCTATGTGTGAATTTACGACTGTAAATTAGAGTTGTCTTTAACAATATCGTTCAGGATAAATTATTGTTCCATATGTTAAAAAGGATAATCTAATAAACAATACATATACAAAACCAAAACTGTAATTTGTTTTGTTGTCGTACTTCGTCCTCGGCTTTTTCAACTCCAATTTTTGGGAAGAAAACATTTATATAAAAGATGTTGAGTACGGAATTTGGATTGACTTCTTTCAAAGCCTGATTGAAGCGTGCGTTAAAATGTGATCGGTAAAAACAATTTAGTACATTTTGGGGAGTTTTTTTTTTTTTTTTTTTTTTTTTTTTTTAATTACAATCTTTCACAAGTTCATAAGCCTGTATAAAGTAAATAGTAAAATATTAGTATTATAACTAAATATAATATAATTAATATATATAAACTGAATATCTGAGATAGTTTTGACGCCAACGTTAGACTTTTATTTATTATAGTCATGACAGCACATAAAATACCCCAAAAAAACACTTTTGAAAAGTAGAAGAACCACCAACCTCAAAAACACAAAAAACTTTCTTGCAATAAGAAAATCATAAACATGATGAAAATTTTCAGCCACAAATACAGTGATATAAAAAATGGCCAACCTCTGATTAGAACTCTCGGTTGTGAGTCGCTTAAGAATGTCTGCTTACTTAGTTTATTTTTAAAATTTAAGTTCCGCTCCCATAAAAATTTACTCTGCTTGAGGTTGGCGCCCGTCATAGGAATATTAACAATGCTTGCGTTTAAAGTAATTTATGGCAGATTATA
The DNA here is from genome assembly GCA_963978545.1 of Linyphia triangularis. NCBI lineage: Eukaryota > Metazoa > Arthropoda > Arachnida > Araneae > Linyphiidae > Linyphia > Linyphia triangularis. The sequence goes on along the minus strand of OZ021727.1, from coordinate 63,289,551 downwards.
CGGATATTCGAGTTCATGATTTCATTTGGATAGGTAGGAAATACAAAGTGGTTAAAATCTTCATGCTCATGCAACTTTCAAAATAGTATAGAGAAACTGTGCTCAAACGCTTGCATTTGAATATATTTATTAAGAATTTTTTAAGTAGGAAATTGAAGTGTTTGTGGTAAGCTTTTGTTTGGTTGATACATACATTTTGGAAAGTTTTTATTGTCTGGGGACTTTAAAGGTTAGTAATTAAGACGGGCGCCAACCTCAAGCAGCGTAAATTTTTATGGGAGCGGAACTTAAATTTTAAAAATAAACTAAGTAAGCAGACATTCTTAAGCGAGTCACAACCGAGAGTTCTAATCAGAGGTTGGCCATTTTTTATATCACTGTATTTGTGGCTGAAAATTTTCATCATGTGTATGATTTTTTTTACTGCAAGAAAGTTTTTTGTATTTTTGAGGTTTGTGATTCTTCTACTTTTCAAAAGTGTTTTTTTGGGGGATATCAGAACTTTTTTTTAAACACTGGCGACTTCTATTTTATGAATTGGTCCGTTTAATCGTTTTTCTATATATCACCTATGGTACACCTGGTACCGGGAATATTCATAATTCTTCAAACTGAGTTCGACGATACCTTACATGCAATAATTATCTTTAAAATTGATAAACCGGAAGTGGTACCGATAGCATACCTGGTACTTTAAACATTCATAATTCGTCAAAACAAAAGTCCAACATGCCATATTTATCTTGGAATTTGATAAACTGAAAGTGGTACTACCTATGCTATACCTGGTACCTTAAACATTCATAATTTTTCAAGACAAGCCCAACGACACCCAACATGCCATATTTATCTTCAAAATTGATAAACCAGAAGTAGTACCACCCATGGTACACCTGGTACCATGAATAATCATAATTCTTCAAGTTGAGTTCAATGATATCTTACATGCTAAAATCTACTTGAAAATTTACAAATTGGTTGAATGCGGATGGCAGTAACCATCAAAATCGACCACGAACGAGTAATAGAAACTTGTGTATGGCAACTCAACCCCCAAAACTTAATGAAATACGTTGCCATCGACAAAGAGCCTGTCTGCCAAGTTTCAGCTCGTTTGGTTAGTTTGTACGCAAAACGACCTATTTTAAGGCATAATAACGACTAATCAGTCCGGGACCCACAGCTTAACTTGGATTCCGAATCACAACGAACATCCACACCTAACCCAGGAATCAAATCCGGCACCTTTAACATACAAGGCCAGAGCGTTCATCCCATTGAAATTTTATTCTAATAAATTGTTACAAATAAATATTACAAGTTTTTTACAGTCTAAATATTGCAATATAAATTATTTTTATTATACCAAGCATTATTTTGGTTCACATATAATAACCCATTGATATCTGACAAAATTTAAAATATTTTCTTAGCAACAATTTTAAAATTCACTATGAAATTACAATTTTGAGGATATATGATTCTACGATTTCATTCTACAACAGAAATTCATTTTCAACACATCTTTAAAAACGAATGACATTTGTGCAAATTCCATTAGCCAATCGCTATGCGTGGTTCATTTAGTCCTCTGTAATGAATTGACTGTGACGTCAGCTCACATAACCTCCACATTTATACTTTGTATTTAGCCCATAGTATCTTGCAACAAAATATGATTGTTTTCATTTTTCAATGGAGATTTCCCGAAATTAAAATGTTTTTGAAAGTTAACTCTCTCTATATTACCATACAGTTCAAATAACACATGCAATTTGAAGAACAAATATTTCTCTTTAATTCTGTCTCTTCACAAATTAAATTATTTCAATTTTAAAGATGTTATAAGCCATATAATTATAGTCTAATTCATTCTGCTATACTTTAACGTTACGATAATTCTCACTTAAGCCTAACATGTCGGAAAAACTAACTTCGAAATTATAGCAAACCTGTTCGGCAACTTTTGGCATATATTTCTGAACCACAATTACAAGCTGATCGCCTTTATCTGTCGCCAAATTATGAAATGAAAAAAAGTGGTTTTAAATTAATTAAAAATAGAAAGAAATATTTAATAAAGCTCACACCAGCGTAGGATTTTAAGTTGAAACATTCCGCATCCTATAATTCAATCCGTTTGAAGATCTATAGCTTAGTTAGGGCTGGACGTTTGTCTAAATTTTTACATCAAAATCGGGCTAAAACTCGTTTTTTTATTTCATTTTGGAAATTTCAATATTTTTTTTCTTCGTTGTCTTTAATCCTATGTACTCAAATTTTTTTTCTTTGAAAGATATCACCGAGACGAATCTATGGTATTTTTTGTATAATTATGTGAAGTTTCGTAAGCGCGCTAGAAAATAGTCAATTTCGGCTTTTTCGCTGGAAGTTGTGCAGAGAATAGATACTTACTGCCGTTTCTGCCTTTTTAAGGTTGGCGGCGAAACGACCGTTTCGTCTGATTCATCATCGTCTTAATTTTTTCTTATATAAACCAAAACGGAGGGTGCGATCGCAAACTCCACCCCCTCGCTGGATCTGCCAATGCACATCACTAATCTACAAAAATTCTTTTCATAAAAAATACTATTTTTTTTATTTCACAGACATTTCATACGGTTAAATTATCTGTATTTAAGTTACATATTCATTCAATTTTAATACATTACAATTTTAAATTATATAATTGGCCTTAAAATTAATTACAATACATAATTTATTGCGTTACTTAACAAGCCACATACATAGATACAATTTCCTTTAATACGACAAATGTATTTAAATTCTAAACACAATACTTGAACAAACTAACTTTTCATCTATCCCAACCATTGAAAATTTTATCGTTAAGGTTTCATGATATTGAGTTTTAAAACCAGAAGATTTATCTAGCAATTCTCTAAAGATCAAACCTTTCCTCCGTTTCTAAAAGGTTAAAACGTTTCAATTGTAAAATCTGATAAACTCTACAATAAACCATTTCAAACATTCGAGTCATATGTTAATTTATTTTGAACGACGGCAACGGTTTTGAAATTCATTTCCTAGAATATATTATCTAGGGAAAAGGTAAATAATGCGTTTAATTCCTTTAATATATCATAGGACTTTCATAGTGGAGTTGTCACCATAAAAGTCCTTGGGTATTGAGGCTGTATTGTAGGTTTTAGATTACTTCCTTCAGTTTAAAAGGCTTAAATTCGAATTCAAGTGGAAGAAATGTTATTCCACGTCTTCAATAAAATATGAGCTTTATATTTAATAAAGAAAGTATATCATATAAGAGTGTATAAATAAATGAATGCATTTCAGTTATATAACAGCTTTAACACATATCAGTTTGTTACTTGGCATACAAAATTTTTACATACATTAACTTTACGTAAAGAATTTGACTAATACTCAGTATGCCGATGTTTAGTCACAGACAGTTAATGGTATTCACAATGAATTAAATTTTACTTCAGTATTATTGTATTCATTTACTTTATAATACATTTTCACACTTAGTTGTTCATACTTTATTTGCAAAAAATTACACGACTTAGGAATTCGGGATTTTTATATAATAATGATTTTATTTTTCGGATGCAGTGATTAGTTAACTCAACCAGAAAAACAGATTTAAAAAAATGCAAACATATTATTTGTGATGCAATATTAAATTTGGTACCCTTCAAACTTTTTTTTTTAGAATAAGTTAAATAGTTTTAGAGAAAAACGTTAATTACTGTACCTATAGTTAAAAAAGCGTAAAAAATGGATATATTTCAACGTTAAAGTTTGAAGGGAAAAAAAAGTTTATATTTTATTCAAATATGTATGCCTATTTTTGTCAAATAGATATTAAGAACGATACAAAAAATATTTAAGTAATTTCATTCATATTTGCCGAAGTTTTTGAATTTTGAGTAAGGTGGGAATTTAGAAAATCACGAACTGAGAGAAATGGGTTCGAAACATCGAAGCAGCTATTGCACTAATGCTAAATTCTCCATAAAATATAGTTGAATAAGATGAAGATATCAAAGATTATAGACAGGCAAAAAATAGAAATTTGACATCTTTATTATTTTTTGTGAAAAAAAAGGATACCAATCCCCTTAAGAAAATAAAATCAGCATTTACTAAAACCAGTATCATTCGTTTCCTTCTCAATAGCTCCATTATTCTGTATTTTCATACTTACATACATACTGTAATGAATTTTTCCACTGAGGCAATGATGACACAGTTTTTAAGATAAAAACTACTATTTATTCACTTCAGAAAACTCACAAAATTTATTCAAAGGCAACAGTGTAATCACTCTCAAGCTTCAACACAAGCTTCACCAAAAACAACTTCGAATACAGCGATTATACAAGCTCACTTCAATAGGTAAACAAAGCGATCAGCTTTCATCGAAGTCCGAAGTCAATCTCAAAACTTTCCCGATCTCCGGTCTTATTTATACCTGGCGTGTGAGACCATTCTCGAAACATCAAGCCAACTCGACAAATAAAAGAAACATCTCGAAATTTCTCAATTGCTTTAGGTGTTGCCACCTTTTCTAACTTGTATTATCGCTGTTAATAAATGAAATAAGATAAAATAAATTACAATAGAATTTTAAAATAATACGTCCCTATTTACACTATATGCAGACAATTTGTGCAACATTACCCCCTTCTTAAAAACCGCACGTCCCGGCCAGTGAAGTCCATAAGAGGAAAGGCCATTCAATCACTTCTACCATAATATGGGGCTAGCCTATTGTAATGTACAACTCTAGATTTACAGGAAGGTGTCCGTTGAATCCTTACCACGACGTCGTTGATCTTCTTAAGATACGGCCCTTCCCAGTTCGTCTGGAGCTTAGGGGAGTGTCCTTTCCGTTGTTTAGGATTCCACAACCATACCTTGTCACCTTCCTGGAATGAACGTTCCGTGGCCTTGGCATCGTAGCGGACCTTCATGCGCTCCGTCATGATGTTGATTCTCTCTCTGGCGAACCGATGTACGGCTTCCAAACGTGCCTGGTGATCATCTAGATACTGGACAGGCGAGGAAGGAGTGTCCGGTGGTAGTCCAAAGAGGAGGTTGCAGGGGAGCCTAAGGTCTCTTCCAAACATCTTTAGAGATGGAGAAAATCTGGTGGTCTCATGAGTTGCACTCGCGTATGCCAACAGAAGCGGTGAAAGTTCCTGGTCCTCATCTTGCTAGTTATATGATTTTGAGATTGGTTGTTGATGATAGAACGCGGGTGTTCCATTTTTGATCTTTGTTTTAGATGAACGTCGTCTGCTCTTCGGACATGAACTTCCGGAAAGAGCGTTCCCATTCTTATTCAACCGAACATCATCTTCAGTAAGCTTAGCCGTGATTGCGTCGGAATTATCTGCGGGTGCAGCTGATAGATCCTGGGACCTCCGTTCGATGCTTGTAACAGGAGCACGGGTGCCGATTTCCTCTTCACTAACGTTGTCCATTCCCACACGAACCACTTCCTGGGAGGGTTTCATCAAAGTTGCTTTCTTCGGTTCTCTTCCCGGGGCTGGGGAGGTACTTTTCATAGATGTAGACTCTGTCTCTCCAAATCTGGAGATCCTCACGAATTCTTCAGCATTCTCTATGACATTGTCTTCATGAGCCATAATCCGATATACGCACAGCTCTTTCATGCCTAAATCGTGTAAAAGAACTTCGCCTCTCCATTTTTGCAGCTTGCTTTTCTCAAAATTAAGCGTAATTCCATTTTTCTTCAAAAAGTCTAGTCCGAGAATGCACGGATCTACAATTTCGGCAACATAAACGGTGTGCTTGTAGGAAAGCAATGTCGACTTCCAATTTCCCGTGCACGGAGATACTGCCACCAGACACAGTTTGTAGCGAAACAGAGGGCGCTGTGTAGATGAGTCGGCTGTTCAGGCGACGAACCACGTCCGTCCTTACGATCGTTACGTTCGCTCCCGAATCGACGATTAAATGACATGGAGTTCCGTTGATCTCCCCCTTCACGAATAAACCCTGGTTTCCTCCTTGACGGGATGAGACGTGGAAACGGCTGGTCGGGGCTTCACTTGTTCTACATTGCAGCTTCTGCCCTGCGAGATGGCATCTTCTGAGATTCAATTGTTGAGATCCCGTGGTAGTGATATCCCTTCTCTTTTTCAAATCAAGGCAATTACGGCGTAAATGCCCTTCCCGTGTGCAGTGCCTGCAAATAACTCTTGTCTTTCGATCCCTGGCTCCGGGATAGCTTCTCATCATTCTTTCAATTTTGCTTTCCAGTTCTCGAAGCTTGCTGGTGACAGGGTCAGAAGAATCATCGGCTGATGCACCACGCACATATCGTCGGTCTTTTCCAGAAGCTAGCTGCGCGGCTTCCACTCTCATGGCGTACACGAGGGCAGACTTCAGGTTTTTGTTTTGGGATAACCTTACCGCCTGCTACACATCGGGATCTTGAATAGTGTCGATGAAATACTGCAGTGAAAGATCGTCTCGCACTTCCGGGGGACAGTCGAGAAAAGCTAGGAGCGACAGTCTTTCTATATCCGAGGCAAATTCTTTAAGTGTTTCACCGGCCTTTTGATGTCTTGTTCTGAGTTGTTGCCTGCTATAATCTTTCAGATGTTGTTCACCCAACCGCAACTCCAGAGCAGATGTTAGGGCAGCTAAATCTTCTATTTTGTTCTTTGGAAGTATTTGCAGGATGTCAGCAGCTTCTTCGCTGAGTGACGCAGCGAGGTGAAATGCTTTTGTAGTGTCGTCTCATCAATTTGCAAAAGCAATCATACAAACTGCGTTTGATAAACGCGCCAAGACGACCTCCCATCAAAAGTTGCCACTTTGATGTTGAAACGTGGCGCAATAAAAGGAGTGGAAATATTATCCCAATTAGGCTTTGCAATGGTCACAGCTTCGCGAGTTTCCATTTTTCGCAGCCTTTCTTTTACAACGTCAATGAATTTGTCTTGTTCTTCCTTTAAGGTGGAAACTTTTTCTTCGATTTCATTCCTCACAGTCACAAGATCTTCTTTGACTTCCGAAATATCAGCCTTCATTGACTGAAGAACATTTTCCGTGAGCTTTATAAATCCGTCAACGGACGCAGAAGTCGATTCTTGTTTGGAAGCTAAAATTTTAATGTCCAACGATGTTGCTTCTTGACTGGCGGTGATTGCGGCGGCAAGTTTGGCATTTGTCGTTTCTTGACGGGCTTGACCAGTGGCAATTGTAGCGGCGGTTGATTCTTGTCCGGCTTTTAGTTCGGCGGCGGTGGTTTCCTGTTGGGCCTTCAATCCAGCAATTATTTCCATCAACTGCTTCATTTGATCTTCCATCATTCCTCTAGTAGTCGGCATTCAAGATGACTAAGCCTCACTTCTGACACCACTGTTATGAATTTTTCCACTGAGGCAATGATGGCACAGTTTTTAAGATAGAAACTAATATTTATTCACTTTAGAAAACTCACAAAATTTATTCAAAGGCAACAGTGTAATCACTCTCAAGCTTCAACAAAAACAACTTCGAATACAGCGATTATACAAGCTCACTTCAATAGGTAAACAAAGCGATCAGCTTTCATCGAAGTCCGAAGTCAATCTCAAAACTTTCCCGATCTCCGGTCTTATTTATACCTGTCGCGTGAGAACATTCTTGAAACATCAAGCCAACTCGACAAATATAAAAGAAACATCTCGAAAATTCTCGATTGCTTTAGGTGTTGCCACCTTTTTCTAACTTGTATTATCGCTGTTAATAAATGAAATAAAATAAAATAAATTACAATAGAATTTTAAAATAATACGTCACTATTTACACTATATGCAGACAATTTATGCAACAATACCAAAGACATATTTTGAACCTAAAGTATTCTCATACCACCGTTAAAGAAATATTTGCATACCACAAAGATGATGGATAAAACTTGGGGTTTACTGAAAATTAAATGCACTGTTCTTGTATCAATGTTTTTATAAAATTATGCTTACCACATTTATTCATGAGTTAATGATATTAAAATGGTAATAAAAAATTGCAATAGGGCGTAAGCGACCAAACAGTTTTTACCTTAAAATGCTTAGAACTCCTCTTATGACTAAAACATTACCCTAGTATATAGAATTAGAAGAGCATATAAAACTCCAATCGAAGATTTTAAATCAACTCAACTAATTTAAAATCCTTATTTTCTCATTTAATTATAGATGACTTCGATTCCCTCATTAAGTTGGTTACATTATAATTGAACCTTATTAACTAACAACAGGAACTATGCATTCGGAACACGTGTTTTAAAGTCGGCAATTACACGTGATCAATATATGGAAAACAGTACCACATGCCACAAGAGGGGTGGAATAAAATACTTCCCCCGGGAGTGTTTGGGTGGAGCCGCAAGTGTAACTGGGGCTGAGCAAATGAAAGTATATTCGTCTCTTAGAAACCAAATCGATACCGGGAACTCCTCGAAAAGGGTTCCTTGTCACGCCACCTTCAGATCATAAAAGGGAAAATTGTTTCACAGATTTTCAAACTGTGACGTCTTTGGCCAAGAAAATGAATAAAGTCATGACTTTGATAATTGATTAGGATTTTTTTTCCCATATATTTTTTGAGGTTGGATTGCTTTATTTTTTATTATGAAACGAATCGTTTTCTGTGACGTCCTTGTTGGCGATTAGGACGAATTCGAGTGATCAAAAATTTAATGTCAAATACATTCAGTTTAAATAGGTCAGAAATGAAGTGAAAAAATACACATGGAGTATTGTAAAGGGATGAAATAATAAACTATGTACAGATTTATAATTGGTTTTACTTTATTCATGGTTCAATTGATATCTGGTTATTGGATTTCAACTTTTTTTAAGTGCATTTTAGATACCATAACGATTGAACCAAATGATATGAAATCCCTAAAACAGATTTTTAAGCTAGTATTTATCAATATATTTTTAAAGAAATTAATATGTTTCATATGTGCTGTCTTATTATATCTGTAGTTTTTTTTTTTTTTTTTTTTTCTATATTGTAATTCGAAAATAGCAACTTTGATAAATAGATATTGTTAACATAACTTTTACCTATAATCTAAGACTTTTACACTGAAGAATACGTTCAACTTATAGATACACTGTTAAAAAAATTTGTCCACCTTGCACCAAAATTTGGTTCCCATTTAGCTGCCACCAACATTTGGTGCTTAGTTTAGCGATTTAGTGGTGCTTACGGTCCGAGGTTGCACCATTAAATCGTGAAACTAAGCACCAAATGTTGGTGGCAGCTAAATGGGAACCAATTTTTGGTGCAAGGTGGAACAAAATTTTTAACAGTGTACAATATTTATTTTACATATTATGTATCTTTGCAATTTCTATATCATATTCAGTTTAAATTCTAGTATCATTAATACTTTCTAAGCTTAAATTATGACATGTATAGCAGCTGTTCAAATAATTGGCACATAATTATAGAAAGTGCTTTTTCATCAATAGTACTATTCACCACGAATCTTTAATTGGAAAGATTAAGATTAAATCTGAATTAATTCATATTTTGACAACATATGCAATTTAAATGACGTTGTACCAAATGTTAAATACAAAAAAAAAAATACTTTTATTTTCTACACTTTTTAGTTTTTAAACTGAGAAACACTCTAATAAATTAAAAAATATTGACTGTTTGTCAATAAAAAATAAAATTGTCAGTTGAAATAAAAAAGGAGCTGCGCGTATGTCTGACATTATTAATTAAAAATTATAAAAACGCATGATACATTTTTTTTAAGAAAGCTGCTACTTTGAAAACGTCATAAAACATATTTTGGCTATTTCGATTCTTTTGCACATTTAATCCAGAATAAAAATGATGATTTCATAACGAAAAAAAAAAAATGTTTTCAAGTTGACTTTGAATTTAAAAATAATGAGTAACTTAAATAACTTAAGCAATGTTTCAGTTAAGTAACAAATAAATATTGTTCAAGTAGTTCTAAAAGTAGTTTTATATTATTTTTTAACCATTAGAAGTAAATACATAATATTATATCAAAATTTAATTTTTTTCATTCAAATATTTAGTTAAAAATCAATGTGCTTTAATTAAAAATAACTTTTATTTTTAAATATTATTCATTCTTAATACAAATATTTCTTACTATTCTAAAGATATGCCAAAAATATAAAAAAAAAATTTAATCAGACATCTTATGGGAACTATTCAGTGTGTAGAAAAAAAACAAAAAAAAAAAAACAAAAAAAAAAAAAAAAAACACCACTATCTTAAAAGCAAACTTTCATTTTTGAAAGAAATTCAAATACATAAATATTACATAAAGTACAACATTTAAAACCCCATTATATTTTTTCTACAATTACTAAGACAAATTATTTAGCATGTAAATAGCTATGCATCAATAACAAAATTGACTATTAAGAATTTTTTTTTTTTTTTTTTCATAGTCTTTGACAAAGTTACTATTTTTTAACAAAATAAATATAATTTCATTTCAAAACTTAAGCTAAGTTAGTCTCTTTTTTACTGTGTTTCAAGAAATAAATTTATTGAAGCATTTATGACATCAAGTTTTGGACAGTTTACATTAAACTCTAAATTTCTAAAGAAAAATTACATAAATGGATTCTTATAGGTATTCTCTTATTACACACACACATATATGTAATAAATTATTTGACTAAATTCTTGTCTATGAATTATTAAGTACTAAGTACTATAAAGTAAAGTACTTTATTCACTGAATAGTTAAAAGTTATTCTATATACTTTATACTTAAAACTTCCTTCTTTCTTTTATTTGAACAAATATAGTTCGTAAACTCTGAGTCATTTAATAATTAACGGAGGAAGCATGATCATTTTAAAATAAGATGAAGAGGTTTTCCCGCAAAATATCTAACAAAATCTTTAATAAAAGAGATTTTAAAGTAAACATTACTTTAAAAAACTGTATCTACAGACGGTTCTTTATATCAAAATCTTAGCGATTAGGAACCTGCAAATCAGTTAAAAATCATTGATCAATTTCTCGAAGATATATACAGCACTGTCTGTTAATGAAAATCGTAATAAAAAATTAATACTCGTATTATCCCGTCAATCGTTGGCGAACTTTTTGTTGGCGCCAAAACAGTTTGAACCACCTGGACTCCTATGAGGTCGGGTTTGGCTCATATTGCCTTCCCGCCACTTCCTCAGCTGATCACGAACCAAGTGATCGTCCGAATAAACAGTTTCGACGGATTAAATAAATCGAATTGACGAACTTTTTATCTGAAAAATGGTCGATGAAATAAAACGTAAAAACCAAGAATATTAAAAAACAAAAACAAAATTAGCATTGTCCATATATGAAAAATGTATGAATTATCGACCATAGTATACATTATCACACAATATATAGACTAATATATTAATTTTAGGTTAACAAAATGTCATCTCTGATTAAATTTCAACACATCAAAATAACGATTGCCTTATCCAGCTATTATCTTAATTAACTACTCAGATATTGGAACCGAAATTACATGAAAAATAAATTGGAACGAGACAAATTCTTCAGTCAAGTCACGTCAAGAGTTAGAATAGGAAGCGGTAAATAGTCTAGTTTCTGAGAAAATTAGGACTATAAAGAAAACAAAGATCAAGGAACTAAGCAACCATAACATTTAAAAATAAATTTGGAGCTCGGAACGAACTAATGAAACCCTTTTATATTTTCCTAGTGAATTAAATAATTGAGTCAAAGTTAACGTCCAGTGTCAGCTTAAGTAAAAAAAATCTATCGTGTTTTTTTACACTGTGTGTTAGAGACGGGTTTTGTTTTTTATTTCGCTAAATATAGTTTTTGATTTAATAAATATTTGTTCGTCATCGTTTATTTATTTTTTGAAATATAAATATCTGACCTTCTGATAATGAAAGTGTAGATTTTTCTGATGCAATTTGATATTCAACATTTTTAAAATACAAAATTGTATATTTGGAAATGTAAAATTAGCTTAGGTAAAAATTTTACAGTTTAAGAGAAACTAGGGGTGTAGAATATCGCACAACTTTCAATTACACTATAATACTGACGTGGATTTGGGTCATTTACCATTTGTATATTTTCATCCTTCATTTAGAATAAATGGCTAGTTTGGCGATAATTCTTATAAAGGTCTTTAAAAAAAAATTGCCGAAATGGTGATTTTGGTGATATACTTTTCGATAATCTTTATATTATCCTTTGTTATAAGCGAAACTGAGAGGAGAAGAAAAAACGATCGTTGATGAGGTATGCTCAAGGAAAGAGAACTCTGTGTTGAAGGCATTCATTTTTAAACTTTTTACGCCATTAAATCATTTTTATGGGAATTTTGGAGGTGGGGATGTTTAAAACACTTTAAGAGACATTACCACATCGATTTTTATCAAAATCGTTAGAGACGGGTTTTTTTTTTTTGTTTTTTTTTTTGCAATCATTGAAAAACATGATTTTTTTCAATAATGGCTACCTTATGCACATGCGCGATTTTGACGAAAACCTTAAAGTTAGGTTCCATGGCCGCCACTAACTCTCACACGAAATTTGAACATCGTAGGTGAATTTCTTCGGGAGTTATGCTGACCACATACACACACAGACAAAAAAAATTCTAGATTACTTTTATGAAATCAGGATGCTCCAAAACGTGAAGAAATGCAAAAAAAAAAAATCATTTTTTTTTTTTTTTAACCGAATGCTATACTTTCATTACCCTATGTATATATACATATGGGTAATTGAAAGTAAAAACGCTTTAGATAATAACATTTGAATACTTAAAATACAGTAGTAGTTTCTTTGACGAAGTATATTTATTGTTTATAAATAGATTGCCTTTACTTTTCCCTATACATTTTCATGAAAATATTTCATTTTTAATTCTATGATAGTAATTTTGAAATACGTAGGAGCACATACATAAATTAATTATTTATATATTGAAACTTAATTTTTTAATTATTTACTATTATTACCAATTCCTCGAACTATTATTATTTTGTGTAGTTAATTTCCCAAAACAATTGTGGAATATAGAAAGGACACAATTACATTTTTATATTGAACTCATCCAAATAATTTATTCTTGTAAACACAATAAATATTCTCAAAACTACTGCAAGAAGAAAAAAGCATTTTATATTACTCTTCCTAAATTCAGAACTGGGTATTATTCCAAAAGGAATTACGCTATCTCTCTCGAAGCTAATTAAAACCACGTCTTACAAACCGTAAACAAAAGAATAAGTTCTATGAATGAACAAAATCAATCTCTAGTCACACACGAACAACCTCAAGCAAGACAAAAATCCCCAAATCTCCCGTTAATTAAATACCTTCCCAAAAGCAAAAGGAAGAAACTGCCTCGCGAACACGTTGTTTGACAGAGCAATGGCGACTGTCAAGAGATGCAGGTCGGCCCCGTCGCCATGGCAACCGTATTGTTGCCCATTAGTGAGAAAAAGGGCTGGTGTTACGCAACTTGTCGGGTTGCTCCAATTTTGGAAGTCCAGCGAACCTCGCCACTTCCGATAGCAAGAAATAACCATCTGTGGACAAGTTGGCTTGTTGTATATCGATTGGGGGAGCCAGTTACTTGTTTGGGAAATAAATATGTTTCTTTTGGGTGGAGATATAGTTGCCTTTGATACATATCATTATAGATAAATGAGATATATGAACATTTTGATATGCAATGTATTCACCGAAAAATTGTATAAGACATTTTGATAGGGTGTCTAGTTCTTAATGTGTTTCATAAAGGTAAAAGCAGTGATTATAAAAATACACAGGCTGAATTGATATTGAAATGTGTTCTTAATTGTTTCTTCTTACAGTCAAACCCCGTTAACGCGAAGTCGTTGGTGTTGCCAAAATTGTTCACATTAACCGAATTTCGTGTTAAACGAATAATTTTTAAGTAGGGGAACTGCTTTTACTTCGCGTTAAAAGGGATTTCATATTAAGCGATTTCGCGTTAACGGTGTCTGACTTTATTTACAAAGATTCTCATTTGGGTCTTTAAAACTATATCGCTAAATCAATTGACAACGTGTGATAATACAGGGGCAAAGGAATTCATTTATTTAAATATTACTGATAAGGCATGAGTGAAAATTGGAAAAATGCTCAATTAGATTTAAAAAAAAAAAAAAAAAAAATTAAAGCAGGTGTGATTATCAAGAGCAAATTTATTTAAAATCTAAAAAATATTTATTTTTATTCGCCTCTCTAGATAAAAACAAAGGTTAATAACAAAAGTTTTTACGAAATCAAATCACATTCATAAAAAAAGTATCTTTTAATGTAATCAAAATACAATGCTTTCAAAACTGTGGCTTATATAACTTTAAAAGTGCTAAGAGGTTGGAAATGCATGGACGCTCGCCAAATTGATCATTTTTGATTTTATATCCTAGATATTGTGAATTATTTAAATTTATAAAAACAAAGAATGTTATGCAAAGTTTTATATAAACTTTTTAACATATTGTACAAAAACACATTTTTTAATAATGCTATAAGCACGATTTAAATTTACAATTGTTAGATTTTTTTAACTTTTTTTTCGATTGATGTGATTTGGTATAGATTGATGGCTTTGGCTTTTGATTGATTGTCTTTTTATCCTTACAAAATCAAATTTTTGTAACCTTTGAATTAATTACTTATGAAAATCACTCTAACTTCTTTTGATTTCTTCCCTTATTTTTATCATTTTTAAGACTGTCAGGACAGTTTTGGAAGAAAAATTAACTTCGAATGATAAGATTTCAATTTTTGATAAGATTTCAATTTTTGTATCGTATTCTAAGAAACAAATACTTAGTCTATCGAGTTACATTTTTGAGAGAAATCATGTTGTGTTAAATTATTAATAAATACTATTTTCCGAGACTTATTATGTTCTTATAAAAAATAGGATCACCAGATTAGTTTACCTTTCACATTCCGAATAAAATTAGAGACTAGGTATTTGTATGCAATAATGATGCATTTTGTAATCATTATTTGGGCAATTTACTGGTATACGCAGAGGGCATTTTTCCTTTATTTCTACTCGTAAATAAATCAAAATTATGTTGAATCTGTTATGTTTTTATATAACATTAGTTTTTGGCAAAGTTATATGGGAAAATAATTATTTTGACTAGATCAAATATACAGTCAGTTAAAATAATAATTTTTCCATGCAATTTTGTCACCAACTAGTATTATATAAAACAAAAAAAATATTAGATGCATCAAAATTTTGTAATTATAATCTATATATGTGTAGAAAAACGAGCCAAAATGTACCTTTGTTCAGCACTAGAAAATCGCCCACCAGAGAACTTTCAAATACATAAATAAATTATTTTTTATGTTTAGTATCTTAGGTGCTTATAAGAAAAGTATCACTAGAGAATTAAAGTACACGAGGGTATTTATATGGAAATATTTCGAGTTATTTTAGAAAGAAACAAACCGTAGCCCAAGTGGTATTCGCACATTTACATTGAGAATACCCTTCTTTTAAATAAAACAATATCTAATAAACACCATTAGTCTATTCCCAAAACACAAAACATATTTCCAGTCTACAACGCTAACGTAAGAAACAAACTACGTTCACATGGTAACATACCCATAGCATTACATTTCAGTTGTTCTATATGTGAATTTATTTGCCTGATTAGTATTCGGAAATATTAAAGCTTACTATACATAATGGTGTTCAGAATTTCTTTCAAGCTGAACCTGTTTGTATATATATATATATATATATAAATAGCTAAAAAATAAAAGAAACGTATATATATATATATATATATATATATATATATATATATATATATATATATATATATATATATATATATATATATATATATATATATATATATATATATATATATATATATATATATATATATATATATATATATATATATATATATATATATATATATATATATATATATATATATATATATATATATATATATATATATATATATATATATATATATATATATATATATATATATATATATATATATATATATATATATATATATATATATATATATATATATATATATATATATATATATATATATATATATATATATATATATATATATATATACGTTTCTTTTATTTTTTAGCTATTTATATATTTTCTATACATTAGCTATATATTTTCTTATACTTTTCTTATAAGCTCCTAAGGTATTAAACTTAAAAAATAATTTATTTATACATTTGAAAGTTCTCTGGTTGACGAATTATATATTAAAATCAACCAATGAATAATCAATTAAAATCTCTCTCTATATATATAAAATATAATATAATAAATTAATATATATTATATAATTAAAAAATTGTAGTATATTGTTATTTAAAAAAATGTATATTTAACTCTAAACATCGATAGCTACCTCAAAGCCTAGGTAAAAAATATATCGTGATAATTTTGCTTGACAAGAAATTTTAATTGATCATTCATTGGTTGATTTTAATAAAGTCTAAATCCAATTTCGTTGAAATTTAAATAAACTGTAAGGAAGTGAATTATCTACATAAAGGAGTATTTTCAATATATACAAAATATGTGTAAAATTTCGAATAATTTAATATTAACAACGCGATACATCGTTTAAAATTGAAATATCAACAGTAATTTCATAATAAAATTATCTTAATATTTATTAAAATTAACAACATAAAAGTTTACTACAATTTAAAATAACCCTAATAGGACAAATAATGTCAACCAAATTTATCCGAAGATCCGACTTCCAACATTCTTTTATCATCTAAAATTCAAATATATTTTTAAAAACTATAATACTATACATTAAGCGTTCATACTTATCAGTAGAACAGTTATCTAACGTCTTACTTGAAAAAAATTCGTATTCTTGATAAATGATGCTAAATCCAAGTAGCTTTTGAATAGGGTAACAAATATAGTGGTTTTATCTATAGAAAACTAAAAATTATAGAATTACCAAATTTACATTAGTTAGTTTAAATAATTATCTCAAGAACTAAATTGATTAATTAAATAGCAAATATGATTTATTCCATTGAGCGTTGAGGGAATGGGCAAAATTGTACAGTTATTTTCCCTGCAATAATTTTAAAATTATATTTCTGATTCTAATATATAATTAATTTAATTTATTTTTGTATTCAATTTGTGTTAAATGGATTTTAATCTATCATCCTAATAAAAATATTTAAAAAATATTTTATTTTAAATTTTATTTATAAATTTAAAAATGTTGTGTATTGCTGGAAAAACTAGGGATAAAAGGACGAGATAATCCGAAACAGCCGCTCTATGGGTTAATAGAATGCAATTTTTTATAATGTCTAAAAAAATAGTAGTGGAGCATACTCCATATTTGCTATAAAATAATAGAGTTAGATAAGCATTTTTAATTTTAAACATAGACCATTTAAGATATTTGCTTTTCTGTTGATTTATCATGACTCAATCAAAATTAAATAAAGATTCAAGGACTGATTTCACTTTAGAAATACTTACAAGATTAAAAAAAAAACTAACATTAAAGAACCCTACATTTTATTAAGGACGTTTAAAGCAAAAAAACAGGAAAACGGGAAAATCGGTTCCAGTAAACAGTAATTGAGAATCTAAGTAACTGTAAACTAATGCAGCTAAGTGTAGGGGGAAACCGAAATCCCGAAAGAAAGATGAAAGTAGAGTACTGTAGATTTGTAATTGCATTTACCCGAGGTTAGGCCGAAATAACACAGCCCACTTTAGTAAATTTGATTTAATTTAACAGGAAATGGTTTTTCTTTTTGGGAATCCCATTCAATTGCGGAGTTTTTTCAGATTAAGGGCATCTTTAAAACTAAAATTCCTCGCAATCTCATGTTCAATAATTTTTTCACAAATTATTTGAAGGAATTTGAAATGGAATGAAATATTTCATCAATGAATATTTAGTTAAATTATATTGTATACTCATTTATCAACGTATATATTTGTTTTGATTATTCAGTAGATTAACGGGATTTTAAGATAAATCATACAGATGTATGTTTTTTATTATTTAAATGTGGTTTTGACTTACTCCTTTGCTCTACCAGATCAGTTTCTCAGTAATTTTGAAGATAGTTTTTAAAATTAACTTTAATAGAAGAAGCTCATTCATACTCATAAAGACAACTTTGAAAAATAATAATAATAATAATAATAATAATAACTATGGAAAATAACAACTAATTAGAAATAACTCCATAAAAATGTCGGGATAAAATTATTAAGAGAGAGGGGGAAATACAAATATAAAGAAAGATACAATTCAAAAAACAAAAACTGATTTCCTTAAATCACATATAAAAAGTGAAACATATGTAACTATCAGACAGTAAAGTTATTGTTAAAAGCATGTGTTTTAGGCACTGATAAAGTAATAATATGTCAAAAAATATATTGATGTTTAACAACACCAATAACCAACACTGGATACATAATATAACTTTTGCATTAACAAAAACTGCTCTCCCATTCCTACAATAACTGTACATGCTGCTTTTTTAAAGTAAATAAGGTAAAAAACTTTACAAAGTACAAAACTACATAGTCAAGTTTTGTTAAAAACTCAGAGTGAAAACTTCTTTCAGTTCGTTTTGGAAATAAAAAATATATAAAATATAAATATTTAAAGGTGGTATTTAAAGTCTAAATAATTAAAGATGTTATATAAAGTGCTTTATATTTAAATTAATATTGTTTTTATTTGCCTAAAATTTTTGTCTATATTTACCAAAACTGACTCAAAAGCAAAATGAAAATGAGTTACGACTTTAAGTTTCAATCCATCAAATTTAATATCTAGTTTTAATTAAAAATCAGGAGAAAAACTGTTGCTCCTTTTCAGAAGGAAACAATGTTTATTTCTTCAATTTATTTTCAGCTCCTTAATCAATTTCCTACATTACATTTAGGGAAATTACAAGTAAAAAAAAAAAAATTAAAACATACATTTAATATCAAATAAAAATATTTAGATAGATGTCGGTAAGTTTAAATTAAATTTTGCAACTGTCATCTTTCAGATGTTAGACGATATGTGCATGGCAAAAAAAATTATCAATAAAGTATATTTAAATGGTTTTTACTGCTGGAGTACTTCTGAAAAGTGTTTAAAATGATAAAGCAAAATTGGTATAACTCTATCTAAACTTCCACGGAAATAGGAATGCAGGAGCATTCCAAAAAAGACCAATTAAAATACTTTTCGTAGAAAAAAAATTGCATTCTTGTAAAGAAAATAAATTAATTTGTTGACAGCAAATAAACATTAAACCACAGCTTGTATAAAAAGTATTTTACCAGCAATACCGTTTGCTTGTTTTGTAAAACAAATTAACATAATATTTGTTTATAGTTGCTACTATAAAAACATGTTGAAGCCTTTTAATCACACATGAAAAAGTTTAGTGAACTTAAAATTATCCCTCCCTTCTAAGCATTTTTTATAATAAAGATTATTTTCCAATAAAAATATTACTATTTTAAAATATTTATAATCATACTAATTGTAATAACTACTTCAAAGATACGAAAATTAAATATGCTCCAAATTACTTGGTGCGTCGTAGGGACCAATTATCTAGCAGCTCATTAATCCCCCAATAAAATTTCTTTTCGCTACTTCATTTACACGGCAGTATAAAATTTAATTTGCTTTTAATCCTCGTTACCATAGCAACAACTGTAGAGTATTAAGGAATTGGTGAAGGAACTGAAAATAAGTTGAAGAACAAAACAAACAGTATTTCCTTTTGAAAAAGAAGCTTCAGTTTTTTCTAGATATTTTAATTAAAAATCTATAGGATGTATTTATATTAAACTTTCTAGGAAAGATTTTAGAAAGTCAAAAGAAATACGTTTTTTTACTGTTCAATTTTAATGCTTTTTGTGCAAAGGAACTTTTGCTTGAGTTTATTATTCATGGAGATTTGTTGGTCTATTTTTTCAAGATTTCAGTCAATAGTGTTAATTCAGGAACTGGGAAATATATAATTTTCTATAGTAGTATAAAGTAATTTTTAAGTAGAAATAAAATAAATATTTTTTACTGAAAACCTTAAACCAATTTAAATTACATGCTCAATTTCTGCCAATCAGTCTAATTATTGAGATTTTTGAAAATCAATTAGTATTAAATACTACTAAAAAGTCCATCTTAATATAATAAGTAACAAAAATATAATCTCAAACCTTCTAAAAATATCATATTACTATTAAGTAACTATTTATCATAATGCTTCAATTGGTTCTATAACTAATTATATTTTTCTATAAAAATATAATTAGACAAAATTAATGCAAGGCTATTATTGTAATGTACAGTCTGTTTTTCCTTGTCTCCACCCCTGAAATGAATTACATTTATAAAACTGATAATGAAATCTTTTGAGAATCTACAAAAGAACTTGTGAGTTATAAAAATATAATAATTATGGAATGTCAGATTTCAAGATAATCAGTCATTAGTTATTACTAATTGCCATGTGATAATAAAAGTTAAAAAAATATAAATAATAATTAATGATCATACTCGATTAATTTTTAGTTTGTTAATTTCAATTGAGAGACTTGATTCTGCGTTGGAAAATCACAACCTTGTTTATTGATGGATTTATAATTTGTAGAGTATAACACGTTAAAATTGGCATATAACTTTCAATTACCAATATAAATTTTCTAATATTTTGTCATCATTAGTTATAAAAGTAGCTTAGAGATACGATATATTTGGTTTAATGGTGAATAAAATAAAATAATTTTGATTTTGGAATTTAAATTAATTGAATAATCCTAGGTTCACATTGGTGATAATACTCAAATCAGACATAACATTTATCTATACAAAATCCTTAAATCTATTGTTGCTTATGCATTGAAATTTCATCTTATAATTAATGCAATTGGTATAATAAAAGAAAAATATTAGAAAAAAATAATTCAGAAATAAGTAACAACATTCTTTTAAATATATCGTCGCAGTAATTCTAACTCCACAAAATTATTAAAAAAAAAACTATCCAAAGACTTAAATACTGTGTCAATGTGTACTCAGGAAGGGATACAATGAACTGCTTAAATGACAGTATTACTAAGATGCTTGCTCTTAAACGAAATCTATTGTATACCATCGCGAAATGTTTAGACACATAAAAACAACTTAGAACTAAAAAATCAATAATATTTGGGTTTCGAGGTATCAAAATTACAGTTATGATATTAATATACCTTAAGCATATTTTGAATTGTATGTTCCATGGGTGTGTTTTTGTGGAATGAACAACACATTTCAAATTAAATTAAATAATAATTTTTTGCAAATTGTTTATAACGCTCAGTGTTGTAACTCTTCATTACATTTGCTGCTAATTACGCACCAGCAATTGAAATGGTGTCTTAAAGGCTGGTTCCCAGTCGATGTACTGCTAACTGATAAGTCAATGAGAAAGTCACTGCAACTCTCTCATAGTAACGCCAGTCTCTCGTTTGTCATGATGTGAATCAGACTTTTTTAACAATTTGGTGAGAGGGGTGTTCGGACTTTGCACATTTTACATATCCCCTAAGTAATATCAGCAGAGAGGAAAAAATTTAGAAATATTTTGGTAGGTGGAGTTTTCCAACGTTTGAGTTGACCAATAGAGGGTGGCTAATGTCATACTGCAAATAAGTGTTCGAAATGAGAAGATAAGGGTGGTCTTTTGAAAGTAAGAAAAATACTTTGCTTTTGCGAGGGGAGATTATTCTTGACCCTTCACTATCGGACTGCAACTTGTGTCCTTACAGAGGGAGAGGCCTGCTGTGTTCATGTCCATGGAATCCAAAAGTCACCCCTGCATATCTCAGTGACTCCAGACTTCTCATAGTGAGTAGAAAACCATCTTTCTTTCCTCTCAACCAGTAATATGTTAAATTATGCCAGCAATGCCAAAACTTACTGCCAGTTATTGTAAACATTTTAGAAATGCAATTAGTACTTGAAATGATTGGAGTATAATCTTAACTTTATTGTTTATTGTTTTGGATGCGACTTTTTTGTTCCTTTATTGTCATTTGAGGATATACAGCGTGTCCCCGTATAACCTGGCCGACCTTTATTTTTGACACCGTTGGTCCTAGATGCATAGTCCCAATTGAAGAAATGTTTTAAATTGTTAACATATTTTTACTGAATAGTTTTTAAGTTAGGAAAAGGGTTGGTATAAAAATTATGGATTGTAAATTTTTATATGGTCCCCAGTTCCCTTAACTCATATTTAGGAAAATGTTGCCCATAAAAAAACATTTCCAACAAAAAAAAATCGAAATTTGTTCGACCAATATTCATGGAGATATGAAAAATGGAATTTAGTGACTTATACCACTTTACACCCGTGGTCATTAACATATTTTAAGGGGATATACACAAAATGAAATACAGAGAAAAAGCAATTGTGTTTGGAAAATTATTCTGTAATATTGCTATGTAATCGAAATAAACGAGAGGTTGTGAGACAATATGCAATTAAATTTCCAAATGCTTAATTTCCAATGGTAAATTTGCAAAAATATCCAAGTTTTTAAATGTTGTAAAGCGTTTGCGAGAAACGTATAGCATAGGAAGACGTCCTCGATTCGAAAATTCAAGCGTTGTAATTTGGGCTATAGTGTTTATTTCCCTTATTCAGTGTCAAGGACATTAGTGAAGCATGTGGATACTCAAATACCCATACGTGGAGAGTGTTATATCGACACGGTGCACATCCTTATCGCCAGCGATTGGTGCAAGAGTTTTTGCCCAGGAATGAAAATAGATGGTTTGATTCCTGCAATTTTCTCATGAACAAGCTAGAATTGGATTCATAGTAGCACGTTTTCAAGAACTGGGGTAGTAAATAGGAAAAACACACACTTTTGGTCCCTGCAAAATCCCCATGTAATCCGACCAAACAAGCATCAAGTGCGATATTAACGTTTGGTGTGGCATATGGAAAGGAGTTTTAGTAGGACCTTTCTCTTTTACTGATATATTAACAAGTAAAAAGTATGCGAACCTGTTACAGGGACCTTTATCTGACTTTCTAGATGAATATGTCGTGTTAGCAAACCTTAAAAAGATGTGGTTTCAACAGGATGATGCACCACTCACAAGCAGCTTCCTGCCGAACAATACTACACAACATGTTTCAAGACAACATTACAGGCTATGAAGGTCAAAAGAATGGCCTCCTTGATCTCTAGATCTAAATCCTTTAGAATTCTTTCTTCGGAGATTTTTGAAAAGCAAGATCTATGAAAAAGAATCGACGAGTCTATTGGATTTGCAGAATCGAATTTTATCCGCTGCCAGGTGTATTACGCTTGTAATGCTGACCAATTTTGAAGATGAATTTGAATCACGTGTGCGCTTAGGTATTTTAGTCAAAAGAAAACATTTCGAGCATATGTAAGAAAGAGCTTATTTATCCTTTTCAATTTGTTCATTTCTATTACCTTTTATTTGTGTTTGTACAAAAAGCGCTGTACAAAAAGCGCTGCTTTCTGATTATGTAATTATTTAAAATTACTTAATTAAAATTGTTTATAAGTTTGTTTGCTGTTTATTATGTGTTGTAAATTTTGTAATTTTTTTTTCAAAGCAGTTTCTAGTCAAAAATTATAATGTTTTAGGCGATGAACAACAACTTATTTGCCATAGTCAAACCTATTGTAGAAGCTCGCTGTTATTCCGATAAGACGATATTTCCTCATTTCAATTTATGTACGGGCCCCCCAAATAGCGTTAAAACTTTAAACTCCAATAACACCGTGGCTATTGGTAGAACAAATTTAATTTTTTTTTATTGGAAATTTTTTTTCATGGGCAACATTTTTCTAAATATGAGTTGGGGGAACTGGAGACCGTATAAAAATTTACAATCCGTAATTTTTATACCAACCCCTTTGCTAACTTAAAAACTATTCAGTTAAAATATTTTAAGGATTTAAAACATTTCTTCAATTGGGACTATGCATGTAGGACCAACGGTGTCAAAAATAAAGGTCGGCCAGGTTATACGGGGACACGTTGTATACATGTCTGATTTATATTCTATTTTGGTGAGTCTGACTAAGCAAGTAGACTTAAGATTCTGCCTGGTTATTAATTAATAGAATTATTAAATTATTTATTATCATAATTTTGGATTTAAACTGTCGATCGATTGCAAATATTCAATATTCAAATGGTCTGCGCAATGTCCTTTATAACACACTAAAGATCATGACAACGTTTAAATGGTGCCAGCAACAACTGATGAGAGAAAATTAAGTTAGTGAAAAAACTGGATTCTCCAGTGACATAAATAAAGCATACAGATGATGGTAGTCTCTGTCATCTAGTGACTGGTGACCACAATTGGCACTATGATGGGTAATGTGTAAATCGATCTTTATGAAAGAACCGATAATGCGCCAGTTCGTGATAGGGGTAACTTTCTAGTCTTCCTGATCAGCCTGGCCCAATCCGAGACGCAGGGATCAAGACTTCCAGGGAAAAAATAAAGCCGGTTATTTTTAAACTGGGATTCATGTCACATAATGTCAGACTAACGCATGAAATCAATGATTTAATCAACAAAGTCATCTAAAGTCTTTTAGTTAAAGTAAATTATATTTTAGGAAGTATTGATACAAATTACAAGTATTGATACACATAACAAGAAATAATATCAATTCCTCTTTATTGCATTTTTTTTTTTATTTAACTATGCATTTATTAAATTTTAATCAATTCTTTAGTAACAGAAGGTTACAATTCAAGTTATATGCACATTAGAAGTTAAATGTCTAAATAGGATGGGCAATCTTAAAGTAATTTAACAGGCATATGGTTAAAAACATACCAATTGGTAATGGCGAGGGGGGGGGGGGATTGGAAGACCCCCTAGAAAATATAAAGCTCAAACTTGAGTTGGTTTGTACGCTAAACGACCTATTTTAACAGCTAACCATGTCGGGACCTACACTTAACATGGATTTCGAACTACAACACAAATCCATGCCTAACCCAGGATTTAAAACCTGTTAAACCTGGGATTCCCAGATCTATTCAGTAATCTGGCTTAGTTGAGATGTCTTTCATTTTGGTCTTATCTGAACTAACACATTGCTAATAATTGTATTTGGTATGCAACATAAGTATTCAAATCTCTCGAATTCAGATATATAATGTTTCCTTCTTTTTAGTTTAGCTGGAATCTTATGTATTAAAACCTAAATGAAAGCTTCACCTTATGATTTAATTGGAGCTGCTACAATAAAGAGTTGTCTCAAACATGCATGCCAGTTCGGCATTCTAGAAAGTGATATGTTGACATTGAGCATGTTATGCGAAGTAAAATGTATTAGAGCCGGGAAAAATTAGCTTGTCCTTTCATGGTTTTATTAGTGTAGTTTTAAAATTTGCACAAACTTAATATGTAGCAAAAGTCATCTGAGAATATGAAAGGAAGGATATGAGATAATATAATCAATATGATGACTGAGCAGACCCTTTTCATTAACATTGACTTCATTAACTGAAACCAGAGAACAGTCAATATACCTAGGAAAAAGACTCTTAATTTAATTTTAAATCAATGCTTCGTAACCCAGGGATATGACTAAATTACGAATCATTTAGTCACATGCAGAATTGTAAATTAGGTGTTCTACATATTTAATGATCTAGAATGGCTTTTATTAGTAGTGTGAATACAGTAGATTATTGTAGTTTAATTTCATTGAGAAGATTCACAAAAAAATACTAGAGAATTACAAATGAAACGGATTTTTTTTTTAGTTCCAATAAGAATGGAGGTACGGATATTTTATTTTAATGAGTTTGCAAAATTATAATTAAAAAAGAATGTCATACAATTATAAGAATTAAATACCATAAAATATTCCTTATAAAATATGTGGTTGGTGTGATAACAAGCAGTATAATTAAAATAAAACTTAAATAATTAGCACATAAATTAATGTGTTTTTCTACTTATCAAGAAAATAAATTAGTGAAATTAAACAAGCCTGGTTTCAAGTGGATGTACATTGTATTATATATCATTTAAATAATAATTATAAGTGTATTGTTTTCCCATTATATTTTCATAAAGACCCATATAGAAAGTCTGTCACAATGCAATTAAGTATATGATCTGAGTAACAATGCAATTAAGTATATGATCTAAATAACAACAATACTGAAAGTAATATCTTTCAAATATGTAGCTAAAAATATGTATTATATTTTTTAATTTACTTCCATTCGCTCATGTATTTCAGAAATTGCATGTTATTGTAAACTTCATACATAACCTTCTTATCAATATTAATCTTACATTGCAAGTGCCTTAAATAGTTTTATAAGAGTAAACTTATTAACTACAATTTATTTCACAACTACAGATTTATTAATTAATCTTTTACAATTCATACAATATAACAAGTTACAATAGTTTGATATTTTCTAAAATGATATATTATATTTAAATATAGTTCATAATAAATTTTAAACCAAAACTTTTGGATTTAAAAATAGTTAAAAAAAAAAAGCAGGTAATTTAAAAGTAATATTGATTATTCGTGGGAATATTTAATGGCTGCATCACGAAATAATTAAATTAATTATAACTTCAAAGGGAGCCTAAAACCTTGAATAGTCTTATTATTCACGCTTTGATCATGAAATTACTTTTTTTACAGTAAAAGTACTTTCTCTAGATGCTATAAATATTATCCATATCTCTTCTTAATGTTGATACATACTCAGAATATGTTTATCTTTAAATCTTGTATGATAATCACATATAGGAAAATTCGTATGTATTGACAATGGCAGTAAAATCTTTTCATTTTATCTAGTAAAATGGTTTATTATATTTATTTCTTTTGTACTACATTTATTTCATTTTTATGGTGAACTTATTACATCGTAATAATGTATATGTTTATTTATATCCAAATAAACAAAATTTTACGTACAATAATATGAGTATCGTGAGTATTTAGAATTTATTATGCTCATTGGTCGAAAATTAAACATTTTATTCTTCTTTATATATGGTAACTTCATAACAGTATACTTATTTAGGATAAAATCATTGAAATAAATAGTCTAAGAAGCTCAATCTATAAATATCAATCTATATTAAATTTTTTTGTAATTTATAATCTTCGAATTATGTCTAAAAACTTGGTTATTTATGTACTACTAAGTAATGTTTCAAAAGGTAAGTTAAGTGTAAATACTAAATAATAACTACTTATTGTTACTTAAGACAATATAACCTTTTGCAAGAAATTAGAAAAATAGTATTTGTCATAAATAAGTTTGATTCATTATATATCCATTTCCGAAAGTAAGTAATAAACGCAGTCAATATATAACGTATGTAAAATTAAAATGTATGATATTAAAACGTATTGATGATTAATCTCACTTTTTATTCATCTACAGCCTTGCATTTGTTGCAAAACCAAACTCAATTTAAAAATTACATTCCCAAATTGACTTACAAATAAAAAAAAAACTTAAACAGAAAAATCGTTGCCTTATAACAAAGTAACTTTATTTTACATTTTATCAGTCAGAACCAATATTGTTAACACCCAGAGAGTTGAGCTTTGAGCATCAAATACAAAAGTGGTTTTTTAAAGAGAAAAGCAGTTTAAATCTGTCCGCAAAGAGCTTTATTGAGGAGAAATGTCTCTTATAAAATCATTGAAGGAGAAGTGACCTCCATATAAACTTCAATCCAGTCAATAATCCCTATCTGTCTTTTTTTCTGAAGCAGGCCACGTTTTTTAGAAAAGACCACTGCAACTTAGAGAGTATCAAAATAAATTATTGTTTCTTTAAAAAATGTGTACACATAATCTCTCTTAGAGAGAGAATGAGTTCTTTGAAATATATAATTTGCCAAAGAATTACATATTTTCTGAAATATATAGTTTTGTCGCAAAACCACTAGATATAACATTGTTTTACATATCAAAATACATGTTTGTTTTTTTAAATTGCAGACAGTTTAAAATATTAGGGGTATTTTATTGAGATGAAAATATCAATAAAATCTTAAATTCTCTTTTCTGGTAACAGTAGTGTTTGAACGTCTTATATTGAAGTAATATCTAAGCTTTTAAATATGTGTAATAAAATTTTATCTTATTACTTGTCAAAATCATGTGATTGAAAAGTTTTAAGTTTGTTGTTAAACACTTGTTTGTTTAATCAAAACATTTACTTGTGCATAAGTAAATCCCTTTTATTAATTTTTTAATTAACACATTTGTAATATATTTAAGAAAACTAATCATTAATAACATATCTAAAAACATGTAACAAACTTAAGAAATACAATATTAAATACTTAAGAGACACATTAATAATATATTTAAGAAAACTATTTATTAATAACAAATAGAAGAAACAAATAGCATATTAAAGAAATATATATTACATATTTAAGAAATATATTATTACATATTTAAGAACTAAAATATAACAAACTTAGGATTTTGTACTTTGTTAATAAATCCTATGACGCATCAAATGTCAAAATTTAAGTTTAAATACATACTTTTTATTTCATGTAAAACCCATGACTTTTACTAAACGATCTTCTTTTATCTCAAACATCCATCAGTTTAAAACATTTGATAATTTAACTCAGGAAATACACTACTTCGATAGATGACTATAATAGTTAAGATAATCTTATCCTACCCAAAGTACATTATTTAGAAGCCCGCTCTAAAATGCATTCTGGAAATATTTACATTTCCTAAAACTATTTCATAGCATTATATCACTGCAATAAATATCTTAAATGCCGTTACTTCCAAATAACTTAAATTCCGGTAACTTTGATTTATTTATCTCTTTTCATAAAAGTATTAATAATCATTTCTGTCTTTAATTAGTCCTACACGTGCTCCTTCTAAAAGGAGTCATTTCACACCAATCCTATGATAAATTGTTAATTAAATCTCTTCTAGCGCAAGATTTAGATTTCTTCCGCTCTGCAGGAAGAATTATTATTCCCGAAAACGATAACTATTTTTAGAAAGGTGTCAGTAGATAAAAGGAAAATGATGGCACACGACGAGTAAGAATGCTTCACAATTAATTTTACAGTTTCTCATTAATGGGCACATTCCATACAAAAGAATATCATATTGAGCTACATTTCTGTAAATTGCTCTTTAGAATTATTTAATCTAGCTCCAAAGTTAGTACAATCGTATAACTACAATGTAATTCTAACCTAAAATAATGAAATTGCTGTTATAAATTAATAATATAATTGAGTTATTTTGACGATGTAATTTATATGAAAAACGAATTATTTAATTTATCTGTTGTTAATATAGTTGTTTTACCGACACGGTGAAATTTATACATTTTAGGAATTTAAAAGTTGATTTCTCGAAAAGAGGCTTTTTAATTAAACGAATTTCATGGAAAGGATGAAAACCTGACTTTCTCAAACCAGTTGGAAAAAAACCTTTTTAATTGCTTGAAGCAAAACAATAATACCTAAGTTTTAATAGTCATCTTAATTAAATAGCTAAATTAGAATAAATATAATTTTAAACAGTTTTGTTACATTGTTTTGGCTATAGTTTTACTTTGTTTTAATCTCGTTATATTTGTAATGTAATTATCACGCCCATAAATAACTGGAGAAATTTTTTTATTTAAATAATTAAAATGGAGTATTAATAAAATTTCATAAATTAAATAAAATACCATTAATAAAAAATAACAATTTATGTATATTGCACGTAACTCTTATTTTTATGAGTTGAATCAAATTGTAAATATTGTATTAATTATATTTATTAAAGCTTATAAAACACGTAAATAGAAACTTTTAAAAACTTTACGTTTTAATAATGAAAATAGTAGTGAAATATTACCAAATACAGGGCATAGACAAATTTACGGAAATATCTGCATTTAAAGAGTAAAACATTTTTCTGTTAATCGCATGGCAAAAAGTAATATTTGCAACTACTTTTTTTTAATATTTTCTGTTATACATTCATTATCACATTTGGATACATTTCAACTAGTGATTAGTAAAATCATCGAAGTAAATGATAAAATTGTGTAGATAAATTGATAACCTCTGAAAGACAAAATGTCATTTAAAGATAAATTTTACTTTAAACAGGAATCTTACTACAACAAATGTGACTGGTAAGTATAATAGAATACTAAGGAATTCCTTTCAACTGAATACTTAGTAATTGAGCAAGCAAGATAAATTTCTCAATTTGACTTAGGGCTCTAATTATGACACATCATGTGTTCCTAAATTGAGACAGTGTGATTATAATGTAAATGTCCTTAAGAAAACAAACACTTGGCATTAGTAAAAAATTGACATCTGATAGGATTTTAAATTTCAGATGATATAAAGAGACTATATGTATACATATAGTCTGAAATTAAGAGCATTGGAACACTCTTATTGAGAAAACCTAATATTAATTAAAAAGTTTATGTTGTATAGCTTTTTACTCTAGCTCAATATGTTGTATTTACCCGAAAACATTAGATTGTGAATGTTCAATTCAAGAAGTTTATTCCCAAAACGACTGTTTTTCATTTAAAAAGGTTATCTAGCATTGGAATTATGTGCATGTTGTTTCTCACATTAGGCCAAACCATGCTTTGAAATATGAGAATGAATAAAAATTTCACTAAAATGTTTACGTTTAGAGTCTGTATTATTCATATTTTTATAATATATCAGAGTTTTTGAATATGGCAACCTTTTAAGAAATTGATTTCAACCTTGAATATTTTTAATATTTATTAGAAAATGGTAAATTTTGTTATGCCTGCAAATAATTAGGTTTTATTTACATTTTAAGCATGTGATATAACAAAAATGTTACTTAATTTTTGAAAAACAAGAAAAATTTTGTACAAGTATAACAGATGATTTATAACTTTAAAAGTATTGTAATGATAAAATTAATATTAATAACATATTAGAGAGTCAATGATTAAATTGAAATCTTGACATAGATAACACTGAGTTTTATCTATGAGTTTTAAATTTAATCTGTAGGAGTTTTGCAAAAAATATTTAGAATTTTTATACAGAATACTCTAATCACCATTTTTTAGTTTATAAAGTCAAATTAAAGATCTTATAAAATCAAACATTTTTTAAATATTTAGTTCGTAAAATCAAAAAAATTACAAATTTGAACTAAGACTTATTAAATATTAACAAAATATATTTATTATACAATTTTAAAAGAAACAATTGATCAACTGTTTTTAAACAACGTCATCATCATTTGTTTAATTGCCAAAAGTTTGCTTAAAATGCTTAAAAATTCTCCAATGATCTTTCATTCAGGTGGAAAACCTTATAAAATAGTGGACTCATCAATGGTCATCATCTGCTTAAATGCGCAGAAGTATTTCCCTTCTTGAAAAGATACAATTAAAACCATTGAATGGCCTTCTAATGAATATAGAAATGCTTTATGATTAGACTACTCTTCCAGTTCTTTATGCTTTTATACTACAGTAAATCTCCTGTTCTAAGCATTTTTGCAATAAAACTCATCTAGTAAACCATAAATATCTATAGTTCAGTTAACAGAAATGTACCATATATATGAAAAAAATGCCAGCCAATGAAATAAAAAAATATGTGTAGATAATCAATTTTAAAAGCCGAAGTCAATTAATTTTAAATTCATATTTCATTTATAAAATATTTAAAATCTGTTAACCAAGTACATAATTCCACGTAACTGTAAGTCATATTTCGGTAGATATTATGACTGGGAATTTATTGAAATAACATTGTTGGGTAAATCAACTGTGGAAAATTAGTTATGTTACTAGGGGGCTTCGCCCCCTGCTCGCTAACGCTCGCCAACCCCCAAACGCCTCGCTGCGCTCGGATTGAGCGGCTTTGCCTCTCGAATTTGTGGTTTTAAAACATCTACTTGCTGCGCTCGAATAGGTTTGCCAGCCATAAAAAATGTAACCAAATTCTTATAAATTTAATGTAAGGCCTAATAGAGAAAACACCCAAATTGCAAGTTTCATAATAGAAAGTTAAATATACTATCCGCCAACATTCTGACTTAAAACTTCATTAGCTATGCCCTAACATTGAAGTCCCAATATCTTTTATTTATTCTGATAAGTCGCCCCGTTAGAGAACGACGTCCAACGCGAAGCATTTTCTGGATAGAAATTCTTCAAAATAATAATTACTCTAATACAAAAATGCTTCAGAAAAACAGAAAAAATCAACTTTGAAACGAAGAGTTTAAAAAGAGCTTTAAAATTAGCAACGGTTTGTTGTTTACATACGTAAGGATAGCTTTAAAATTAGCAACGGTTGGTTGGTTGGTTGAACCCCCGAGCAGCCGGTTTGTTGTTTACAATGTTTACATACGTAAGGATGTTGCCAATCATATATTCAAAATCATTGAGGCTTTGTAGTAGCTTAATGATGAAAAATATTGAAATTTAACTAATTCATAAAGTGTTAATAAATTATTTTGGCACGTTTTGGCAAATCTACAGCTTATTTCCTTTAAAATGACACCTTGATCATTGAAATTGGTTGAGCAGTTTAGGCGGACGGACTAACCCCAAAAAACGTATTGCCTATTAAATATATAGATGACTTTCATCCCTTGTGAAAGGAGAAACCTTTTCACGTGAAAACATGCAATTCTATATAGTACGTATTTAATAGGTTTAAATGGAATTTTATAATATAGAATTTTAAAAGGCGCACTTTTTCAGACTCAAATTTAACCGAAGGGCTATAAAAAAATAATGAATTTTTTCCTAAGCAGACCCGTGACTATATATCGGTTGCTCAAAATATCCAAAATAAATTGGCATCAGGTTCACAGCTCGGATACTTTTTTGCAGATATAAATAACCCACCGATATAAATAATATATACACCGATGTAATAAGATATAAATAACCCACCGATGGTCATGAGGACCATCATAAACCAATTAGAACTTCCACTGCAGTTCTGCCATCTCTAGTCTGTTGATAAAACTACTTCTTTTAAATACTGATTTATTAAAATTATTGATACTCATAATCAAGTTTTATAAAAATGATTTGCAACTTGTTAACCCTACAGTTCGACCTATTTTCAGCATCAATAGACCCCAATATAAATAACACAAATGACTCACCAATGGTTGTAAGAACCGTCGTGGCAAAGTAGAAAGACCCTGCGAACTTCCACTGTATTCCCGCCTTGTGAGGCACACTCTTGATGATGATGGTTGACCAGATCCTGTAATCCTCCGTGCTGATGTTGTACTTTTCAATGAGCAGACCCTCGACGTAGTGTATGGTTGATCGCTGCACTTGCTCGTTCTCAGACTCGAGCGCGTCGAAGACGGCTGCTCCTATCAGGAGGTAGGTGAAGGTGCACACTATCAGAGACAAGGTTCGTACGTTCTGTCTCTTCATTCCTCTCTGGGGGATGAAGTTCTGGACGCGGTGATCACATACTGGTGAGCATGTGGTTTGGAGTTAGATCATTTACACTTGGAGATGTTTTGGATAAAAGACGGCACACTGTGGAATGTGTGGTGATTTTTGGCTTTGTCAAAATTTTAGAGGATTCACTATAGTATGGTTTTCCAGTCAGATTTGAGCTACAATGAAACACTGTTGTACCTGGGTTTTGTCTTCGAATCAGACTACTAAGCTACTAAGACTTCCTCTAGTAAAGTACCTTATGGTATCTGATTCTTTTGGAATCGGCAGATTCTTAGAGATCAAGAGATGTTATATCGTTATTTTGAATTTTAAATGCAAAACTCAGAGATCTTATGAGAAGGAAACTGTTTTCTATTCTACTGTCGCTCCTGAAGATAATCAGACCCGTTTTGAAAAAAGATAAGTAAAGTAAAATTTCCAAGTTTGAAACTATAATTCAATTTATTTGACTGAAATGAAAAGTTTCTATATCAAACCATTCATTTTATATTTTGAAAACTGTAATATGGAGTCATATTCAAAAACAAATGAGACTATTTGTTTTACATAAAACTTTTTGTGACTTATCAACAATATAAACTTTTTTCAAAGATTCTTCTCTACTTTTCTTTTTATTTAAGTCGTAATCTTCCGCTGTAATCCTTCCAAATTAACTTGAATATGAAGCCAAATGAATATTGAATAATGCTTTGACACAAATGCCTTGAATATGAATATTTGACTTGAATATGAAGCCAAATAGTTCATTTATTTAAAAATTTCTTTGATTAATAATTTCAAATAGACGAAGAATTTATTTAAAATTTCTTTAGAAATCAATTGTTCCACATTTTATTCAGGAAATTTTTTTAAATCGATTGAAATGAAGTTCATTTTATAGAATTCTTTTTAAAATAAAAAATAAAAGAATTCTTTTGAATTCCTTAGAATCTTAGGTAGAGGCGTTTCAAATTTCATATATTTTAACGCAATGATAGAGTATATGAATATATAATATCACATGTGTTCAGAAAGTAAAAAACAAACGCTTGTTGGCATTAAGATAACATCTTTTGAGGTGTATCATAAATACCTTGCAGCCTGTAAAAGAAAACATTTTATAACATCAAAATAAATAATAAGATTTATAGCTCATTTCATGACAAGAAAGAGTATTAACAATATATTTGAGAATAATTTAAAAACTCAGATTAAAACTAAGTACCTATGTTCTTTTAATGAGAGATAAGGTTGATCATTGTTATATTTACCTAATTATTATTTAAATTAAACATTTGGACAGTTAAAAACAGTATCAAACAAACAAATATAAATAACTAATTTTTCTTCAGGGCAAGAGCAACTAAAGTAAGCATAGTATAGGGTGGTCATAAAGGAACTTTACCGATACATGAAGGTCTAGCGGCCATTCCGTCCGACAGATCGTGATGAGATTTCAGGTATGGTTATTCTGAGGTATGAGCCCGAAATTCTGTGAATGTCAACAAAATTATGGTAACGGTTTGAGTTACAGAAATTCGAAATTTTTGAATGTCAACATCTACTTTTTCCTGTCGCAAAATACTCTGTTCATACGAAAACCCTAAAGAGCGTTGGAACGGTATGTGTATCACAAAAAACGAACGCGTTTTAAAAGCACAAAAAAAACCAGCTCTGCTGAGTCAAGAAACCAATCACAGAACACCGCTCGCCAGATATTCAGCGTAGAAAACCGATAAAATTGACTGTGTTGGCACCCATGTGAACTTTGGCCTCTTGTCATATGCAAATTTCCACCGATCGTGGTTTTGTTGGCCGTTTGCAGAGTTGTTTTTTGTGCGTACATAGCGCATCTGTTTTTTGCGATACACGGACCGTTCCAACGTTCTTTAGGGTTTTCGCATGCGCTGAGCATTTTGCGACAAGAAGAAGTTGATGTTACCATTTGAAAATTTCAAGTTTCTAGAGCTATAACTGTAACCGTTAGCGCCACTTTGTTGCCATTCACAGAATCCTAAGCTCATACCTCTGAATAATTATGCCTGAGATCTCATCTCTATCTGTTAAACAGAGCGGAAGCTAGAGGTCCATTCATCGGCAAAATTTCTTTATGAGCACCCTGCATATTACGTAGCGTACCACTCCATACCATTTTTTTTTTAAAAAAAACATAACAATCTTGATGGCTTATGAGACATCAAATTTCCTTGATATTTTTATAAAGATGTTCAATAGCGTTTTTTTATTATTGGAACACACTTTTTATGTTATATGGAATTTAATTAAATGATAAGTTAAAGTATTATATTAAAGACACATGTCGATAAATCTTAAATAATATCTACTCAAATTCTTTCTTTCTTACCGTATTTTCTCAATCGCTTCTGATTTCCCTTAAGTTAGTTATTGAATTCAAAAGGTTTCTAGGCAAATCTTTGAATGTGTTTGGTTACAAAATTCACATCCACCATTACGTGAATAATTTTTTTAAGCAGAGATTTTAATTAAGAATTAAATTATATATCAAGGACTCCCTTATATATGTTTTTCACGCGACTAGTTTTAAGTGGATAATCCGCTTCTAATTCTATTTGAATTTTTCGGTGATGCTTTTGGGTCACAAGTAGTTTTAATTTACTCAAATATAAATGTTTTATTCTAACAATCATATACATATATAGAATGTGATGCAAGTATTTATGAATGGTCATTTAAAACTATAAAATCCAAGAAATATCAAAACATAAATATGAAAGGCTTCTCAAAGCAAACAACTAATAATCACAATGGAATAAATGTCAGAAAATATTAAATGTTTAGTAACTAAAGGAGGCAATTTCTATGTAAGGAACGTAACGGAATAAACTCGTTTCACAATGGCAGATATTTAGAGACGAATGTGGAGGTATTTACCTGTCAATGTTATTATTATTTGCCCGAATAATACATACCTACTTCTGATAAATGACTAAATAACACACGCAGTATTTCATAGTAAAAATGTGATGCATTTCAAACACATTACAAAAATAGAAAAGGTAACAGTCGTATTTGAACTCCCTGAACTTTAAATTACATTTATTTATTTAAAAAAATATACGTATTATATATTAAGATAAATATAATGCAATATATCTCGTTTTTTGTTACTCAAATGTAAAATTTTCAATTTATCACCCATGCATAATAAATACATCTGCATTTTTAACGAAATTTACATAATCAGAAAACACCTTATCATACTTTGATAAATATTGTAATGTAAACCAAAAAGCTTTATAAAAACGTGGGAACTTATCAATTTAAAGTATAATTAGACTATCTGAATTGCAACGAAATTCAAATATTTTTTCAATTAATTGCAAATAATTGTTCACAAAAAGTTTTTAAAATTGTGCAAAAAAAATTAATATGAAACTAATACATTATTTTTAGTAAAATATAGGTTATAAGTTACAAGAAAACAAATATATTAGAAATAAAATCATTTTTCAATACATATCACCAGTGCAAGTATATAAATTTTGTAATTAAAATCCCAAAAGGAAATTTAAAAAATCTCATTTGATTTTCAATACCATATAAGTTAAAATGGAAGAACACTTTCAATAAATTGGTTTCCAAGTAAACAATTATGTGTTTGTTTTAATGAATTTGTATAGTATTCAGTTTGTAATAATATTTTGCCATTAATTTGTGCAGAATATGATAACTGTGTTGAAATTAGTAGAAGCAATGACATGATGTTATCTGGTATGAAGTTATCCATCTGAAGGATCATGAATAATATTTGTGATTAACATTGGTGTTATGTTGTATTTTATTTTATTGTTTTGGGAAATAGAAAAGTATAAAGCATATTAAAATTATACCTAAAACTTAATGTCTGAGAGTATGTTTTAATTTTTCTTTATCGAACTTTTGTCCAAATTACAACTTAAAAGTATAAATTTAAGCCTTATGCTTGGAAACGTAATTGGTAAACTTATCAATGTTATACTTAAATTGAAACTTCATGAATGCTAAAACTACTCTTTTAATACTACTGTAAAATTTAAACAGAAAAGTAATGGATTAAGCTATACAAAGTAAATGTATGCTGTCTTCTGCGGTTAACATAGCAGGTTTTTGTTCCAAGAAACCTTTCTATATTTTTGTTACCGATTAGGAATTTCCAAGTAAATGGAATCGATACCTAGCAAACAAAGAGAAGAAAAAAGAAAAATATCAGCAATCGAAAGAAGAAACCCAAGAATGTCTTTGTAGCTGTCGTTTGTGAGACGCAAACTCAAACAAATGATGTATTTTTGCCATGTTTGTTCTCATTATTTTTTTTGTAATTCAAGCAATTGCTATTTCGCCATTCCAATTAATGGAATTCAAAGAATGTTTCCAGAATAGGAACATAAAGAGAGAATGAATATAAATATCAAGTGTAAATAAAATAGACTCGGGTGAGAAAGAATTAGCTATAATAGCTATTATATTATATTTACTATTAATTTGAACACAGTTACAGCCAACATCGAAATTCGGAACTTATCAAATGATTCAAATGGGAACTTTTCTTCCGTTTCAGTACAAATACTTTACTAGAAAATTTCCTTTATGCTACATTAGTCGAAAAACTTGAAAATATCTTAAAGTACACTCAATTTTTACTAAGCGAAATATTAAAATATGTACGAATTTTTTAATTATAAAATCTTACTTAAAATATTATTTATTGGAACCATTAAATGGTAATTAATTACTTTACAATTACTTTATCCAAAAATAATTAATTTCTTATTCAAAAGCAAAACTTTTTATAATTGTTTTCGTAGTAGTTTACTTTCAAAACAAGTAAAACAGAAAATAAAAATACATTACCAAATAAACTACTGTAAGTTGTCTTTTATTATTTAAAAATTTTAAATTTTATATGAAATTAAATAAAATCTGCAATAATTTCTAAATCTTTTTAAAATTTAATTTGTATTCCGGAGATTCGTGTATTTTCTTAAAATATAGGCCAAAGCTCTCACATTACTCAAACTGACTGACTCAAAACACTCAACAAATACTCAACAACTCAAACAAATACTAAAATTGGGAACAAATATTAAAAAAAAAAGACAAACATAGAAAAAGTAAGCAATTCCAATTATCTTAATTTAACAACTTTAAATTAACAAAAAAGGGTCAAATGTTCCAAATATGGAGTATTCTAATGTCATATAATGAAAGTATCCTGAAATAGAATATACATGTTTCCAAAGCTATGTATAGTTAAATTAATCCATAATGATTTTGATTCACCTTGATCAAAATCTTGGAAAGAGATAAAATAAAAAATATGCAATATTCCAATGTCACAATATTTCCCAAAAGCCCGAGTGCTGAAAAAGCTTCCAAATCTGTGAGTAGTCAAACTGATATTTCTTGATTTTATCTTTCTTTCTTAAGGTATTGAAAGGATGTAAAATGTGCAAATGTGGATAGTCTAATGTTCTGCTTTCCATAATGTCAGGTCGTTGAAATTGGTAAAATTTTATGTGCAATGATTAATCTAATACTTATATATCTTTGAAGCTTACGCAATTATGCATAGTTAATTTCTTTTAAAGTTCTACGGTTGGATGAAAGTTTTTACTTTAATTTATAATTTTTGATACAAAAATAATTGTGGATAGTTTTTTTGTTCCATTGGTTACAATTTTTTATGTTGTATAGATACACAGAAGACTCAGAAAAACTACCACAGGCACACTTATGCAAATAAGGGATATATGCGACTAATCAATGTAATTCGATGTGGTCAACAACGCCTATGTAATAGAATAGGTAACTAGGGAAACTGTTAAATCAGTTACTGCTGCTATAGTGGCAGGTTATCACGATTTATATGACTTCGAACGTGCTTTAGCTCGGGAGATAGATCAAAGCCTTCTAAGTTAGAGAGGACTAAAACCGCATCAGTGGAGAGTATTCAATAAGGACTGGATAACCTGTTCGCTAGTATAGCATTCTCCGGAGGTTGGTAAGCGTTAGCGAGCAGAGAGAGGAGCCCCATAATATATTAAAAACGTGGTTTTTACTAGTTATTTTTTTTACCTGATTCATGCCCGATGCGTTCCGAGTATGCTATGGGTATAGCCATTAATTAGATGCCGTGTAGATCATGAGTATAGCTATGAGTTAGATGCCGTGTAGGCCATGGGTTAGATCCTAGGCTCTAATATAAAGATATGTGTAATACGCCTGTATAAAATTAATGGTTCCTACGAGATTAGAAATAGGTGAGAACAGGCAAGATTTCTCAAATGCTTTTATTTCACATTGATTGGGAAATCTTTAAAAGGGTACAACTATATGCGTTGCCATCCTTCTTTTGAATGCGATATTGCCAATGTTGATGACACAACTACTTGTTTGACATTTTGAAATAGTAGATTTTATGTTGGACTATGCATTTCATGAAATGAATGTATAATTGTTTGATATAAACATTCATAAGGAGCCTGGTAAAATGGTAAGCATAGTTGAGTCAATGAATGCCGTACTAGTACATTTACTGGGTTTTACTTTTATTTTTTAATGTTACATGAGAAGTGATTAAGTTGTCTCTCTTTTAAAGTATTTTGGTCATCGATTGAGCGTTAAATTATAATTTTATCGATGTTGCTTTAATTTTTTACTGGAAGATACTATTGTATACGAAGTAAAATTGCCATTAATGAAATGGGAATTTATTGCAGATTTTCGCAAGAATAGTGTATTTAATTGCTGATACATTGTAGCGGGAAATAACAATGCTTTCTACAAGTGTCTATCTCATTTTAATAATATATTTTGTAAAATAAGCTGTAACAATGAAACTACTGTATTTAATTGTAACAAAGGTTTTATTCAGATCAGACAATCAAAAGCTGATAATTTGACGTTTATCGAGATTTGTCTTGAAATAACAGCTATTTGTAGTAGAAAACGCTGTGATTTTGAAATGATTTACAAAATGGAGTTTCCACTGGAAGGAGTGACAAAGCGCAAATACCATCCATCACTTTCTACAATCCAGGAGGAGACGGAACTCGAGGTTCTTACGGATGCAGCAGTCACCGGAGGGATCACATACACCGGGATGCTGGAAGCAAGACCAGAAGAGGTGGCTTTATTCATCGCCTGGTGCATCGCCACCAACCAGACAAAAGCAGCTGCCACCCTAGCCACCAACGCTCGAAAAGACACCGGGAAGTGGACACGTTTCAAACGCTATATTTCCAAACGCATTCTTTGCTGCTTCACCGGCTAAAAGAACTAATGACAAACAATTTGTGACTTTACCGATCTATGACTTCCTGAATATGACTTTCTAACTATCACTCTTGACTATGACTTCCTGACTATGACTTCTCGATTATGACATTCTGATTGTGACTCCGTGACTTCGTGTGTTTCACTTGCCTTGTAACTTAGAGACAGTGATCTCTTGATTTTTCATAATATAATTTCTCGACTTGTTTGTGGGTTTGTGAGTTAAACATCAAAGTAAAGCAGGAAATATGCCTACTGGGGAACCCGCCTGCTTTATAAAAATAGGGGTAATGCGTTCACTCCTGGGTGAACGTGGAAATTAGTTCAATAAAAATAAATTCTTTAAATGCATAATTAATACGCACTGTTACCAACTATTAAACATAGAGCACTTTTAAAACATAACTCCTCTATAGCACAAACAAAATAATAACTTTTTACAATTAAAATAAATATTGAGGACTCTACGAATCTGTAAAAATGTGGATTAAGATGGAAAGATGGAATTCTCAATGAGATTTTGCCATGTTCTATTTTGATTAAGGAGAGAAATTTTTACAGCCACAAAGATAAAACACAACTCCTCTATAACACAAATAAAATAGTATATAACTTTTTACAATAAAAATAAATATTGAGCGCTCCACCAACCTCTAAAAATGGGGACGAATCAAATATTTCCAATGAGTTTTTGCTGAGCTATCTATAATAATAAAATAAGATGTATGTGTGTCTGTGGATCTGTGACTCTGTGGATCTACAGAAAACTATTTAAAATTGGAGTAGAGCTCTGAAATTTTCGATATAAGAAGTTTTGGCCTTCTAATTGTACATATGTCAAACAGAATGATACAATTTTAATTAGTTTCTTTTTTTTAATAAAATTTTTAATAAATTTTTTAATAATTTTTTTTTTTTACAAAGTGACTTCAAATAGGC
Source organism: Linyphia triangularis (assembly GCA_963978545.1). Lineage (NCBI taxonomy): Eukaryota > Metazoa > Arthropoda > Arachnida > Araneae > Linyphiidae > Linyphia > Linyphia triangularis. The sequence continues at coordinate 63,247,702 of OZ021727.1, read as the reverse complement.
TCTGAAATTTTCAACCTAATTAGTTTTAGCCATCTAATTGGACTTTTGAAAAACAGAATGTGAAAATCTTAATTAATTATTTTTTAATTAATTTTCTTTGTTAACAGATATTTTACAAAATGATTTCTAATAGGGCTACAGCTCTAAAATTTTCATCATTAATAGTTTTGTCCTTCTAATTGGACTTTTGGAAAACAGAATTTTCAATTTTTATTTAGTTCTTTTTTAATTAATTTTTTTAAATTAATTAATAAATATTTTACAAAACGATTTCTAATAGGGCAAGCTCCGAAATTTGCAACATAAGTAGTTGTGGCCTTCTAATCGAACTTTTGAAAAACAAAATTTAAAAATTTTATTTAGCTCTTTTTGAATATTTTTTTTTTAATTAGTTAATATATCTTCTTCTTCTTATCAAGGACTATGGGGACTGAGGCACCTCTGCTTAAGCATTTTGTACCAACCCCATATCCCGTACAGATCGGTAGTGGGTAGTACTGCACAGGATGTAAGCGCACACTCGCAAGAGGGAGTGCACAAGTCTACCTATAGCCGCCGAAGAGTTCATTTCTACCTCTTTCGGTAGCTACCCGGTAGATTGCAGCACTACCGACCGTATGTGGAACTTCTTAATTTAGAGGCAATACCAAGCAGAAGATTCCACCAGAAGACTTGGCCTTACCACCCCTAGAGGTATTGATTTGTAAGGAAACTTGGAGGACTTTGCGACCATGACTGATTTAACGTGCTCCAGTCACCATTAGCGAACACGGCGGTCTTTAGTCGGTCCCAGACCCGAACTCGCAACATCAGGGCTCGCAACCTTCTAGTTGCGAGAACGATACTCTCGCGACTGGGCTACGCGGCCCTAATATATAGTTTACAAAACAATTTCTCAAACGGCTACAGCTCAGAAAATTTCAACATAAGTTGCTGTGGCCTTCTGATCGGACTTTTGAAAAACAGAATTTTAAAATTGTATTTGTTTTTAATTAATTTGTTTAATTAATTAATAAATATTTAACAAAACGATTTCTAATTGGGCTACATTTCTAAAATTGTCAACACAAGTTGTTTTGGCCTTCTAATAAGACTTTTGACAAAAAAAAATGTTCAAATTTCGATTTGTTTTTAATTGATTTTTTTAATTAATATTTTCACTAAAAGGGACTTTTAATAGGCCTAGAGCTCTGAAAGTTTCAACATAAGTAGTTTTGGCCATTTAATTATTTTACTTTCCACAAACACGTGTTAAAATAATCTTAAAGGTGTGTTGTATTACTGTATTAACCGGGATTTTTTTTTTTTTCAGACAGGGGAGAGGCTTCTAATATTAAGGCTTTACGTAGCAATTAGTTTTTAGTGAGTGAAGCGGGCTTATGCTTACGCAGCAATGACTCTTTCAACGAGCGAAGCGAACCTATGCTTGCATAGCATTGAACCTTTCAACGAGTGAAATAAGCCTATGCTTATGTGTCAATGAACTTTTCAACGAACGAAACGTAATCGATTTTGCGTAGTCATGAACCTTTCTGAGAGCGAAGCGCCAAAAACTGGCACCTATATACCAATGATGGATTTCCGCAACGCGAGGCTTCACAGCTAGCTAAAATGTTGCACATGCTCAAATTTTGTAGCGAAGCATGGGTATTCTAGCTAGTATGTAATAAAACATTTTGCTACAACGACCAAAAAATATTTGTGGGGAACAACGCCCAACAGACGTGGATTTGTGCCATTTAATGTTTTTATATTTTCATCCTTCATTTAGAAGAAATGGCCAGTTTGGCGATATTTTTTGTGAAAGTTCTTGTATGGGTCTCTTAAAAAAAAAATTGCCAAAATGGGGTTTTTGGAGATACAGTTTTCGATAATTCTTATATTATCCTTTCTTATAAAGGAAACTGTGGAGAGAAGAAAAATGTATCGTTGATGAGGATACCGTTCTACAAGAAAAAGAACTCTGCTTTAAAGGCATTTGTTGGGTTTTTTAACTTTTTACAATTTTAAAGCATTTTTACGGGAATTTCGGAGGTGGGGACTTTTCGAACACCTTAAGAGGCATTACCAAAGCAATTTTGAACAAAATTGTTAGATTCATTTTAACAACAACTGATAAACCTGATTTTTTCAAAGGCAGGTACCTTACACGCATGCGCAATTTTGACGAAAACCTTAATGTTAGGTCCTTGTGTGCCATCATCATCCCGCACACCAAAGGTGAAGATCGTAGGTCAATTTGTTCCCGAGTTATACTGACCATATACACACAGACATTTTTTCTAGGTCATTTATTCGAAATCAGAATGTTCTGAAACGTGGAGAAATGGGGGGGGGGGGAATCTATTTTTTTCTTTTTACCGAATACTATATTTTCCCTACCCTATGCACACAAATGGGCAATTGAAAGTAAACTAGGGGTGTGGAACATCGCACAATTTTCAATTACACTATAATACTGACGTGCAGTTGTGTCATTTACCGTTTTTATATTTTCATCATTCATTTGGAAGTGGCCAGTTTGGCGATATTTTTATTTTCAGTTACCCATACGTATACATAGGGTAATGAGAGGATAACATTCAGTCAAAAAAAAAAAAAAATCACGTTTTGGAACATCCTGATTTCAAAATGTGATCTAGAAAAAATGTCTGTGTGTGTGTCTGTGGTCAGCTTAACTCCCAAACAAATTGACCTACGATGTTCAAATTTGGTATGAGGATTAGTGGTGGTCATGGGACCTACCATTAAGGTTTGCACAAAAGGTAGCAAAAAAATGGTTCTAACGATTTTGATAAAAATCGCTGTGCTAATGCCCCTTAAAGTGTTCTAAACATCCCCCCTCCGAAATTCCCGTAAAAATTCTTTAATGGTGTAAAAAGTTGAAAAACGAATGCCTTCATCTCAGAGTTCACTTTCCTTGAGCATACCTCATCAACGATCGTTTTTTCTTCTCCCTTCAGTATCATTTATTTTCATTTATAATAAAGGATAATAGAAGGATTATCGAAAAGTACCGGGTGATCCAGAAGTCAGGACCAACTTTAAAAATGAATAATTCGAAAAAGAAGCAAGATACAAAGATATAGTTTGCACCAAACGCATGAAAAATAAACCGGGTTTTGTGTCGCAACATAATAAAAAATAGTTTTTTTTCCGACCAACAGATGGCTCTGCAGTGTGTTATGTCACGAAAAGCTGATTTAGAAAAAAAAAAAATGAGATTCTTTACAATTCAGACCATAACATCGATTATAACATTCCTCGACCGACCGGCATCATCAGCTGCACTTAAAGATGCCATCCGGCAACATGTGTCTGCCATAACGCACGAAATGCTCCTAAATGCTGTGAATGGTGTGGTCACTCGTCTCACAGCTGTACTTCTGAACGATGGATAGCACTTGAACATTTACTGTAATTAATTAACTGTAATAAAGCTGAATTGTAAAGAATCTCATTTTTTTCCCCTTCTTAATCAGCTTTTCGTGACATAACACACTACAGCGCCATCTGTTGGTCGAAAAAAAACTATTTTTTATTATGTTGCGACACAAAACCTGTTTATTTTTCATGCGTTTGGTGCAAACTATATCTTTGTATCTTGCTTCGTTTTTGAATTATTCATTTTTAAAGTTGGTCCTGACTTCTGGATCACCCGGTATATCGCCAAAATCACCATTTTGGCAGAGTTGACACATACAAGAACTATCGCAAGAACTATCGTCCCTTGTTAGAAATGCTTTGCAAGAATTTTCAGAAATGGGGAATTTTTCAGGAAAATTTGTCTGTTGAGGAAATGATCGTCAGGTAATATGGACATCATTCATTGAAGCAGTTTATAAAATCTAAACCTATTAGATATGGTTGTTGCAAATGGCTATGTCATTTATAAAAAGTTACATGGTTCTAAGTTGATGTCAGTCAACGATTTTAGAAGGTATATTGCAGTATAAAAAGAAAGAAGAAGAAAAAAAAGGAGCCAATTCAAAAACAGACCTAAGAAGACCAGTACAGATACGTATAACATCTAGATCCAAAATGTGCTTCCTCATATAAAATTCATCCAAATGCGGCATATCATTGGCCAGAGGGAGAAAGAAATATGATACCTGTTCTTCAAAGAGAAGTACGAAATGTAATGTACTATTATGCATAGAATGTTTTCCCCTTTTTCATACAAAAAATCAACCTTGAAAATGTTAAAAAAAAAAAAAAAATTCTTACAAATGTAAAAATAAATTTTGCTTCTTAACTTTATACTGCTTATTAGTTTGTTTATATATCAAAATTACATAATTTTAGGTAAAAATATTACATTTTTTAGAAAATAACAATTTCATGCATACAAACGCCCAGCGTCCTCAAATGAGGACAGCTTAAAACATACGGTTACAGTTCAAAAATTTCAAAATGCTTTTGAAATACTTTTAATTTATGCATTTCTACCCATATATATCAATTTCAAAGAAAAATTTCAAAAATTGTTAATTTGGGCGTTATTGGGTTAAAGTTTCGAAAACAAAAACGTGGGACAAAGTGTAACAGCACAAGATCTAAGAAAAGACAAAATATTGAGAATAAATGTATTTGAGGAACTTTTCTTTATAAAACCACTTTGGTCCGATTGCTCCACAAGTTTACAATGGACAATTCCAGCTTTTTTTTATAAAAAAACGAGAGAAATTATTTTATATTTATGAAGAATTTCTTTCTGATTCCAAATATTTAAACAAAAGTTCTGATAAAAAAACTTATTATTTAAATATTAAGAAAAGAAATTGCCTCAAAAACGAGCCAAAACCAATTCGATCAAAACACTCAGCAAAATCTGTGACGTCAATTTCTACAATTTCTATTGTTATCTTGAGGTTTCTGCCAAATAGTTCGCATTGAAATAGTTGGCGTTGGTAGACCATTGCCGCATTCCATACAGATTGGCGTGATTTGCGAGAAACTTGCAAAATTACTATTGTTATTTTTGTGAGAGCCGTTTAATTTATTTTATTGCTATTTTGAGGTGTACTCCATTTTATTCCGTGTGATATTTGTTAAGCTGCTTTGCAGGGTTCTTGAAGCTTAGGGGTAACTATACATGTCACGACCTTCAAGTTTCTTGATACCCAAATGTATCTCTAAGTGCCTGGTAAATATAGAAAATTAATCTTCGTATTGGCAAGAGAAAATTGCATTTCAATCATTCAAGAAAAAATTAATTATTTTACATTTTTATCAAATATGAGCATACATTAAATTCCAACAGTAATTAAAACCATACTTTTTTTTATAGACAGCGCGTTTCAGTATTAAATTATTTTAATGTGTACACTTTAAACTTTTTATCACATCCTTACGATAATTTTTTTTATTAACTACTTGAGACCTACCTTTTACTTAATAGTAAATAAAGCATTTAAGGAAGCGTTTTTAATGAATCAGTTATATGTCAAATATTATATTTTAATTTAATAGGAAGCGTTAATTTCTAAATCATTGAGAAACATATTAATTTCATTCTAACAACAAAGTGTATAGGATATGCAATTTACAAGCAATTTAGAAGCAATGTCTTGAATACTTATTTAAAAAAATTAAACTATGTTAATTGCTAAAATGTATGCGAAGTGGTATTTAATTTATTATATGCTAAAATTTGTTATTTTTAATTAGAAAACGAATCTAACTATAAAATAATAGTTTATAAATTCATATTTATATTTCATTTGTTACCTATTTCTTTTAAATGCTAACTTGCAAATGTAGTTTAAAAAATATATAGATACATATATTTTAGAGTAAAGAAATTTTTCTAAATTTAAAGATATATAACACGAATTTATTTTTAAATGAAAAATAAAAATTTCCACGAAATAAGAAATAACACAAATAATAACAAACCACAAACGAGAAGAGTTCAGAAAACACTCTAATTATAAAGTTTCATTATTTATCTTTCTTTGCAATTTTTCTTGGCAATTCAAAATATCTGCACTTTACTCCAATCAATTTATAAGTTTTTGCATCTTTCGTTTCAATTTAAGTTTCTGATTTTGTATGGCAATTTCCAAAGTGCAGGTTTCTAGAACACTGTTGGCTTTCCGCCAACGGTCAATTCTACAGAATTGAAACTCATATATTCGCATACTCGTTATAAAGGATGTTTTGGATTCATTTTAAAGATTGATTGTATTTGAAGCCATACAACTTCTGTGTTATCAATGTTTTTGACATTACGCAAATGTTACACTGTGCTACTTAAATATAAAAAATTTGAAAAAAGATATAAAAACATCATAGATGGAAAATATTCATTATCAATTACGTCTTGCTTCTTGTTACTGTTTTCCATGTATTTTTAAGAAATATTCAATGTAATTATAAAACATGTAGTGTGTTAGCGTTTCTTTTCTGAATTAATTGTAATTGCGATTATGATACACTATTTCTTACTGTTCAGTTTATATGAAATTGCATAAAAGAAACCAAACATTGCCATTTACCTATAACTCATAAATTTTAGGAAATATATTATTTAGCTGATGATACACATTTATTAAAATCATATATAAAATCTTTTCTTCAAAAATTTATACTTAACTACTAATAGAGAGAGAGAGAAAGAAGAAGAAAAAAAAAAAAAAAAAATATATATATATATATATATATATATATATATATATATATATATATATATATATATATATATATATATATATATATATATATATATATATATATATATATATATATATATATATTGAGTTATTTTAGTCAGGATTACGAATTTAATCAGAAATAAATCAAAATTGCTGTATAAAATCTATAAAACTTGTCAGTTATTATAATTGAACACTTGGACCAGTTTTCAAATATACATATATTGATTCATTAATATATTTGTTCATATCATAACATATAGAAAAATAACCACTGGACCGTTACTTATGTTCAATTTCACTTGGTGATCGACAATACATTTCAAAGTTCTTATTGAACTTACTATGTAATATAAAGTTCATTTAATCAAAAATTACATTAGGAATCAAAAATTACAACTGTCAAAAAAATTTAAAAATTGGCTATGTACAATATGAGGATACTTTAATAAAAATAATCCCTATTCTTGTATACTCATAATGTAAAATTTGCAATTTATAAATTGTTTTCTACGAATTTAACTCTCCCTTTTCCATTCAGAAAATTTAAAATTTTAATATTTTTAGTTCACTTTAATTATCAAATGTGAGGAGACTTTAAAACAACAGTTTTATTTTTATGTTACTACTGTTATCAAACTATAGAAAAAATCTAGTTCATAAATAAAAATGCAAAGTTTTTAATATTTATTCTCACAACTCAAATAGTATCGTTATTTTATTTTGCATCCATTTTGTTATACATTTTTTTTTATTATTTTTTTTTTATTATTTTTTTTTATTATTATTATTATTATTTGTAAAGTGAATTTTTCAAATTGAATGTTTTAAACATCATTTTTACTGTTTATTTTTTTATCTAACGCGTTATTATTAAAGAGTTTTCTTACTAAATACAAATGACACATATCCATATTTTAACATCTGCATTTATTTTAATTATATGCTAAGAAGAATAAAAACACAAATTTTTGGAATTGGGATATGTTATTTATAATAATAAATTATTGCTTAAAAAAAGTCACAAAAACGTCATAATCTCTTTGAATTTCGTATAATGTTTTCTCAAATTTGATCCACGTCTTTCATGATAGATACACATTGTTCTTAAGTGTTTTTACGATAAAACAACACCACTAAAGTTCATAACATTTCAAAAGCATTTAAAATTTAAATTTCTCCAGCCTTATAAATGATCTCTTAGCCTTACACTCGATACACTTAAAAAGTTATTAATAGGGATATAAAAATTATCTCTATTTTGTTTAGTTCTGAGGTGTATTAAGTGTACATTTTTCAAATATCCTACGATAATTGTTATTATTTGATTATATCTTCTAAATTATACCGATACTGAAATTAGTCTATCAATCTGCTATAAATTTATGATGTGTTTAACTTGAATAATCTTTAACTACATGATTTATTTTTTATTTAGTCATACTTATTCATTTCAGGATGTAAAACCTAGGAGCGGCCTTATTGTGGTCGCCATGTCTTCAGTAATACTAATACCACAAATTCTAAAAAATCTTCTATAAAAATGCTCTCAAACTTATTAAACAGTAGAATTACTCCTCACAATCAGAACAAATAAAATAAAACTCTTTTCATTTGTACCGACTCTCTCTCAGAATTCTTGGGAATAAATTCCACAATCAACGATCTACATACACTTGGAATACTTCGAAAAAAAGTTTTTGTAGCTACGTGTCAATTACAATATTGATAAAACTGAGGTAAAAAATAGAATAATATCTAAAGTCATTACCATGTCTAGTATCCATAACAATCCACTCATGTCCATTTAGTAATACGAAAATATCCTGACATTCATGTATCCCTGACACCACCATTAGATACAAAATGCAAACACTCTTATTGATTTCGAAACTAGATTAAAAAGGCTTCAATAATAGGTTGAACTCATTAGTATGTCGATTCATGATATTAAATCACGCAAAACAAATTTACCTTTTCAACTTAACGGAAAAGTTTGGAACTTTGAAAATATCACGTTTCGTCTTTTACTATAAATAGTTCTGCCAACTGCTTTATTCTTTTTTATATTTTATAAAAACGTTATATCTTTAAAACACATAGATACGGATAATTAGCGGATATTATTACACATTTTCGCTACAGACGCTGATAGCTTCTTGCACGCAAAGTTTAATTTTATGCACTTGCCTCGTAATACCACAGCATATTTACGTAATATCTTAAATAAAAACGTCTAATAATTATTTAAATATTGAAAAATGGTATACAACATAAAACACGAATTCAATTAAAATAACTTAAAACAAACTAAAAAGTTTTGTAACGGTAGTTTTTTCTAAATATTAAAATAGTAAATTTAAACAAACTTCTCAATAATTAACACCATTATTTTCAATCATATATGAGATCTGTTATGACAAAACTTACCTTTCCCAGTTATTTTTCCATTTGTTATTTATTTCTCGACTGTAACTTGGTTTAATAACTAACATAGCAACGAGACCTAAATTTTAATATAAGTTTGCATTCTACTCATGATTCCCAGTATAAACGGTAGCATACTTAAAGTTCGTTTTCTCGTCTAAGGACAAGTCCTTGAGATAATTAAAAATGTTGCGAAAATTAATTTTAGCTTATTAAAGAATGTACAATTTTAAAATTAATTTTCTGACCTAGCTTTGATCACCAGAGCTTTTAATCTGAGTAGTATCAGTTTCTTTGAATATGTGTTAATCAATTGCTATAATCTTGATTTCTATTCCTTGGAAATCAGGAAATAATTTTAGTAATTTAAAGCACTAATTTTTAATGTGAAACGTAAGGACGATTGAAAATTACATGAAATTATACCAATTCAAAAGTGATTGAAACGTGAAAGTAGGAATATGTGATACCTACCATATATGTAATTGAATCATCATAAACAGCATCAAAGTGTCTTAATGATATGATGTTTCATTAAAATATACTAAAAGCTAATTATATACTAAATAAATCAATAAATAAGTGAGGAAATTATTTCATATTAAAATAATGCTCAGTAACGAAACATTTTCAAGATAAATACTATTTTTCCCCTTATTAATCTAAAGGTTTTTGATTACATTATTATAACTGTAAACTTTAGTAATGTCTCTATTTAAATGTTATAAACACATCAGTATCGTAGGAATTATATTACAAATATATCAAGAAATATTATAATATCAAGAAATATCGTTTAATTACTAAGTACTACTTTATTTTTATATTAATATTTAAAAATTAATCATGGTTCTTGTTTATTTATACTTATGCATCACAACTAAAATACGAACGTTTTAGAAACCAAGGTTTAAGTTATCCGATATATTATTCTATGTTAAAATTGAGATAAGCTTTAATAATGAAACTGTACGAGCGATGAGCATACACAACATACAATAGAACTTTAATTACGAGCAATAATTAATATACAAATAATTTTACTTTAAACTCCTTAAGTGGGGGAAAGCAGTGAATGCGTTACATATGTATGCAGAAATATATCAATAAATTTAAACCGGTGCTTTCCGATTTCACAAAAATTTCTATACAATGGAAAATAAAAATAAGATATTTGTATTTTCACGTGCGATGCAATAACATAAATTCAATATATACCTACACTTTTAACTATATTAACTCATTCTGAATAAAGAAGTACGGATTTAAAAATTCACATATTAAAAATATTACTACTTAATAAAGCAAGATTTTGAAGCAACAATGCATAATACCTGTTACAAATACATACAATATCCTCAAAATTACAAAAACTCTTCATAAAAATAAAACTACAATCACCACACCATCAACAAAAAAATCAAAACAAAACTCACCCAAATATCTAAAGCACAAGAAACTTTCTCAATTCCGTATCAGTCCTCTGCCTCTTCCTTCAAAAATCCCACTTCCTTTCTCCATCAGTCAAACACAACCACCTCCCCATCAAAAACATTGACACTTCTCTCAAATATGCCAAGTTAGTACTCAACAAACTCAAATGCATAAACTTTTTAGCTTTCTCTTAACTAAGCTAGTTTGGAAGATAGGGGGTGCTAGGGTAGGCGTAAAGAACGTGCCTTTTTGTGTTCGATGTTGCGCCCCGACTGAGTTGGAAGGGAGGCTTGCCGGGTAGCTTGGGAGCAAGGGTTGGTCCATTATCGTTTGGGAATCGGAGGTGGGGGTGTAGGGAGGATGAGAGAGGGTGGCAGTGTGACTTTTTGATTTGAGATTTGGCGAGGAAGAGAGTCTGTCGGGTTTGATTTGTTTTTATTCATTTCATGGTGTCCTCTGAGAGTATTGCTGAAGGGAAGAGAGGAAAGATTAGCTTTTAGAGTTTCTTGAAAGTGGGAATATAAAGTGGAGGTTTTCTTGAGATGACTTTTTAGAAATAATGTGCTTATAAGAGTATTTATGTGTTTAAAAGTTTGAATTTTGATTGTAATTTTTTGTTGGTGATGTTGGTTTATGTTGAAGAATAAAATTTAACAGTTAAAGTGTTAGAGATTTCTGGAAATCATTTTAACATTTAATTATCTTTAAATCATGAAACAGTATTATAAAAAAACAGACGCTTAAGTGATCGATAGTTTAAAAAAAAAAGCATATGTTTCTCAATGTAACTGAAGTCTAATTTAACTGATTTTTTTTTAAATTTAAACTACATACAAAGGGCATTTTCAAAATTTTAAAATTAGGGAGAGGAAAGTGGAATAAGTACATTTTGTAACGGACTGTGTGTGAGGAAATGCGCATCCTAAGGAGCAAGAAAATGAGAGTTCTACTCTATTCGTAGGTAGAGAGTGCAAAGTGGCGTAGTAAGAGATCGTGGCAATGATGGTAATTAATAGCCAGATGATTAAAAAGTATGTGTTTACCTTTTTGACAGTAATGGGAGTGAAAAATTGGAATGCACCTCAACTGGAACGCTTTCAGATACTATCTAAACATGCCCTCTAACATCTCAACGAGTCTTTTGCGTTTGAACTTTCCGTTGCAAAATCTTCTTATTTCGACCCCTTCTATGAGGCTTTACATTTTTGCCAGATTTGTTAGAAAAAATTAGAAACATCCTGCATTTGGTTTTTAGGAATAACTGTTTTATCTAAGCTAAACATATAAAATAGTTTGTAATTGCTAATGCAATTGGCTTATTAATGTTGAAGGAGCGTTGAATTCTAAACTTCTATTTTAATACACGATACATTAAAAAAAAACATCAAAAAGAAACAAGTTGAAGTTTTCTATTAATTAAAAAGCTTATTAAATAACTTAAGCTGGTTTTTGATTTCATTAATAAACTGTCCATATCATTTTCTTCTAAACACTTTCATGACATTTTATTAATTTATTCACTTTAATATTCTTTAATAGGAAACTTCTATAATTATTCATGTTGATTACTCTATAGTAACTGGTATTAATATGACACAAGTTATTAAAAAAAATTACAAAGAAGAACTAGTTTTAAGCTAAACGCAAAATGTCTTAATTGAAAATTTGACTAAAAATAAAAGATCTTTAGATTACCTTCTATTCTTTTACTATCAAATCTAAGCATTTTTCGACTTAGCATGCAAAATTTAGACATCTAATAATTATATATATACATTTAAATATAGCACTCTTTAATGAATTTTATATAATTATGAAGTTATGACTTAACATACTTATAAAGTTATTAATTATCAAATTCTAAAGCAATTTCGTAATATCCCATTTTGAATATTTTAATTTTATTTTTTCTAATTTTATTTATTTTATTCAAACACATCAAATCTTATAACATCCAAACTTCTTATTAATTAAATATATCTCAGGACTTTTCATTCCACTCTTTCAGTGCATGGATCATTTTCCAATTATAATACTTTGTCTTATAAAAACAAGTTTCTGAGCAAATTACAAATTCGAAAGCTTCAAAATGTTTAAGCTGAAAATCCCCTTGTCTAAAGATATTTCATCAATGTTTATTATTAAAGCTTTTTGCTTTGCTACAAAAAAGCTTTTTGCTTTGTTACAAAAAAGGCTGTATTAATATTAATGAGTTATTTAATTAAATTAGTTGGAATTTGTATCGATGAAATATAACTTTAATCCAATACGTGTTTTGAAAAGCTTTTAGTCTCGGACATACGTTTAAAAGAAAATACATTCTTTCACTATATAAAAAAATAACTATGCAATATTTATTACTGCAGTTCAATTTTTAATTATCTTCAGCAATGAATAACTTCTTAATAAATATTCATAATTTTATTCACATACATAAGCATAAGCATTACATAAAGCATTGTCTAGACAAATTATCAATTTCTTTAAAGAGCTGGGTTTTTCCGTGGAAATATCAAATAGTAATTCAAGGTATTCCAAATAACATCTTTGATCATATTAACGTTTAAGAATAACTCTCAATTGTTAATAATTTATAAATTGAATAACATTTCTAAGGGTACACAACAAAATTTAATTGTGAACTAATACCAGGGTTAGTAAGGAATTGTTTTATGTAAGACAAAGAATGGTTACTTAAAATGGTTAGCCATTTAAGGCTTTTTATTATTTGAAATTATAATGCATTAACAAACATTAAATTAACAATTAAATTATAATTAATAACATTTGAATATTGTTTAGTTTGATTTTTATAATTTGTTTTTCATACTTTATAATAACTATACTAAGCATTATGAGATTTATGTTTTCGCGTGTTAAATATTTTCAATAAAATCTCTGATTTCATGCGTTTGTATGGAATATTCCTATTTTGGAGGGCATTGCGGGGTCCTAAGATATTTTTCAACGATATTTATTTTTTATGGTATTGGTTTGCACTTCCAATAGGAACTTCTGAACGTAGCGCAGAAACCAATTTCTCAAAATAAATCTATCCATCCAAATGTATAAGATTTTCTAGACGCTAACGGGACAATACTGTAAAGAAAACAAAATGTCAATGTGTGTCTTTAAAAAGGCCTTTTAAAAAAGTGGAATAAATTAGTTTTTATTTTTCATCTATTCACATAGATTATTCTAGAAAAAAATCCATTATTTAAACAACCATATATTGCGACTTACAAGAAGTCGAAACTCCTTTATTACAGTGTCATTCAAACCATAATCAGGTTAGCCATTCGTAATAGGTCGTCTATTGTAATTTTAGTTATTAGTTATCATTTTTGGAAAAAATTTTGATAAAATTTTTGGCACTTCTTATTAAATTGTACATTTCTACAAATTTCACTGATTTTTCATAACGTCTTTTCATATTTCAAATCATTAGTGAATTCTAAATCAAGCAAATTATTTGAATGTGATATTAAATGTTTACTTCTGGATAGGTTTTTGATTCAGTTTTAATATTAGAAATTATTAACCCTGCGGAACACGCGCTCTGAGAGATCTCCCTACTTACCACTTTGCAGCCCATCTTTTCCTGCCTTAGAAATAAAGAAATGTTTGCTACTTTCTCATTCAAGTGTTTTGGAATTCCTTAACCAATAACAAATAAAAAAAATATTATGTTTACGCTGTAAAATATTGCGTGTTCCAAAGTGATTTTTTGATTGCACGCACTCTAGTGTTAACTTATTTTAATTCAATAGAATAAAACCAGGATAATTAATGTCTAGCAAAGTGAGTATGCAATAAACTTCTTTGAAACATGAGACATACATGCCACTTTTCAGTTTTTATCTCTAACGTCTATGGTTACCACAAAAAATCATCAGAGTAATATTCAGGATATTCTAAGTGCGTGTATTTCATATAAAAAGACTGTTTGAACCTCTTTTGGGTTACCTATTGAATTTTTTTAAGATAAAAAGGCAAGTTTTATTTTCTATTAATTTACTATCGATAAATGTGCATGTCAATCTGCAATTTCATATGTTAGTTCTTCTAACGAGTTATGAGGTAAACTATAAAAAATTTATCCCTTGAGGGTTTAATTTTTCCCTTGAGGGTTTTAAATTTATCCCTTGAGGGTTATCTTTTCTCAGGCTACAAAGAGTCTGTTTGTCTTCTGATAGTTCATTTATATCGCCATCGTACTGATGATACATAAACAAATAGTCATAAAAAAACAGGTTAGCTACATGAGCTACTATGACGTTTAGATTTTAAAATTAAAACACAGTTCTCAGTTTTTGATGAAAGAATTGTGAAAAACTAAATATCAAGATGTTAAAATGCCCAACAATAAAATTTAGAGGGTTTTCTTTAAACTTAGAAAACAGGGGTGGCATTAAGTCACCCCAACTCATAAACTGTGATTGCGTTCTTCCTTTCACTCTTTTACTAAAAAACTTAATATTTTAAAACATGAATGGAAAGTTAGGATGTACATCTAGGGTGTATTATAACTATGCTCAATATTACCCATGATATTTAAGGAAGATATTACATAAAATCTGCAAAATGTGGTTCAATAGCGTGCAGTCATGAGTCTATTGGGCCCTATAAGGATTGAGATATGTGAAAGGGGCTGGAAGCTCAGCAATAGATATTTTCGTATCTTTACCTTTATAAAAAAAATGCAGTATGATTACCATGACCATGATTTGAGAAAAAAGTTTACAACAATTAATCTTAAATCCTAAATCTTTATATTTAATCCGAAGAGATCTTAAAATTTTCAATAAACTTTTTTAATTTAAAATATCTTATTTCAGTTTAATCATCTTCTTTCATTGCTAGGCTTTTACATTAGCTATAACTGTCGATCAGTCTAAGAAAAATACAAAGTAAACATTTTTAATCAAAGGTAGAAATTTACACAAGTCAAATTACTCTTAATAATTTTGGTTATATTTATTATTTCAAAAATATTATAAAATTCGTTAACTTACAATTTTATTTTTTCGTTCGTATACTCCATCCATATCTATAACAAATGTTCCTTTGCATGAAAAAATATTCACTAGCTATAACCGTCTATCTGTCTAAGAAAAATACAAAGTAAACAATTTTAGTCAAAGGTAGAAATTTATTCAAGTCAAATTACTCTTAATAATTTTTATTATTTATTACTTTTAAAATATTGTGGAATTTATTAACTTACGAGTTTATTTTTTCGTTCGTATATTCCATCCATGTCAAATGTCCCTTTGCATGAAAAAATCTTCACATGTCAATGTAAATTTAAATTTAGTTGTGGTTTCAAAATCAGTTTGACTTCTTTTCGAATACATGGCTTTTTATTTCCTACTTTCAATTTTGCTCAGATATTTTTTCCCGAAAGATTTCCCCAAAACTTTACAAAATTGATTCGGTAAATAAAGCTCCAATTGCTCCAAGCTATCAGAAAATGAGAAGAACAATCGAGTTCAATTCAATATTTTTAAAATGAAGGATTATTTAAAAAAAAGAAAAAAAAAAAAAAACTCCTGATTTATAATGATGTGAGGAAATTTTTTAAAGTAGTTCAAGAAATTTTCATAACGCCTTCTAGGAATGGTTTATATTCTCAATTTTAAAGCAAACCGAAAACTAACCGAAAAAAAGACACCACATTTCAAATTTATGTCAAGAAATACCCTAAAACTAATTTCTAGAAGTTTTTAGAGGATATTAAAAAGAAATGTTCCTTAATTTGAATCTTAGAAGAATATACGCTTTAATACGATTAAGTCCGTGCAGTTTAAAAGTTGTACAAATTTATTGATAGAAATAATTATATTAATAACTAGCTAAATACCCGTGCTTCGCTACGAAATTTTAACATGTGCAATATTTTAGCTAGATGTGAGGCCTCCTGCTGCGGAAATCTGTTATTCGTGTATAAGACCCAGGTTTTAGCGCTTCGCTCGCAGGAAGGTTCATCGCTACGCAAAATCGAGCTCGCTTCGTTAGCTGAAAAGTTCATGGACACATAAACACAGTCTTATTTCACTCGTTAAAAGGTTCATTGCTATGCAAGCATAGGCTCGCTTCGCTCTCTGAAAGGTTCATTGCTGCATAAGTATCTAATTGCTACGTAAAGACTTAATATTGGAAGCCTCTCCCTTGTCAAGAAAAAACAAAAATTCTCGTTAATACAATAACACAACACCCCTTTAGGATTATTTTAACACATGTTTGTGGAGTTAATTAATTAAAAAAAAAAATTTAAATGTTAAATTCTGTTTTTCAAAAATCCAATTAGAAGGCCACAACTATTTATGTTGAAAATGTCAAAGCTGTAGCCCTATTTGAAATCGTTTTGTAATATATATATATTAATTAATTAAAAAAAATAATTAATAACGAATAGAACAAAAATTTAAAATTCTGTTTTTCTAAAGTCCAATTAGAAGGCCAAAACTACTTATATTTAAAATTTTAGAGCTGTAACCATATTAGAAATCGTTTTGTAAAATATGTATTAATTAATCAATTAAAAAAATTAATTAAAAAAGAACTAATTAAAAGTTTAACATTCTGTTTGTGATGTAAACAATTAGAAGGCCAAAACTACTTATGTTGAAAATTTCAGAGCTGTAGCTCTATTAGTAATCGTTTTGTAAAATGTTTATTAATTAATTAAAAAAATTAATTAAAAAAGAACAAAATAATAATTTAAAATTCTGTTTTTTAAAAGTCTAATAAAAAGTCCAAAACTACTTATGTTGAAAATTTCAGAGCTGTAGCCCTATTAGTAATCGTTTTGTAAAATGTTTATTAATTAATTAAAAAAATTCATTAAAAAAGAACAAAATAAAAATTTAAAATTCTGTTTGTTAAAAGTACGATTAAAAGGTAAAAACTACTTATGTTGAAAATTTCAGAGCTGTAGCTCTATTAGTAATCGTTTTGTAAAATGTTTATTAATTAATTAAAAAAAATAATTAAAAAAGAACAAAATAAAAATTTTAAATTCTGTTTTTTAAAAGTACGATTAAAAGGACAAAACTACTTATGTTGAAAATTTCAGAGCTGTAGCCCTATTAGATATCGTTTTGTAGCATATTTATTAATTAATTAAAAAAGAACTAATTAATATTTTAACATTCTATTTATAATGCTTCCAATTAGAAGGCCAAAACTACTTATGCTGAAAATTTCAGAACTCTACTCTAATTTTAAATAGGTTTCTATAGATCCACAGAGCCACAAACAGACAGACACACAGCTTGTTTTAATATTATAGAAAATAAAAAATAACGAAAAATTAATAACCGATGCGTTTTTGTAAGTCAATTAAAATAAAAGCTAATTGGATATGAATACTATTTATTTATTTATTTATTTATTTATTTATTTATTTATTTATTTATTTATTTATTTATTTATTTATTTATTTATTTATTTATTTATTTATTTATTTATTTATTTATTTATTTATTTATTTATTTATTTATTTATTTATTTATTTATTTATTTATTTATTCATTTATTTGTTTGTTTGTTTGTTTTTTTGTTTGTTTGTTCACTTGTTTATTTATTTATTTATTTATTTATTTTGGAGTCTAAGTTTGAATTTAAATCCTACTCAAAAATAATTATGCTTTCTTTTTAACTGTTATTTTTATTATTTTTCTATGAATACCCGAACTGGTGGTTAACTTAAATTTTACTCTACACTACCTCTTTCAAAAAGTATATACTTATTCATTCTCAACACTCACACATATAATTCGATGTACTAATGTATTCACACACTAAGAGCCATTGAGTGACTATTAATAATTCATTATAAAAGAATTGAGTTCACATCACTCAGAAAGATTCAATCAAACTCTCGTTTATCATTTAGACTTTATTGGATTTTGTTAATGTCCCTTTTACAATTGACATATTCTTGGTGTCCATCACTAAGCAAATGGGCTTTCCCTATTAATTTGGAAAGTTAGCGATGACAAATTTGACACTTCCTAATCAGATCTTTATAGAAATTGGTCATTTAAAGAAATAAGCCTAATCCGAGAGATAGGATCCAGACATTTATAATTAATTATATCATATTTAAAATTTGAATTAGGGATGGTTTTTAAATCTAACATTAAAATAACAAAATCCTTCAATTTTGTGATGGACAATTTAAAAATGCATTTAGTAAATTGCTTTTGCGATCTTCAAAAAATATATTTATGATGGAAATAAAGCTACATTTTCCAATGTATTTTTATAGAAGTTTATCAATAAATTTCCACATAAAACAATTTACTAAGAGATTGATTTAAGAACTTGAACAAATAGTATTTTTTTTTTTTTTTTTTTTTTTTTTTTTTTATAAAATCGATTTTTTTCGTCTTTGAAGGATTATTTTAAAATTTATATTTGTTTTATTATGTATTTTGATCAAAGTGAACGACAAAATGTTATCATTTTGTTGTTAATTGCTATGCAATTACCATATACACAATAGCAAAATTTAAAAACAGTCAGTTTTTTGCTTATAATTTTTCAGTGGAGCACATTAGACGTGTAAACTTCATTTTAAAGAGCATCTATATTGCATCAAGGTAACAAATGAAAAAACATAGTCAAAATACAAAAGGAAGAATGTGAATAGATGTGAAAAAATGAATTACTATTTGTGTACATAAATAAGGCAAACAATATGAACGATATTTCTGTATGCTGAATAACACAGCATATATGAGCGAAAACGTCACTGCTGTTTGTATCAATATTGAGAAACACAGTTTATAGGTGACAAAGAAAATGAATTACCGAATACTTTAACTTTCAATTTTTCATTTTAGTGATATACGTCCTTACTATGACTTATATTTTAACTAATATTTTATCAAACAAAAGTAACAAACAAACAAAAATATATTACGGGTTTGGGATATTCTATCGAGATGATGAATCTAATGGATTTAAATAGCATGGTTCCAAGAAATTTTATAAATAACTTGATTTATAATTTATTAAAATTTAAAACACTGTTTAATATGTATGTGATTCTTTAAGACAAAATAAGCTGCATATATATTTAATAAATACCGTCCACGAATTACAATCTAAAAGTTATTAGGTATTGATGCTTTGCCTTTAAAAAACTATAGTTTGAATCCAAACAATGTGAAATAAAATAGTTATTTTTGCCAGTTTTTCCTAAACTAAGATGTTTCATGCTAACATTAATCCTCTATTTCCTTTTCGCCATTTAAAAGACAAACAATTCAAAATTTGGGGAACTTGGAATTCAAGCACTTTGCTTGGATTCTTAATCCAAATATTAAATAATATGGATTTACTATTGGACTTTTTAAAATTTGATTATGCTTTCAATGTATGTGATTTTTTAAGACAAAGTAAGCTGCATACATTTATTAAATACCGTCCACGAATTATTACGGTAACTGCATTTCTGCCCAACAATTAAAACGAAATATTTATCCAGTGTTCGTTTATTTTCTTTTTTCGCTTATTGGACCGTATGCTTCTGTAGTAAACATTCTATAAGTCGAAAAGATAGTTTTTAAAAAGAGATATGATCTTCCTTAATAACATTGTTCATTTTGCCACTGTATTTTTTTTTAAATAAATTTCATGAGTTTTGGTGGTAAATTACCCGTCCTAACCATAACAGGTGTTTTCAAGTGATGGATATTTCATTAAATCTACGGTTATTGATTATTATTCTCTACCCCCAAAAAATATCACTTGTTGCTTATATTAGCCTCTGAGAGTATAGATGATATAGATATAAGTAATATTACTAATGTATAATGTATTTGTCTATTCACAGCCTTATTCAGTAAGGTAATTTTTTATTTATTTTTTACTTTACGAATGCGTATGTTATATTAAATAAATAAATTATTTCCGAAATCCAAATAATAATCTCTATGGATTTTAAATCCAAAAATAGGAATTAATTATACTCTTAAAAACAACAAATAAGAAAACATTAAAAATAAGAAATGCTGAATAATTAAAAATAACGAAGATAATCTTCTTCAAAATAATAACAATCCAAATGAAGAAAAATTTGTAAATAAAACGAAAACAGATAGGAACTATCATTGTAAAAGTGTTTTAAGGTCAGAAGTCTTTTAAATTCTTTTTTAGAAGTAGATCAACACATGGCATTTATTCATGAAAGAAACATAACAAAAGCCAAAAATAATAAAACTTTTTACAGTAACCATGCTATTGGAAAGAAACTAAATTTCATGTGTAAAACGTTCTTGTCCTTGGAAGTGATAATATCTAATGGAATGTTAATTCACAAACGTCAAATTGTTGTTGTTGTTTTTTCATTTTTTTTTTTTTTTTTTTTAAATATTATTATTTATTTATTTTATTCGTCCTTTAGGCTTATTTGAGGGCCTTATCATATAATTTAATGACTAAAATCTTTACAAGGACACTACATTTAATTTCTCAAATCAATCCTTAAATCATCTTTGAAATTTAAATTAAAATTGGAAAATAAATGAACTATCCTAAATTTGGATTCATATGGCCGAATGGGCTAAAATAATTTCTGCATCTGTGGTAGTTATGTAAAGTTTTCAAATTATATAAGATTTCAGAATTTTTGACTTATAGATTCTGAGATATGGACCTATGAAAATAGTCAAAATTTAAAAATCTTTGCAATAGTTTGAAGTCTTCAAACTATTATTTATAAGTTATATTAGAAACATTTGGAGCTGGAGGCCTAAAAATTATAAAATCATCCGCTAATTTTTTTTTTTTTTTTTTTTTTTTTTTGTAAGTACTTTAAACGATGTTTTTAGAAATCACAAAAAAACTACATTTTAAATTTTAAAAACAAAAGACATAAACTGACTACTTACGTGCCAAATTTAATAATCGAACACCAATATATTCCTATGGAAATATTTCTTGTATGTGATATTCACTAAAATCTATTCGATAGTTTGCCAAAAAGGAGTTGCCACTAATCTAATATTTCTACGGAAAAAAAAATCTTTGAATTTTTTAGAATAAAGCAATAATCTATTTTGTATAATGTTATTAGTATGCTATATTAAATTTAAGTTCCGCTCCTTCCATTTGCTTCATTCCTGTTTCCATATTTGGAAGGAATATCAGTTCCAATTTACTTCTAAAATAGTATGTAGCGTAATTCTAAAATTTTCTGCTTCCATTATTTATTAAATACAAAATAAACTTCGTTAGAATACAACTTTGACTATTTTGAATAATCAACTTGTTCAGTTTTCTATCCTTTCATTTTCTTATTCATTTTGAATAAAATATGACTATTGTTGAAAGCAAAGAAAGCGAAGTGTTCAAGAAGAATATATATATAAAAAAAAAAAGATATTTAAGCATAAACGTTCATACCTACACCTATCTCACCACTTCAATGTTTATAGCAATTTTTTATTAATTTTCTTTTGTTTTTCTAGTGAAATCCTGTTTTATATACTTTCCAAAGCAGTAGGTTTCAAAGTGAATTATTTTTTTTAAACAGTTTTTTAAACTAATTTATGGTTTTGTCTGTTCAGGATGTAAAATGTTTTAAAATTTTGAACCAGTTATAATGAAAATGGAAAGCAATCATTTGAACGCGATCACAGAGGCTGAAATCCTTTTAATTAAGAAAGTCATCCATTCTAAAGAGACTACTAGATAAGAGCTCATCAATTATAACTTTTCAAAAAAAGATACCCTATTGTGCTTCAATATGAAGTTCAATTACATCACTGGAACAGTAACCAGGCCACATTGTCCCTTATCATTCTTTATTTATATGTATATATAGCGCAGGGAGATGATAAAAACGGGGATTTGATCAAATCCCTAAGGTAGATAATCAATTCCCGGAAGATGTTAAAATTACAACTCTGTTGGGTGATTTCCCTAAAGAAAGTTAGTGATTTGATCAAGTTCCTAAACTGTTTTTGTGAAAAGAGGAAAGAAACAAATCAGGACTTAAGAATTAGTTCTACCTAAGAATTTTAATTCCAAAAGAATTCCACTTTTCATCAAACCATTAAAAGATCACTTTACAAAGCTTTATTTGTAACAGAACCAAAAACAGATCTCCAATCTAGTAATACTTCAAGAGAGTTGCTTGAAAAACTTGTTACTGAAAAGGACTTGGATCTACTTCTTAATCAGCAGGACCATTACATTATTTATTTTAACACCAGAAGACTTACCAATAGCTTCCTTAGAAGATAACAACGACGCTTCAACTTCAAAAGATCTACCAGCATCTGAATAAATTGATTACAATGCTTCAACTTCAAATTATCTATCAATAATTAAATCAACCAACAATGTCACACGATCTACCGGCAGCTGATTTACTCACAAAAAAGGCTTTAAATTTAAAGGATCTACCAGAAATTGAATAAATTTCTTTATCGACAACAAGACAACTCGAGCCACTTAACATCTCTACTTGAACTCCTGCATATGACATTTGTAAAAATCCGGTGCACGCAATTTGTGGAAATACAGTAGGAATAGAAGGATATGGATCAAAAATTTTATGCCATTAATGCCAAAAAGAAGAGAGCATTAATGATCAAAGGGAAAATGCTGCAAAACACATGAAAAAATCAGCTGAAATCAGCAAAACACATGAAACTCGAGCCACTTAACATCTCTACTTGAACTCCTGCATATGACATTTGTAAAAATCCGGTGCACGCAATTTGTGGAAATACAGTAGGAATAGAAGGATATGGATCAAAAATTTTATGCCATTAATGCCAAAAAGAAGAGAGCATTAATGATCAAAGGGAAAATGCTGCAAAACACATGAAAAAATCAGCTGAAAAAACTAAAAAAGTTTCTTTGAAGAAATTTAAAGTCGTGTTAGTTGATTCCACAGTTTTGGTTAATGTACCTAAGGTAGGCAGAGGCCCATTAGATGAAAATAACATTGTGAGGATCGTATTAGATTTTTAAAAAAAATGATTTACACCAAATTGGAACCTCAAATGAAATTATAAAAGATTGGCTACATAAAAACGCTCTTCAAATAGCCACTACAACATTTAATGAAACAGTTCCACAAACTAAGTCTGGGTGAGAATGCAAGAAAATTATCCTTGTTTGGAGGTCAAGGATTTAAGAAGTGTTCATGTGAACAATCCAAAATACAATGTAAAACAAAAAGATGTGCCTGTAAAAAAAAGTAACGTACTTTTCAACTCGTGATGGCACAAATCAACAAAGTGTTTTAGTAAAAAAAAAAAAAATGAATGAAAATTATTATTTATTAATTACATTCACTAAAAATGTTTACAATTTCCCCAAAAATATATTTTTGTTTTAAAAAATATCCAAACAATATTGTTTCATCTTTTCACTAAAACAAGTTCAGGGATTTGATCAAATCACTTACTTTCGTTAGGGAAATCATCCCGCAGAGCTTTAATTTTAACATCTTCTGTGAATTGATCAACCCCTTAGGGATTTGATCAAATCTCGGTTTTTATCATCTCCCTGCGACATATGTCACGAAGAGTGTCCGAGTATATATGTATGTACTTACGTTTTTACAGAAAGCTACTGCTTTTTTCCAATTTAGTTGAAATTTTGCACACTTTAACTTCAACATGAGTAGAAAGCAGCAAGTTGTTTGAAAACATTTTTTAAAAAATCCCTCTTTTTTAACCCTTTAAGGGGTATGAGCATGAAATATACAGTTTTAATTCCGATCTTGATGAAATTTTCATACATTTTTCTTGGAATGACCCAAAAGTAAACACTCAAGATAAATCCAATGAAAATTTTCAACTCTTTCTCTTCGTAAAATAGGCCTGCAAGTGATTTATAACATTCTTAATGAGATTTATAACATTCGTAAAGAGATTTATAGAAGATCCCTCAACTCAATGAAAAATTACAACAACAATCCAAAATATTCAATATCTTCGAGTATATGATTCATACAAAGGAAAGTTAAAGGAATATTTGTATTGTAATATATATCGAAAACCTATATGTATAAAGAAAATGTCCAATATATTGATGCAATATATAGTTCCAAATATCTTCTTAGCTTACACCTCTCTAATTTCAATACAATAACATGAGAAAAAAAAACACCATGCTTTTTTAATGATTTAAACATAAATTGATGAAAAAAATAATTATATACTTCAGTTTCCAAACAAACGTTTTCTTCAAAAGCTATACATATATTTACAAAAATAAATGCATTTCTTTATGATATCAGTATATGAAAATTGAAAAATACATTTACGCTTTACTTGTCTGCTACAATGTCATTTTCTTGAAATCCTGTTTACTGACTTTACAGTAAGTAACTTATGAGTATTACACAAATCGATTCCATCAGAGCTCACATGTTTGAGAAGAAAACATCTAAACGAGTTTTCACTGCAGGGTGCAACCGTTTCTATTTCCGTTCTCTTGACAATTGTTATTTAAAGGATTGATTATTCTTTCTTGCAAAGAATATAAGACTTGTAAACTTAAAACAAGAGTTATAAATAAAAGACATATTTGAAATGAATATGCAAGTTCACAATATTCTTGAAATTTGTTATTTATTATTGAAAATTTATAAAATATTTTTTTATTATATTTTGGTGTTAAATAAATACGTTTTCAATAAAATACTGTAATGTATTAAGTTATGTGACTTTATTAACCAAAACAGAAAAAAATATAAGACTTATAAACTTGAAAAATGCAATCGTGTCTTAAATAAAAGATTTTTTTGAAATGAATATACAAGTTCACAATATTTTTGAAAGATTTTCTTATGGTAATTAGATTGTGGTGGTGTCAAATAATTTAACTTTGAAATAAAATACAGTAATGTATCAAGATATGTGACCTTATTAACCAATGCAGGAAAAAATATAAGACTTGCAAACTTAAAAAACTTCATAGATAGTCGTAAATAAAAGATATGTTTGAAATATAAGTAACCCATAGAACTGCATTCATTTGCAACAGCTTTAGTTAATGAAATATTCTAATAAGTCAACAACAGTGATGTACAACTCCGAACTGTTTTTTCAACCTCTAAAATTGTACAGAAAATAAAAGCAAAGGTTTTTTTCAATATTTTCTATGTTCTTTGTCCTTGTCATAGGACCCAAGAAGACGTGGCATAGTGGAATAATTCACTAAAAAGAGTGAATGAAAGTAAATAAACAAAATTGGTTAAATAACTAACCAATCTATATTTTTGACAGTTCGTGTAAAATGGAACAACTACATTTTTCACGATCCATGTTTGTAGATTTCAGCTTCCCTATTCCCAATTTTAATCTCATTTTTCTTAGTCATTACAACCGTACGACATAAAGATTGTTATCCATATTCTCATTTAATAAATGAGACATGATAATGTGGTAATTTATTCTTAAGTCATGTTTATTAACGAGGTATTTATTTGAAAAAATTAATGAATCGAAATGAATTTCAGTATATTTATATACTATAGGGCTTCTATCTCCAAGCATCCAACAATACCCGATGTCTCCTACATGCTATTTGATCACTTCGTTCAAATGTAATAATTACTATATCACTATAATCAGATTACATTAAATTTTTCTGACAAAAGTTCAAAAATGGCAGTTGTAGAATTTTTTCATCACCGATTATTCAATAAAGGATTACTTCTACACGACTTAAAAGAATCCTTTAATACTTACAAGCGAACCGTGAAAATAAAACTTTCTCAAAATTCTTTGGTCAAAAGAGAAGCCGGAAATGTTCGGATGGCATCTTATATTTAATAACATCGTGTTCGTTCCCTAGTGATGTATGAAAAAATATAGGTTATTTAAAAGAAAATCATACCTCATTGACGTTAAAGATTCCTTTAATATTGACAGACGAACTTTGAAAATAAAATTTCATCAAGTATTTTGAAACGAAATGGAAAATGTCCGGATGACATCTTATATTCAATCGCATTTTTCCCCTTTATTCATGTGTAAAAATATATTGGTTATTTAAATGAGTTTCACAGCTTCATGACTTAAAAGAACACTTTAATATTTACTGTCAAACCTTGAAAATAAAAGGTCAAAAATAGAAAATGGTTATTTCAATTTGATAATCTATAAAAATAATAAACTTTTATTATAATTAGTTAAAATATCTCAGACGTCATATTGATCCAACAGTTCAGACACTTGAACAGAATATAAAATTAGAACTTATTCTCAATTTTCTAGGTTCCATAAATAATAAGCTTATATTGTAATAATTATACTATCTGGATCCCAGCAACAACATGAATAAGGAACCAGCTAGTTGGTTGTAGCAGTGTGCTGAGGAAGAAGTAAACATTGTATACGTGATATGATGACTGACTCGGAAAACAAGACACACCAGCATTTGATTGAAGTAAAAATATATAATATTAATTGTATCATTAAGATATAAGAATGCATCAATCACAACGATTGTTTTATTTAGTAAATACCAAGTAACGTATCTAATCTTTAATGGATCTAAGACGCTATTTGTTTCTTAATAATGTATTCAGAATCTATAATCTATTTAAGTTATAGAAACGTTTGATAGAACAAATTTTACTTTGAAACCTTGGACGATAGCAGCTATCATGAAAAGTATATGGGATGAAAAAGTATTCGAAAACAGTTATTTCTTAGATTTGTCGGAATATTAAATTTTTAAATTTATATATTATTTATTCAAAGAAATTTTAATAAACCAAAATAATCTTACTTTAAACTATTCATAAGGGTTATTTTTCCCCTTTTTTCAACAGAAAATTTGGAATAACGATGAGAGAGAGAGCTTGACATGATTGAAGTTATTTTCTTGAATCTAAGATATTTCAATAAAGAAAATAAATTTTGCTCAAAACTTTCATGTATTGGGCTTTGTTTTAAAATTGGTCTACCTATAATTTCCAGCATTAAAAGGGATTGGGATAGGTTGATCGACAAAAAATAGTTTTCATGTAATCCATTCCTATTCATCTCTATCTAATTTAATTTTCCTAAACTTTTCTACCTGTAAGTTTCAGGATTAAAAGAGAGTGGAGGAAATGCGCTTTTGTACCTTTAATTAGATTTTGTGTCCATAACATTTATATCAAGCATCACACGTTTATCAATTCAGAAATGTTTTCAACTTTAGCTTCTTTTTATGCTAAACACAAGGTTATAAAAGAAATAGTTTTGGGCCAACTTCATTTCAATTGATCAATTAGTTTTCATGTTACTCAGTGTATTATTTTTAATGGACTAATGGACAGACATAAATTGAAGTGATTCTATAAGTGTTCCTTTTTGAACTCTGAGTTAAGGAATACTAAAACATAGTGATCAAATATTGGTCAATTTTCTAACCAACCGTTACTTTTCCCAAGTCTACTGTGTTATAATACCCATGTAATTTTTAAGTAAAGTGTTTTTAAGTTGTGTGTTAGGTGTTACTTTTCTCAATCAAAATTGTAAATTTCCAAATATTTTAATCGTCTAACTCGCCAAAATTTAATAAAATAAATATCGCCAAAAATACCAAGAATGTCGTCAAATTGCTTTTTTTTTTATAATGATAATGGTAAATTACACAAACCCATTTCAAATTTTAAAACAAGGACCATTATTAAAATGTAAATAAAAGTTGTGCTATCCTTTAACTCCTCTTGCTTCCAGTTCTTCATATATCTAGACACAATTGTATACTTTTGAAAAACACTCTTTTTCTTTACATGTAATAAAAGTAGCAATTAAAAGGTTTTTTTCGTTTTCAACAATTTTCAGAAGCTATTCCTTTGTGGAGCAGAAGTTTTTCTTAGTCCATAAAAAGAAAATTTCAAGTTAAAAAAACAACAAAATGCTTAATTTTCTTTACAAATTAAGTATAAATTATACTCAACTTTATAATTGGTGACTTAATAGTTTTAAGGATTTAATCAAGTACAACGTATATAACAGAGTTAGATCAATGAATCAACATTCAACCCAACTCAAGGAAATTTCAATTAATTAACAAATAATAAGAGGAGTGAGGTGGGTTTTTATATCAATCACGTAAAACTAGAATGAACTCTAAATATTTTTATTTTTTGTTAGTACTTACTACAGTATCATATATAACATATATCTAAAAGTAAGATAATAATAATTGAGAGAATACTCAAAGTGCAGTTCTAAAAGAAGACTTTTTATTCGTACTTTTAATATTTATATCTTTAATTACTTTGGTACATTCATAATATATATAGAATGAGTAGCTACAAATGTTTCATACAATATATATTTTAAACACTAAATTAAACCACCATAATTCTATTAGTTCACCATCTCTAAATTCCTCAGAAATGGTTATTGAAATGTTTAACAAATAAACTTACTGAATTATTTTATCCGATCAGAAATACAATGTAAAAGACTATCAAGGATGTGAATAGTTGAAACATAATCTATTACTAAATAAAAGTACTTTTTAAATAATTATGAGTGATTAGTATTGATATAGATTTTGAACAATTATTCTTAATACCACGATTAAAAATGTACAGTAAAATATACAATGAACGTAGAATGGAAGTAAAATTTATCAAAACCTGCAGAAAATGTTTTCAGTATAGATCGCTTTCCTAAATAAAATGCTACGTGGCCACATTTTCAATACAAAATAGAAAGTAAACATTGTGCATGTATCCTCTTTCAATAGGAAATCTAGAGAATCCCTATAGATTTGGGGAATATATTTCTTTCCGAATTCTTACAAAACTAAGCACCTTGTGTTAAGGTGGATACTTTCTTGCTGAGGTTGAATTTTGGTCTGCTTTTTTAAACGGCGAACACAGCCTTGCAATGCACTAAATTTTATAAAGGCAGATTTTGCGTGGGGAGTTTTATGGTTTATGGCATCTTAAAACCACATAGGACCTTTGAAAGTGCCCTCTTTCATGGATACTGTTAAGATTCCGTTATGTACGTTATGTAAGAAAAGGTTGCCTGTAAAATATAAAATGTATGTGGAAATATTCAACCGTGGAAGATGAACCGTGTCGAAATTATTTTTATCTGTATCCGGAATAAAAAAAATATTTGGAGTTTTTTCACTGTGGAAATTTATTTTAGCACCGAAACTCAAAGATAAATTTCATCTGTGTCAACTGAAATTTGGAGAAGTTTTTTGTATCTAAAATTTGAATTGAAATACATAGCAAATTACGTTTATAATGCTTTCATCTTGTATTGTAGTATAATGTTGCATTTTTATATGAAAGATCATCATATAATAGTTAATTTTCTCTATCAATCTAATAAAGCAACCTTAAGATAACCAATTGATACATTTGTATTGAAAGAAAACAAAGCTTTAAAGCATAACGATAGTTTGAGGTTGTTAAGCTAATCTTGCAAAAACTAACATTACATATTAAACTTAAATGAAAGAAATACACATACATTTAAAACCTTATGAAAAGAAAGCATTGCATACAGTATAAATAAATACTAATCAAGTTAAAAATCTAACATGAAATCTATACATCTAAAATTAATTCTTTGTTTAATCTCTTAAAGTTATTTGCATAGAGTTATAAAGAATTAAGTCTTAGTCAAATATTGGTATATTACTTAAACATTAAATAAAGTACTTATATTTTTATAAAATTATTCTTTTATTGTAACGTGTTTGCATACGCATGTAAACTTCTCATCTGGCAATTTAAATACAATTTATATATTACCTACAATAGTCTTTATTTACCTCATAACCTAAATTGAAATTCAACACATTTCTCCAAAACTTACAAAAAG
Source organism: Linyphia triangularis (assembly GCA_963978545.1). Taxonomy (NCBI): domain Eukaryota; kingdom Metazoa; phylum Arthropoda; class Arachnida; order Araneae; family Linyphiidae; genus Linyphia; species Linyphia triangularis. The sequence continues at coordinate 63,217,353 of OZ021727.1, read as the reverse complement.
AGTTTTACTTCTTAAAACAGAACTTTTCTCCTTAAATACAACAAAAAATAAAATAAACACATCAAAACTGAACTCAATTTCATCACCATTCCTTATCAAACCATCTCAACATATTTATTCCAAGAAAAGAAAGAAAAGTCAAGCCCGTTAAGACGCCGGAACTTTCTCAAAATAGACACCCCCAGCCCAAACAAGCCGGCTGGTGGGCAAAATGGCCAGACGTGTCTCACATACGAGATGAACACTTCAAGAAAAAATAAACCATGGCACCATAAACCAGGATAGAAAAGAAAGTGGACTGTTTGTGTAATCCTTACTGGAAATGGGGGAGTTGATGGGCTTGGGGTAAAGCCAAAAGCGCCTGGTTACCATTCAAATAAGTCAATATACTACTATCGCATCCTTTTCAACAAAGGGAACAGCTGCGCAGCCAGAATAGTCAGTTCCAGGTAGAACTAATAGAGAATTATAAAGAAAATATCCATGCTGGTGCTCTTCTACTTGTCATAAATTGTCGCTTAGATTTAGCACAGTTTTTCAGTTATATTTTATATTGCTTTTACAAGGAGGTAGGTTATTTCTAAAATGTTTCTTTGTTAGAATTTTTTCTTGTTTGTATGCGTTTGTATTTCTTTAATAAAATATTAATAATATTACATCTTATTAATATTAATAATAATCTTAATAATATTAAAAAAATAATTTAATTTGACTTTTAACTTCTAATACCACAGCAGTTAGCAGTTAAAATGCATGACATGACAATTTTTTGAAAAAGTAAAGGAATTAGTTTCGAATTTTCTCTATAGATGGCACTGTAACCTGAAATAATAATAATAATAATAATAATAATAATAATAATAATAATAATAATAATAATAATAATAATAATAATAATAATAATAATAATAATAATAATAATAATAATAATAATAATAATAATAATAATAATAATAATAATAAATAATAAAAATAAAAAATAAAAAAAAAAAAAAAGACTGGAAAATTCGATACAATCGTTTTCCCTCCGTCAATGATCTTTCGAATTAAAATCAGCACAATAATCGAATTTAAAAAAAAAAAAAATAATAATAATAATAATAATAATAATAATAATAATAAAAAAAATTTAGGACCAAGTAAATGATGTAAGAACTCAAAAGTAACATTTTCATCAAACTTAAAACAAATCACAGACAACAATTTTATTCTTAATATGTATAAACATTTTGGAAGAACGTTTTTGTGTTTGTGATCAGTAAGAGCGTTGTATTTCCTTTTAGAGTTTGTAGATGCTAAAAATATTCTGTGTTTTGAGCTTTTAGACTCAAAAATAAACTAAAGAACATTGGAGTTTTAATTTGTACAGTTGGTACTGAGATTCAGCTGGTTTGTATGCTCACCGACCTACTTTTACGCGCATTGATTGCGAATCAGGCAAGGACTTACAGTTTATAGTGGATTCGAACCATAACGAACAACTTCAAAGTTTATTTTTCTAGTTGTTTTATAATATATGTAGATTGATTTTCTTCGCTACATATGCAACTGATTGTATTAATGTTCAACTTAAAAACTGTTAGCCAAGAGTAGTTCTTGAGTTCAAGTGTATCTTAAATAAACTTATCTAGGTTTTTATTAATATTATAATTACAAATTAGCCTTTCTATGTAACACGTAAGAGGATGTGTGGATGAACCTAAATGTTACTTGAATAGGTTGACATACATGGAAAGAAATAGACTTTGATATAATCTCCTTACGTAATTCTTCCATCCAATGTAACTTCCTCAACTTTCGACTAATTTAATACACCTGATGGCTGTGTGGTTAGCGCTGTGGCTTCGCATGCCAAAGGTGCGGGATTCGAATCCCGGGATAGACATGGATATTAGTTGTGGTTCGGAATCCACGTTAAGCTGTAGATCCCAGTCTGATTAGCCTTTATTGTGCATAAGTATAGGTCGTTGAGCGCACAAATCAACCAACCAGCGATTCATTTAATCATATTTACGGGTTGCTCATGAGCTGTAATATTTGTACATTCGTAGTTATTTGAAAGTAATATAGGGAAAAAATCTGAGAGCTGACTATATTATGAATTAAAGTTATTGTCAGGAAAAAGAGTTGTTATTTTTATCAATTGTAACAGCATAATTTTAGTCTAAATTTAAAGTCTAAATACCAAAAACCATAGAAACGCAAATGTTTCATAATCATTTTATGAATAGTTAGTGATTCATGTATGAAGAAAATTACATACTTAAAGTTTAAAAAAAAACCATCGATTATTAAGTCTTAGATTAATTTGTCTTATAATGAAAGTGCCTTTTACTCATTTTTATAAACTCACACAATTTTAACACGAAGAGGTTTCATTCATTAAATGTAGCCGTAATTGTACAAACATGGTCATGATGTCACAGAAACGTCTATAAGCGCAACATTTCAGTGAAAGTTAATGGTACAATCCACTGGTTTATTAATAGATCTCTATAGCTAATCCTAAGTATATAAAATGGTTAAGTTTAGTAAATGGTAAATAAATTTGTTTATTTTGTGACTGTTTTTTATATTTCAAGAAATAATAATTTTAAAACAAGTCAATATATACTGAAGTTATTTGTTTCCAGAATCATTAAATATTTAATACTATATTTAAAAGAGAAAGCTTTGTTTCTGGGCTGTGTTTTATTTAAAATTTAACTACTTATTTTCAAAGTTACTACAGTCAACTCGCGATAACTCGAAGTTCAGGGGACTGGCTTAATTCTACGAGTTATCCGGAGGTTATTTTCTATTCAAGGCATATTCTTGGGACCTAATAAAAACTTCGAGATAAACGACTCAACTTATAAGATTTCGAGTAATCTCGAGTGGACTGTATATTAGTAAATTTAAATATAATTCCAGGAGTTTGCTTTATAAATTGTAAAAAACATACCACGAAATAATTTTTCAGATTTATTATTCAAATAACTTTATGATATATTAGAAAATAATTCACCAATTGCATACTTCGAGTTGCCTGGAAATCAAAACGCTTTTAAAATAACAAAATTCACTTAAAAAACTATAATGGTATTTAGAGCTAATAAATACAGTATTCTTGATACTGCAAAAAAGCTAGAATTCTAATAAAAAAAAAGCTTAAGATTTGTTTTTTTTTGGGGTTCGTTGTAGTTATTTTGGATGAAGAAATTTGAAAAATACTCGAAAGAATATAGAAAAAAAAAGATTCTTTCATATAATTCTTCATCTGGAACTATTTCTAATAACTTTCTTTTTTACTAAAAGTATAAAGAGGACCAGTAAGAATTATAGAGCAGATAAATTTAGAAGTTGGTCTTAAAATAAAAAAGGTGTCGAGTTTACTTTTAAGTTTCTTTGACCAGAAAACTTCACTGAAAAACATTAAAACTCCTGAGAGGAAGATTATAGCAATAAAAAAATACAACAGTCAAAAGATATGATTGAAGTGACTAAAAAGTATACTTTCCAGTTACAGTAAATACAATGGTTAAAATGTAAAGTTTAAAAAAAAAGAGGCGAAATTTTATTTTAAAGAACTGTAAGAATTGCAATGTTCAAATTCCGTGTATCAAATAGATACACATTATTAATTTAATTTTTAGATATGTTACGGAAAAGTAAATTTATAATTGCTAACATTTAATTTTCTTGTTTTTCTTTTTTGTTTGTTTTTTTAAACTAGAATTACATAGCATTATTTAAACTTGTCTAAAAATGGAGTAGATTATAGGACTAAATATATTATAGGAATTAATTATTAAAATTATTTGAATAATTTTCCATAGAATGATATTTATTCAACTGAAATGTGTGAAAAATAAATATTAAAGTTTTTCAATTAATCAAAATCAAACACATAAATGATGCATTCCAGTTGAAAATTATTACTTTAGTATGCACTCAGAATTTTTTTGAAATAATTGAATGAATAAAATTGTAGAAATAAAAATAGTTGTACAAATTTATAAAATTTAATCTCATTAAAATTGTAAATGATATATTTTTATTAAAAGTTCTTATTTTAAAAATGTGTTCCTTATTAGTATTTGATTTTAAGTTGATTAAAAATGTCTTCAGTGTTGCTCCGTTCATTATAATTATACAGTGGCGACATCTCTTATGTAAATATTCAATCACTCACTCAATGCACAAAAAAACTAAAATTCAACTTCTCGTAATTGAATTCATAAACAGAGCTAGAAGTGCGCATGGGCGCCCTCAGGAGGGTGCAAGAAGGTGTACTTGCACCCCCCTGGCTTTTGAAAAAAATTTAAAAATGAGGGAAAAGATGTAAATTCTAAGATAAAAAAAAACACATAGGCCATTTATACTCTTATGTTACAATGAGCATTTTTTTCTATTAATTTAGTCTTTTGTTTCTTTCCTACGTTGTTTTTTATAGCTACTTGCGTGACGATTTTCTGGCGCTTGTTGTCTATGATTATTAGAGGCTAATGGTTTGAAGTACTTATTCCTTTTATTGTATAATCGTTTCCTGTGTAGCTCTCAAAATTCTAGAGAACTGTTTTATTTTTTAAGACATCATATATACTATCTTGAAATCTATTTTTAAAAATCAATTGAACATATTCCAATACTGCTTTCGCGTTTCATTTTGAATCTTTTTTTTTTTTTTTTTTTTTTTTTTTTTTTTTTTTTTTTAAGATATAAAATGTTACTCTTCTGTATTTTCGCATCATCGAGTTCCTCTATTCTAAACACTGTATCTTGAATACCATGAGATCTAGATGATAAAAAAATCGTTAAAAATATATATTTTAATATTTTCACTATATATATATATATATTTTTTTTTAAACCCTCTCTCTCTCTTTCTTCAACAAGGTTGCGCTTTCAAAAATATATACCACGAATTTTAACTATTCTCAAAGAGTATCATTTATAATGTATAATTATTAATTAACGTTTCTAAAAAAATTTATGATTTTGATAAAAATCTAGTTTTGCACCCCCTTGCAAATATTCCTGGGGACGCCCATGGAAATGTGGATAGATGCGGCTGTGACGCGTCCTCCACTTTTCAAGAAAATACCCATGCGTCCCCCCTCCCCCCCACTTCTAAAATTACTCAATCCGTATAAAAACTACTAAATAAAAATAACATTAACCTTTAAATGTAGTGACACTGTGAAAGTGTGATTTAAAGTTTTTAAATGTTTAAAAAAAACTATTTATGGTATAATATATACATATCAAACGATTATAAAAATGTATTACACCATTTTGCATAAATATATAAGTATTTGGACAAGTACTGTTATACTTGGTCAACTTTTATCTTTGAGAAACTTCATTTTAAGTTAAATTTCTATTCTCGTTTCATATAAAGACAAGCTATTTTTTTTAAAGCATTAGGGTTCTGTATTATTTTAATTTCATGAAAGTAAGCACATTTAGAAGCACTATTTAAATCAACAAAAACAGTTATGTTTATAATGTTGGATTATTACTTCACCTAATCTCTTACTTCCAACTAAAAAACTAAGTCGCAGAATATTCCTTAAAATAACAATACATTTTAAACCCTTGTTCAATGTTAGTGTTAGGAAGCATAAATTATTTCCTTACTGGTTAATATTTTTATTATAAAATACAAAAATTATAAAAATTATCGTTAGGGTGAGGGAATGCACTTGTCAACAATTTTTGGGCATCCCCCCCCCCCTCCTCCACCTTTTTTTACGTATTTCTACCACTGTTCATAAATTAATTTATCAGAACAAATTTAAGCTAACATCAAGATTATGCACTAACCTTTCATGTGAGTATATTGACCCAATTAAAATTTAGTATCCTTTTCCAATAGTCAAAACAGAAGGGAGTAAAATTATAAAAATAACCAACACACTTCACTTGTACTAATAAAGTGTCAGGAAAATAAATATTAAGCTTCAATTTAGGTGTACGTTAAGTAAATAAGTACAAGAGGCGATGATATTAAACATTAAATCCAGAGATGATATTAAAATTACTGAATTGAATAAGAAAACTAGCATAAAATGCCTCTATTAATTTAGGTTTTAAACGCTAAAGTATATATGTTTGAATAGTTATATATTTGATTCTTTCTTAACTTTCCACTCAAATGCTTTACAAGCAAGAGTAGTTGAAGTTTACCTATTAGAATTTTTATTTTTATCGCAATAAAACCTTTAAATCCTCTAATCTATATTCTGTGTTTTTTTTCCTTACTATTACCGTTGAGCAATAATGTATCTATGAGTCGAAGTTCATCCTATAGAATTTGTTTGAATGCTTATCATTAGTTAGTAAACCAGATATTTGTGAAAAGACAAATGGTGTTAGTGAAATGTATAGTAGGGGATTAACCTTGTATAACTTAGTTCTACTATCTTTTTGCGTGAGATAGGAAATTCTGTAGCATACTTCCGGATTTAATGTGAATTCTCAATAGAATATTCCCCTGTACCTTTTAATTTTACTACACCAATGGAAATCACTAGCATGAAATAATTTTAGGAATTCCAGAGAACTTAAAATATAAGTTCATCAAAATTTGTAATAACAATATTTGTATAATTTTTGTATTCAAGTCAAAATTTTTAATTGCACTTGTAAGCTTTTCTCCCAACAATAACTACATGGTCATTGCAAGAGGAACTATTTGGATAGGATGCAAAGTGGCTAAAGGTTTTGTTTAAACCGTGAGATTTTAAAACTGATAATTGGATTTTATTTTGAAGTATTAATAGCAATATGTTATTTTTCCAATTAAAACGATTAATTTAAAACTCATATGTATTTTCTCCAATGAATTTTACCATGTTTTTCCATTTCCCTTACATAAGTATGTTCTAATCTAACAAAAAGTTTTTTCTCGGCCTAGTAATTATTATTGTTAAGGAATTGTCCTGTATATAATTGTAAATAGTGTACGTATTCATTTTAAAGTTCCATTTTATTAAATGTATTTGCGAACAACGATACTATAGGCTTAAAAAAGTTCGCAACACTCGAGTTAATCGAAAAATTCGAGATTTTTACCATCACGTTCTAATCGACAAAACCCTTTGCTCTGGACTGTTTGGGCGATTATGTAAACATTGCCAATGCCCTGAGTTCAAGATAATTGAACTTTGAACACTGTACTGAGAATAGCTCAGCGCTTGAGGTGGAGTTCTTCGTTACATCCGAAGCTGCACGTACTGAAGCTTTTGTGAAAGCTTGATAGCGAGTTTAATGTTGATTGGAGAGGTTTTGTGAGCTTTTGAAACGAAGAATAAATTCTAATTTTTACTTTGTAAAAACTGTATCATCAATTCCTCAGAGAGAATTCTTAACATTATGTTACTTAAATTAAGGAATATTTGGATTAGATGTTGTTCAATTGCCAATAAAGCTATTTTTTGGAGGAAAAGTCTAACTTCCTCATTAGCCATATTTTGCAAAGATAGTATAATTTATATCCACCTGGTCATACTCCCATCCATCAGATATAAGAAACTTTAGCTTCCATAAGTCTGAATACACTGCACTGATTTTAAGGAAAATCGAAAATTAGTACTAATCTACGGGTACGGGTCATTTGAGTCGTAAAAAAAATTCAGGTTTATGCAAGATCTGGAAGCTCAAAAATCAAGATTTTTTCTTCTCTTAAGAGAGTACAAATTAATAGTATAGTTTCCATGACAATGTTTAACAAATCAATGTACAATAATAAACTTGAATTCCAAATTTTAAACATTTTTTATTTTTTATTTTTCTTTAGAAATTGATAAGAATCAACTCATTTTTTTTTATTCATATTTTATTTTGATTATTGAATATAACTGGAAAATATTTCGTTTTGACTTTACCATTAAAACCTTTACAATTACCAATATGATGTATTGTTTACACGAGTATTATAATTGCAAAAAATAGCTATATACATTTCTAATGTTTTTGAAGAAAATACTAAAAACGTTTTCTTTCACTATTGAAATCATTAAATCCTAAATTAGTTAAATTTGATCTATAGACTTGGTTATTTATAAGCTAAAGTGAATTAGAACCTATTCTTGGATATCAAAAAGCTTTCATCGTATTTCTGATCTCACCTAGAGGCTGACTAAATAATGTGAGTGTTTGAGTGCTCTGACAAAACTAGAATGTTTCATAGTTGTTGTGAAAGAATTTAGACATTATTTAATATTTTCTTTAGTCATTCATTGAATTTTATCTATACACTGCAAGTGTTACTTCCTGCAAGATTCTGGATATTTCTGGGTTTAATAAACAATTTTTCAAGTATGTTGCTGTATGATAATTTTAATAATTTAATTTGGATTTTTAATGATCTAGTTATAATTTTAATACTTTTACTGATTTTCCAATTGAGCGGCTCATATTTAGTTCAAAAATGTGGATTCCAGTATTTACGAGTGATTCGAATCTTTGTTACTTTTCTTATTTATATTTAAGAGATTAACCATTTCGTCCTGGAAGGGCATACACATTCCAGTTCTTGTGGGATATAGTGTTCCAAGCATATTAAATAGAGGGACAATATATCTCATGAGTGATCAAACTATTACAAAACTATGTATTTATTATCGTATCTCAGACGATTGGGACAGATAGTCCCAGTTGACTATACAATTGCGATTATTATCACAGTCGGCTATACTATTGGAATATATTCTCCCATTTGACTATACGATTGGGACATATTGTCCCAGTTGAATATACTATTGGGATATATTGTCCCAGTTGACTATACGATTGGGATGTATTTTTTCTTTTGACTATATGATTGGAATATATCGCCCCAGTTGATTATGCGATTGGCATATATTGTCTCAGATGACTATACTATTGGAATTTATTACCCCCAAGTACTTTCAAAGAAATGGGAAAAACTTTAAACTCATAGCACACTTCTTTCAGCATATCAATACTAAATTAAACTACTTTTCATAGTTCAAATTTAATCACAAAAAAGTAGGGCCGAAAGAGTTTAATAAATATCATTTCTGTATCAAAATCATTCGATGCACACAAAATATTCCTACAAAAGAAAAAAAAATATTTTATACTTGTACAGAAAAACATTTATTGTTAATTGATGTATTTAACCCAATAGACAATGCAAGAATATATGGAATATTCAAACATTATGCTTTAAGCAAATGCAAATTTTTAAACAAATAACATACATTTTCCTGATTAACAACTATCAAGATTTTGTGAAAAGGATAACCTAACCTCTACTTTTCATGACAGTACAACAACTAAGGATACATTAAATAACGAGAATAAATTAAAACTCAACTTATTTAAGTAATATATGTTTTATTATTTGTTAATGAAAGATAAATAATTTATGATACATTTTCTAATATGTTTTAAAAAATACAAATAAACCCATTTGATACATACGTTCCCCAACAATATCCCAAAAAAATACTGTATTCGAAAAAACAATCATCGTATGTCAATTACTTTCATAAACTTTCAGAAAACATAAAAAGGATTTTTCGAACATGGGGGTGGAGGATGAATAAGCATACATGTTTTTGGCCGACCAAACGGTATAGTGATTAGCGTGCTAGCTTCTAGACAGCGAGGTTGCGGGTTCGAGTCCCGTGTTAGGCATGAGTGTTTGTACATGTATGTTGGCTTGTCTAATGACTAATGTTTCGGCGCATTATAGCCTCGTGTTGCTGACGGCGCCAGATAATCTGAATACAACCAACCAATACATGTTTTTGTAAATGTTGAAATTTTAAAGGTATAGTACCCAAAAAAAAAAACAGAACGATGGCTATATCTTTTGTTCTAATTGTTGAAATAACAAACAAAAGGTACCGTTGTAAATCGTGAAAGGTTTTTAATAATTGTATGTAGTTTTTTTTATCATGAGGGGTCATCTACATATTAAAACAGAACCAAACTTTAAAAAGTTCAATGGCAACCTCATAATATTATTCCATATTTGGATTCAGCATTAAAAAGGAATGCGAAATACAGAAATTCGTAATTTTCTAATGAACGGTTTGTAATTAAAAGGATTAAAAGAAAATGATAAACTAATGTTAAATAAAAAAGTTGGTTTTTTGGCCATAAATACTTAAATAATTAATATATTTCAGTAATTTTTTTTCAAAAGGTAGTTTGTAAATGGCCAAACATAAATAGCAATCAGCTTTTCAATCAATTTCTTTTTTAATAATTAATTATTAATTAATAAAGCAATTAATTTTTTTTAATAGAAACATATATTTTTTTTTGCTTTTATTAGATTTACCATGTTCTAAAACCCCCCCCCATAATTTTTTTCTTTCCATTTTGACTATTAGTTCTCGATTTTTTAGAGAAAATGTAAAAAACGCTCACTTTAAGGGACCGTATAGTAGACGACTTTTGAAAACTATCAAAGATTAATTCAAGGTAAACTAGAGGTGTGGAAAATCGCATAACGTTCAATTATCCTATAACCAATAGTTTAAAAAACTAAGAAACACGCTTTAATAAGAAAGTGAACTAAAAAGTAGAAGATAATTTTAAATAAGTTTGAAATAAGAATAGAGTGATTAACAAGAAATATTTATTTTATCGTAAAGAAGCATGGGGTGCTTGATGTCAATTTTTGTAAATATTTAATGACAGATATTGATAAAAGTAGAGCCATTATGAAAATATCTTAAAAAGCACCCCACGCTTTTTTACGATAAAATAAATATTTCTTGTTAAACACTCTATTCTTATTTCAAACTTATTTAAAATTATCTTCTACTTTTTAGTTCACTTTTCTATTAAAGTGTGTTTCTTAGTTTTTTTATCTATTGATTATTTTCTACTTTTTAGTTTGATTTTCTATTAAAGCGTGTTTTTTAGTTTTTTAAATTATTAATTATTTTTTCTGTAAACTATCAAATTTTTTTTTAATTTCTTTCTTAAATTACATTTATTTAAAACAACATTTTTTAAGCAATTTCAATAAGTTATCCTTTAAAAATTTTACTGAATCATGTGACTTTTTCATTTTATAAATAATTTCAACGATCTAGTTACATTTATGTTTATAGTGAAATATTTCTGTAAAATATTCATGCTTTGCTAAATACTGTTTACTAATGCCTACATTTAATATTTATTAATTTTCTAATTATCAGTAGTATTCGTTATATTTCTGCAATTACAGTTTTCGATATTTTATTTATTTCGTGTGAAGAATGCACATCTTTAATGTTGTAAATAAATTATGTTACTTTTGCGAGTACTTGCTATTTTTGTATTAATCTTAAACATGACACTATAAATCCAAGTACTTTCTATGCAATTTTAGACTAATACTTGTATTTTTTAATCTTCGTGAAACGCGCCACATTAACCGTTCGATTTCTCCCGCTGTGAATAACCTTAAAAATACCTTTCGTTTTATGGAAATTCTCCCTGAAGATCGGTCAAAAAATGGTCGAAATATTTTCGCTCATAAGTGACGTGTTTTTCAACATAATGCATTGAAATTTGGTATGTAGGGAAAATGATGTATTCTGAATCGAATGAAATGATAAAAAATAAGGGTTCGTATTGAAATTTTCGAAGATAGCGTTACTTTTACTTAGTATACGGTCCCTCAAGAAAAAAAAATTGCATCAGATATATAGAAAATCGTAAGCAAAACATTTTGGTGCAAACCGTAAGATTCTACGATAATTAGAACCGAAGATATAGCCATCGTTCTCTTTTTTTGGGGGGGGGGGGGTACTGTACATACAATGATTTTGCTTTTAAATAGGGAAATGTTTCCCAGCCATGAAAATTATTTTAAAAATTTAATGCGCAAGATGCATTTAAATATATTTACAAAAATAAAACAGAAATTAAAGAGCAACTATTTTTTTTATTTTATTTCCTTTATTTTCAATGTCTACAATAAGCATGGTCTTGTATACAAATTCCCACCATTCTTCGTGGTATAATTATTATTTATAAGGTAAAATATTTAAGATAAGATTGCATACTACTTCTAGATTTTTGCATGGAAGAGATACCACCATGATTTTCTTTCCATCCATTATTATTTACATAAAATACTAAAGTTTACTACTGACTGGATAGAGCCAGTAATGTATTAATCTACAACTAAAAACTAAATAACTTTGATCTGCTAGATATAAATTAATAAAGGGATATAAAATCATTTTTATTCATTTCTTAAGGAATGTTTAAAAGAATGATACAGTTTATTTATTTTTCTACTTACCATACAATAAATGCGTACATTTTAGACTTACATTTTCAGCAAAATAAGTTAAGCAAAATGCATTCAAAAGTTTATTTGACTATCAATCACGTTCATTTTTAAATTATGGTGTTCACTAAAAATATCGAAAAAAATATTCTTGCTTATCACAGATGGTCAGAGTCACCTTCTTTTTTTTCAAATAAAAAAAAAATCCTTAGTGTCTCCAGTGTATTAAAAAATGCGTTCTTAAGATTTTACTCGGCACTAAGGAGGAACCGTTTCTATATTAATAGCGACACATCCTTCAATTTCTATAAAAACTAGTAGAAATAAATTCATTTCTATGTTTAGATTTAACCATAGTAAGCATTATAATAATATCGATAGAGAAAACGTTACAAATGCAAATTTTGGGGGAAATTTGTGTTAGTGTAAGTATCTGTAATTTGATGATAAGCAATTCTTTATACTGCTTTACGAATGAATTAAATTCGCAGAAGCTACAAAAGTGTATTTTATGAAAAAGAGAAAAAAAATTAGGTTTACCATTACTGAAACCAAAATTTCATTTAAGCCTTGGAGAGAGTGGTCATTATAGCACAGCCGTATTGGTCAATGTCGATAAGAAAGGTTCTGAGAAGATTGGCCAGTCAATGCCAAATACCGAGCACCGTTCCAAACTACACAATTGTTTTAAAAGTAAACATGTCAAAACCATCACAAACACTTTTTTACCCCCATCGTCCTTTGTTATAACACTATATTTAAATTTTAAAACTCTGCATCAAGTTTTCAAAACTTCCAGCATATTTTAACTACCACTGGGTGGGATTTCCAAAGATCCGTAGCAACGGCCAGTCAACAACAGTCCACATCGGGTTGTTTGGTTGTTTTCAGATTATCTGGCGCCGTCAGCAACACGAGGGCTATAATGCGCCGAAACATTCGTCATTTGACAAGCCAACATGCATTTATATACACCCATGCTTTACACGGAACTCGAAAACGCAACCTCGTGGTCTAGAACCACTATACCGTTTAATCGGCTATTGGCCAGCGTATTTGATTTGTGCTACTGGTGTATAAGCATTATAAATTCAAACTGTAAAACTGCAGGGTTTCTAAATCAAATGCCTCTAATTTCAACAATTAATTTTAAAAAATCTATTCGAGAAATGTTTGCGATATTAGACAAAATTGACTGCTGAATTCGTAGATTTTGGATGCAATTTTTAATTTTTGACCCAGAGTAGTCCAGACCTTGATTTCGGATGTGAAAGCCCAATAGTATGACCACCAAGATCCCCATACTTCATTCCACTTGATTTTTTTTTCTTTTGTGGCTATGTCAAAGACAAAGTTTATTCAAAGAACATCCGTGATGACTTAGACCTTTGTGTCTTAATAGCCCTCTGTCATTGCTATTGGGACTATGGAAATGCTACAAAGACATTACTGATACTGGACTACCAGTTGGATATCCTCAAGGCTAGTAAGGGAGCCCAAGTAAAGGTGTACTGATTTTTTTTTTTTTTTTTTTTAAATTCTGTTATCTGATTTTAGATTTTCTTGTGTTTTTTAACTTTCTGTTAAGTGTAGCATTTTTCCAAATTAGGGACATTCGATTAAGATACCCTGTACTTTAATTGAACTAAACCTAATGTATCGTAAGAAATGTATGCAGAATTACGAAATCTACAATTTTTTAAGAACTATATTTGTACCCACAAAATAGGGAACATGTGTACTTAAAAGTAGTTAAGAAATAAAAATGCATAAGTACATTAAATTAAAGGTTTGATGAGTTTAAATAACGATACGCTTATTTAAATACTATTACAATATACAGGGTGATACAAAAAGTAAAATACATTTAAAAAAATGATGATTGACAAATTACAAACAGTAAGACGATGTGGTTTTTAAGAAAATGCTTTGACAAAAAAAATGGGTATTTTCTAGGCAAAGAAACTAATATTTGGTTTTTTCATCAAAAGATTGTGTTGTAAGTATCTTTTTGTGTTATTTAAGTAGGCTGTAGCTATTATACATTGATACATTTTTTAAACTACAACATGTTAATAAATAAAATTTTAAAAAATTTAATACATTTTGTGGGGAAAAAACTTATTTTTTCTGAGCATCTTTATAAAAATCGTATCGTCCTACTCTAAAATTATCGCAATTTTTTCTTTTTCACATTTCCTGACGCCCCGTACTACACAATTTATTGAAAATATTTTTGAAATTTCATGGACCTGTTCCAATAGTTGAGTGACTTTGAACTTCAATGCATCATTACTCCTTCAGTTGTTTATTGGTTTGATTTCTCCAACATCGTTTTCAACATTCTTCTTTTTACTCAAACCTATATCTAAATCCCCATCTTCATCATACAGATCGTACATCCGTCCTCTCAAGCGATAGATGAGGTACATGGTGAGCACAGACAAGGCTGAAAATCCTGCAGACATCCCGTGCAGAATATTACTGAATTTGTCGGTGTCGTAGAACCAGCAATTCCCCGTTTCTTCGCAACTTGCCTCCCATACTAGGCATACAGAATCGACCATAGCTCCAAATATTATGAGGTAGGGTACAAAACCTGTTATGATACAAAAGATAATACAATGCGTTCTTAATGCAAAAGAATTTGCTAACGTATAAAATAAACATAAGTACTCTTATTATACAGAGCTATTCCAGTGAAGAACGCGCGTCACTGCTTCAGACGCTCAGGCCACTCTATGCGATACATGCAATCATATGAAGCTTATAATACTGAGCTACAATTGTGGCCAACCTGGGCGTTTTTATTGTGGTGCGAGCTTGCCATTGGAGTGACTTTGTATAATAAGAACCTATCGTATAAAGAACATATACAATGTATAAAGGAACATAAGCCAAATGAACGTAAGTTAAACGCCTTCCTTTTTTTATTATTTAGAATTTATTTAAAATATTATTCATTTTTACGTTCATTTTGCCATTTTAATTTCTTGATAATAGTCGTCATTGCGTTTATTAGTTGAAGTAATAAAGTTTATTTTAGAGTTGACTTTTATAAAAAAAAAAAATTAGGTATTTTTTAAATGAAAAAAAAAAATCTCTGATTTATAAGAAACCTTTTTAAAAATAAACAAATCAAACTTTTCATTTTATAAGATTTTTTTATTAAAATTTTTTACTCACTTCCATTTATAACTTTTTAAATGGTATTAAATAAATGTAAGGTAAAATTTGATAGCAAGTGTATTAATATTCTGCAGAATTTTTTGCTGAAGCTATAATGAGATAATAAATCTATTCACATTTAAACACTATTGAAATTCTAAGAATTATTTAAATTTTAACTTGGAACATTTTTTATTACTTACCCAATATGCAAGTTATGCCTTCGAACACCCCCAAAGCAAGACTTTTATCCTGAGGCTGAGTGCATCTGAAAATATATTCTACATGTATTTCAATGAACAGAAAACAAAATTAATAGCTTTATCAACTCCAAATTTTTAATTAAATTACCTTAAGAGCATAAGTTTCTGCATCACTCTAAGGATGCTTACAATGAACTGAATAATTGGCCATGCTATAATGTAGGCTAGTGCTTGTAACCAACAGCTTTCAGACATACAGAATCCTTCGGTCACGTAATCTTCCTGATGCCTAATTGGATCCATTAAACAAGAACAATCATAAAAAGTCTGAAATAAATATTGTAAAATTAATCAATTTATTATTTTGAAACATCGTATATATTCAAAGAAATTCTTTACTTCTTTTCTATATAACAGAAACTATTTCCCAATCATTGTAATCGTTTTCTTGGCTTATGTAATTGTTGTCTGAAAACAACCCTTGCTGACAAGGGTCTTCAAAAGAAAGCGTGTCAACTATCAGATGTGTTCACGCCTTCACATATAATGGATAATCGTTGTTGTAACAATGAAAACAGAAAATAAAGTACAGAGCAATCCTCTTGTATTTTTTAAATGACCTTGTCAACTTCTAGATGCAAAAGTTAGGTTTTCCCAGGTGAAGAAAAGAAAGTGAAAAAAAAAAACTTTTTACTGCCAAAATGAATATGTCGTTGTATAAATAATAGTAATTTAGACGTAGTTGTAACAGTAATAGTTGACGTTCTAAATTGTCTTTGGCCTTCAATATAACTGTTTTCCAGACCTGTTATTTGAGAAATGAGACAATTGTCGTAGCTGAGTTCCACATTACTTTTTTTTTCACCAATTTAAATGTGTTCAAAAGCTAGTATATGGGATAGTAAGAAATCCATATATTTATAGGGTCTAGGACCCTTTAAAATTTTTTTAAAAATTTTCACATTTTCAAAAATGTAAAAAAAAAAACATGTTTTTTATGCCACCATCGTATAAGACATAGAAGTACCTGTATTTTAAAACCAGCCATTAACAAAAATTCATATTATTACTGAAGTTATTTTCAGTTGATTCAATTTGATTACATAGAACTCTATTAGAAAAATTAACTTTGATATCCCTTTTCTCAAATCTGTGTTTTCCCTCGTTATGAGTGATATAAAAAAAAAAGTTTACTCCAAATGCCTTCAAATTTTTTCTCGTAATTGTTTCAACGTTATGCTTAAAATAAATTCCCAAAAAGGAAAATTCTTCAAACCAAAAATATTTTTGTAGAATATTCCTTTACAAAATTTTTATAACGAAAGCTCGATTTTTTTCATTCAAAACCTAAAACTTTTGTAATTTTTCGAATTTGTTTTAGTTTTCAGAGTTTATTTTAACCATACAACTGTTATGAAAATAAAAAAGGTAAAATAGATATTTTTCGAAGGTTTTAAATCAAATTATGCTGCACAAAACGCTTGTAAAATTTTTGTGCAAGAAGAAATTTGCCCAAGTGCAAACCTCTTCGTTAGGTCTTCATTAATATTTTTTTTTTTTTTTTAATTGTTAAAGTTGTTTATAAATCTCTTTACTTAATTGCATATTTCTGCATAAAAACATTCAATGTGAGAACTAAATCATAGTTTGTTGATTTATCAAAAATAAACTCAAAATCCTTCATTTTGACATTTTTAAGTGTTCTCAGATACTTTAAAGGTTGATAAATAATAAATTTTATTTTTAAGTATTTAACTTTATATTTTTACAACAAAGTCAATATTTTTATTTACTTTTTAAAACCATTAATAACTAAATTTTATATTTAAACTTTAAAATAGTATAAGGATTATTTTCAGTTACATTGGCATTTTGAAACATTGTAACATTTACTTTCCTGTTATTAGGAAGGTTGTCTTCATTAATTTATTAAACATTAAAATTTATACTCTTAAATCACTACTTTAAATGTTACACGAATACATGCGCCAATTTGAGTATTAAAGGAAGTTATTTAATAACGATTTAATTTTGTTGGTTTCCTCGATTATATCATGTTTATTGGAAAAATTTGCACGCTTGATAAACTTTTCTTTTTGCTCTAACACTCTTTACCTAAAAATTATTGCCTCATTAAATTTATTAAGATTATTCAAGTCATTTTAAGAGTAATTTAAATAATACCAATAACTAACTTCTGTATCTAAGCAATTGAAAGCATAGTAGAGCGATTATAACTTTTTCTTAAATAACTATTTAAGTATAAAATTAGAACATTAATATTTTTACGTGACTTTACTTGTACTTTCTTATACATTTCATAACAATCTTTAACAAACTATGACCCTACGAAATCAACCTCTCCAATTGCTTAACCAGTCACTTAACATTTCAGTTACTTGTTTTATTAACTATTATGGTACTAGAGATACATCAATTTAAAATAAAAAACTATTTTATTTTAACTGTTCAAATTAATAATTACCATTCTATAACATTTATATAAGTAACAATTTTTCCAGTACCTTATTCATTGTATGTGTGCAGCCGGCGTGACAAGGGGAGAAATATTGAGTACTGCCATCCGAACTGCATGCTGGAGTAAATGATTTGGTGGAACAGCTGCAGTTAGCATTGCATGCTCCTTCCAGTATTAACCTGTTTTAGAAATTTAAAACTTATTGTCACTTTTAATATCATATTATTACACATAAAATGTAAGCTTATGTTGCATAATTAATCATGTTCGAAAACATATATTGTTGCGTGGATGGGTTCGGAAGACTTGAAGCCAAAGCAGTTTAAAACTTGCAGAAATTTATTCCGATATCAACTCCAGAACTTCTCGTTCTAGTAGACTCAATACAGTTCTTTACACAACAATAGAGCACAAAACAGCAGTTAAAAACTTGACAACACAACTGCTAAAATCGCCGCAAAAGACAGTGCAATACAGTTCACTTTCGGAACTCTCTGAATGCTCACTGAGAGACAGCTAGCTCAGTAACTCCACTCAGTCAGTAACTCAACTAACTATTGGCCGGACTTATATAGGAAAGGCGAATCTTCTCGAAACTTCCAGAGATAGATATTTGGAGAACTTTCCAGATCGTAGTCGAAAAGCCCTATACATGTACATGGGGACCGAAAATGTCGCCAAATGGTCTCCAAGTTTGGCGACATTTTGGTGATTTCTCGCCAAATTTTGCGACAAAAATTAGTCGCCAAAACCATCGTCAACTTGGCTCTATCTCGCCAATTTGGCGAGATTGCCATTACCATAATGTTAAATGGCCTTCTCTTTGTAAAACTCGCTCCCCAGCATTATCTCAGTAAAACTCGTTTTCAAGCATTAAAACACACATTGCAGGAAAGCGAACTCTTGCACTGCCTTATGCGAAATGTACATAAATTTTCCTATTTACATAATCAATACTACGGAAGATTTACAAATATACAGAAATTCGTAACAATATTTTCTTTTCCAAGAATCTAAGAAAAAATTAACATATGCTTAATTAACCTATTTTTTAGCTTATGCTTAAACTAACCCATTATTTAGCTAATGCTTAAATTAACCTATTATTTAGTTTATTCTTAAATTAACCCATTTTAGTTTTAAAAACTTACTTAAAATATCTAAGAAGCAGTTCAAATTGTTATATTATGCATTTACTTTTAATTAAAATGCATGTAATTCATCGAAAATTAAAAATTTTATTAAGATGATGAATTAAAATAGTACATGTTTGCGTTCCAAAGTGCTATGTCCATAAAAGCGAAACACAAGAATCAATGTTTCACTGACTCGCATTTCCCACAAACTTAGAATTTTGAAATTTAGTACAGTACTTTCTTAGCTAATAAAAAAGAATTGAATATTTTCATTTTGATGTTTTTTTTATTAAAGGAGGGAAATCTGGAAAGAAAATAAAAGGTTATGCGTTCATATCTTAAGATCTGCTTAAACAAATTAAACCGTTTTTACGAATCCAGCTAATCAGGAAAATAATATTTTTAGGAAAAAATGCATTGTTCATGTTTACAATTGAGTTCTTATTACTAAATAAGAAAGGTCGCAAGTATAAACTGTTGTAGTTTCTCATACTTACTTGTCACTTTTAGTTAAATTTCAAGATAATTATTTAAAAAGAGAGAAAATATTAAAAAGAAAAGATAATTCTATTTTAGTTCTACTTTTTTTCTAAATTTTCTGAAAAAAAATTTATTCAATGTTTTACTAAATTGCAAATAGGAATATGCTGCATCATTTCCACTTTCAACGAAAATAATTCTTTGACCAATTTTGAAATATTTCTTATTTTCTACACTTCTCAGTTACAATAAAGACGATTTTGATTTCTTACCCCGCATCATTAAATCCAAAGTTGGCCATCTCAAGCTTTTCACATTTTGGTATCATTAAAATTAAAAATCCCAGAGCTCCAATAATTTCTGAAATGATCATGGCACCTAAAAGAAACTTGAGCGTAGGTCGAAATTTCCAGATCAAGTAGCCTCCAAGGGTAACAGCCACCATAATAGCAGCGATTGATGGTACACCTTTACAAAAAGAAATCAATTTTAAAATAAAATAGGGTCCAAAAAATGTATGTTATAGAGTTTCGTACTTCAGAAGGTAATACAAATTTTAATGCTATATCTTCTACATATACCTGTGTGTATATGAAAAGTGAAAAATCTTAAAGTGTATGGTACCGAAATCAATAGAATAATTTGAATAAAGTTTACTACAAAGGTAATTTACAAATATCTAAAATAGAGATCTAGATAAAAATTTGTAAATCAGTGTTATTTAATTTATCTTACTTAATCTTAGTTTTCAGTTTATATTTAAAGTTTTCTTCCATTATGATATAATTAGTAATAAACAGTAAATATCACTTTAAAAAAAGAGAGTCAGCTCCTTTTCCCTGAAACTTATAAGCATAATAGTTAGAGCGAATTATTCTTTAAGAAAACCAGAATAATTTTCAAGAAAATATCTTTTGAAAACCCTTTTATCTTTAAACTAATGAATTAATGTAAACCTGAATAATCTTGTTTCAAACGAATAGAACCTACTGTAAGGTGAAAGAGATGCAGCAAGGATTATGTTAATTTTTACAATGTCATGTTGACTATTTCATGTAAATATTATTAGCATTTAAACCACCTTGTCTTTTTTTTTTTATTATTATTTTATTGCTGTTCTCTCTGCTGTCTTCGCTGTTGTAATTGTAGCAGTTGATATTTATTAAAGAAAGAAAATTAGCTAGATTTTTTTCGATTTATTTATTCTCACGGAATCAGTCGAAAGAAGTTTAATAATCTAGTCCCATTTTGCTACAAATATTACTTGAACTTAATGGAAGCATATTATTTCAAATTATTATATTTTTATGTATACTATTCGTGACTGGAAGAAAACTATCAAAATACGAAAATCATTAATTTGCAGGAATCGTGATTGGATTCCTTTGAATTACGTCATTTTTTTTTTCTATAAAACAATACAGTGCTGGCAGTAACTGTTACTAAAAGACACCTTTTATAAACGTTTGTATTATGATACATGATATTAAAATACAAATCCTGTACAACTTCAACCTGATATGTGACGCATGTCTAACATTTACAGTTTAAGCTTCAGGAATTGATAATTGACTTCCGGTTGCTATTTATGATATTTCTTGTCGTTATTCTTCGTTGAACTTAAGAATGAAACTCTTTTTGCGGATACCTTTCATTTGACATCCCGCTCGCATCTGAGAGTTTTGTCAGCGAATGTTGATCTCAAGCTGATGGAAATAACCATTGTTTAAGCTTATAGCTACTTTGGTGTGTTGTAGAAGCTAAACACCGCAATAACTTTATTACTTCCGCAGTGTACATTTGTATCATATATACAGCGTGTCCCCGTATAACCTGGCCGATCTTTGTTTTCGACATCGTTAGTCCTAGATGTATAGTCCCAATTGAAGAAATGTTTTAAATCGTTAAAATATTTTAACTGAATAGTTTTTAAGTTAGCAAAGGGATTGGTATAAAAATTACGGATTGTAAATTTTTATACGCTCCCCAGTACCCCCAACTCAAATTTAGAAAAATGTTGCACATGAAAAAAACATTTCCAATAAAAAAAAAATTGAAATTTGTTCGACCAATAGCCACGGTGTTATTGGAGTTTAAAGTTTTAACGCTATTTGGGGAGTCCGTACATAAATTGAAATGAGGAAATATCGTCTTATCGGAATAACAGCGAGCTTCTAGAATAGGTTTGACTATGACAAAGAAGTTGTTGTTCATCGCCTAAAACATTATAATTTTTGACTAGAAACTGCTTTTAAAAAAAAAATTAAAAATTTTATAACACATAATAAACAGCAAACGAACTTATAAACAATTTTAATTCAGTAATTTTAAATAATAACATAATCAGAAAGCAGCGCTTTTTGTTAACACAAACAAAAATAAAATGTAATAGAAATGAACAAAGTGAAAAGAATAAATAACCTCTTTCTTAATTACATATGCTTGAAATGTTTCCTTTTGACTAAAATACCTAAGAGCACACGTGATTCAAATTCATCTTCAAAATGTGTCAGCATTGCAAGCATTATACACCTGGCAGTGGATAAAATTCGATTCTGAAATCTAATAGACTCGTCGATTTTTTTTCATAGACCTTGCTTTTCAAAAATTTGCAAAGAAAGAAATCTAAAGGATTTAGATCTGGTGATCAAGGAGACGATTCTACCGGACCACAATAGCCTATAATGTTGTCTTGAAACATGTTGTGTAGTACTGTTCTGCAGGAAGCTGCTTGTGGGTGGTGCATCATCCTGTTGAAACCACATCTTTTTTTAAGGTTTGCTAACACGACATATTCATCCAGAAAGTCAGATAAAGGTCCCTGTAACAGGTTCGCATACTTTTTACCTGTTAATGTATAAGTAAAAGAGAAAGGTCCTACTAACGCTTCTTTCCATATGCCCCACCAAACGTTAACATCGCACTTGATGCTTGTTTGGTCGGATTTTGCAGGGACCAAAAGTGTGTGTTTTGCGTATTTACTACCCCAGTTCTTGAAAACGTGCAACTATGAATCCAATTCTAGCTTGTTCATGAGGGAATTGCAGGAATCAAACCGTCTATTTTCATTCCCGGGCAAAAACTCTTGCACCAATCTAGGGCGATAAGGATGTCCACTGTGTCGATTTAAGACTCTCCACGTATATGTTTTTGAGTATCCACATGCTTCACTAATGTCCTTGACACTGAATAAGGGAAAGCAACACCATAGCCCAAATTACCACTCTTGAATTTCCGAATCGACGACGTCTTCCTATGCTACCCGTTTCTCGCAAACGCTTTACAATACGCATTTGGAAATTTAATTGCATATTGTCTAGCAGCCTCTCTCCCATTTCGATTACAAAGCAATATTACAGAAATTTTTTCCAAACGCAATTGCTTTTTCTCTGTATTTCATTTTGTGTATATCCCCTTAAAATATGTTAAAAACCACAGGTGTAAAGTGATATAAGTCACTAAATACCATTTTTCATATCTCCATGAATATTGGTCTTACAAATTACGATTTTTTTTTTTTTTGAAATGTTTTTTCATGGGCAACATTTTCCTAAATATGAGTTGAGGGAACTGGGGACCATATAAAAATTTACAATCCGTAATTTTTATACCAACCCTTTTAATAACTTAAAACTATTCAGTAAAAATATTTTAACAATTTAAAACATTTCTTCAATTGGGACTATGCATCTAGGACCAACGGTGTCAAAAATAAAGGTCGGCCAGGTTATACGGGGACACGCTGTATATTTATTACTTCCGCAGTGTGCATATGGTTACGTATAGACACTGCGAAACTAATAAGCATTTAAATACATACAATTTTATAAATTATTTAGACATGAGAGTTCTTTCAGATTTCTGCAATCATTTAAGTAAAATTATTGTCCTTACTTCAAACAGATTATATTCAGTTTTTTAATTTGAATTTTATTATTTGTAACATAAGTCAACTGTTTAGACATTCAGTTTTACTGTTCTAAATAAAATGAACGATATCTTCCAATATGAAATACAGATTGTCCTTTTAGCTTCTGCAATACATTGAAGTAGTGTGGATAATCCGAAACTAAGGTTATGCCCATTTGTTATTTTAGATCAGCTTTTTTTTTTTTTTTTTTTCTTCTTCTTCTTTTTTTTTTTTTAGATCAGCTTTTTTTTTTTTATTGAGATCAACCCATTTGCTATCTGGGATTTGCTACACTTGCGGATTCAATCATTTGATTGCAGATTGCAAATTTTTCAACGCGGTATGTTAAAAAAATATTAAAATTCTATACGGGTTCAAATGCCTTAGATAAATAAAAGATCTCGACAAAATGGGTTCCCATACCAAATTTTAACCGTAAGACCTGAAGTACACAAAATCCTAAATAGAAGGCAGTGCCAAATTCGTTAAGTGATAAATTATCTATTCCATAAATATGTGTCGTAATTAGTATTAAGTTCCCAATGAGTTTAGTAAGATTACATGAAATTCAGCTAGAAGTTTCTTATATATATAAATGTTTTAAATTTGATCAAAAGTATGTTTCCATGGTAGATCCACTTTCGCATCTGGGATCCAAATAGTGATATTGAACTAGAAATCAGATATACAGTGAAAACTTTTCAACATTTTTTATTTTTTTATTTTATTCATAACCTCCAAATTGTCAGGATTTTGTCATTACATTTGATCAGTCTCAAGAGGGGAGGTTTCTCCAAACTGTACATAGTTGATATCTGTACCTAATGTACCAAAATACAAACGTGTGTAGAGGCGAACTTTAGTGACTGTTAAAATGGGAGATATTTCTTGTTAAAGTCAATAAAGTAATGTACCTGAATAAAGACTTGCATCGGATGCTGTCATCCGAAACTGGTGTTCCATATACTTCGGCAACATTACGTGATGACCAACAGTTCCGTAAATGGATATGATATCATTCAGCATGATCGCGATGAAAAGAGGGTTGAGAAAAAGTCTTTTGAGAGCAGAAAGCATACCTATAATGAAATACTAAACACTTTAAATAAAAATACTCCTTTTACAAAGAGTATGGGTTAAATAACATGTATAATATAGATAACGCATGATTAAAAATTAAAAGTTTTTTTTTTTTTTTTTTTTTTTTTTTTAAATACATATTAAAAAAAAATAATAAGTTGGAAATATACTTGACTGTTTAACATTGTGTTGTTTATTCTTATTGTATTACTGAACAAAATAATTGTTCCTAATATTTACCCGAAAGAAAGTAAGCACTTGGTTTCAATTAAAAAATTGTTTCATAATTATTGTATTAAACTTTACTGTTAAATATTTACTTGTTTTTTTTTTTCGTTCGGATTAAAAGTAGCAATTAAAGAAATTACATGTAATTTGAGAATATGATTATACAGTAACGAAAAATACGATTAATGAGTTACTCTCTTCTTTATCACAATTTTCATCGATTATTTTTATCAATCCATGAGTGCATGTTTATAATTTGTAAAAGGAATTGCTATTCTTTACGTAGCTCCATCTTTACTTAAAAGGCTAAATTTTTCTGATAACAATGTGTACAGAAATATTGCTTTAGTATAAAATTGTTTCGCCATTCATGAAAAATATTTAAATGCCAATAATTCAATAAAGGTGTTGCCTTCAGGCTATGAACTTAATTTTTTTAAATATTTACAAGAATCTAAAATATTTTTTAAAGTTTAAATCCCCCTCATGAATATTAATGAACTAATTTGAAATTTACTTGCAGTTGACTCCATCAATTACCTCCATCTTTTGCAAATGACTGAAAATGCGTGTCATTATTATTTTTACCATTACATAAAATTTTATTTTCTCAACTTTGACACTAATTTTATCTGCATTAAAGGTTTTTTTTTTTTTTTTTTTTTTTTTTTTTTTTTGTTAAGTAAATATTAAATACTTCATATCATCTATCATCTGCCTATGGTCGAGAGAATATGAAAAGGTGGTAAGTAAGACATTATTTTGATTAACTGATTATATCAAACAGTATTAAAAGTATACTTAAAACTTGATTGCGATGAAGCATATATTTCCGAACAATTTAAAAATCTTTTAATTTAAATTTTTTTTCTCTTTTTTTTACTTATAACTTTCCAGCTAAACTAATTTAGTTAGCATCAGAAGTGGTCTCGTCCCTTACTGATTTAAGATTAAATGGAATGAGATTGGGAAAAAAACAGAATAAAATTAAATATTTTTTGTATTAATATTTGAAATTTAGGCGTAAACCAAAAGATATTATTAAATATTTTAAGATCTATTTAATAAATTTTTCAAGAGTTGGACAAAAAGTATTCTTACAAAAACCATTATAAATTTCTTCCAAAATGTTAAATAGCTGTGGGCTTTGAAATTATACAAAAATTAAGTTCATTTAGTTAATTAAACTATAATCACAATACATTCTATGTTACAAAATTTTATAATTACCCTCACTGGAACCACATTATTACCTAGTCCCAATCACACATACTTTCCTAACTTCCATGTTAATTGACACATGGAATATAATATTCTACCATATACAAATTATACCATTTCCCTCATATTTACTTAATCCGAGATTTTTCACTAATACGGAAAAAAAAACTTTAAAAATATGATATTAGGTCACATTTGTACAGAAATTTAAAATTATTTATGCATCGAATTAAAGAAAAGAACAGAAGTGTCCCATTCATCTTCACTCTCATGTAACAATAGTGGTATACGGTTAGTAAAATCTTAAGTTTACTTTTATGTAAAAAGGAAAATTTTTTAGTTTTCCTGTACTTCAAAGCCTTACATAACCATAAATGAAACAAAAAAAAGGTAAACACACACCTCTAAAGTTTGCCCGTTTATGCTTTTCTTCTTTAGAAACTGGTTTCTTAAGTCCAGGCAATCTTCTAGGAAACATTGAAACAGGAATCGCGACAAGAAGGAGTAAAAATGCTTCCAATACAAACCCTATCCACCATGCTCCTATCCAACGAGGATCATCAGGACCGAATCCCGGATCATCTAAAGCAAAGACATATTTATAATGTCAGAGTGATTGGCATCTGAACACAAATAAGTTATAGAGTATACAAAGTCGTAATTTATCTAAAACCGCATGTACAATACACGAACCCAAAGTAGTGGTGCCAAGGAACTTCTAAAGAAGGGAAGGTGGTTAAATTGAATATTGTTATAATCGTCGACTACTTTTTTGTTTTCAATTGCTTCTATGTACCTTATAAATAGATGGTTTCGTGATTGCTTGAATGCATACTACTTCACTCATTAAATAATTTCAATAAAATGCCTCAAATCTCTCATATACTAAGGTATACATATATATTTGAAATATAGCAAAATTGTCCAAAAAGCAATTTTAGTTTATTTGCTTTAAAATAATTTCTAGATGGAATTAATGCAAGATAATGGTATCATTTTAAAGCTTGTAAGTTATTTTATTAGTTTAAGGTACTATTTTATTCTGAAAATAAATTTTAAAATTTTAAAATCATTATCTTAAGAATCGTGTTTTTAGCAAGTGGAAATTCATTTGAACAATGATAACTAAAGTTTTATACATTTTTTTTTAAAAACTATTTTAGAATTAAAATATCCATTAACTATTAGATGTTTTGATCCTCAAAATTACTTGGGAAGGAAAATAAATTTTGCCAGATTTTTAAAAACAAAAGTCTTTAGAAAATTTTTGATTTTTTTTTTTTTTTTTTCTACTTTCAAAGTTAACAAAATTCTACTAAAAAACTATATATTCCAGAAACTAGGATGGAGGATCAAAACATTAAGAATGATATAAACAATTTTCCAACTATAATTTTTTTTTATTGGCCAAATAGAATTTTAATAAATACTATTCAAATATATGAAATTTAACGAGTTTAATGTTGATTTGCTAATTAATTTTGGAGAAAACTGAGGTTTTTTAATACAAACATCCTTACTAATTATATATTATAAGGTGCAAAAAATCAGATTTTTAAAATGAGTTAAAAAAAATTCAAGTGAGTACGTACACAAATAAAAGAGAATTTAAATAAAATTTAAAGCATGTTCCCTTGTTGTTGAGTCTTCTTATAATTGGTTAGACAATTAGATAATTTCTATGCTTGAAATATTTTGGACTACTACTTTGAATCAAATTCCTACTTTGAATCAAAGTTAAATTACAATTTCTATAGAAAATATCAAATAAAATGAAAAGTATCAAAGCTGTGCGTGATAATTGTGGTTGGATGCATTCATAACCCTAGTTATGAGGGGTATGGTCTGGTGGTAGGGGGTAAACATGTAATTGTTTCTTAGATAATTAAACCAGAAAAAATTATGTAAAATACTCACCGAATGGATTTTCATAAAATTTTAGACAAATCGATGACATTAAAAATCCCAACAATGGACCAAACAAACGCAAAACGAATGCTACAGCTGTAAAGCAATGAAATAAAGTTTGGAGATTATTACCATAATAAAAAGTTTGTTAAAATATAATCAAAACAGTTGTAATATAAAACTAAGAAACTCTTGCAAGATAATTTTTAGCTTATATTAATTGGTTGTCTAAATTACTTTGAGGCTCTATGATTTTCTTTATATACTAGGAATAGCCAAAACAGTATTAATACTTTGAAAAAACATACAGTAATTATTTACTAAAAAAAAAACATAATTTTAATTAAAATTATTATTTTAAAATATACTATTACTACTCACTCTTTTAAATTCTTAAAAAATTACTGACAGTATTAAGGGAGACTAGAAATATTTAATTCATAATTTTACAGAAAAATTATAGGTACGATCAAACTATCTACTAACTATTTAAAATAGTAAGTTAAGGAAAAAAGTATAACAAAAAAAAATTAAGGTTGAAGTTATGTCAAATATGGTCATTTTTTATATTCTTTTTAGATAAAATCTTTATCCACAGTTCACAATTTTTAAATATAATTTCAGTGTTTTTATCCTACTGATAAAAAATGGATCATTTTTAGAACATGTGAAAAAAGCCAAATATGCAAAAAATGATTAGCTTTACAAAAATCCTTGGCTTTATCGCATTATCTTATGCTTAAATTCAAAATTTTCTTAACGAATGACATACTGTATAACAAAATATATTAACTATTGATCTATACGATGGTTACAAATCTAAAAAGTAGTAAAATTCAAATACACAAAGACCAAGAATTCATACAAAAAAAAAACATGAAATGTGTGATTAAAATTACATAATAATTATTTTAAATTTCATTAAGTCATTCTGTAAAAAATTAAATACGGTTTTTAAACAACGCTTTGACTTTTGAATACACAGATCTCAGTTCACGATATCCAGTGTACAAATAAATTAAACTTACTTACCGAAATACATTGGAGTGTCTTTCTTCTTAGAATTGTCATCCAAATATGACAGCCCTATAGAATAATAGGACAAGTTCCCAAACCCCTTCAGGATACCAGCAACCATCCACATGAACACAGCCATCACTGTCGGGGGCCGATCATCTATTCCACAATCATCAGTACGAATAGCACCATCACACTGTTCCAGAGAACTGACATTGTTGCCTTGAATTCCGATTGAAAGAAACTGCTTTGATGAACCATAAATGAAGTAAGGCAAGGCTGAAATGAAACAGCACAGTACTGATAGAAAGACGCCTAGTCCCAGTATTCTTGGACGATGCATTTTGCCACCAAAGTACCCAACCAGTGCTCCAAAGAATAGCGGCGTGATTTCATCGAAGATCATGATGGCTCCAGTTGTTTTGCTCTTAAAAGCAAATCTTTTTTCCAATGTAGACATCACTCCAATTCGATATGCATAGTATGTGCCACTTACTACCCCGATTATGGAATGTAGCGTAAGGTACGTTTTTGCAGTCGCCCATGGTTGAAGCCAAACTGGCCTGAAACTACCAAATCCACAAAGTGTGTCTGGATCTTCTTCTGTCTCAATGTCTGCCTTATTTGGAGGTACGTGTTCATTTAAAGAGTGCAACGACACTTCCATCATAGGTATACTGTTGTTAGTACCTTCAAACAGTTCTTTCTTTGATTTTTCACTCATGTATTGATGGTTCTCATTAATCACTGGAAGGTTAACCAAATCATGTCCATTTCTACTGTTCAACTGCCCATTCTCAACTTGAAGTGTGGCCTCTGGAATTGAATTTTCAAGATGATGAGTATTCCCATCTTCGATTTCTGATTCAGACTGTGTCATTTCCAGTTTTGCGGCATCACTTGAAAGATCTGGCATCTTTAAATATGCTGTGAATTTGGAAAGAGAGTTCTACTTTAACTGAAATCCATAATCACTTTCAAACAATACCGCCAAATGTAAATATTGGAAACTTCCAAGATCCAAAACCGGATGGAGTAAAAAACTCACTTGCAACTGATAAGAGAATCAACCGAAATGATGCTTTAATCTCTGCCAGTGACGTCGTAGACGGCTTTCGTTGGCTAACTGGTCATATGACCTTCATTTTTACACGCAAATGTCAGATTCATTCAGTTCTTTTTTCCATCGTTCATTATAATAAAATTCTCTTCTCAATGTAAAAGTACGATGACACTCAATTTAAAACTGGTTATGAGGGCATGCCCACTAATATACTTCGAATGGTGATAACCAATGCCGGAGTTTGGAATTAAGTGGTGGCCCTCCATCTTATACGTTCTTTTAATCTAATCTTGTGTGACAAAAAAAATATTGATGAGTGAACAATTTTAGATATATTTTATCAGTTTCTTTCTTTTTACTTTGCGACAAGTTTAAGAAAAAGAGAAAGGAAATAGTGAGATTGTGAGGATATTTTTTTAACATAAATTTTTATAAAAAGTTGTGATGTACATTTCTCTTAAACCTTAGTTACGACTTCATGGATAACGTTTTTTTTTTTGTTTTTTTTTTTTTTGTTTTTTTTTTTTTTCCTTCTTTTTTAGAAATATCATTGAATGTGCGATGATTTTTAATTTTTATATTGCAACTCCCTGTGACATAAATATGCCTACTTAAAAATGCAGATAACTAAAATAATTAAAAAATCAAAAAGGTCACAAATTTTAAAAAAAATCTTGGTTTATAAATAATGTTCTTCTTATAAAAATATTTACTTTATCAGGATTTATTTTTTGTGAGACTAAGCAAGGCTTATAATTGATGATAATAATTTTTTAAAAAGCTTTCTTTACATAATTTTAGTCTAAAAAACAGCAAATTTATTTAAAGTAATGTCAAAAAGTAAAGATATTTAAAGAAGATAACGATAATTATTCTTAGTAATATGTTATTATAAAATTTGAATTCAATTTCAATCATAAAATGTTATATTCTTTTTGTTGAGAGCTCCTTAGCAAATTGGTTTCCGATACGACATTTTTAGCAATAATACAGACACCAACTGTAGTATTTTAAATATGTGTATCCCAATCGTTGATAATATGTAAAATTTGAATAGTTTAATACGTAAAATTTTAATAGTTTAATATGTAAAATTTGAATAGTTTAATATGTAAATTCTGAAAGTATGTGCGTTATATTTATTCAAATTACATAAATTCATAAACTAAAAAGTTAAGATCATATAATCAGATTACCTGTTACTAGATAGGATTCATTTCTTATAATATATATGCTTAGTTTAAATAAGATTAAGAAATACAAATATGAATATGACGACTAATCATAGGCTGGAGGTTCATTCAGGTTACTTATATTGGTAAGCTCTTTTCAATCATCTAGGTTAATAATCTCTTTACAATCTTCTGATGCAGATCCAAACATCTTTTAAAGGTATTTGTTCTGCACTATTTAAGGTGTGGTCTGACAAATTTTTCTCTGTTATAAGAGAAATTTCATCTGTTCAATACATTAAAATACGAGTTACATAAATTACAAGCAGGACACTGTATCAAATCACCTTTAAGACCTCCTTACCTCGAATGTATGTGCATTTAGATTCCTTAGTCAAGCACCATAATTCAAACGCAAGTTATCCTAACACATTTTTACATGACTCTACACTAATTACATATCCTTTCTAAAAATAGGTGATGTAATTGTTCTGAATACCTGAGATGCGGCCTAATTACTCATATATAAAATGGTAAGCAGTATACCTAGTTTTAGAGGAGATGATCTTTCTGAAGAATCCTTACATCTTAATATGTTTTTGACTTGCTACTCTCAAATGATGACCAAAATAAAAAAATTCTTTAATTGATCTTAAAATATCATTAATAACCACACCCTTATTGATATTATCCTCTCGCAGATAATAGGTAGTATACATTCTTCTGTGATCAAAGTGTATGAATCGACATTTTTAAATATTATTTCAATCTTATAACGTATTTAATCGATCTTATAACTTGTTTAAATTATCTTTTCGATTTGTAGTGTGTTCCTAATCTTATAATTTACAGATTCCGTAACTTTCTAGTCATCTTCTAAGATACTAACTTTTCAGTGAAGAAAATAAGATACAAAAAGGGTTTTAACTTACCCATTTGGTATATCTCTCATCATATCAAAATCACTGTGAATATTTACCCTTAATAACTATTATCTTATTTCAAATAAGCAATTCATTACTCCACTAGAAAACCTTACCCTCTCCAATTCCTTTCAACTTATTAATCAAAAAGGCAATATAAGTATAGTACAATTAAAATCTTTTTATTAATATACAAAATGCGTGCTTGTATTGATTTGAAACAAATGCAATGAACGTTTTTGTAAATTTATAAAACTACGCAGTAGTGATACATATTTATCTTGATAAAAAATTTCTGTGTTGAAATACAACAACTCAGAAGTGTATTTACTGACTAAAACAAATATGAAACTTAAGTAAAATATTTCCATTATTACTTCTTTGACGGAAATCAAATCATACGTCAAAGCAAGTTTCATGCTGTGCAGGAAATATATTTTATAAAATAAAAATAAATGTCTTCTCTAAGTGCAATATCACGGGCATAAAATGAAAACAGCATTCATCACAATATCAAAACTTCGAAGCTGATAGATTTGTTTAGGTCAGAAAACTTACGTTTTTAATCAGCGTTGACCCTTTGGACGTCTCTGAAAAAATCTGACATGATAAGCTATTTATCATGTCTAAATATAACAAGACTTCATTTATTTATTCTCTAATTTTTTGTAACATTAAAATGTTGTTTTTTTTTTTCTTTAATAAGGGCAAGATTAAAACAATACAGAGGCGCATTCACTTTCAGTCGGAATGTTTTTAAGGCATCAGCTACACCATTTAATTCAACGGGATTGTTAAAAAGTAAGGTAAAAAAAATCAATTAACCAAAAACTACAATAAAATAAGTTTGTTAAGTTACAAACACAAATTTTCACTTAACAAGTCCTCTAGGAGAATACTAGATCACTAGATATTCAAAAAGAAAAAGAAGAAAAAAAGAAAGGAAAGAGAAAGAAAGAAAAAAAGCGCTTTTAAGAGTGGTCGTTCGCCAGTCTTTCCCTTATACACTTCCTAATACTTTATTATTCTAACCGCAATATCGTCCAAAGTATTGCTTTACAACAATAAAAAAATAGTAATTGAAAAAAACTCGTCACTTTGTTCATTACTAGTTTTTTATGGGTTAGCTTATAAACCCTTTTGTAAGTGTAATAAACGATGCTCAATTATTTTCCCACATATTTTTTAGGATTTTTTATTACTTGGTTTAAAACTCATATTATTATTATTTTTTTTTTTTTTACATACTTTAGAAGATATTGTGACCAAATTAATAAAGCATTAAGTGTTTGGGAAACTGAAAACCCTACGATCCATCTTAAAAGATTATTACCAATGCTTTTGAAGTTTTTTTCTGCTAAAATTTTCAAGTTTTAGACACATTTGCAATGTCCTATTTGCCCTTGAGTTCTTGAAATGTAAATAAAATTAATAATAATTACTATTTTTTAATAATTTTTTTTAAATAAGTATTCATATTAAAATTTCTAGTTACAATTTCATATAACAACAACTTATATAATTTATTGTACTTTTCAATAAACACAAAATAAATATACAAATACAAAAAAAACGAAAGATTGCGTTTTAAAATTACTCACATCGAATATACTTGACCAGACAATAATGTTAGAATTTAGTTTCTCAAATGATGATGGATGGGCTGTTTCCTTACATTGTAATTCTTTCCGTAATACGTAGTTTTATCCAAGTACAAAAAAGAAAAATAACTCTAATAGTTTTAAAAGGAAGTCATCCAATACTACTATGTGGTTATGTATACCATAGATTGACTTTCCTTTACTAGGAAAATTGAGATTTTATTTTTTTATTTTTTTTTTCACTTCACTTTTTCTAGCCAAAGATATAAACGAATAGCTAAACAAAATAGCATCGACTATAATTTTCTGTAAATTGCCGTGATTTTCTGTAATTTCACAATTTACTGTAAATATTGTTCAGCAAATTTGCATGCTACTATATCATTTTCGGAGGACGGAAAGCTCAACAAATATTGGACTATGGGGACTTGACAGGGATTTATACTGCTGAAATTATTGTGGAGAATGTTACTAAGGAATCAGAGACTTTTCAAGTGGGGGCTGTTGAACACATCATTGAGGTTCATACAAAAACATAAAAATATTGCAGATTTGTGTTATGGCATATACAAGGTTGACGACTGAGTAATTACTCAATATGATTGAAAAATTTATCCAGCCAAAATTATTGACTTAAAAGACAGTATCTTCTTGGTGAAATGCATAAAGATTTCTGTTACATATTGAAAACAACCCAATATCAATGTTGATATGTGGAAAATGAAAAATCAGACTAGTTTAAAAAATTATTTCCAGAAAATATTACTCCAGCTAGTATAATGAAATGGCTTAAGGTCGAATTTCGCCTTAATGTGAACACGCCGGATAAAAGCACCAAATTTTTTCCAAGTGCTAGTTAGGTATTTAGCTTTCAATTTCCGATAGGAACCACTTTCTCTGTCGGCCATCTTGGATTTTATAGCAGTCATTTTGAAGTAATAGTATATTATCAATATCTCGGTTTCTAAGTTATTTAGGATCAGAAACTTGGTGTTGAAATATACCTATTTAGGGTCAGGTAATACAACTAAACAATCTTTAATTGTATCAGACTATATTTATTCACTTATATATGCAAGGCCGTCACTATCATTGTGGGGCGAAGTGGGATATGTCTTGATAAAAAATTAACCTATAAAAGCAAAGTTTTTAATGTAAGTCCTTTGTATGCATTATTGAGTAATATATCTATCACTAATATATTGTTACGAATTTTTGCATATTTGTAAATATTTCGTAGTGTTAATTTTGTAAATAAGAAGATTTATGTACATTTTTCATAAGGCAGTGCAATAGTTCGTCGTTAATTTGTTTCTCTGCAATGAGTCCCTTGATGCTTGATAACGGGTTTTACAGAGGTAACTCTGGGAAGCGAGTTTCAAGGGGCAGGGCATTTAACATTATGGTAATGGGAATTTCACCAAATTGGCGAGATAGAGCCAAGTTGGCGACGGTTTTGGCGACTAATTTTTGTCGAAAAATTAGGCGAGAAATCGCAAATGTCGCCAAACTTGGCGACCATTTGGCGACATTTTCGGTCCCCATGTACATGTACAGGACTTTTCGACTACAATCTGGAAAGTTCTCCAAATGTCTACCTCTAAGAGTTTCAAGAAGGTTCACGTACGTTCACCTCCCTTATAAAAGCTCAGGGAGCGGGTGATGGAGTCAGTTCTTGGATTCTGAGTCACTGAGTTAGTTGTTAGCTGAGTCCATTAGTTGACTGGAATTACTGAGTCTCAGTGAGCGAACTGTATTACATTGTCTTTTGCTGTGATTTAGCAGTTGTTGTCAAGTTTTTAACTGTTTTGTGCTCTATTATTGTGAAAAGAGCTGTATTCTGTCTACTAGAACGAGAAGTTCTGGAGATGTAAGAGAACTGTGAAGAGTTATTTTGGAATAAATTTCTGCAAGTTTTGATCTGCTTTGGCTTCAAATCTTTCGAACCCGTACAACGCAACAACTGGTGTCAGAAGTGGGGTTTGATGCCGATTATCAGAGCAATGGCGGAACAAGATGAAAAATTTCAACAGCTTTTTGCTTTCATGCAAGAAATGAAGAGAGGCCAAGGCGAGATGAAGAAAGGCCAAGACGAAATGAAGAAAGGCCAAGACAAGATGGAGAAGAAAATGTCCAAAGGGCAGGAAGAAATGAAGAAAGAGATGTTCTCTGGCAAAGAAGAGATGAAGAAGGAAATATCCGAAGGGCGAGAAGAAATGAAAGCGAGTCAAGAAGAAATTGAAGCGAGTCAAGAACAAATGAAAGCGGCCCAAGAGGATTCTGGAAAAGAAGAATCTAGAAGAAAATTTGGATGAGATAGAAGAAAAGATAGACCAAATGTTAAAGAAGAGACTGTCGAGCAGAACTCTTTCGGAAGATTTGAAATGTGTACCAGTCACCTCCCGACCTTCAATCAAGCTTTCGACTTACGATGGAAAATCTTCCTGGCAAGTGTATAAACTGAATTCACAATTGTCGCCAACGCCAACGGATGGGACTCCATGACAAAAGCCTGCCAGTTAG
This sequence comes from Linyphia triangularis, assembly GCA_963978545.1. Taxonomy (NCBI): domain Eukaryota; kingdom Metazoa; phylum Arthropoda; class Arachnida; order Araneae; family Linyphiidae; genus Linyphia; species Linyphia triangularis. The sequence goes on along the minus strand of OZ021727.1, from coordinate 63,180,988 downwards.
CTGCATCTATGCGAGCTGAAGCTACAGATATACTACAAACGCTTTCCGAAGAGCAACGCTTGGACTTCAACGCACTCTCAAGTGCATTAGAATTGTGGTTTGGCGAAAAATGTGTGAAAGACTACAGCAGGCTGCAGTTGAAATCTCGCCAACAAAAGGCTACCGAAACACTCCACGAGCTCGACACGGATGTTGAGAGGCTCTCCCATCTCGCCTTTTCAGACTGCCCTACTGAAACGAGAGAAATCCTGTCTCTACAGTACTTCGTAGATAGCATCAGGGACGTAGAGATACAGAAGGCCCTACGAATGGCAGATGTCAAGGATTTAAAAAGTGCTTTAGTGTATGCCATGAAGTACGAGGCAGCCCAGCAAGCAACCCGTAGAGAACGCCATCCTATCAGGGCTGCTACTATCCAGGAGCCAGAACACCCAATTGCTGCTTGCATGGTGGAATTTATAAGACAGATCAATAACTTGAGACGAAATATCCCGGAAAAGAAGCAGAGCCTGAAGTGCTGGAACTGTGGAGGTGAGGGCCATATACGGAGAAACTGCCGATCCCGCCAAGACACTGGAGCTAAGACCGCTCCCAGAAGGGAGGAGGGAAACTAAATTCTGGCCATCTCGCGGGGCGGAGGTTGCCAGTTGTTGAAAAGCCCCATCTTAGAGCTCTAAAAAATTTCTGCAATGAGTGGCTGCAGTAATGGAATCTTCATCATAGGACACGTAAATGGAGTTCCTTGCAATATGATCATCGATACTGGAGCCAATGTGACCATCATACGGAATGATTTGGCTCAACAACTAGATGGAAGACTCATCTGGACGCCGCCCTGCGTTACCCTCCAAACTGTGTACGGCGATAAAATCAACATCCATGGAAAAATGAACATCAACATCACGTTCGGGAGTGCTTCTTATCATCACATGGCATATGTGGCGGACATTATGGACACTTGTATACTCGGACTGGACTTTTTAAGGAAATATAATTTTTCCTTGGACTTTAAAAACAATGAGCTGCATTCAGTTTCTGAAGACATAGCGTTATTTGTAATCAAAGATAGTGAAGTTAAATCCGTACATCAAATAATAGCTCAAATGACATCACATTACTCGCAAGAACAGAAATATAACTTCCTGGAAATGTAGTTGAAGATAAAAGTTTCCGATATGGCATAATGGAATACCCTGAAAATCACAACAGCCCAATAGGAGTACTGGTAGCTTCAACTCTCGTCGACCTTTCAAGGACTGCCATACTTGTGAGGGTCGCCAATGTGAATGATAAAACGAAAGTAATAAAGAAAGGTTGAAGTGTTAGCCAACTGTACTCCAGTAACTTGCATAAATCGAATTACCAATCCTCCAGTCACTGTGTCAGAGAACTTAACATCAGAGCTTCTGCAGAATGCACCGTTAAACAACGTAGAAAGAAATGCTGCACAACTGGTCATCCAAGAATTCCAAGATGTCTTTTCCCGCACAACTTCGGATGTCGGACAAACAAGTTTGACGCAGCATAGAATTGATACAGGAGACCACCTACCTATCAAGCAACACCCAAGATGACTACCGTTTGCTAACCTGGAAGAGGTAGGAAGTCTTCTAAAAGAAATGCAAGATAGCGACGTGATTGATCCTTCAGCCAGCCCTTGGGCCTCTCCTATCGTCCTGGTTCGGAAGAAGGATGGTTCAACTAGATTTTGCGTCGATTATCGGAGGTTGAACGATGTCACGAAGAAGGACAGCTACCCTCTTCCCAGAATTGATGACACTCTGAACATTCTTTCTGGAAACAAGTGTTTTTCAACACTAGACTTAAAGAGTGGATATTGGCATGTTGAGATACACCCTGATGAGAAAGAGAAGACAGCATTCACGACCGGACAAGGACTTTGGCAGTTCAAAGTGAGGCCATTTGGATTATGCAATGCTCCAGCAACATTCGAACGCCTCATGGAAACAGTGCTAAGAGGTCTTTCCTACGAAGCCTGTCTCGTTTACCTCGATGACATCATTATCGTGGGGCGAAGTTTCGAGGAACGTCTTGAAAATTTTAGGAAGGTACTGCGGAAATTAAAAGATGCCAACCTGAAGTTAAGTCCTGCCAAATGCAAGTTATTCCAACATGAAGTGACCTACCTCGGACAAGTCATCTCTGCCGAGGGTGTACGCACAGATCCAGAAAAAGTGTCGGCAGTTAAAAAGTGGAGACGCCCCAAAGATGTACATCAATTGAGGAGTTTCCTGGGGCTTTGCACCTACTATAGACGATTCGTGAAGGACTTTTCTTACATCACAAGACCCCTTCACAGACTGACAGAGAGCAAGCAGAAATTCTTGTGGACAAAAGACTGTGAGTATACATTTGACCAACTGAAGGAGGCTTTAACATCTGCACCTATCCTGACGTATCCTCAGCCCGATAAACAATTCATTCTTGACACGGACGCGAGCAACGAGAGTGTCGGTGCTGTTTTGTCCCAAGAAATATAAGGCCAAGAACGAGTCGTAGCATATTGGAGTAAGTGCCTATCTAAACCGGAGAGGAATTACTATGTCACCAGGAAAGAGTTGCTCGCCATAATTAAAGCCGTAGAGCATTTCCATCATTACGTCTACGGTAGGAAATTCCTGCTCCGTACGGATCATGCATCGTTGACCTGGCTTCTAAATTTCAAGAATCCCGAAGGTCAGATAGCCAGATGGATAGAGAGACTCCAAGAGTACGACATCGATATCCGTCATCGGAAAGAATCATCACATGGAAACGCAGATGCCCTATCTAGGAGACCCTGCCCAGAGAGCTGCCGATATTGTTCCAGGGTTGAGGCGAGTTATGGACTGATCAATCCAGTAATACGCCAAGTTACATCTTACACATCATCGGATCCAGACCCTTGGAGTGACGGAGAAGTTAGAAAAGACCAATTGGGAGATCCTGACATCAAGCCAATAATCGATTTAAAGGAGTCTTCGAATGCGACACCTACTTGGCAGGACATTTCCACCTTTAGTCCTACGACAAAGCAATATTGGGCCCTCTGGGACTCTCTCCATATTCGAAACGGCGCACACTGGGGTATTTGCATCGAAAAGTTGGCCAAAACTATTTTCGCATCAGAATAGTGTTTAAATGCGATAATACTTTAATTTATTGAATATAATATTTAATTTTATTCTTTAGATGAAAAAAAAATTTACTTTATTAAAAATATACGTTTTTTTTTTTTTTTTTTTTTTTTTTTAATTTTTTTTTTTTTTTTTTTATTATGCTACTATCATTATCATTGGATAATATTAATGGGTAATTTTATGCTAAACCATTCTGCACTTGACTTATCATTAATTTATGATTTATCGCTATGTATGTTCAATGCTTTAAAAAAATATCATTGTATTTTCAAAATTTTCATTGAATTCACTATTAATCCCATAATTATTTGGTATTTTAATATTGCTAGTTTTACACCAAATAGCTTATCCCCCCAAAAAAACTTTTGAAAAGTAGAAAAACCGCCAACCTCAAAAACACAAAAAACTTTCTAGCAAGAAAAAAAATCATACACATAATCAAAATTTGCAGCTACAAACACAGTGATATAAAAAAAGGCCAACTTCTGATTACAGCTCTTGGTTGTGACTCACTTAACAATGTACGTTTACTTAGTTTATTTTTAAAATTTAAGTTCCGCTCCCATAAAAATTTACGCTGCTTGAGGTTGGTGCCCGTCTTCGGAATTTTGACAATGTTTGCATCTAAACTAATTCATGGACGAATATTGGAGGAGGTATGATTTTATTTGGATGAGAAGGAAATTTCAATGTAGTGTAAATTTTCCAGTTCACGTAAATGTAATTTTCGAAATGGTATAGAGAAATTGTGCTGAAAAGCTCGTATTGGAATCTCTATGAAGGATTTTTAAATTGTAGAAAACAGATGAGTTTGTGGTAAGCTTTTGTTTGATTCATACATACATTTCGGAAAGTTTTTACTGTGTGGTGAATTGCAAAGTTTAGTGATTAAGACGGGCTTCAACCTCAAGCAGCGTAAATTTTTATGGGAGCGGAACTTAAATTTTAAAAATAAACTAAGTAAACGTACATTGTTAAGTGAGTCACAACCAAGAGCTGTAATCAGAGGTTGGCCTTTTTTTATATCACTGTGTTTGTAGCTGCAAATTTTGATTATGTGTATGATTTTTTTTTCTTGCTAGAAAGTTTTTTGTTTTTGAGGTTGGCGGTTTTTCTACTTTTCAAAATTTTTTTTGGGGGGATATCAGAGCTTTTTTTAAGACAGTGGTAACATCTTTTTTTTTTCTTTCTTTTTTTTCTCCCTTCCCCCCCCCCCCCCTTCTCCCCCTTTTTTTTCCATTTCATCATTTTTTTTTTCTCTCTGTCCCTGATTTATGATGTACTTTTCAAGTTCTTCACTGCATCGTAGCATTTGGCGAAATGATGCAGCCAAACTTAACTTTGCGATAAACTTAAGTGATTTGATTGATATAGGGTTTTCGAGGATATATTGTGCATGATACTGGTTAATTTCAATAACAAAGTATCATATTTATTAAAGTTGCATAGTTGTGAATTACATTTCCACTTCTTGTTAGGTATACCGCCCTCAACAGCAGATTCAAATAAGTTCTAGCATTTTCCGTCTACGCTTACTTGTATCGAGAATATGCAATCAGCGAAATCCCTGTAGGTCGACTCAGCGAAAAACGGTTCAGTGCTAGAAGTGTGCAAAGATACGCCAGTCAAAGACTTATACTTATCTTCCGCATTAGTGCACATTGCAGATTTTGTGAGCAGTATCTTAAATTTAGACCTAATCAAATGCAAGTTGGATCGCAATGTTTTACGTGCTCTTTACGAGACGCTATCGCCCATTTAATTAGCTTATCTACAGTCAATTGTGCATTTTGTAAGTCAAGTTTATCCGTTATCTATTAATTTTGTGACGAAAGGCGCCTTAAACTTTTCAGTCTCTATAATGTATGACAAGTTTTTTTGGTAGACTATCTCACAAGAAGCTGAACAAGAAACTTCTGTAGGAACATAAGTATCATTTAAGTTCAAAGAACTTTCAAAATTAGAAACAGCGGAATCCTGTGTAATGTCGATTCCCTTTCGTTTTGTAATTGAAGCAACACCTTCAAACAGACGCCTTTTGATAGTTACTTTTTCTTCTATGCAATTGGCGATTGATTCGGAAGCTTTCCTTTTTGCGTAAATCTGACGTTTTTTTTAGCTTATTTTGCTGCGCTTTTGAAGGCATATTAATCTAATTTGATGAAACAAAATCAAGTTGTAATGAACTCTTACCTAGCATAATAGTTTTAAAACACTTTTCAAGAAGCAGTTAGTTCAGTTACAGTGAAAACCAGAGTTACACCCAATTAGCAAATCTTATACTCTAGTAAAATCCAAAAATACATTATGAAAACACATATATCATCAATTAGAAACTGAATGAATATTATTGTCACGTACTTTGATAATTATTAAGTTTAAAGAAAATCTTTTTCTAATTCCAACCAAGAACCAATCGCAATGTGAATAACAAAATATTTTTCCAATTCCAACCAAAAACCAATCGCAATGAGTGTTTCACTTAGTCCGGTTCTAATGTATTGACTGTGATGTCATCTTTTATTATACTACGAATTTATTCCAGTATCTGGCAACTAAATATGATTATTTATATTCTTCATTTATTTTTCAACATTTCAACGGATATTTCCCGAAAATAGAATGTGTTTGAAAGTTACGCACTCTAAATTTTCACACAGTTCAAATAACACATTCAATTTATAGAAAACATATTCCTCTTTACGGTCATTCTTAATTAGCCCTAACGTGGCAGCCAAACTAACGTCGAATTAATGACAAACCTGTTTGGCGACTTGGCATTTAACCTGAACCACAATTACAGGCTGATCGCCCGTATCTATCGCCAAATTTTGAAATGAAAAAAGTGGTTTTAAATTAATTAAAAATAGAAAGAATTATTTAATGAAGTTCAAACCAAGGTAGGATTTTAAGTCGAAACATTCTGAATCATATAATTTAATCCGATTGAAGATCTGTAGCTTAGTTAGATCTGGACGTTTGTCTAAATTTTTACATCAAAAACGGGCTAGAACTCGTTTTTTTATTTCATTTTGGAAATTTCAATATTTTTTTTCTTAGTTGCTTTTTATCCTAGGTACTCGATTTTTTTTTCTTTAAAAGTTATTACCAAGATGAATCAATGGTATTTTTTGTATAATTATGCGAAGTTCCGGAAGCACGCTAGAAAATAGTCAATTTCGGCTTTTTCGTTGGAAGTTGTGCAGAGAATTGATACTTACTGTCGTTTTCGCCTTTTTAAAGTTGGCGGCGAAACGACCGTTTCGTCTGATCTTGGCTCTTCATCTGATGATTTATTCGAAGATTTTATTCAGTTTCTAGTCTGACTTTATTTGGTTTTGGTGGCTAGTGTATTCTTATGAAAGACTTTACTCTTTTTAGGGTATAATATATATCATATTTATTATGAGCGGATCAGAGCTCAATAGTAGTCTATTTTACACATCTGTATTCCATTATTTTCTCGAATTTTTTTTTAACTATTTTAAGCAATATACCTCCACAATTTCTTACAACTATGAGATCATATAACAGCGTTTTATGCAATGTTAGAGTCATAGGATACCGAGGGTATGGCTGTACATAGAGTTTGGCTGTATCCATGGTGTTGTTAGAAAATTTCTTCGTATCAGTTCTATAACTACTAGATAATATTTCTAAAATCATCTTCAATCAGGGAATCAAATTAACATTATATCTCGTGGTTTCAGCAACCAGACCATATCGTTAGAAAATCTTCTACTTGTATTGCAGCGGCGTAGACAGGGAGGGGCCCACCCCGAAATGATTAAAAGTGAAAAAAATTTATTCGATTTTTTAAGTATCATGATTGTATATTATTTTTATTTATCAAGTTTTATTCGTTCTTCCTGTAACTCTAACTGCCGTCTTTTAAAAACTTAACGATATTTATTTCAAACTTATGAAGAACTTCTAATGGGGGAGCTGTTCTTTTCCGACCTTTCTCAATGGCGGCCTAACCCTCTCCCTCCTTGACCTTGTTGAATTAAAACCATCAAGCAGATCAGGTTCAAAGTTTCGTAGTTATGGATAACTATATTAATAAAGAATTCCACAGTATTACGACGAACACATTAATTTTGACAAACATCAACCAATCTTTCGAATACGAACAGATATTATTATTTTTAGAATTACAGATATTCTTTTTAAAACTACACCAGAGTCTCCATGGCAACTCTCGCTTTACAATTCGTAATCGTTGCTACTCACTTGTATAAGAACATGGTAAGTAATTAATAAGTAATTTTAAAATATTGAAAAAATATATTCGAAATTTTTATTGCAATAATATTTTAATACTTTGATAATCTACCTGATAGAAAAGTGCACAAAGAAATACCGTTTAAACAAGCATTTGCACGAGTTAACTTATTGCCAACAAACCAATGTGTAAAATGAGTTTGTATGTCGAATTGATATTTTGAAATGGGAATTTTTAAATTATAGTTTTACATATAGTAATTACAGAATAAGTTTTTAAAAAAGTCAGTCATTATCCTGTTGTTTTCAACTCTTTATCATCATTATTTCCATAAAACAAGAACTTTATGAATAAAACAAGATTTTTATAAATGAAACTATTGTGTCCTATAACTTTTAAAGAAAGGATTAAAATAAAATACTATTTGGTGTAATTCAGCTGTGTCTAACCCACGAAACAATTGAATTTTATTAACACTAAGAGTACAAACTAAATTGCTTACATGTGTGTTAATTATAGTGTCTGATTTGAAGCCCCGATTTGTATTTTTAATTGGACACTAACTGTTTCCCCCCCCCCTTTTTTTCTGTTCCCCCCCCCCCCCCCTTCTTTTTTTTGCCCTTCTCTAAGCTAAAGTGGACTTATACAAAAATTCTTTAAAAAAAAAAATTTAGGTTAAAAAAGCCATGTTGTTAAATTGGCTAGTGAGAAAATACAGAGATATGCAAATTCTTATGGATTGTCTTGAATTTTTAGGGATTTGTTTCTGAATTTTAGAAATATTTTGCGTTATTAGCCGGTTGAATTGTTATTGTGTCATTTGGTATTCTATTTATTAACATTTTAATTTAATGTGTAAAGAAAACAACCATTTCTGAATATTACTAAAAGTTGAAGGGGGATACTTGTGATTATTAGGGAGATCACATGTCTACAAACTGAAGTTGGCACCTCAGAAATTACTAAGTATACAAACCCAAATTATTCATTTATCATGATTTACAATTTTTGTTTCGCCCCCCCCCCCCGAAAAAAATCCTGGCTACGCTACTGTTGTATTGTATTCCCATTACTTTTTTCCAAATCTGGGTTTTGGTACTTCAATAATGAAAACCAAGCTTGCTTCCGAACGCTTGGATTATTTCAGGGGGGGTTTTTTCTCTTTTTTTTTTTTTTTTTTTTTTTTTTTCTTAGCTCTATTTTTGTTTTCTAGTGTTCGAAGTTGCTACTTTTAACAGGCCAGTTTGCGAGTTAAATGGGGTATGCTATAAAACAAGCGAATACGCCCATGCAAAATAGATCATTTGAATTGAAGGGCCTTTTCATCAATTTCATGTGTTTTTGTAAAATCGTTTTAGTTTTTGGATGTTGCACTGCATATGTAACACTTTATGGTTGGGTTTTTGTTAGTAACAACATGGAACCATAGCAAAAGACGTTTAACTTCTAGACCTCCCTCATCTTTTGCGTTTTTGAGTGAACTAATTTTTGTTTGGATGTGATCTACCTCGCGTTTTGTTATATTTATGGTACGCTTAGTGAATTGTAATCTGATTGCTCAAACATATCAAGGCGATGAGTTGTGAGGTTTTTAAAAATGACTTTTTTCTCAGTTTTTCTCCAAAGAAATCGTAAAGGCACCAGAGAACTTTGAAAAATATTGACTTCTGCTCTTTAGAATTTTGAACTGTTTGTTTGTATTTCGTTGATTGGGATCTGTCACAACTACATTTCGTTAGTAGTTCTAATGATTTTCTCTCATAAAATTAATTGTTTCTATAACTTCCTGTAAATAATTAAATATAAGTGTATTCGCGCGATCTAATTGACCCTGCATATTTATTCAGTCAAAACATCTGCAACGGTGTTCTCAGAGGAGAAGGGTAAAAATCAATTTTTACCAATATATTTTTCTTACTTATCTTTTTAAGAATTCAAACTCTTTATAAGTGAACTTACTTTAAATGAATCATTTTTTTCTCATTATGAGCTTAATTTCATTACTATCTTAACTTTCCTTGCAGGCTTTTCAGTGGTAAATAAAAAACTATCTAAAATATTCAGTATATTTAAACTTTTTTATCAAATTAGTTATTTTACGATATTATATGATATTATTCAAATAGCATACTTAATTAACATTATAAATTATCATAATTAATGATAAATTGGAAACATAAGAGAAGTTTCTGCGAGTACGTCAAAATGACTTCATCTACATCAACGCTTGTAATATCCGCATCCCGAAAAATCCGCAAAATGTTTTTAAGGTATAAGGAACTAGAATATGTGCTCTTTAAAATGGTATAAAAATCATTACTCAATAAGACTCAATCGTATAACAAAAACACTCGTGAAAATAAAATATGGCAAGAAAAATTAGCTGAGTTTTGTGACTGAACAAAATTTAATTTGCTCATTAAATTTAGATAAATTTAAATTTTAAGTGATAAAATCTTTAATTATAGACCTTAAGGAGACACATATATCGTGTTGAAATTAAAATTGAAGGAAAAAGTTTAAAATTTGGCTTGTTAAAATATTGTGCTTGCATTGGTGATAGAAAAGAGAAATACACACTTCGTGCAAACGTTAACTTTCGGTTAATCGATAAGACATTTGGAATCTCAGATTTAAAAAAATTGATACGGGGTAAGGTTCTACATTTAATAAAGTACATATGTGCAAAAATTCAAATGTCTAGGAGGAATTTTGAAAAATCGACTTTTGGCCAGCTTTTAGAGGCAAATACCCCAGTGTGCGGCGTGCTGTACCGGAAGTTCGAATCTGATGATGGAAAGACATCCCGATGGCATCTATTACTTCCAAGATCCCGAGTCCCAGACGTTCTTAAAGAACTTCATAGTAGTCCAACTGGAGGCCACTTCGGAGTAATGAAGACGTTGCAAAGAGTTCGAGAGCGGTTCTACTGGAGTAAGGCAAGGGCTAACGTGGAGAAGTGTTGCCGATCATGTGATGCCTGTGCAGCCCGGAAAGGACCGAAGAAACGCAGTCGAGGAAAACTGCAACGTTACAACTTGGGAGCTCCTTTTGAACGGATTGCGTTTGACATCTTGGGACCACTACCACGATCTGCTGACGGCAACAGATACATCCTGTTGTCATGGATTATTTTACGAAGTGGCCCGAAGCGTATCCTATCCCTGATCAGGAGGCTACCACTGTAGCAGAGGTAATGGTTCAGAGCTGGATTTCCAGATTTGGAGTGCCTCTTCAGTTACACTCTGATCAAGGAAGGAATTTTACCTCTGCTGTAATGAAAGGACTTTGTGATCTACTTGGCATTGACAAAACACAGACGACGCCTTTACACTCACAGTCGGATGGCATGGTGGAGAGGTTTAACAGAACCATCCTCAATAACCTCTCACTGATGGTTTCGAGAAACCAACAGGACTGGGATCAGAAGTTACTTTTGTTTCTTCTGGCCTACAGCAGTGCTGTCCACGAAACTACCGGCTATTCCCCATCCCAGATGCTCTTCGGTCGTAACCTTCGTCTGCCGTGTGATCTGTTGTTTGGCCGCCCTCCAGATGCACCTTCATCGCCAGAGGAGTACGTCGAGGATCTTCAGGCACGGTTTGAAGATGTGCACAATTTTGCCCGAGAGCGAATCCACTTGGCGACGGATAAGATGAAGACCAGATACGACACGAAGGCTACAGGACATCAATTCCACGAAGGTGACAAGGTTTGGTTCTGGAACCCGAAACTACAAAAAGGACTTTCTCCCAAACTTCAGTCTCACTGGGATGGTCCTTACTCAGTCCTTAACAGGCTGAATGATGTCGTGGTCCGAATACGTAAGTCACCAAATTCTAAACCTAGAGTCATTCATTACGACAGGTTAGCCCCTTACTATGGCCATAGTTTGTAATCCCCCTAATGTACAAAGTGTATATAGTTATTAAGACCATGGTCACATGTGTATATAAATTTTTACGTTTATTGCTTATCTAATTGTTTATTTAATTATTTATTTATTTATTCAGTAATGTTTCTGTCTTTAAATTAGTAAGTTTAGTAAGTTTTATAGTTTAGTTATGAACACAGAGTGTTTGCTATTGCAGAGCTTGAACCTTCTTTCCTGGAACTGTACTGTCCGGGACGTGCAGTCCTTGGGAGGGGGGTAATGTTACGAATTTTTGCATATTTGTAAATATTTCGTAGTGTTAATTTTGTAAATAAGATTTATGTACATTTTGCATAAGGCAGTGCAATAGTTCGTCGTTAATTTGTTTCTCTGCAATGAGTCCCTTGATGCTTGATAACGGGTTTTACAGAGGTAACTCTGGGAAGCGAGTTTCAAGGGGCAGGCCATTTAACATTATGGTAATGGGAATCTCGCCAAATTTGGCGAGAAATCGCCAAATGTCGCCAAACTTGGTGACCATTTGGTGACATTTTCGGTCCCCATGTACATGTTTAGGACTTTTCGACTACAATCTGGAAAGTTCTCCAAATGTCTACCTCTAGGAGTTTCAAGAAGGTTCACGTACGTTCACCTCCCTTATAAAAGCTCAGGGAGCGGGTGATGGAGTCAGTTCTTGGATTTTGAGCCACTGAGTTAGTTGTTAGCTGAGTCCATTAGTTGACTGGAATTACTGAGTCTCAGTGAGCGAACTGTATTACATTGTCTTTTGCTGTGATTTAGCAGTTGTTGTCAAGTTTTTAACTGCTGTCTTGTGCTCTATTATTGTGAAAAGAGCTGTATTCTGTCTACTAGAACGAGAAGTTCTGGAGCTGTAAGAGAACTGTGAAGAGTTATTTTGGAATAAATTTCTGCAAGTTTTGATCTGCTTTGGCTTCAAATCTTTCGAACCCGTACAACGCAACAATATTTAGCACTTGGGTGCACTGGCTATGGAGTTGTCCAGTGCAATTTCCGGGCCGGTCAGTGTCTGTAAGAAATGGGCCTTTCCTGTATGGATGTTCTTTTATTTTTAATTTTTGTTTAAAACTCATTAGCAAGTTCAATCACCTGATTACCTTGTGCGCAGATCTGAAGATTTGTGTCGCTTTTGATACATGCAAAACGTTTACTTACATTAACATAAATGCTATTTACGAGAAGCTGGGTGTAGAAAAATCCCAAGCCCTCCCAGTATTCCACAGTTTCATGGGATGTGATACCACTTTATAATTTTTTGAACGAGGTAAGAAATCTGCGTGGGAGGCTTGTAATTGTTATTCTGAAGTGACACATGCCTTTACCTACATGGTACAGAACTTGATATTGATAATGAAAATTTTAAACTACTAGAACACTTCACCGTGTTCTTGTATTATCAGAACTGTGAATTAGACAAAGCAAATGAAGGCAGGAAGGAGCTGTTTTGTCAGAAGAATAAGTCAATGGAGAAACTTCCCCAACGACGGATACACTACTCAAGCATCAAAACGATCTGCATATCAAGCAGGAGTATGGTGTACCAGTGAGCACAGTCAGCAGCATGCTCCTAATGCAGAAGGCTGGGGATGGACCCAGAAATTTGACAGTATATCATGGGCTTTTGAAAGGAGGGTTTTACCAATTGCCTCAAAGGCTTGCTCTGAATTGATTAAAGGCAAGTGTAAGACCAAAAGAGGGTGCACTGGTAGGTGCGCTTCCAGAACTACTCGGTGAAATTGCACTGAACTGTGCAAATGTTAATGTTTGGGTGAGCTTTAGGCATTATTTTGCCGACTGAAATCCTTGTAACTTCCGTGCAAAAATAGAAAAATTACCTATTAAAGTTTAATTATTGCCTAATAAATTATTAATAGAAATGTAATTAATTTGTATTTTATTTGTAACTAATTTTAATAAATATGTAATTTTGTTAAAAAAATATTTCATTGGTTTTAAATTATACTTTAAATAGTTTTAAATTAATGTTTAATGTTATGTTAATGAAATGTAATTGAAGTCCAGTTTTATATGATTTTTCGTCACATTTTAGTAAATTTTCCATTCAACTTTAATTATTAACTTACTCCCTTATCCAATCAAGTTGAAAATTGGCGGATAGAATAAATTGTCATTGACGACGAGTTCATCAAATTGTTGTGACAAAGAAGAGATAATCCATGGTACAGAATTGATGGTTTTCTTCATAGATGTCGATCTGAGCTCAAAATCCCTTAAATAAGTTGAAATTGCACTTAAAAGTCAACCATGATGGACTTACATTAAAAACTTTGTTTTTATGTTTTTTTTTTTTTTTTTTTTTTTTTTTCTAGTCATATCTGTAGAACTTTATAAAGCGGAATTTGTAGACTACGTTTTCGATACAAATATCACTTAAAGGTAATTAAAATTCTAAAAACTATTAAGTAAACTATGTTCAAGGACTTCATTTAAATATTTATCATTGTTTTTATTTTTCAACATGCAGTGAATCAAAATTGCACTGCAATACAGAAAAAATAAAAATAATAATGTCCAAATAAATGTTTTAATTAAAAATTATATAAATGTTTATAAAAAGAAGTTCAATGCTTTGGAAAATTCTGGTGTACCATTGCTATATACAGAAAATTACCTATAAAAACACAACGATTTTTATTATAGGGATAACGGATTTAATGACATTGCTATAGACAATGATTTTTTGGCAATATACTACTGATTCCAGAAGGAGCAAACTTTGAGTTCATTTAATAAAAATTATTTCTTCTGATTTCCTTGAAACAAAAAATAAGCCATAAATATAAAAATTTAGTTTAATTTTATTTAATAGTTCTCATTGAAGATAACCATGATTAATTTAATAGTATTATTGAAAAAGATTGATACGTTAAACGAAAAATATTTTCATCCCTATTCAACAGTTTCGACGGGCTTAAATTACTTGGTCAGAATTGAGTTCTGGGTTTTTTTAACACTGACGATTTAACTTATTTTTACTTTTTCCATTCAATGTTCTTTCTATTGTCCGTAATTTTGAAAGAAAAAAAATGAAATTTGGAAAGCTTGCCGGCCACCTTTCAAAAATTTGGTGGTTACCTCTCCCCCCATGCCCCGATAGCGACAGCTCTGCCTATGTTAGTGAATAAATATAGTCTGATACATTTTAAGATTGTTTAGTTGTATTCCTTGACCCCAAATATATATATTTAGACACCAAGTTTGTGATCCTAAGTGATTTAGAAGCAGATACATAACATTGATAACATACTGATATTTCAAAATAGCCACTATAAAATCCAAGATGGCCGACGGAGAAGGTGGTTCCTATCAGAAATTTAAAGCTAAGTATCTAACTAGCACCTGGAAAAAATGTGGTGCTTTTATCCAGTGTGTCCATATTTTCAAATTAAGCTACCTCACTAGTAGTGAGAAATTTTCCAGATAACCGATTCCTTGTTTGGTGCAAAACTATTAAGCTAAAGAATGGCAAAGTGAAAACGTTATGAAGTTTGTGTGTTGTTTTTATTGCTTTTAATTACCCATATGTATACATAGAGTAATGAAAGTGTAGCATCTACTCAAAGAAAGCTATTTTTTTTCCCAGCATTTCTCCACATTTTGGAAAATCCTGATTTTAAAAAAGTGGTCTAGAAAAAATGCCTGTCTGTGTGTTTGTGGTCAGCATAGATCCCGAACAAATTGACCTACGATGTTCAAATTTAGAGTGCGAGTTGATGAGAGCACAGGGACCTACGTCAAAATCACGCATGCTCAAAAGGTAGCTGCCGTTGAAAAAATCATGTTTTCCAGTAATTAATTAAAAACGGCTCAAACGATTTTGCTAAAAATCCCTGTGGTAATGCCTCTAGGTGTTCGAAACATCCCCACCTCCGAAATTCCCCCTAAAAATGCTTTAATGACGTAAAAAATTGAAAAACGAATGCCATTAACACGGCGTTCTCTTTCCTTGAGAATACCTCATCAACGATCGCTTTTTCTTCTATCCTCAATTTCACTTACAAGAAAGGATAATATAAGAATTATCGAAAAGTATATTGCACAAAATCAATATTTTGGAGAAGGATTCCCCCCCCCCCCCCTTTGAAGACCCATACAAGAATTATCGCAAAAAAATATTGCCAAACTGGCCATTTTAGCTAAGTGGATGATGAAAATATAAAAACGATTAATGACACAAATCCACGTCAGTATTATAATGTAATTGAAAGTTGTGCAATGTTCCACGCTCCTAGTTTTGTCATACTTTTTCTAGCGCTAAGTGTAGACTATATGCATATGTGCCCAATGAACTTAGCCAGTAGTATTGGAACTCATATGCATATGTGTTCCAATGAACTTAGCTAGTAGCATATTTGTGGCCTCTCAGTTTCATTATTTTCTATTGTTTTTCCACTATATTTGTATGCCTAAACTGAATAAAAAATTGGGGTTTTTTTTTGCAATATATTCATGTAATTCTTCCTCCTCTGTTACTACCTAGTATATTCATTGTGATGCAATTTAAAATATCCACACTTTGTCATGTCGGGAACTGCAGTTGATGATGTTTGAAATATTTAAAAACTTAATTGTACTGATTCGAAGTTGTCATAACTCCTAGATTAAATAAAACAAGATATTGTGTATAGAATTTCTGATACGGGTTCAAAATTACCCCGAATGGAAAGATAACTTTGAACCAAAAAAATTGCCTATCATTGTTTGTTTTCATCATCAGCACTTACTAATTTGAGTAAATTAAGCAATAATGTGGAGTTTATTATTCCATTATGTATGAAAATACTGTTAAATCATAAGTGGGGCATATAAAAATACAGTAAATTTTGATCAAAATTGCCCTGAATAACAGAACACATTTTTAATTCAGAGTATCGCCTTATAAAGTAAAATTTACCTTCATAGTTGTCATATGAAGAAAATTAATTTAACAAAATTTGTGATATTGACAAAATGGGTCTTCTATCCTTTTTGAGATCTTGAATAGTATAATTTATCATTGAACTACAGAATCATGTATTCATTTCGTCTAATCACCACTTTATGCTGGAGAAATAATTGAAATTGAGCTCATAACCCAGTTTAGATTTTGAGTAGATTTGCATATTTTTGAAATAGGATTACTTAATTAACAAAATTATAAAAAGAAAACTTAGAAAAATATACCAGACACTCGCACCTTGGATTCAAAGCGCAAGATGTCTCGGAATCAAACCTCGTCTGGTGCTTCGCAGTATCTTTTTACAGCGTCGATTGTTGGGTTGTGATGTAGGGTTTACCAGGTTTCCTCCTATTCTAGAAACAAATGAAGAGAATTACCCTTTTGAAAGATCTTTTGGTAAACATTCTCTTGTTCTCAGTTCCTAATTTGGCAATGTTGCAATATATACAATATTTACAGAGATCTTGTGCTAAAAAATATCCAATACAACAACAGCCATTTATTTTGATGACCACTTCATAAAAGATAAATATTACGTAAGATTATATGCGTAACTCGTTTAATTCTGTTTGAAAATACAAGTATGGAACCAGACTCCTCAATTAAACAATCAACAACAGAATACAACTCAAACAATGTCTCCTCACAATAATAAAGCATCATAAAAGCAAACATAGAATATGTTACTATTTCCTGGTGAGATGTTTAATCGTAATCGTTTATTGCACAACGTCTTTCAGCTTCAATGTCCTTCATTTCCTAAAAAGCTGTACGTAAACTTTCTTTCATCATTGTGTGAAAAAAGAAGCGCGCAGACAGACTGGCATTTGAATGGAAGGGCATAGAAATCATTCTTCGCCTACTTCTTTTATACTAAAAAAAAACCTCCTCTTTTGTCCACTTCGTAAGTTGTTACATCCGTCCGGTTTAACTTATGGTGTAGAATTTTTTTTTTTTTTTTTTTTTTTTTTTTTTTGTCTGCAATAGATATTCATCCGAATGATGACTTAATACAAATGAAACTTAAATCTCATGCAAAATAAATGCAGATTAAACAGAATATACTAAAAATATAATGTTGTATGTAAAAATTTGCGTATATTATTTATCTTATGTATTTTATTTATACTATATATAACTTCTATGCTAACTAAGAAAAAATGAAATCTTTAATAATGTGGCTTTCAAACAGTGGATCAAATAGTGTCACCCAAATAATATTTTCTTGTATTATAGTTGCAATATTAATTTTTTTTAATAAAGTATGTTATTATTATAAAAATACAACTCCAATTCCAGTGAAATTTTATTCTAGGTTTATCCATGATGCAGATTTTTCATTAGATAAATAATTATCTTAATTTTTAATTTCAAATTATATAAATTCTCATTTTTGCCTGTTTAAAAACCCATATAGTGATGATCGAGGACAACTTGCAAGTGTATTAGATTATCTTTAATAGAGGGTCTGTCTCCTGCTCACTCCTAGTAAGCTTACAAATGTCATTGGAAATATTTTTAATTAATTCTCGGTAAGAATAAATATCAGGAGGAACCAAGTTACATTGTGGTCTGAAAAGTGCGTGTTCTGGTATTTACAAAAAAATAATTTCAAAACTATACTTATATGTGTACTAAAACTCTCATTTAGTTAAACTTTAATTAAAAATTTATTTTAAACCTCAATATCACACCAACATCACATTACATTATGTACCCAATTCTAATCTAATAGTTGAGATCAACACTCTTGTATTGAGAGGTCAGAGTTCAAACCAGATTGTGCACACACAGAAAATAAATAGTAAGCATTTAGCTACGAATTGCAAACATTTGAAAACTACAAGATATATTGTTTTCAAATGTTTGCAATTCATAGCTAATAATGTTTATAACCATTTGTCAAAACTTTAATTAGTAACTGAAAAACCATGACCACTTAACTCTTGTTTGAGAAAGACTACGGACAATTTGTCTTTATCGTATCTCCTAATTCCGCAACTAGTCATCATCCAGTTTTGACTCACCTAACTAGTTACGCTATCTCCAATATCAGTATTTACTCTATATCTGGAATCATGCCCCTATTTCTAGAGGGGTTCCAAACAGATAACAAATCTAATCCCTAGAAAGTGATTACTTGCAGCTGCACCACCGAAAAAACAGTTGCTATCCATTAAATCGAAGTTAAGCATCAACACAGTTCTAAAATGAATTATTTGTCATTTCTTTTCGTGATCACTGTTGGACTCTTCACTTTCCGCGTAGCTTGGATGATCTATGAATACGATCCTGACAACTCCCCGCTTCTATGTTCATGTTCCTGTTCAGACGCCACGATGACCAGTGCTGACCTGTCAGCCAGGGTTGAATACAAGGGATTTAAGGGAAATGCGTCTTGTACCTGCAGAGAATTCCTTGTGCCCAGGATAGGACAGTACGCGATGTCTGTCAGTGCAAACGAGACTTGCCAGCTCTGTAAGTGTGGACCTGTTTTTGACCTAGATTGCAGAGGAGGATACATGTCCTTCAGTGCCATGTTCACTGTTGTGACCTACACTGTTGGAGCAATGACCTTTCTGATGACGTTGGGGGCCTGTATCAATGCCTCTTGTTTCCCGAAGAAGAGGCAATCTCGCAGCAGGAGAAGTGGTTACCAGAGGATTGGAGTTGAAGATGGGAATAGAATTTTTGCCTTGAGTCGTGATGGAATTAAGTTAAAAGATCATTTGGAGCATATGAGAGAACAGAGGAAAGGACAGACAGATTTAGTCGATAATGCATTGGTGGGCAATGAGTACCATAAATTTTATAAAACTTTTCAGTTTCAATAATTTTACAATTTGTTGTTTAAGTTCCTGTAAAAATACTCTTTTAATGTAAGTGTGTCTTTTTGAATCTTGAAATGAAGTGAAGAATGTTTTAGTGTGCGTTTAATTTTTAGATTTTGTCATTATATTATGAGGTGAGGGAAAATTAAATGTATATAATTTGTTTGTTACGATATTTTATTCTGTTGATTCTAAAAATGTAGAAAGTAATTGATTTTGCAATCTAATAAGTCATCTTATTCATTTAATTGTTTTTTTTGTTTTTTTTCATCATTGTTTTTGCAGATGAAAGTTCATAGTTTAAAAAATTAGTTTGAAATTACATAAGAATTAGAAGAATTTATTTTATAGAGTTCTATTTCAAATGTTTTATATATTTAACTTTAACTATAAATAAAATAATAAAACCTTTTTTGGTTCAAACTATTTTAGAAACAAAATTTATTATCTATACTCAGTATACAAATCTCTTTCTAAGTTTTATGCTGCATAATATTAATATTTGAAATCTTAAATTTTTCATCACTAAGTATGATAATTCTAAATTTGCACGAAAGCTTTAGAATAATATTAGCATAGCTTTACTTTATATGCTACTTTCAAATCATATTCAAACCTAATCACAAGAATCTAGTTTCCAATGTTCATTTACATGCACTAGTGTTTGACCAATTAATGAGTAACTAATATCCGGAAATTTAAAAGTTAAGATTTTAAACTCAAATAAAAAAACATGCCTCTATTTTCATCAAAATGAATATTATTAGTAGATAAGTTTTATTGAATATGTTACCAATTTACAAAAGAAAATAAATTAAATATAAAAATATTTAAAAGTTCTACATATGCGAGCAACTTGATAACAGCTTCATTTGGAATTCCCTTTTTTCATTGCAGTTATGTAAATAAAAAAAATGAAAGTAAAATTTTCTTTTTGCCAAACTTTTGGAAGCTTTTCAATGCCATTCTACAATACATTGATGTACCAATGTGGATTGTTTAAACCAAAAAGAAATAAAAAATATGATATATTTCAAATAGCCAAAAAACATAATACTGTGTATTAAACTTTCCCTTGATCTTATTTCGTAAATAATTTTACTATAAAGGATTCAGAAAGATTTAGACATGGTCTGCCCTCACATGATCTGTTGTTATTTCTAGAGCAGTTTCTTAGAGCAAGGATAATTTTCGTTGAAAAATCCTTCTAGAATTAAATTTCAGTTTAATATAATCGATAATAGTTTTAGATAAATGAAAATTAGTATTAACTATGGATAAAAACTACAAAAGAAATATTTAAAAATAATTTTTATCAAATCCTTGAAATAATCAATACTCAACAAATAATAACAAATACTTTAATTGATGGGTAGATAAGGATATAAAAACTTTTAATGAGTTTTTAATCACTCTTTATAGATAAAAAAAAACATAATCTATACCTATATATATAATTCTCTTGCGTGGCGCCCAAATTCGGCTGTATTTCTGTTAGCAGAATGGCAATGACTTCAAACATTCAATCACAAATCTTCTAAATGTATTTTATGCATGAATTTCCAAACTCAGCCAATCACGATATATCTTTCGAAATTTTACTAAATAACTGGCAACAGAAAACAACTTGGATTCGCTGTATTTTGTTTTTCTTATTACAGTCTAACAAGATGTGTACATTTCTTTTGGTTTAGAATTCATGGCACTCTCTTTCTTATACAATTAAAACAAGCCAGATTTGTTTGGATTCGGCAAATAACCACAGCATATTTATTATGAACGTTTTCCTGATACATGGCTATAAAAACTGAGCACGGAATTTCCTTTAAGAATATTAAGGTTTCCATGCTCACATTCACACCTATTGAATAAATACTTCAGCATTGCGGATAAAAAATTTGTGTTATTTTTTAGGTATCGTTAAAAGGATTATGCAAACATATGATTGCCAATATTGCTTCGTCAAGAAATTTCGATGTGTAACTTTAATTATTTTGGCGCTTCATACAAAACCGGTCTATAAATTTAAATTGCTTTTTGAAATAGCTTATCTTTTTCAAATATATGTACAATAATTTTTTATTTTTATTATTTTCCAAAAACGTTCTGCTACGTTGCCAAACTGTCCCTGAATAACGCGGCTCGACATAAGCAGTAAGATAATGACGTCCAAAGTACCGTAGCTCATCAAAAATAATCCAACGTCTTCAGTTTCATGGCACAATATCACTTTTCAAGGATTTTATTGATTATGCAGCCTAAATAGCTTTTTTCTAGGGCATATTTTAAATGCCTCACTTTGAAGCGAGCGGAGGGAGCCTGGTTCGCGTTGCAAAGCAAGGGAATTGCATAGCAATCCAGGGGGTTAGCGAGCAGGGGACGAAGCCCCGTAGTTAATATATTCTATTAATTTTAACCACACCATTTCAAACATAGAAAATATTTATCTACATTTTGTATTACCATAAAAAATAACCTTTAGAAATAAATTAGATTGTAAATTATGTTGGTTGGTTGGTTTCAGATTATCTGGCACCGTCAGCAACACGAGGGCTATAATGCGCCGAAACATTCGTCATTTGACAAGCCAGCATACATTTACAAACACCCATGCCTAATACGGGACTCGAACCCGCAACCTCGTGGTCTAGAAGCTAGCACTCTAACCACTATACCGTTCCAAATATGAACTGAAAATGGCTATTGAAAACAGCTGGAAAAACCTCTCAAAATGCACTTTGAAAAGACTTTCGTATTCTATAACAACAAGAATGGTTGGTTGTATTCAGATTATCTGGCGCCGTCAGCAACACGAGGGCTATAATGCGCCGAAATATTCGTCATTAGACAAGCCAACATACATTTACAAACATCCATGCCAAACACGGGACTCGAACCCACAACCTCGGGGTCTAGAGGCTAGCACGCTAACCGATTTTAAATTCTGATACAACAAATTAATCTATTGTCCATGTGTTATGCTTTACAGAGATATTGATAAAATTGGACTCTGTAATGAGACTACATCTAGATAGGTTTTCCTATGGCATTCCATTGTTTATGTTTCCATTCTTCAAGTTCACAAAGACCAATTAAATAATAAAAAAACACCAATTTAAAACATATTTCATATTGTACTTTTATCCACTTGGATAAATAATATTATGTATCCATCACCTGATAGAAGCAAAAATATACTTAAAAAGTAAATGATTACGTATATACACGAGGGAAAAATTTAATTATCACAAATTATTCTTCTAGTTAAAAAGTTGTAATTTTCCTAAACGTTTTTAAGTATTATAACATTTCATTTAGGTCTTGATAGATAGATCCGTTGAATATATCACCGGTAACACAAAATCTCATAACAACCGAAACGTGAATAGGTTGGATCTGCGATAATGTTCCCACATTAGCCTGGATTGATAGAAAACCAGTAACACATGCAAAAAGGCATACAAACAGTTTATTTGTGAAGAGTTGAAACAGATTTGTAAGTGAAAGAACCCAAGATCCCCCAAAAAAAACACTTTTGAAAAGTAGAACCACCAACCTCAAAAACACAAAAAACTTTCTTGCAATAAAAAAATTCATAAACATGATGAAAATTTTCAGCCACAGTGATATAAAAAATGGCCAACCTCTGATTAGAACTCTCGGTTGTGACTCGCTTAAGAATGCCTGCTTACTTAGTTTATTTTTAAAATTTAAGTTCCGCTCCCATAAAAATTTACGCTGCTTGAGGTTGGCGCCCGTCACAGAAATATTAACAATGCTTGCGTTTAAAGTAATTTATGGCAGATTACACGAATATTCGAGTTCATGATTTCATTTGGATAGGTAGGAAATACAAAGTGGTGTAAATCTTCATGTTCATGTAACTTTCAAAATAGTATAGAGAAACTGTGCTCAAACGCTTGCATTTGAATATATTTATTAAGAATTTTTTAAGTAGGAAACTGAAATGTTTGTGGCAAGCTTTTGTTTGATTGATACATACATTTTGGAAAGTTTTTATTGTCTGGGGGCTTTAAAGGTTAGTAATTAAGACGGGGGCCAACCTCAAGCAGCGTAAATTTTTATGGGAGCTGAACTTAAATTTTAAAAATAAACTAAGTAAGCAGACATTCTTAAGCGAGTCACAACCGAGAGTTCTAATCAGAGGTTGGCCATTTTTTATATCACTGTATTTGTGGCTGAAAATTTTTATCATGTTTATGAATATTTTTATTGCAAGAAAGTTTTTTGTGTTTTTGAGGTTGGTGGTTCTACTTTTCAAAAGTGTTTTTTTGGGGATATCAGAACTTTTTTTTTAAACACTGGCGACTTCTATTTTTTGAATATGTTCGTTTAATCGTTTTTCTATATATCACCTATGGTACACCTGGTACCAGGAATATTCATAACTCTTCAAACTGAGTTCGACGATACCTTACATGCAATAATTATATTTAAAATTGATAAACCGGAAGTGGTACCGATAGCATACCTGGTACTTTAAGCATTCATAATTCGTCAAAAAAAAAGTCCAACATGCCATATTTATCTTGGAAATTGATAAACTGAAAGTGGTACTACCTATGCTATACCTGGTACCTTAAACATTCATAATTTTTCAAGACAAGCCCAACGACGCCCAACATGCCATATTTATCTTCAAAATTGATAAACCAGAAGTAGTACCACCCATGGTACACCTGGTACCATGAATATTCATAATTCTTCAAGTTGAGTTCAATGATATCTTACATGCTAAAATCTACTTGAAAATTTACAAATTGGTTGAATGAGGGTGGCAGTAACCATCAAATTCGACCACGAACGAGTAATAGAAACTTGTGTATGGCAACTCAACCCCCAAAAATTAATGAAATACGTTGCCATCGACAAAGAGCCTGTCTTCCAAGTTTCAGCTCGTTTGGTTAGTTTGTACTCAAAACGACCTATTTTAAGGCATAATAACGACTAATTAGTCCGGGACCCACAGCTTAACGTAAATTCCGAATCACAACGAACATTCACACCTAACCCAGGAATCAAATCCGGCACCTTTAACATACAAGGCCAGAGCGTTCATCCCATTAAAAATTTATTCTAATAAATTGTTACAAATAAATATTACAAGTTTTTTACAGTCTAAATATTGCACCTAACCCACCTAACCCAGGTTTATTCACACCTAACCCAGGAATCAAATCCGGCACCTTTAACATACAAGGCCAGAGCGTTCATCCCATTAAAAATTTATTCTAATAAATTGTTACAAATAAATATTACAAGTTTTTTACAGTCTAAATATTGCAATATAAATTATTTTTATTATATCAAGCATTATTTTGGTTCACATATAATAACCCATTGATATCTGACAAAATTTGAAATATTTTCTTAACAACAATTTTAAAATTCATTATGAAATTACAATTTTGAAGATATATGATTCTACGATTTCCTTCTACAACAGAAATTCATTCTCAACACATCTTTAAAAACGAATGACATTTGTGCAAATTCCATTAGCCAATCGCAATGCGTGGTTCATTTAGTCCTCTGTAATGAATTGACTGTGACGTCAGCTCGCATAACCTCCACATTTATACTTTGTATTTAGCCCATAGTATCTTGCAACAAAATGTGATTGTTTTCATTTTGCAATGGAGATTTCCCGAAATTAAAATGTTTTTGAAAGTTAACTCTCTCTATATTATCATAGAGTTCAAATAACACCATTTTCAATTTGAAGAACAAATATTTCTCTTTAACTCTGTCTCTTCACAAATTAAATTATTTCAATTTTAAAGATGTTATAAGCCATATAATTATAGTCTAATTCGTTCTGCTTATACATTAACATACGTTTATTCTCACTTAAGCCTAACATGTCGGGCCGACCAAACGGTATAGTGGTTAGCGTGCTGGCTTCTAGACCGCGAGGTTGCGTGTTCGAGTCCCGTGTAGGCATGGGTGTTTGTAAATGTATGTTGGTTTGTTAAATGACGAAATGTTTCGGCGCATTATAGCCCTCGTGTTGCTGACGGCGCCAGATAATCTGAATACAACCAACCAACCAACCTAACATGTCGGAAAAACTAACTTCGAAATTATAGCAAACCTGTTTGGCAACTTTTGGCATATATTTCTGAACCACGATTACAAGCTGATCGCCTTTATCTGTCGCCAAATTATGAAATGAAAAAAAGTGGTTTTAAATTAATTAAAAATAGAAAGAAATATTTAATGAAGTTCAAACCAGCGTAGGATTTTAAGTTGAAACATTCCGCATCCTATAATTCAATCCGTTTGAAGATTTATAGCTTAGTTAGGGCTGGACGTTTGTCTAAATTTTTACATCAAAATCGTGGTAGAACTCGTTTTTTTATTTCATTTTGGAAATTTCAATCATTTTTTTCTTCGTTGTCTTTAATCCTATGTACTCAATTTTTTTTTTTTTTCTTTGAAAGATATCACCGAGACGAATCTGTGGTATTTTTTGTATAATTATGTGAAGTTTCGTAAGTGCGCTAGAAAATAGTCAATTTCGGCTTTTTCGCTGGAAGTTGTGCAGAGAATAGATACTTACTATCGTTTCTGCCTTTTTAAGGTTGGCGGCGAAATCGTCTGATAACTGAAGATTTGACGTTGAATAGAGTGTCCGATCTCTTGAGATTGTATTATAAGGCATATTGTCGTAAATATTATTTAGCTTTCAATTCCTATTTAAAACTAGATGAGTTCGTAATGTTCAAATAATTATATTATATGACACAAGTTTATTAATGGATTCCCATTAAAAAAGTATATAATAAAGTTTTGGCGGCGTTAGTTTTTAAATGTCACGTCACACGTAATGAAACACAAAGATATAGATATTATAATGTTAGTTTGCCATCATTTCAAACAAGTTAACCTGATAATAACGAGCAATAATAGCTATGCAATACGACTTCATATTTTAAAGCAAACTGCAAAACCCATTTTAGAATTAATTATTATTTAAGAGAATTCCGAAGTATTTTACAATCCAAAGATTTGAGTAAAGTCAAGGCACAAATTAATAATGATAGCTTTTCAAATTAATGCAAATTGACGCGAAGAACCTGACAGGCTACATGAAAAACCTTTTCTGGGGAAGCGTCTAGTGTGCTTATGATAGTATTCTTAAAAATAATGACTTGCTTTATCAGCTTTTATAAAGAATTTTATCAAAATAGTTTAAGTGTATAAGGGTCATCTCAAGGCAATACTCACAGGTAAGACTTCCTCATTAATTTCTGTAGATTTTGTTGATTTTTAAAAGCCTTATTATGCTACACATTAATTTATTGATAGATAAAGAAGAAAATCCTAATTAATCAGTATATATTTAGCCTTGAAATTATTTACTCGAAAATAGTTTGAAAGGAAAAAAATCTAAAATTATAAATATTTTTTAATTATTATTCCTTTTATAATTATTATTCTTTGTATAATCAAATATAAAGGATTTCTGGGATCAGAGTGATTTTTTATAACCATGTCACTAAAATGAATCCCATTTTGTTAAAGCTTTTCAGCTTTTTTAAAAAATACTCTGAATATAAATGTCAAAATCACTAATTTACATTTTGAATCACTGCCAGACATTCAGATGAAAATGTTAGTATCCACTCAAGTAAAAGACACATTCTTATTTGGCACACTTGCAACTGAATTGAAAATTGTATCTATATGTAACCGAATTGAAAAATGTTTCCAAATTCTTTAAGGCCTAATATTTTGACGGAAATCTTGAAAATTTCTCATGTAGCTATAATAACACGATTTTGTTTACAACTTTTGACATTAGACATTATGAATGCACCCCAATTCGAATATTTTCAACTTTTTTAAGCTAATTCAATTTTTAAACTTTCGTAAAGTATTTATAATTAATGTGTCCAAGATTTTTTAAGTCATTCATACACACTTACCAGCAATCAATTTTTTGAAAATTTCTAAACAAAAAGTACTTAGATATTTTCTATTGATAACAAATACTGCTTTTAAAATACATTTGGTAGTCCTAAATCCTAATTTCAGAGTTTAATTAAGTAAAACAAATCATCTTCTGAGATTAAAACATACTTTACATGTCACTGGCTTTAGCAATTTCATTGGTGACAAACTGTATAAATTGAACAGTTAGGTTTTTATATATGATACATGACAAATTTACTCCAATGTTATATCGCTTTTTAAAATATTCAAAGAAGACCTTGAATCTGAATTTTTTGCTAATGCTCCAATGCGTGTCACTGTTAATTATAATGGCTCCATTCAAAAGAGATCTGAACTTCCTGTTTCAGTGAATGACTTCATGTAAGCTTTAAGAGTGAAAGCGATTCGTTTGTAACACTAGGAAGAATTATAATATGCGGAACTTCGTATTTTTTCAAGCTATTGGATTTGATTCAAGGCTTTTTGAATCCTACTTTAAATAATACAAATATTTGTTACCAATGATTTAAATTGGTATCTAGTATAAATTAAGTACTCTTGAAAGTAAATATGGACCGTTAGGAACTTCAAAATTACGTGTCAAGTGCAGACATAACTTTTGATTGACTTTTTAGCCAACTAGTTTTTCTGATTAAATGAGGAAACAAGTATAGATGAAGACAGGCTTCTACAATGATTGATCACGCAGTTTGAGTGATTCACAACCACACAGAACTTTCGGTCAGAAAGTTGTTAGCATAATAAGTTGTAGTAACTCTTGAATATTTAACCATTTTAATGCAGTTGTTCAATGCTTATTTCCAGTAGCATTACAAAGCTGGCCAATACCGTTCGACATTGGGCAAATCCCAATGTGGACCGTTATAAACCTGTCATTGCTACGGATATTGACCAATCCCCCGCCTAATGATGGATAAAATATATTGTAAATTTTTAAATGCTATGCACAGTTTTAAAATTGAAATATTTTTCATAAAACAAGACGGAAGGGCTAAAAATTATATGTTGTAATGTCAATGATATGTTTATTTTTTTTAATTTTTTTAAATCGTGTATTATGGAAAGATACTCAAGTTCGGCCAGGATTGGTCAATCTTCCTTAACACATTCGCTGCCGCTGGCGCGTCAGCATGGCGCTACATCCCATGCCGGCGACGCTCTGGGACGACTATCGAGTATGATAAGTAAACTACTTTATTTTTAGTTCGGATTTGGAGGTTGAACGATGAGGTTTTTGAGGCACGTTAGTGAAGCATTGTTTTTATATTTTTAGTGCTTGGGTTTTTTTTTTCATTTTTTCTGGTCTTACTATTAAAATATAAGGAACGTTTTTAATCATTAAAACACTTTTTTTTAAATTCGGCTTCTGAGGATGGATATATAAATTTTGGTGGCAGCGAATGTGTTAACCCCTGTTTACGACATTAGCCAATACTGTTGTGCCACCTGGGAAAGTCAAATCTTTCATTATACGCCATAGCTAGATTGTGTGTTAAAATGTAATCCTAGCCAAAAAGTAAACTTTTGCATTGAGTGTTAATGATATTGAATTAAGTTAAACAACAAAAACAACGTATTCCATCTTCAAGACAGGACTATGTTAACAATCAACACACAACTGCGTCATAAAACTACATAATAAATGACATTTGAATCCTGCCAAATTGAAAGGCTATCAAATGGTTGAATTGTTTGTGAAAATTTAATTTGAAGCTTTGTATTCAAAACTTGAGGGGGAGGTTTGCTGTTTCTACAAAATACGTCGAACTATGAAAGAATTGGATGATTATTTGCAGTTCCACCCTTTTGATACGGTTTTCTTGACCTGTTCGAATAACCACCTGCCCATCGGTCAAGTACTCGATTTTCTGTTCATTTGATATTTAAATACACTTTATCAGAGAGTTATTTAAATACCTTCTCTAAAATGGTCCCAGGTTTTTGCACTCTAGAATTGTGGCCCTACGCCAAACAAAATCTCTTCCTCTTAATTAGTTCAGATTTACAGTGAAGTCTATTTTTCTTCCTAGATGGCACCAGTTGAGAGAACTCTAGTGGAAGGATTACAGGCTAGATGGCAAAAAGTAGCCTTTAAACCTAAAATATGCACGATCCATCCAATTTTTGGTGTTAAGCACCACAATGTACAAAATCAATTATGTCTTTAAAAAAAGCTGGGGTGCTCAGAATCACCCCACTAAATATAGTCATTAGATTTATTGATAGTATTGAGGATTTTTTATCACAAGAGCAGCACGAGGTCTATACTGCACCCGAACGTAGTTGGATTTATGTGAAGTGGGA
Organism: Linyphia triangularis; assembly: GCA_963978545.1. NCBI lineage: Eukaryota > Metazoa > Arthropoda > Arachnida > Araneae > Linyphiidae > Linyphia > Linyphia triangularis. The sequence continues at coordinate 63,151,635 of OZ021727.1, read as the reverse complement.
AATGATATTTGGATGGTCATTCAATTAAAAACTATCCTATATTTGTGTCTCGAAAGGAGGGTAACCCAGAAAATGTCTCGCCATCTCGAAAATAGACAAAATACTTTTTATCTCGATTGCTGCAGTTTCTACCCACTTGAAAGATAGACAGTTTACAGGTTCCTGTGAAGCAAGATCGCAAGAGCTTTTAAATACTAGCTTCGTATTCTACTTCACTGCCATAAGTTGGCCCATAAGTGGGTCGTGGGGTAATTAGGAATGCTTGTTACAAAAGTTGTTAGATACTATTTACAAAAATGTGATGAGTAACAACTGAGAAGGATGAATGGTAACTCAAAAGTTTTTATCAAAAAATAATTATTGCGAGCGTAGGTAAATATAGATGCATAAGCATACATTTTTGTGAAAACGGAAAATGTAATATTTCTCAATTTTATGCTCTGGGTTCTATTGGGGGATAGAAACAACAAAATTTAACTAGTTCTATTTTATAAAAGGAAACACTTTATATGTAGAATCACTGTTTTTTTATGTATTATTTATATCATATTTTCTAAATTAAGCCCTCTACAGAAAAAAATTAAACATTTTAATAATTTAAATTAAATATATTAATAATGTAAATTTTATAAAAGTTGATCTACGTATTTTAAGAAATTAAAATTACTGATAACCAAAGTTTAAGTGACTAAAATACAAACAATTTTACCCTTAACTTTCAAAATAGAAAACACCAATCTAAAAGAAACTTTCAATAATAGAATATGCAGCGTGTCCACAAATTAGTTGGGAAATGGAGTACAAATAGATCTGTATAACTCTTAATAACAAGGTTTAATTAACAAGATTTATTTCTAGTTTAAATTTTGAATAAAAGAACGAAAGTAGTTTTAGCACATTTATTTTTTGGGTTCGTTCACAGGAGCTTTAATCAATGTTTCGAAGTTTTGTTCCTATTCACACCATAATAAGAAAGATAGGGTTTACCATAAAATAGAAAAATGATATGCCAGGGACAACAGAAAGAATCAATGAAAGATATTGGTCTAAAAACTAAACAGCAAATCCAAACAGTGTTTATAAAGTATCTTACAATTTTATTACGTTTGTCTATCTACTATCATAAAAAAAGTTCATTGCAATCTTAGATATATGATTTCTAGTTTCAGTATTAATAACTGTTTCAATACTAATTTTATATCCTTAAGTGGAATCAAATTCACTTGTGAAGTCAAAATGCTTTCGCTTGTATGATTTAATTTCATTGTTTAATGTTTAATACCTTAGAATTTCGCTTCCTTAAAATTAACTTAAATTAAACTAAAATAAGAAATAAATTATAGATTTTGTTTCGTTCCGTGATTGACTTTCTAATGTGCAAGCTCAAGTAAGATAATTAAATTTCAATATTTCTCTAATGCGACTTTTCTATTAAAATTTATCAAAGATTAACGTTTTTAAAATTTTGGTCATTAAATGACAATATCTCTGTTCGAATAATAATGTTTTTAAAACGTTTATTGAATTTTTTGTTTAATATTTCATTTACTGTTACTATTTGTCGGATCCACTGATTATGAAAGGTAAATTATTTGGATTTAGTCAAATCATTATATTCCTTAGAAATAAAAATATATTTAAAAAAAACTCCACCGTCATTCACAATCAAACAGTTTCGTACAGAAAATTACTTTATATACAACTGCGAGAAAATAACTAATTAGTTCTACCTCAAATTTAAGAACTAAAATACATTTAATTGAATTTTCTTGAAAGACCTTTCTTTTGTTACTTCCCTAATAAATTCACTTTCTGCCATGTTTTTCACCAATTCGAAAAATTTCCAATTACGAAATGTCAGCCCTAACTACTAATTGAATTCTACTCATCCATCCAAAACAATTCAACGGGAAAAAATGATGGTGCATATTTATATACTTCAAAACAAGTTTTAAGAATTTGACATTGTCTTTGTTAAGAAATATGAAGGGGAAAAAATGTTTGAAAGTCCTTTGATGTATAATGTCATTCGTGAATTTCTTTTATTATTAAAACAATTAAAAAAACATTTTATTTTTTTTGCACCTGTTTGCAAAATATCAGTTACTGGAAACAAAATTACTACATGTTATTTTTTAAATGAATATTTTGTTTTTTGCTTTGAACAACCATCTACAGGAATGGTCCAAAACAATTACTGTTGCCATTTCTCAAATTCAATTTACGGGCTGCCAGAACCTTGTCGACAAACATTACAAACAAAAAATAAACGTTTTCACTTTAAAAGTTAATCAATGAACCTCACTCGGCATTTGTTAGTAGTCAACGCTAAAATCATCAAGTAGACGCATTTCCAAAGTAGACCACAATTCGATACTTTAACACTAAATGCTTTACTTAAATTAGTCAATGAATAAATACATAAATGTGAAAACAACTACATTTATTTCAAAACTTAGTAGAATGTTTCTCATCCTGTTGATTTTGCTTAATATCTTTCTGTATTCCATCAGTTTCATCGTCTTCGTCATCGTTGTACAAATCACGTACTCTTCCACTGAGGCAAAAGATGACAAACAAGCAAATGACTGACAACCCCGAAAACATAGCGGACGCTCCATGAAGTAAATAATTGAATTTTGGAACATCGTAGAACCAGCAATTTCCCGTTTGGCCACAGCTCTCCTCCCAAACTAAACAGACGGAATCTACTATCGAGCCAAATACTATCGGGAAAGGTATAAACGCTAAAATACAAAAGAAATAACCCGTTATTTAAATACATTATTATTCATACTAGTCCGAGAGGCGACTGCAATTTTTGGACCCCATCGAACATCATTCTGAATTTTTTATAGAAATTGGAGAAAAGTGAGTTAATTACGAATCCACTGGTCTGCCGTGGCAAAAATAGCCGAAACTGATCAAAAATCGACTTGGAATGAGTTGAACTAAAATCCGATTGCCAAATTTGTCATAACTTGCCAAAAAGAGAACAAACTTTTTCGTCTGGCAACCCACGGCATTTTAATTTTCAATGAGAAAAAACGCAAACGATTTCTGATCTCTGGCTCGGAAAACTTGTTATCTTTTAAAAGAAAGCCAAATTGGCGACATCAGTTACATCAGTGACGTAATGTTTCTTGCCAATTTGGCTCATTTGTGAAAGATGCATGTAAACCATGGCCAAACATCCGAATTGTCTGCAACCTTCTTAATTGAAAATTAAAGAGTGAGGGGTTACCAAATAAAAATAAAAAATGCTCATTTTTTGGCAAGTTATGGCGCATTTGGCGATTGTATTTAGTTCAACTTATTAAAAGTCGATTTTTGACCAGTTTCGGCAATTTTTGCCACGGCAGACAAGTGGATTCGTAATCTACTCACTTTTCTCCAATTTCTATAAAAAAATTCAGAATGATGTTCGATGGGGTCCAAAAATTGCAGTCGCTTCTCAGTCTATACAGATAGTATTCACTGCATAACAGAAATGCCACACAATTGCAACCCTGTTCCAGATAATGTAGTACTTCCTGCAATGTCACTCAAGGTAATGTCTTTAAATAAGAATTCAATCTTTAATTATTAGAATTTATTATTTAGTGATTTATATTAAACTAGAATTACTAACAGCTTATTATAAAATCATGCGGAGACCTAGGTTCTAATGTGGTTGCTTGGAGGACTTTCTGCAACCCGTAGTGCAAAATTGAGATTTTTACAATAGTTTACTCATAGTTTTTCTTCACGCTTCTATTCCTTGGGAAAATGAAGATTCATTCAATCGTTTTCTTATATAAACTCAGTTTATGTGGTTACCAGCCCTCAGTTTTCCTACTTGGCTCTTCGGAATGAAGTTTGGGTTTTGTTTAAGTTTTTGTATGCTAGTGTAGTGCTTGACATTGATTAATGAGTTTTAAATCATGTAAAGTTATTGAGCACTATCATAATACATTCCAATAACTTCATTTGTAAAAATTTCAATTGAAGATTTTAATGTTTTCGTATTAGGACACTGGGCATTTTTAATATACCTCCATCATCAGAGAAAGACAAAAAAATTGGAAATATTTCTCATATAATTTCTGTAAAAGTAGTTACGTGTTAGTTTTGTAAACTTACAAATCGTAGAATGTTTAAACAAGTCGATTCCCTTATTCATTACATTAGCCATTTTTCAAATGCCGCCAACTTCAACATTAAGTAAAGATTTGTTTGTTTTTTATCTGCAACTTATACTAAATGTTAAAAACCTTTTGAAGTTGGCGGAGGAAGCCAAACGAAGCGGTAAACTAACTTTGGATAGTTGGGCATTTCATAGAGGGAAAAGTTCAATCACGTGCCATTGATCACCAAATGAAAACTGATATTTTACCTTTTGACAATCTCTATATGATTTTAACTATTGTCGACGAAATATAAACTCGTCTAATACAATAATATCAAAATTGAAGTTGATAAATTAACAGCAAATGTATCATACGTTTTTTAATGCTATCTTATATCGTCTTTAAGGCGTAAGCCTTAAAACCTACATAAGCTAAATTTATATGCTATCATTCCTAAAAATCAAGAATGGTGAATACTCCAATTTGGTTTTCAGAAATTAATTAACACAATGATAATCCACATAATTGCTTGAATATTTCTTACCAAATGTAGAAAGAAACGCCTCAAATGTTCCTAAAGCAACACTTTTATCTTCTGGTTTAATAGATCTGAAAAAATATATTATGTAGTTATATAAAAATTATTTCTTTATACTTTTACAATAAAATTGAGTTCACTAAATGAGAGAAACAAAACAATTTACTTGTATTTACTTAAAAGTTCCTATATATTATAAGACTTTAATTTGACAAAAATAAAAAGATCTATGACTTGAAAAAATGTGAATAATGTAAACATATTTCTTATGAGTGAAGTCTACTTAATAAAAGAATGTCATGCGAGATAAAACAAGCACAATTTGCTGGAATTATTATAACTGAAAACCAAAAATAACAAGTAGAAAAATGTTATAATTCCGGAAAATTAAAACAGAAGTGTAGAACATCGTACAAGTCTCAATTACATTATAATAATGGTCACTGCATTTAAATTTGGCATAGCTTAGTGTAATTTAACGTTTTCGTTTTCATATTTTCATTATATAGAAAAATGACCAATATGGTGATATTTATAGCTATAATAATTACAATTATTACAATGGCAAAAAAAAAAATTAGCATTCTGAAATTCAATAATTATTGCATTAACCTTTCTCGTTAATGAAACAAAGCAGAGGAGACTTTATCTCACATACTAGATTTTAGAAAATGAAACTGTTTAAGGTAATATTTCAAAAATAACTTAATTATTTTTATCAATCCCAGTATCGTAAAACCGTGTGAATAGAAGCAGTTTTAAATTTCATAACACTATTAAGGATTTTTTCACTTGCACTTAAATTAAAGGTCATACCTTAAACTTCGGTGACACTTTAGTTTTTGGGCTTTCAAAGCCAAAAAATTAATTTCAAAGTTTGACCATTAGCGGAAAAAATGGTTAATCACTGATTTTAACCACCATGTCAGTAAAAAAATCCAATAACTTGCTTTTTATTCTATTTTGATTCTGGTCTTTCGCTTAGGAGAAAAGAAATTACTATTGTTTTTAAATACATTTTATAATTAAAATACCCTGTATAAAAAATCAATTTACTGAAAAAAGGAAATTCGCAACATATTTTTTTTTCCCCTTCAAACCATCAACAAAGTTTTAACGAAATTATTCCTCAGTGTATGTGTTAGTGACATGAGGGAAATCGTAAGTGAATTTATTGTACTCAGACTTTACTTTGTATTCTGACTGCTTACAAAATTGGCGATTAAAATCATAGGGTAAAACAGTTATACTGCAAAAAAAAAGTGACTACAGTTTATTACAAATTTATAATAAATAAAAGGAAAATTATTATACAAATTTTGCATATAGATTATAAGATGTAAGAGATTAGGACAGATCGATTCAAAATATCAGTCAAATACCGTGCGACTAAATGTTACAGTGGAAGAGACCTCTTATCAGTGATAGCAAGAAGACCCTTCACAAACAGTGTGAGTAAACTAATACCTTTAATGTTGCCTTTTACAATACTTCCAATCCAATGATAAATACTTGGTACCCTCCAGCAAATGCTTTTTCGATATCCATGATGATGAGATACTCATGGAGCATAGATTCTTTGAAGTGATCATTCATTGCTTTTATTGGTGAAAGATTATTTGAAATTTTAAAACTACTCTATCTCACCCAAGGTTCAGTAGAAAGTTTTTCGAACATAAATGTACAGTTATTTTATTTTGAGAATGAATATGAACAGTTATTATAATGACAATAAAAGGGGGTTTCATTAACATTTTTCAGTCAATTTGGGAGCCTTCAGAATTGGGGGAGGGAGTCCAAGGCTCGCACCTTGAAGGTCTTAAAGTACATAAGGTTCGTCCTTCAGCATGAGCGCGTGCAAAGGCACAATTATGGTGAAAGCTATAATAAGAAAACTACTTTGTTCCAGGTTATTGTTTTAATTAAATTACTTATTTTCACACAATGAATGTATCACATTTATTAATATATTTCATGTATGTTAACCGAAGTTGTATAATATCCCTCGATGTTATAAAATAAAATAATTAAATTGGTTCATGAAGTTTGAAGAAAAATACTTGTGTTGAGAAAGAATTTATTTAAAAAAATAAAAATAGTTTAACCAGTTAACTGTGCAGCTCCGTTTTGAAAGTGCGAATTTCTGTGTCACGAAAATCGATCGATGACGAGTATAGTGGTCAAGCACAGAGTAAGTGTCGCTGTTAAACTATTTCATCAAAAAGATAGGTTTACTTTATAAAATTGCTAATTTTATTACTATTTATTTAACATATATTATATAATTTACGAAATCGCAAGAATAATCTATCTAAAGTTAAAAAATTAAATTCCTGTTGTGGAATGGTATTCACCGAAACAATGTACTCTGTTCAGCCGGAGCGCAGTATAGCCTAGATGTTGCTCTCGAGCCAGTAAACCCACAGCCAAACCAAAGCTGTTTCAGCCGGTGAATGCAGGGACGCATGCCCTTATCTCAAATTTTTCATATTTTATAATTTTTTTGTTTTATTCCAGCCTGGCCTAAAAATATTCTAAACATCTTGAAATTTGAGAATATGCTTCGTTTTTCATAATAATTAAAATTTAAATAGCCAATGGTCACTACTTTTTACTCATGATGAGTATATTCGTCATGACAAAAATCCTGGCACTTCTCCATGACGAGTATACTCGTCAAACTCAGTTAACTGGTTAATTATACACGCAGTTAGTGTATTGACTTTTATTGAAATTACTGAAAATAAATTCCTTCTTTTATGTTCACATATTTACGGAACGCACACACACAACGTCATCTAATAGACTTAAAATAAAAAAATAAAAGAACAGCTGTCATGCCTTTAAATTGTGGGAAATTACAAATAACGCAATCTATCTGTGAAATGTTGTAATAAGGTTTTGACCCGTTAAAGAATACTCTTGCTTGACAAGCATTTTACTACAAACTGCGTTCATCGTCAAATTGTTGATTTTATATGAGTTATTTAATGAGTAATGGACTTGTGTCCCTCCCTGAGTTTCTGGTTATGCAAAGTACCTATCAGAAATATTCAAGCTATCACTCACCTTAGTAAGATCATTGTGTGCGCTACTCTCAGTAAACTGACGAGAGTTTGAAGAATTGGCAAAGTAATGATATACGCCACAGCCGAAGACCAGCAATCTTCATTGCGACAGAAACCTTTTGTGGCATGACCTATATGTGACCCGTTTGAATTATCTAAGCAAGAGCAATTTGTAAAAGTCTGGAAAAAATTTATAGGAAAAATTTATACATACATTTTAACTACTAAAGCTAATTAGAAACCTAAATTTCTTGAATACTTTTTCGGTATAAAAAAAATTAAGATTTGAGTATCAAATATATGATTTTTTATTTATCAGTTCATAAAAATTTATTTACATTTTATTAATAAACCTAACAGTATCGTAGATCGATTATCAGAAGTTTTAAAACTTAAAATAAGGATTTTTAATCGCCTACATTAGTAATTTTTGATTTTAAGATATTATTTTTCATTGATAACTATAAAGAAAAAATTGTAAATATTTTGTCCAAAACATAACGTTCTAGCACAGATATTCTCTAAGATATTCTAAAAAAGACATTCTAATAGTATCATACATTGATACATTGATTAATTTTCATTGATAAATTGAATAATTAAGTTTTAAAAACTCATGTAACTTAATGCATTATAATAGTACCCAAATAAATTCTTTGAGAAAACAATAACTTGCACTCTTGTTTTTTAATTTTTTTTTAGAGATTTGAATTTGTAAGAAATTCAATAGAAAACAACAAAGGTTCATTATAATTCAATCACTTTATTATTCCTATTTTTATTTTTCCCAACGTTTTTTTCCTTTGAGAAAACAATATTATTTTAAACCTTTTACTTGTAAAGCACATTTTTCCATTCTTTATTTTTATGCCAAACAACTTGAAATTTTATCCGATGAATTTTTCCATTTTTTTAACAATTTAATGCATAGAGTTAATGTGAAATTCAATAAACCTAGAAAGAAAACGCTAATTAATGATTTCATGGTAGGTTTTAACAGAATTGTTCCTATCCCATAATGTTGTTTGCTAAAATTTTCCCTTTTCTTCAGAATCTTGGAATAATTATATGTTAGTGAAACCATTATTAAGTAATATGTTTAGCCTGATTTTTAATTGACATTTCACTATTTTTAGTTTAAAATATTTACTGAGTACATTAATGTATCTAAATTAATGTATTCAGTAAACCAATCATGAATATCGAAATACTCTGAATTTCAGGCTGATTTCTGAAGAATGTACTTTTACAATTCACCAATTAACACGGATATGTAAAAAAAATTAAGTATAATGTTATATTATATTATTACATTATATTGACTTATTGTATCGATCTGCATTGTTATTATTCACTACAATCATAAAGTTGAATCATATTGTCATATTTAAGGACTAATGAAAATGAAATATCTCTATGGTTCAAATTTATATAAAGAGATAAAAAAGAAAATTATTTTGCATTTATTCCTTCATAAGGAAAATATTCTCATCAATATACTTCAATCAACCACGTACTAAAAAAACATATGGGCATGTATAGGATGTGGTTTTGATTTGTATATACAAATAAGTTTGAAAAGTTAATGTGATTCAGACACGTTATCACAATATTGCTGGATATTGAAAACATAATACTGCTGTACCTGATTCGTTCTCTCCTCACATCCAGCATAACAAGGTGAGAAATAATGAGTTTTCCCATCCGAGGCACAAACAGGAGTAAATGCCTTTGTGGTACAATGACAATTGTTGTTGCAGTCACCTTCCAAAATAAGTCTATAAATACAAAAACGTATTTTTCTCATTTGCAGTTTTAATAACCGTATACTTAATTACTGTGAAATAAATCATATGAATCGTATTTTCAATGCAAACTACGTTATTAAGAAAATATTGAAACACTAAACGTGTGTTATTCTTATTTTTCTTTTATTAGGATCCTATCTTTAATGAGCAACATAATAAGTATATTAATTAAATAACTCATAATTAGAATATTCTATGAATATTAACTTTTTAAACTGAACATATACCCGTTAAACATTTCAAAAGTATAACTTCTCAAAGTCCTTAAATTTTCATTGAACATAAGACACATGAAATTCAATAATCTTTTAAATCTAGATATATCATTTAAATTTCCGATTTGAATTATGCTTCAGCTTTCATAAAATTAGTCATCCGAGCGTATCGTGAAGTAAGACAAATTTTTGATACACCCAATTTAAATTAAATTAAACGATTTAAAATTATATATTATAGATACACCTGAAGTTTAAACTTTTTCATGTTTTACATATTTTTCACATTACACAACAATATTTTACGTCTCCAAACAGCTTACTGATATTTTCAAAAATTATTTGCAGTTATAAATGTTATTTTACCTTCAAATTAGATGATTTAAAACATAAATTTTTTGAATAAATTGCTTCGTAATATCATTACATTTTAGAAAATAAAATTGAATCTCTGAAACATTGACAGCTGGTGTTTAATTGATTTCATACAGAGTGATTCAAAAGTAACAAGAAGTTTGAAAAATCAATAATTTTTGACATAAATGCACTAAAAAGAATAAGAAGGAGGATTTCACCGCACAAAAATAGGTGAATTTTTCATTATAAGATAGCACTTTAAGTGTCATAGGTAGCGTTCGCCACTAACTTATAGAGACGGGCCGTATGACTTATGTTGGAGTTTCACGCTGCCGCAGATTCATACCAAATACGCCAATATTTATCATACTTATACGCCAGGTAAAAAGTGTTATTTCAACATTTTTTTATACAGAAAATAAAATCATCAGACAATGTTTCATCTTTAATTACTATAATGTCAAAAATATAAAGCATTCCTGAAAAGAGAAAAAATATTTTATTTTATTTTTCTCTTTAAAATTACAATTTATACTTAATAACTTTTTTCAACTAATTAAAATTAATAATTTTTATTGTTACGTAAATCAAAGTCTCAAAAAGAAGGGACATTTTTATTGCAACCTGACAATGTGAGTTGTCCTAATTATTAAAAAAGGTATTTAAACCAATTTCCCTATTTTAGCCGATATCAATTGTGAGAAGGTGATGATAGAAATCGTTCAGTTTCTATTATGATAGAGTCGATGTCCGATGGAGTGCTTGTCACAATAAAGCATCCAAATGAGCATCAGTTAAGTTATTCGTGTATTTATTCTGGATGAAAACCATATTGCTGAAAGTTTTTTCACATAATTTTTTCTTGTCACGTTATGCAGAAAGCTGTTCCAGATACTAAACACAAATTACTTTTGGACAAATTAAAATTATGTAAAAAAAAAAGCCCATACAATTTTTATTTCTGTCTTTCTGGTTGCTAGCCGGTTACAAATAAAGCTGAATTAGGCTGCGTAATGACGAGTTGATTAAATTATTTTGAAAAGCCATGCGCATCTTCTATTTTCATTATCAAATGTAAAATGTATAGTTGTTTCCAAAGGCAGAAAAAAAGTAAAAAGTGTTATTTCAACATTTTTTTACACAGAAAATACAATCATGAGATAATACTTCATCTTTAATAAACTTAGATTTAGTATCTCTTGAATAAAAAATATCATTACACTTTTGTTTTAAGATATTATGATACTAACCAATGAAAGTCTACCACTACCCTTAACTCAACAAAGAAAGTTTAGGAAATAAATATTTCTTGTATGACATTTTAACTCTCACTGTCTGTAAATCAAATTTAAAATTAAAATTGTTTCTCTACATAAATAACAGGCTGTTTAATATGAAACAGATTAGTACATTAATGAGAAATTACCAATGATAAAAAAAACCAACTTGATGAATTCGCAACACATTTATAAATAACCATTTTAACTTACGCTTCACCATTCCATCCATAGTTAGTCATTTCAACTTTTTCGCACTGAGGAATCATCAAGATAAAGAAACCAATGACTACTATGATTTCAGAAACACACATGCCAGCAGTGAGAAACTTTGCATTGGGCTTGAACTTATAGATGAGGAAACCTCCTATGAGTGTGGACACAATAATTGCAGCAAGTCCAGGTGGACCTAATTATAAATTTAAAATAAAATCAAGTTTTAGAATATATTTCTTCTTTTACCTGAAAGTGTCACTAACAAAAACCACGATTTTCTCACTGAAGTGATAAGTAGTCACATTATGAATAACTCAACTACTTAAATTTATTACTCCAAATGCTTAAAATCTATAATAATAAAACAAGCTATATGTCTGTATGTGGCTCTGTGGATCTATAGAAACCTACTTAAAATTGGAGTAGAGCTCTGAAATTTTCAGCATAAGTAGTTTTGGCCTTCTAATTGTATACATCACAAACAGAATATTAAAATTTTAATTAGTACTTTTTTAATTAATTAATATGTTACAAAACGATATCTAATAGGACTACAGCTCTGAAATTTACAACATAAGTAGTGCTTAGGCCTTTTAATTGAACTTTTGAAAAACAGAATTTTAAATTTTTATTTAGTTTCTTTTTAATTAATTTTTTTAATTTATTAATTAATATTTTACAAAATGATTTCTAATAGGGCTACAACTCTAAAATTTTTAACAAAAGTAGTTTTGGCCTTCTAATTGGACTTTAAAAAAACAGAATTTTAAATTTTTGCTTAGATCGTTATTAATTAATTTTTTTAATTAATTAATATATATATTACAAAACGATTTCAAATAGGACTACAGCTTTGAAATTTTCAACATAAATAGTTGTGGCCTTCTAATTGGATTTTCGAGAAAACCAGAATTTAAAGAAAAAAAAAAATTTTAATTATTTAACAAACATTTTACAAAATGATTTGTAATTGGACTATATTTCTGAAATTTTCAATACAAGTAGTTTCAGCCTCTTAATTGGACTGACAAAAAGAATGTTAAAATTTCAATTTGTTTTTTAATTGATTGTTTCACAAAAAGCGACTTTGAATAGGCCTAGAACTCTGAAAGTTTCAACATAAGTAGGTTTAGCCTCTAATTTTGCTTTCCACAAACGCGTGTTAAAATAATCTTAAAGGGGTGTTGTATTATTGTATTACGGAATTTTTTATTTATTTTTTCTTGACAAGGGAGAGGCTTCCATTATTAAGGCTTTGCGTAGCAATTAGATTTTAGTGAGTGAAGCGAGCTTATGCATACGCAGCAATGAACCTTTCAACGAGCGAAGCGAGCCTATGCTTGCATAGCAATGAAGCTTTTAACGAGTGAAATAAGCCTGCGTTTATGTGTCCATGAACTTTTGCGAACGAAGTGGGCTCGATTTTGCGTAGTGATGAACCTTCCTGCGAGCGAAGCGCCAAAAACTGTGTCCTATAGACGAAAGACAGATTTCCACGTACGCGAGGCCTCACAGCTAGCTAAAATATTGCACATGTTTAAATTTCGTAGCGAAGCACAGGTATTTAGCCAGTGTGAACTAATTCTGAGGTATTTAGTAGGAATTCCAGGATTTATCCTTGATTGGCCAAAATCCAAAATATTTTTAAACGAACTTAACTAGGGGGACTTCTGTACCTAGGGCCGCCTTTTTTCAATGCACAAAAAATGAGCCATTGAGCCGTTTAAAAATGTGAAACTGATATGCACACATTTTTATAGTAATTACTTTCCTTTGGAATTAATATAAATACTTAATATATGAGATTCTGTCCAATAGAAGATTTTTAAGGAAATTTCACAAAATCGCCTTAGGTACAAGACCTCGTTGAACCTAGAGTAAGTAGCTGATGTACCTAGGGCTATTCTCTTTAAGTGAGGTTTCAGTCCATAATGAATCGGAAACAAACATACGCAGGGGAATTTTATAGAAGAAACAATATCAAGTAATTATCAGTCATTGGTTTATCATATAACAACTATGATAATTTGCAATGTGTCAAATTATTAGTGAATTACAAGTATTTTCATAACTTGAAAATCTGATTCCAAAAAAAAAAAATGAACTTCATGCATTATCGCTTTGAAGCACCAACAGATTTTGGTTTTAGAAATTTGAACACAATAAGCAACTATGTGGCCCTAGGTACACGACTTAGTAATTTCTTATAAAATGTCTTCTACTAAAAATGCATATGGAGAAAGGACTTATTTGAACATTTTCTTTAGTACTTAATGTTACAAACAAAATTATTTACTAGAGTTCGAAGAAAAGTATTTGGCTTAACTTTGTAAAACAATAAAAGACATGAGCTCCAAAATGCTACTGCAGACCCTACAAAAAAAGTTTTCCACTTATAACTTACCACAGCTTTCGCCTCTAAGATTTCAAAATGGTTGTCAAAAGATCAATTGGGTGATGCCACTTACCCAAGCTAGTAAAAAAATTAAACTAAGCATTATTAGGCCCTAGGGACATGATGGTCCTCAGGTGCAGAAGTCTCCCCAATCTGGTTATTTTTACAGAGTGTATCTTTTAATAAATATTAATCAATTACTTTTCTTAATGTGATCACTCTCGGAAAAGACGATTCGATAACTTTATCGAGAGAAAAACTTGTTACTTTCTTCAATAATACATCCAATAATAAAGATATATATATTAAAGAAATTACGACTTAATAAAAAATTTAATTGAGAAGAATAAAATTTGATATTTTCCAAATTAAAGATTCTTGTACTAGTATTCATAATTGACTTATTTGAAATGAGATTTGATGAATATAAATTAGAAATAGTGTGATGAATATTAATTTTTAATTAATGAATTTTTAATAAAAATAAACTACTGCTAATGCTTTATAAATTAGAGAAGGTTTTGTAACACATTAATTAGTGTAGTAAACTTTTAATTTGTTTTCTGAAGAATCAATTTTTGGTGCTGTATGATTTAATTCGAACAGACCTAACTTTAGTATACATGGTCCGATTTATAAAAGATTGGTTATGTTTGGTAGAAAATATTTGTGAGTATGTTTTCATGCAAAATCTAATATATATTGTTATAAACACCTTTCTTGAATATGTTTTAATTTTATTTTTTGTTAAAAACTGTTTATTTTTTCAAACCTTTTTTCTAAAATTTCATAATTAAATAATTGAAGTCAAAATCACAATTCCACATGAAAACAAGTATTAATATGATATCTTATATTTGCAATAAAAATCATATCTCTAAGTTAATTGCAAGTTCATTTATGTCCGGTCTAATAAAATCCTAATTAGTGATTAAAAATTTAATTAGCTAATTAAATAATTAAAGCTAAAAATTATATCAATAAATAAAAATGTTTCATTTTTAATTCGAATATACCGAGCAAAATACTGTAATTCTAGTATAAAAATTAAAGAAAAACATCTCAAATGTATATGTATATATTTGACCACACTTAAGCACATCATCAGCAATATATATATATATATATAATTTTTTTTTAAAAAAGGAGTAGAAAATCTTATTGTGCCCAAAAGATTTCATTAAACAATTCTATTCTATTCATAGTGACATGAAATGAACAATTGGGTATTGTAAAAAACTAATATAGGAAGACCTTGCTTTAGACCTTGAAACGTATTTTGATGAAAAAGAAAAGATAAGCCGTGTTTTCTCTATAAAACATGCCACATACCTGACAATAAGCTAGCTTCTGATGCTGTCAGCCTGAACTGGTTTTCCATGTACTTCGGTAACATTACATAATGTCCAAAACTACCGAAAATGGAGAGTATTGTATTGAGGGTGATAAAAATATAAAGTGGGTTCTTTCCTAATCGCTTCAAAGCAGCAAACATACCTAAAAAAGAAATATTAAAAAAAAAAATCAACCACTCGACACAGAAAGAGCAGTATTCACTCATTGATAATACCTATGATGCACATTATATTAAAAATTAGATAGATGATTCGCTTGTCATGCTTCTGAATACCCAAGGCTGTGTGATCTGTTGTCATTTTGTCTGTCAATCATTTTTCTCAGGAGGTATTATATAGCAAAACAAAAATGTGGGTTTTCTTTCAAACAATGGCACAATTTAAATGTAATACGTAGCTTTCGGACAATAATCATAGTTAAGAGAAAGTTTTAATTAAAACGAACTATGCCGTTTAATAAACTATTCAATTAAGTTGCTTTGTTGTTGTTGTTGTTGTTTTTTATTATTATTATTATTATTATTATTGAACAATTTCAAATTCTTACCCTCTTTAATGCCTCTGACGATGTTTTAAAAATAATAATTAGTGAAATACGTTTGAAAAAATTATCAAGCACAACATCACTTATTTCAATTTACTATCTTTACCCTTATAAACTCATTAATTCTGTCCTTCAGAACCAAACATGTCTAAATCGCAGTTAGGGCACCTTTACAGAAAAGCGAAAAAGCTGAAACCTACTCTTTTTGGAATCACTATATAACACTCTGTTATAACTCTTACTAAATGCTTTACAATTTTTTTAGTCAGTAACGATGTGATTTAATAGAAACTAACTTTTTTAAAATATTCTGATCTAAAATAAAAATCGATAATATTAGACAATTATTTTTTGACTTCTTAATTTCGTTCATTTAAATACTTTGAATTAAATTTCTAGGCTTATTTACTCCTCAATACCTACTAAAATGATGAAGCAAAACATTTCTGGACAATTAAACTAGCTTTAACGTAGCAGTTAAATTTTTTTTCTCTGTGTGATATGTCAAATATTAAGTTACTAGAGATATCGTCGTTTGGGGAAATAATCACACTATAAATATATATTGTCTAGAAAAGTATTTGCCTTAAACTTATTTATTAAATACATACAAATGAATTTAAATAATAGCTTTATTTTTTTTTTACATGTACCCCAACATATATGCGACCTTAATGGGATCACACATCATATTTAACCTGAGTAATCAAATGATTTTTTAAATGATGTCTTGTAACTTTTTTTAATGGAAGCCTATGTTTTAAATTTGGTTAGTAAAATATCAAAGTTTTACAGTATCGTACAAAAAAAAAAAATTTCAATCTAAACAAGAAAGTAGACAAATATATAACGCAAAAAGCAAATATACAACCAGAAAAACGTGATCTTAAAACTTCTTAAGAGAAATTACCGACACAAAAGTGAATATCATAGATTGATTTTATAATGCTATTTTTATAAGAACAAACATTTTTACTTTGAGGTAGATTAAATTGATTACTATATGGCTAAGGCACAATACAGAAAAACAAATAAAGTCATGATGACCCTACTGACCAGAAATATTGGAAAACAAGCCAGAGTCAACCAACTCTTTTGAACTCCTTCTCAATATTTTATGTCCAGGGAGTCTTCTTGGAAACAACAGCATAGGGGTCGAGAATATCGTCAAGAGGACACCTTGAAGCATGAATCCTATCCACCAACCACCGATCCAGCGAGGGTCCTCTGGTCCGAATCCGGGATCATCTGGAAGATCAACAATATTCCCCGATTAGCTTTTAGTTATAAGATCTTTTAAATTCATACACAATATCTTGAAATAATTTCTCATTTCTTATTTACTACGAAGGTTCGGAACATAAAATTACTGTACATGGCTACCAAAAGTATCCTGAAAATGGGTTAGTTATTGGAAAAAAAGTATTGAGTTGAGATCACTTACGAGGTGTCCATTCGTTTCCCTTCGATAAAGTATTCTACGTGTCAATGTGGATGTTATTTCTTTTCGTTTGTGGCTGTTTTGTTTAGAAACAAACATGTTTACTTTGGAGGAAAAAATTTGTTGCTATTATTCTAAGGCCCGTAAAAGGCATACGGTAAATAAAGTCATGTTCCCTATTGACCAGCAATATTGGACAGCAAGCCAGATTATTTGCCACTATGGAAAAAAATACAAATTTTCAATTATTCCAACAAGTTTAAGATCTACATCATGAACGCCGAGAAAATTTCTGGTTGTAAATGCTCCCAGTAAGTTAGTTTTAAGTAAAAAGAATAGTTCTTTGCCAAAGAGTTTTCAAGTGTTTAATTAAATGCTAATTACTATTAAAAAATACTTAGAATATGTTCAACTGCTCTTAACAAGAACATACATGTCAATTATATACTCAAATAACATAAAAGTATATGAAAACTTTATACTTACAGTGAAAAAAAAGTCTTCATTTTA
Organism: Linyphia triangularis; assembly: GCA_963978545.1. NCBI lineage: Eukaryota > Metazoa > Arthropoda > Arachnida > Araneae > Linyphiidae > Linyphia > Linyphia triangularis. The sequence goes on along the minus strand of OZ021727.1, from coordinate 63,133,802 downwards.
TAACAAAAATATTCATTTTATAACAAAAATATTCATTTTATAAAAAAAATATGCTCGAACTTTTACATTTATTAAAAGAAAAAATATATATGTTAGGCATCACAAATAAAACGTTAAAATCCAAATGACTGAACAAACTAACTGCACATGCATGATACTAAAATATAGCTAATTCAGGAAACTTGGTGCGTCATAGTCGAAGTACCTAATTACATGTCGTTTCGAGTCCGGCTAATTATTGAGGGTTTTTTTCTTTCTTAATATGAAAAAAAAAAGATTGTTTTCATTTAGATATTCGCAATACACGTTACTGGTTTTATTAAAAAAAAATGTTTTTAGACGTCTTTTAACTATGCGGGATATATCCATTACTGAATGTTAAAAGTTCTGATAGAAAAAGCTCTTAATTTGACTATCAAAATAACCAGTATGGCAAAGTACTCAAACTAGTTGTTAAGATACACATTATTCACATATTTTCATAGTTGCTATATAGAATACAAGTAAATTGGTTATTTAGGAAGCCCCATAAATCGCTTTCGAGCAACCTAGTGAAACCAAGAACAACTTTTTCTGCCCAATAAGGTTTCTTAAATGCAAATAAACTTCTAATCCCTCCATGTAAATTAATTCAGCTTAGCAATTTAGTTCGGTTCTTTCTTAAACTCAGTGTACACTTCCAAAAAAGACGGACAAAATTATTACAGAAAACTCAATTTCAGTAAAATGTAGCTTATGAGGCTTCTAAAATAACCCATTTATATATACTTTAGTATATAATTTACTTAGTGACAATAATTTACTAATGGAAATGGGAGGAGAATGTTATTAAGAACTAGAAAGCGTATTATTTAACACAAATGTTCTCATAAAAATAATATTAATTTTGTTTTTAAAAAATTGTAAACATAAAATTTAAAACAATTAAAAAATTTAGATATTTTTTCTTGTTAGACTTATTTAAAATGTAATTATGCAGTGAATTGTTTATAACTAAACAAAGTTACTTTTAAATTAAAATAAATTCACATTGATCTTTCACATTTTATCATACTATTATGCATGTTATTACTTTACTTAATACGTTTGTAAACCACACTTCCATGATCAATTACATTCCCTTTCATAAAGTCGAAGAACGCGCTGGCTAAAATAAGCATTGGCACAGAAAAACAAAATATACAACTTAGTCATACAATACCAAGATTAAAAAAATATAAATCATAAATGTAATTCACTTTTAAGAAAAGAAAATGTTACAGTGTAAAATGTAAATGATCATGATTTGATGGCTAAAATAAATAGCCTAATATCACCCGTTAAATTGCATCAATTATTTTCATCTGATAAGAGTTTAGAGATGAAAACTTTGTTTCTTAAAAGGTCAATGAAATACTCAGCGATCAACCCGATGATATTAATGTAACAGGAACTTTCCTATCTTAAAGCTTGTAAACAACACTAAAGAATATTATCTTTTTATCTAAATTTTAATGTCGTAACTATATTATAAATATCTATTCACCCACCTTTTTTATGTCAAGTTCCTCAAATTATACTAAAACTCAAACTGATTTAGCAGGACTAATTAATAAGTTTGTTCTTTGAATTTTTAAACTCTTCTTTGGACGAAAAATTAAACTAATAGAGTTTAAACGTAAAAAAAAAAATTTTAAAAAAAAAAGCTTATACTTACAATTAACGATGCATTGTGTCAAGTTTCTAAATCTCAAAAATTACAATTTGACAATCTTAAGCGAAAAAAATTGTATCTGTAACTTACCAAATGGATTTTCAGGGTACTTCAAAAAGGCAGAAGACATCAGATAACCAACCATAGGACCAAGCACTCTCAACGCAAAGACCACAGCTAATTGAAAAATGAATTGTTAGTTATACTTTTGTTCAAAAGTGTCTTGTTTAGGGCACAGTTTCGCAGTTTTCACAGAAACGGCAATTTGAGAGATCCTAAAGGGGAAATTTCCCCCTAACTTTTTTAATTGTTTTCATGTCAGAATCACCAAATCATTTTGCAGTTTACCCCTAACATGCGATATGTAACTGTATATTACAGTTACATATTGTTCAAAATGTAATAAAACCACAAACGTTGAATTAAATTCCTAATTTTAAAAATAATAGTGTTCGGTTTCTATTTTCAAGAATTTAAAATGATTATCCAACTAATGATAACCTACATAAATATTGATATTTTGGGTCATATTATTTAATTAATACATAAGTAGGTGAATTAGGACTTTACTTAAAAATAGGCTTTTTTATTTAAAATTTTATTGTTAAACTTAACATCCTTTTTTATAGTTACACGTATTTTTATCTTAACAATAAGGCTTTTACCTTGTGATTTACTTCACAAATAGAATTATGATTTGCATTGTTTTTTACTTAGAATATACAATAATGCTCGACTTACCTAAGTACATTGGTGTATTCTTTTTCTTGGCATTATCATCCATGTACGCCAATCCAACAGCATAATACGCCAAGTTTCCAAAACCCTTCAAAAAGCTGGCAAGCATCAGAAAAAGGATTGCAGCTAATGTTGGAGGGCGATCATCTGAATCACAGTCTTCAAGACGAACGCTACTTTCGCACATTTCAAGTTGGGTTGTATTCTTAACGTTCAACGTATTCAAATGAGTTGCTGGTCCATAAATGAAGTATGGAAGGGCAGACACAAAACAACTGAGAGAAGCCATGAGCATACTGATTCCTACCATACGTGGTCTGTGTACCTTACCACCGAAGTATCCTACAAGCATTCCTAGAAGTAAAGGCGTGATTTCATCTAACATCATGATGGTACCACTAACTTTGCTCTTAAATGCAAAACGCTTTTCTAAAGTTGATATTGTACCTATGAAATAGGTGTAGTATGAACCACTGAGTATTCCGATGATAGCATACACTACGAGGTAGACTCTGGCAGTTGCCCACTTTTGGAGCCATTGAGGTTTGAAGCTTCCTATACCACAAATGGTATCGGGGTCTAGATCATACCTTATATCGAAATCGTTCATTTCGAGCTCAATTTTGTTCATAAAATCTTTAGAATCGTAGGTTTTAGATAAAACATCTTTGAGATTTATTTCATTCTTTAATTTCTTGGAAATGTTATCTTTAGAACTTATATTATTTCCTGTTGATTTCAGCACACTTTTCTCATTTTCTATTGGGTTGCGAAGATATAAGTCTGAATTTTTCATTGCGTTTTCCGATTCTTTAACGCAAGAATTTAATTCACTTAAATTTGCATTTGATTTTTCTGGATCTCCTAGCATGCCTGTCAACTGATTTTCGGCACTATCTAACACTCTGCTTACTATCTCTAGACTAAGTCTTCGCAAAGCCGCCATACAAGGAACTTGTTCATTAACGTTATCACTTGCTATGTTTTCATTATTTGTTGAAACTTCTCCTGATTCCTTATTAAAAAGAACAACGCATTCATCTTTTTCATTTATAAATGCTAAATTATTTTCACCTTTTGAATTAGAAGAATATCTCTGGTTTATAATATCTTCCGTTGATTCAATTGAATCTTCTACTTTTTCAATTTCTGCTTTTTGGTTTGGTATAGTTACAGTTGGTGTCTCTTTAACATTATTTTCATCTCTAGGAAGAATTTCTGTATCAAGCAAACACACATCTGGTTCAAATGTCTCTACATCACAAAATCCATCTTTTAATGGATTCTCTATATCAATGGAATTGTTTTTATTTTCTGGTAAATGATCAGCAAGTTCATTAACTATCTCTCCTGGACTTGACCCAAGAACCGAAGAATCATCTTCAAGAACGACTACTTGTTCATTATCATTATCACTCATTTTACTTTCATTATTTGTTGACATTTCGCTAGATTCATTTTTAAAAAGAGCAACACTTTCATCTTTTTCATTAATAAATGCTAAATTATTTTCACCGTTTACCTGAGAAGAAGATCCATCATTTTTGTCTTCCTTTGAATCAATTGAATTTTCTACTTTTTCAATTTCTGCTTTTAAACTAAGCATAGTTACTGGCGGTGTTACTACAACATTTTTTTCATCTCTAGAAAGATTTTCTAAATCAAGCAAAGTCACATCTGGTTCCTCGATATCACAAAATGTATCTCTTAACGAGTTCTCCATATCGACGCAATTTTCCTTTTTTAATAAATGATCATCAGGTTCATCAACTATCACTCCTGGAATTAACACCGGAGTCGAAGAATCATCTTCAAGGCCTACAAACGCTCTGATCTTGTTGGTGTATTCCAAAACCGAGTTCAAACCCTGCGAGCCATGTGTAGTTCTTTCTCTGTCGCCATCAGCACCACAACTGTCTAACAACGACGGGGGCGATATTCCAATGCCTTGGGTTCCTTCTATTCCATCGGGAGTAATATCATCAGCCGGTTTTTCTTCCACCTGTGTTTTGACCTTCGTGTTTTCATTCAAATAGTCATTTAATTCCACATCGATCTTGTCTTTCTCGTCCATCTCTGGCTAAGTACTATCATCTGCGTGAATATCTTTGAATGGAGTGAAAATTTCAAATGTGTTTGGTCAATCTCTTGGAATGCGATATTTTATCTGATCTCGATAGGAAAACGATTGGTTGAAGGAGATGTTTATATTTCTTAAGAGCTATTTCTTCTTGGGGGATTTTTTTTTCTTTCAGTTTATGTGGATAATGAAAGATAAACAATACATTATATAAAGGATTTCTGTGAAAGAATTTCTCAATTTGAAATATAATCAGATTTTCTGAAAAAAAAAGCTTATATATAAAAAAAAAAAAAAAAAAAATGTAATTCTTATATATTCATTGTCTATGATATTTTATTAGTCTATATATACCTCAAAGTGAGTGCATGAGCGTAATCCATTATTTATTTTCTAGCAATATTTAAAATTCAACAGATTAGTGTCAATTTAGTTTGTATCATGAAAAGACAGATATTTTATAACTACAAATTATCACAAATTAGTTCCTTTAAAGTGTGCTACGAAATTGATATTTTGTAGTAAATTCTATTGTAAGTATTAACAGAAAAAACTTTTTACTTGGAAAAGAATAGCATTAAAAAAATTTTAATATATATCCTATTAAGCTAAATGTGCTTAAAACTAAAAAAAATTACAATTTTTATAGTTCATTGACATTAAAAATAAATTAGGCAGGATAGATGACTAATTTTTCACTCAATTGTGTGTTTTATTGCATATTACGGCATAAGAAATGATGACAATATGCTTTTATGTTATGCCTTAAAAATTTCTGCAATAAGGAATAAATTTAAAACTTCAAAGAGGCTTTACAAGAACACAATGAAGTGGTTACTAAATTTTAAATCAGAATATACATTTCTTACACTATCTGAATCATAAGTCCCAACATTTTTTGATTAAATTTCAAATTTTAGTTTTTATTAGTATTAGTTGTTGAATAATTTTATAACACACATTGTTTATATTTTTCTATGTGTGTATTGATTTTGTAAAAAGGATACAGATTAAAATCTGGTAACATTTTAAGAAATTAAATTCATTTTTTATATTTTTTCGTATTGTTTTTGAACCTGAGATCAGTACCTACACTGTTAAAAAAATGTGTCCACCATGCACCAAAATTTGGTTCCCATTTAGCTGCCACCAACATTTGGTGCTTAGTTTTGCGATTTAATGGTGCTTACGGTCCGAGGTTGCACCATTAAATCGTGAAACTAAGCACCGAATGTTGGTGGCAGCTAAATGGGAACCAATTTTTGGTGCAAGGTGGAACAAAATTTTTAACAGTGTATAAGCTTAATATACTTAGTTTATAAACTGCATGTTTGTTTACTTGATAAAATGTTACTTTAAATATACTAAAAATATATATATATAAATATATATAAACAAATTTATACTTAAAAAAACTTGTTAAGATGGAAAGCATTTTTTTCTTTTTTGAGTTAGAGTAAGAATTAAAAAAAAAAATTAAGTAAAAAAAATTAATTAGACCCAGTAGTTTTTCTTTGGAGTTGTACGTATATGGGATAAAAATAGGTACCAATGAGAATAGGTTATTTTATTCTAGGAAGGGCACAAATAAGATTATACTATTACAAGACGCCAAAAAAAAAATAGTGCAAATGTGGATACATGAGACTGTTTAACCAGATTAAGCCATCTAGAATTTCATGATATTGATTCATTTAAAAAATAGTTTAAGTAAAGTATGTAAGATGTTAAATGTGATTTTAAGTTTCTTACTATGTTAACTCAGTTGCAAAAAACAAACTCCTCAGGATAATATTTCAAAAGTTTGATTGAAAAGTGAGTATGATAAAAAGAAAACTTTGAAGCACTTTGAAAAGTTATTTATAAATGAAGTTTCTGAAAGGTCTAATCTACGCCAAATTTATTCAAACATTAGAATTTGAATGAAATACATTTCAGATGATGAAATTGGTTTAAAATCTTTTATTACCTAACAATAATTTCTAATGGGGAATCCAGGTCAATTTTAATTCTATGATATTTTGTGAAATTTTGATCTCAAATAATTTTTTATCATTATAATTATATTTTTATCATTATAATTATATTTTATCATTATAGTAAATATGAAAACATTAACCGAAAGTTATATATAAAACGATAATCTCATACATAACAATTTAAAAATTTCTAAATTACTTGAAAGTAATTATTTAATTTAAATGTCTATGATGTTTAAGCAGAAATATATTTTATCATCAAAGAATCAATTTCGTCTCGGTAAGATATATTGAGCAAAATTTAAAAGAGAAGATAGTGCGTGCTAAAATACATATTTAAAGTTAGCTTCATGATTCCTAACCACGTGAAACTATAACTCGTCTGTAGCTTGTATGCATATTATTTGGAACATTATACAAATACGTATTTCCATTAAACAAATTTTGAAGTCTCGAATAAATTTGAACATTTTAATGCTCTCTTGTAAACATACAATTCAATATAGAACATATGTTAGTAAAAATTGTTACTTATAGAAATTTTTCCATCACTAGTGTAATTTACCTTGATACAGTTTAATTAGTTCTGAAGAACCTCGTAAAAATCTTAGTTTTTTTTTATATATATATATATATATATATATATATATATATATATATATATATATATATATATATATATATATATATATATATATATATATATATATATATATATATATATATATATATATATATATATATATATATATATATATATATACATATATATATATATATATATATATATATATATATATATATATATATATATATATATATATATATATATATATATATATATATATATATATATAGGGTTTTTTTATAAAGTACCTTTTATAAATCAGTATCTAAACTTTTATTTTCACATTTTAAGAAGATTTCAATTAAGCCATTATCTAATGCAAAACTCCTACAATGAGAAATCCACCCCTCGTTAAGCTCTTGTTCCTCTATAAGTCCAATGAAACCTTACAAGAACTATTTCGCATCGCAAATGAAACAGAACTACTGACAGCAAGCACATCAGTCCTTGAATCCCGCCCACTCATTTGAAGCAATCTTCTTGGACCGAAATGAAAGACGTCCCAATGTTTATCGTTCCTTAAGAAAACGTCAAATTTATCAGCTCTAAATTATTGTAATCTAATGTAGGTGCTGATATTTTACTGTAAATACTAACCACGTGAAATCTAATACTATAGATTACATGACTTGTTTAATCTGAGTGTTCAAGAATCCAATCCTAATTTTGAAACATGTACTGCACGTGGATATAAGCCAACTTTTTATTTACTTAAGAAGTCCTAGTAAGCATCATTCCTTTTACTCGCTATGTTGCTATCTTCTAGCCCAACTTATTTAGAAATTACTTTCTAAATAATTCCTTGAAATTTGGTGAGTTAGGTATGAAAAAGATCACTTAATAAAATGACATAAATTGTTTTCATATAATATCTATCTATTATAAAAGAAAATTAAAATATCAAAAGACAAAATCAGGTGGAGCCACTGTATACGCAATAACGTAAGGATTTGAAATATAAAATAAAATATATTATTGGACAGCTATTTTCGAATTTTTAATTTATCTCATTTCGTTAAGTGATAATTTTCGTACCTACTCTCCAAATTTCAAGGTTTTATAGAAAGTAGTTTCTAAGTGAACTGGGCTAGAAGATTTTAACATAGCGAGTATACGGTATGATCCTTACTTCCTCTTAACATAACGGAGTTTTCTTACTCTCGCTTTCATCAGTGTCTACTTTCTTTTGTGTCACACTTTATAACTGGATAATATTTGGATACGATATATTGGATGTAGGCTCCTATTTGATGCTTTCCAGTGTTTACTTTTACCCCTGCAAACCCCATATCCTCTCAGCTCCAAGTAGTAAACATATTGAAAGGAAACCTCAACAATACCTCATACGGTTGTGAAGAATTCCTTTTTTTTTTTTTTTTTTTTTTTTTTTTTTTGTGGTACCATTGATATTAAATGGTACAAATCAATGTATCACATGTAACTATTGTACTCTTCTTTGTGTGAGAGAATAGAAGAATGGGTTTTGTATGGTCTACTGTACTTCGCTAAACTGTATTTGATGTTGTCACAGAGACAGTGAGAGGGACAACAATCTCTTTGTTTTTAGCATCAAAAATAGAAAGGGGATTTTATCCTTGATATAATAACATTTTGAGTGCAGTTGTATTTCAAGTTTGGGATCATCGAAGAAAAAAATATAATCTCCTTTGGATTGGTTGCTGTTGAGATTCTACTTATTTAATTCGTGGAGAAAAATAATAATATCTTTGTAGCTGCCATGTTATTTTGGCATGTAGTTTGAAATAGCAATTTACAGTAAATACAATATATTATTAAACGATAGATATAATTTTTTACTTCAAGTAGTAATACATAGTTAATGCAATTTACTATTATTAAACAGTGGAGTTAATTTTGTGGCATGAATTAGCACGTATAATTAACACCATTTACTATTATTAAACTGTGGAGGTAATTTTGTAGCTGGAATTAGCAATGTATAGTTAATACAATTTTTTCTATTATTAAACTGTGGAGGAAATTTTGTAGTTTGAAGTAACAATGTATACTAGGGTGGTGCGAAAAAAAATTATTTTTTATTTTTTAAGCACATGAGGTGAAAAAAGTTGTTGCATATCATGATAAGAATAACATTAAAACAAATTTGGAAAATACATATATATATATATATATTCCGATCGTTCACTCACTTCAAAGTTTGAAGAAAATACAAAAAATAACTATGTTCCCTAAATTTTTTAATATTCTAAACGTTATACATTTGAAAGGCAATTATTTGCAATGTGTAGTGAAAGGGTAGTGTAACACAAGAAAGCACTATTCTATACATTTTTAAAACTTATATTAATAATTCAAAATACTCAAAAGTAAAAATTTTTGTAAAAAACAATGATTTTTCTGTAAAATGGGTACCAACGCTATATCTTACATTTTTTTTATTTTTTAAGCATGCTGTTATTCATTTGCTTCACTTTTTCCTCGAGCTTTCTATCCCAGTTTGTAGAGTAGAAAAGTCGGGCATTATGGATCTTTATTTTAAAAAAAAGGTGTCCTAACATCTTTGGCGTCAGCGACATCCACTTTTTTGTGTTCTTTCTACACAAGCTTTCCACAGCTTGTGAGTGACAAGGAAACGAATTGAAGTCTAATTTCAGTGGTTGCCAGTAGCACAGAAACTCTGGCAGATTTCGCCAGACATAGGCCAATCCCGAAGTGGAACGTTGTGAATCGGTCGTTGAAAACAATATTAGCCAATCTCAACCAATTCTAGATAAAATATAGAAGACGTTTTGAAATGTCGATGCACACTTTTAAAATTGGTATATTGTATTAATGAGAAACAAAACTATGTGGTGGTTTTGATTTGTTTATTTTTGAAAAATCGTGTATTTTGGAACTATACTCGGCCAGAATTAGCCAGTCTTCCAGTCTCCCCTGTTTCCTGCAAGACAGTTGTGCTACTTCGGATGCGCCAGTCTTTATTAACAAATGTTCGTTTGTTACTTTCCAGTCCTATTACAAGGATTTCAATTAATTATGTTTACGTAATCAGTGGCAATAAAGTTAAGTTTGGTTGACTAGAAACTCTTGATTGTCTTCCTCTGGTAAAGTTCTCGAGATTTCATAACCCGACGACCAAGTTCTCTTACATATCTTCTTTCGTACAAAATCATTGCCAAAATAAAAAAAATTTGGGTGAGGGGTAGGAAGCATTTCTTTCAGTAACCGAGTTTAAAACTTCCAGTAAATATTTAAGGAGGTGTCTAGACAATCGAATTGCCTCATATATAATCTCAGATCCTTCAGAAAATTAACTTTTTTTTATGCAAAAGCATCAAGAAGATATAACTTATCTGTGTTCAGTACTTTCTCAACTATAGGAATTAAACATTCAACACTTAAAAAATTAGTCGGGGGAAATTTTTTACAGTTCTTCAATTTTTGATCTATGATTACCACTGAAAGATGTTGGTCCTGCGTGTTTAAATAGGCGTCTGAAGGGTAATTCATTGAAGTATATGAGACATGTATCCCACTGTAGTGGCCTCCCAACGTGCAATTTCATCTGTCATATTATTTACAGCCAGTTTTAATGGCAGTCCCAATCATAGCCATTTGCGCTATGATCCAATGATTAAGCAAGTAAGTTTATGAGATTCAAAGGAAGAGAAGACGCCACGAGAAAGGCCACCCAGATTGAAACCCGCTTAAACACAGTTTTTATCAATGTTTCAAAGGTTATGCGCCAACGATTATTATTGAATAATTACTAATTTGATTTTTTTCCAAGTTCTATCTAATTCATTCCACACAATACAAACTAATGTGCCTCGATAATTTAGTGATTGGTGTACACTACAAATTGTTGGAAAAAAGTATTTTTTATATTTATTCAAAACTTTGAAGTGAATGCTTAAAGTAAATAAACAATTTTAACAAAAATATATAAAAAATAACGTTAGTGTCCATTTTATAGAAAAATCAATTTTTAACAAAAAAATTTGAATATTTTTAATTATTATTATATGTTTTAAAAATGCATAGGATAGTATTTTCCTGTGTTATACCACCCTTTCACTACACATTGCAAACTATTGCCCTTTAAATGTATAACGTTTAGAAATTTGGAAAATTTAGGAAAAATAGTTATTTTGGTATTTTCTCCAAACTTAGAGGTGAAGGCGAGTTCAGAAGATTTTTTTCCCCATAGTTTTTCTTATCAAGATATGTAACAACTTTTTTCACCTCAGGCGTTTCAAAAATAAAAAAAATAAAAATAAATAATAAAAAAATTCGAACCACCCTAATGTATTCACAGTAAATACAATTTACTATTATTGAAAGGTGGAACTAATTTTGAGTAAAAGATACGGCATATTTAAAATACGACTAATTTTCAACTTATTTGTTTCATTAATCTAAATTTAATATTCGTTTATCTTATCAAATAAAAATAGTTAAAAAATTATGTATTTACAAAAGGGTAGGTTTTTAAGGTTTTAAAGTTTTAATTTTATCAATGAAAGTTAAAGAACAAATCCAATCAATCCAATGATTATTTTGTCCTTTTTATTAATAGTATAATGTTTTTTAAACCAAAAAATACTAAAATTTAGGCATATTCTTTTGATATTTTCCAAAATTCTGCTGGTTAAAGTGCATCTACCTTAGTAAATTAAAATTATCTATATGAGTAGTTTTTATTTTATTCAGTTTAGCGGACATTTGTTACATAAAATAAGCATGGATTTTATGAAACTGTATACCTTGGGAAAAAAACACAAAATTTAAGAACCAAAGTGACAAGATTGAAAAAAGCAATTTTAAGAATTGCTATGATATACACTCACTTCCAAAAGTTAAGCACGGAGAGGAAAATGTTAATTTCAGAAAACCAATCTGAATTAAAGAAGTTGAAATTTGCTGCAAACGTAGAAGGAAGTATGCAAATATGTTACGTAATAGCCATTTCGCGTCGATAAATATTCAAAACAGGCAGTCGTATACGAAACCGGCATTGTGAAGGGTTACAAGAGTTGCATGTAAGTGCTGATGAAAGGTGTTTATAACATGTGTAGGATTTGTTTTCAAGCTAGACGTGTTTCTATGACTTCCAGAAGACGAATGGAGGATTCTGAGCCCTGACGAACTGTCAGAAGCATTGAAGCAAGACAGTCTATCACAGATGCAGCTCTTTTCTTCGGCGTTCATCATTCCGTCATTTCACAGTAGTAGAAACAATTCCAAACCAGTCAAACAGTTGTCCGATGACCTGTAGCCGGTTGTCCAAAGGGTTACGACCCCCGCGGAAGATCGATATATTGTTGTTGTAGCCAAACGGAATCGAAGATCGCCTTCCACACGTGTGACATCTATGGTTGCAGCGGCCATTGGTAAGACGATATCTACCACCAGTGTTCGTCGAAGGCTACACATGAATGGTCTGTACGCCAGGATATCACGAGTTTGTGTTCCTTTATCCGTCCAATCCAAAGGGATACGATTAAAGTGGTGCCGCCAGCATGTGAATTGGACTGTGTCTGATTGGGGCAACGTTATGTTCACAGATGAGTACAGATTTTCCCTACAACCCGATGATAAGCGTATAAGCATCTGAAGGGAACAAGGCACACACAATTGGGCCCAGAACATCACCGATCATCACGCATTCTGAAGGGGAAGCATCATAGTCAGGGCAGGGATATCATTGGGATACCGCACCGACCTGCACATCTTTAGATGAGGTTCTGTGACGGCTGTACGATATCGAGACGAAGTCTTAGACTCCATTGTGAAACTGTACGCTGCAGCATATGATTCTTCTTTCTTTTTAATGGACGATAATGTGCGTTTTCATAGAGCTGCCATCGTTGTTGACTTTCTGAAGAGTGAGGGGAGTGTGCGTATGGAATGGCCGGCTTACTCGCCAGACCATAATCCAATTGAAAACCTTTGGGATGCCCTCGGCAGTGATGTATGTAGACGTTTCCCACCTCCAGTCACTAGGAGATTTAGAAACTGTCCTACAGGAAGAATGGCGATTACTTGACTATGCGGTGATTGATCAACTCGTAACAAGCATGATCACACAATGTACACTTTTTATGCATGTGAGGGGTGCTCACACACCCTATTAATGTCGGTTTTCTTTGTTTGTTTTTAATTTAAACATCATATTGTTAATGACACCAACATATCGTCAGCTTATAATTTATAAAAAAATCAATATTTTTTTTTTTTTTTTTTTTTTTTAATCTCTGTTTGTAATTCTTTGTTATGTTTCATGAATAAACATAAAGCTACTTACTTGCAGCATTTCGTGTCAATTAAAGCAGTACTTGTCCATTTTTCGCATTTTAATGCTCCGTGCTTAACTTTTAGAAGTGAGTGTATTAAATAATTAATCAAATATGGCCATAGTTCAATAAAATTACTATCTATGTATATTTATTCCATGCTTACTAAAAGCTTTAACAATATTATGTATTATTATTTTTAGTGATTCTGCTTTGATTAGTTTTTGCGTTTGCTCCAATGGAGTAAATTTTAATCACATTTATCAAATTAATATTTGTCATTATACCAATCTTAATATACCAATAGCAATGAAATCATTCAATAATTACAAAATAAATGTATGAGAGACTATGTTATTAGAATAAGATATTATATGATTTTAATATATTTTGAGCTATTTAAGTTTCTGCAAAATGATCAAGCATTAATTTGCACATTTTACAACATGATTACTTTTTACAACACAATTGGCCTAATAGAGTATTTAGACTGTAAAACTGATTCAGAACAAGCTCTCAAATACAATGATTTAAAATATGAATACTTTATAATTTGAAGTAAATGTGAGGTACTCTACGTAGAAAATTAACTATACTTCTACCATAATTCTTCATTTAAACATGAATAAAAACGTATTTGTGAGTAAAATTCAAATGTTAAGTGAATTTAAAAATTCACTCTCGGATAAATACATCCAGGAATACACGAATTTTATACTCAATTATAAAATCTATCATAAATGGACAGAGGACTCAAAATTTATAAAATACTCGAAAGTTTTATGGTTTTAAATATAAAAGTATATAATTAACCTCATCACCGCCGCTTGTTACTCATGAACTATTTGAAAATAATTGCGATTTTCTTAGTTATTATACATATTTTTTATCTTTTGAACTTGAAGTAAATTTAACTATGGAACTTTATCTGTTTTTTATAAATGATTGAAATGCGTGCATGTTTTATTTCTAAACTAGCTGAATACCCGTGCTTCGCTACGAAATTTTAACATCCCCCGTTGATACAATAATACAACACCCCCTTAAGATTATTTCGACACGTGTTTGTGGAAAGCAAAATTAGAAGGCCAAAACTACTTATGTTGAAACTTTCAGAGCTCTAGGCTTATTAGAAGTCGCTTTTGTGAAAAAATTAATTAAAACACAATTTAAAATTTTAACATTCTTTTTGTCAATAGTCCAATTAAAAGGCCAAAACTACTTATGTTGAAAATTTCAGAGCTGTAGCCCCATTATAAATCGTTCAGTAAAATATGTATTAATTAATTAAAAGAATTAATTAAAAAATAACTAAATAAAAATTTAAAATTCTGTTTTTTAAAAGACCAATTAGAAGGTAAAAACTACTTATGTGGAAAATTTCAGAACTGTAGCCCTATCAAAAGTCGTTTTGTAATTATTTTTTTAATTAATTAAGAAAATTAATTAAAAAATAACTAATTAAAATTTTAACATTCTGTTTTTCAAATGTCAAATTAGAAGGCTAAAACTACTTATGTTGAAAATTTCAGAGCTGTATTTCTATTTAAAGTCACTTTGTAAAAAAATAAATTAATTAAAAAATTAATTAAAAAAGAACTAATTAAAATTTTAACATTCTGTTTGACATACATAAAATTAGAAAGCCAAAACTTACTATGTTGAAAATTTCAGAGCTCTACTCTAATTTTAAGTAGGTTTCCATAGATCCACAGACAGACACACAGCTTGTTTTATTATTATAGATTAGGATATATGACTATTCAAATTTCTAGAGCTTTTCAAAACAATTTAGAGGCATATTAGTTTAAGGTTAAACATAATAACTATCTTCTAATGCATAAAAATATTGATACTTAATTTTACATCTCTGTGAGCCAACTAATGCAAGTAAATGCGCAAAAAGAAATTATACGGAAATTAAAACACACACAATTATGAATTTATTTTATTGTTCAAAAAATAACGTATTGTTATATTAAAAATTTGTTAGCTCCAAATAACAAAAACCATACAAAAAAACAGAATAACCCACTTAAAATCATTTTAAAATTTTATGTCCTGTAATATATGTTCCTGACCTGTAAAATTTCATGTCCTTAAAATCTAGTGACTTCATCCGATTCTTCCACCGATGCACCCGCAATAACTTTCTCCTCAGTTTTTATTTTAGCTTTTTCGGATTCTTCATACAAGTCTCCCAAACGTCCACTCAGAAAATAAATCGCAAACAAACAAGAGGCAGACAATGAAGAAAACAACGCTGAAGCTCCATGGAGCATATAGTTGAATTTATCAACGTCATAAAACCAGCAATTTCCCGTCTGACTGCAACTCTTCTCCCAAACCAGACAGGCAGAGTCCACTAATGATCCGAATACGATAGGAAAGGGGATGAATCCTAAAATGAATAAATTAGAGAGTAGATGCTTCGTTGTTGTTGTTGTTTTTTCATTATTATTATTATTGATAAGATATACATATAATACTACAAACTTTTAGGAAGGTACAGTCACGTATTATGTATACATATAATAATACAAACCCTTAGGAAGGTACAGTCAATTCAATTAGTTTTGGAACTAGATATTAAATCCCAGCAAGTGTGTGTGTTTGTGCGTGTAAGTGTTTGTGAGTGTGTTGTTATTTTTTCTAAAGTTCTTATGGCACTGCATCGCTTAACAAAAGAGTATTGACCTACAGAGTCTGAGTCCAGTCTAAAATTGCGTTGAAATTCAAATTCACAATATCTGTCAGGGACGAGGGTGAACTTTCCTGAGAGCTTATTTAACGAGCTGAGGAACGTGAAATGCCCTCTCAGGAAGTCCGGATATTGAGGTTGGCTGTAGAATGTTTTTGCTGTATCCTGTGAAATTTATGAGAAGGGTGTTTCTTGCTTGTTCAACTCAGCTTGTTTTGAACGAATCGCCTCAAATATCCCAGAATGGAATAGAAACTTTGAGTTGAATAACCCATTAAAAACTAGGGGTGTGGAACATAGCATTACTTTCAATTGCCAGTGGCGCCGGAACCAGTATGACAGCTACCATACCAACTTTTTACCAAAATATATTTATCGAATTTCTTCAGAATTAGTACGATGTTTGGTGTCAATAAATTTGCATTTGTAATTGAAATTATAAATTACTGGTTTAAGTGTGAACTTTTCTTTAGTTTTGTCAAAAACCAAAGCACTTGTTCGCTTTTACGTGATTTTGTCTCGATTTCTTAACTCTTAAGCCGTCAAGTTCGCTAAAAATTTTGCTTTCTAATTCCTCATTTTCAGTTTCCTTCGTTTTCCTGTGCATTTAACCACTCTTTGATTTTTAATAATTTAATCAAAAGCTAGGGGGTTACTAAGTACACTAGGGGGTCAAGGAGTGTATCTCCTTGGTTCTCACTGCAGAGGCACAGAATACATGCCGAGATAGCAAGAGTTTTTGTGATCGAGTCTTTGCAACGCTCTGCAAGAGTAGACCCAGCAGCGATCGTGATACATAGTCTCGTGTCAGGGCGCCTGGCAGCCTGGCGAGAGTTTTTCTGGTTTTCACTCATATGAAATGTGTGTCACTGCAATATAGTTCTCGAGCAAGTTCTTGCACCAGAGAATCTCCGATACAACCAAACTGATAGGATTGTCCCAACGGAGATTGATATGAATCAAATTTATTTTCATAATCGAGCATATCATTCGATATGTAGATAATAACTTGAATGAGGATAAAAATAATCGAATTTGAATATTTTGTTAAATCTTAAAAGTATTTTTTTGTTTGTGAGTCATTTAACTCGTTCTGATTTGGAAACTTATCAAAAAGTTCATTTTCTACATTGCATCTAAAAGAACATCGATATATTTTTAGTATCATTATATCTGTTCAAATGAACATTTCACTGTGTGTAAACAATATTTTCATCTAAAGTGTGGTACGACAATGTTTAGTACAACTTTGTTGTTGTACAACCTTTTCTTTCAATATTTTACAATGTGTTTTTACATTTAGTTGAACAGAAAACGAAATCGCACTTATTTAAAACAGAAAGGCAAAATTGAGAATTACTTCGAAAGCAATGTGAAACATAATTGCATATGATATACGTTACTTTTTACTTTTCTTTAAAAATTAATAACTGAACGAGATAGACGTTAATTCTTTCTTTGAACTATTTTCTGAACTAAATGTAATATAACCTAATTGGGTTATCGACGTATCTTTTAACTCTCTATTTTGAAATATTAAGTATTAAAAATATTGATCCATTCAAACATAGTGCCCAGACATCAATATAACTCTATTTGGCATTTTGCTGACGATTCCTGGTCACCCTAATTTTATTTAAATAAAAAAATTTAGATAAAAAAACAACACACGATATGAATAATGATGTACATATGATAATAAATAATTCGGATATATCGTTTGGTAAAATACATCAAGAAATCGATACTGAAAGTTAATTTTGTGCCAGTTACTTATATTGCTTAGTATATGAAATTATTCATTGTATTTCTCTCCGATGGAGGGGGAAGTAATTCATGCAAAGCTTTGCTCTTAAGTACACATTCATTTGTTTTGTTAAAAATGAAAATCACTAGCTGAAAAAAAAGAACTAAACGTGTAGGAGAGGGCGAAAAGGGAAATATGTGAAGATTTAGTGTTTGGAGATCACTAAGACTTTTTATAAGTGTAGACCCCCCCCCTTGTCCTTCTCTCACCCTTTCTGCCTGATCAAACTCTATCTATACTGAAGAATAAATGCTCTGACAAAAAAAAATATTAGTTTTGAACAAAATCTCTAAATTTTAAAACTTCCAGGTGAAAAAACAAATATTTTCTTTCAAACAAAAGAGGGGAGAGTGGGGAGGTTAATTAGTCTTTTCTTGTCATACTTTTAGGATATAAGTTCCCGCGCCACTGTCAATTGCACTATAATACTGACGTGGATTTGTGTGATTTACCGTTTTTATAATTTCATCATTCATTTAGAAAAAATGGCCAGTTCGACAGTATTTTTTGCAAAAAAAAAAAAAAAAAAAAAAACTTCGCCAAAATAATGATTTTGGCGATATACTTTTAGATAATTCTTATATTATCCTTTCTTGAAAGTGAAACTGAGGAAAGAAGATTAAACGATCGTTGATGAGATATGTTCAAGTAAAAAGAACTCTGTGTTAAAGGCATTCGTTCTTCAACTTTTTAAGCCATTAAAGCATTTTTACGGGAATTTCGGAGGTGGAGATATTTAGAACACCTTAAGAGGCATTACCACGCCGATTTTGAACAAAATCGTTAGAGTCGTTTTTTAGTAATTACTGGAAAAATGATATTTTCAACGGCAGCTACCTTTCGCGCATGCCAGATTTTGACGAGAACCTTAACGGTCGTTCCTGTGCCCTCACCAAACCGCCCTCTAAATTTGAACATCGTAGGTCAGTTTGTTCGGGAGTTATGCTGACTACGTACACACATACACACAGACAGACATTTTTTCTAGATCACTTTTTTGAAATCAGGATGCTCCAAAACTTGGAGAAAAGCAAATAAATATATATATTTGACTGATTACTATTCTTTCATTACTCTATGTATACATATGGATAATTGAAAGTAAAAAGATATGATTAAATTTTTAAATGATTCGTAAATTTTAAAGTTTTACGACAAAATACGAGGCGTGTATTTTATGTATGATGACCTCACATAGTAATTTGATGCACGTGGGACAAACTATATACGCCTTTGTGTTTGAGTGAATAAACAATTTCGTGTATAAAATATGCTGTGAATGACAGGATTGCTAGAATCGCGGTTGACAAGTGCTCAAAATAATTGCATGCATAAGGTTGATAAAATATTTTTTAAATGGTGATAATTACATATGAAAACAATCCTACAAATATTAAATTAATAATGTAAGTTGTAGTTATAATTGTAGGATGTTTAGTGATGACTAAAGCCTTTTACAATAACACATCTTAATAAAATTTTCAATGCATGCTACTGAGACAATTGGAAAACATATCTAATAACCAAAACAAAAAAATTAAAAAATTTCAAAATTAAATTTTGAAAAATAATAAATATTAAATAATATAGTTTATATTTCAAATGGTTTTTTTAACTACTATTATATAACACATTTTTAAACTTTTATTGAATTTTTTTCTTAATCTAAAACTTCATTTTTAGAACCTTTTTTTGCTTGTAAAGTAAATTTTCATATAAGTCCTAAAGAAAATTTAACTATAAGTAATTATTCCTTGCATACAATTTCCCTGCAATCTCAATAGCATGTGTTGTCCAAAATTTTAATGAAATGCTATATCAATTCGAAAATGTTCTGAGCATCTCATGACTAAAGCACTTTAATTTTAGTCATCCTTTATTTGAAAGCTAGTAGGGTATTTGAAATATATGGTGCTGCTATCTATTGAGTAATATTTGCACTACATTTGTTTATTTTCCACTGTAAGAGTTGTGAAATATTAAAAAATTTAAGCTCAATTTAAGTTTTGACTATCAAATAATTTTGAAAATTTTCTAAAAAAAAAAAAAAATGATTTTATCAAAATTCATTTCAATTAAGAATTTTCCTGGTGTTACTTACCAAATGCACTGAGCAAAGCTTCGAACAGTCCCAGGGCTACACTCTTATCTGCTGGATCGATAGACCTAAAATTAAAACTATTTCATTTTTATAACGATCAAAATATTTAAATTAGGTTCATTTTAAGCGTTTGTCATCAAACAAAACTAGCTTAATTATTATAAATGATTTTCTAACTATAAATATTACCAATTATCATAAGCGCTGCCATCGTCAGGCTTATTAGCCTGACGAAGCAGAGGGCATAACATTCTCGCCTTATCGCGACTATGTCATAAAAAGAAATTCTTGATAAAAACATAAATTTAAAATTGGTTCCAGTAATCTTGTATATTTTTAGCATTCAGGGATAATATATCTAGAAGGTGAACATATTCCAGATTTCATACTGCGATCTTATACTGTTAAAAAAAGTTTCAATACTATAAACAAAACTTAGAATTCCTCTTTTTTTTTTTTTTTTTTTTTTTTTTTTTTTGTATATATATATGATTTTTATTCTCTGGGAAATTCAATTTTGAGAAAATTGTATAAATTCATACAGTTTACCAGTTATTTTGACAAAAAATTGTTTTAGTATACAGTCTACAAGGTTCATTCATTTGGGTATTCTATAGTTTTAAATGCAACCAATTGGGAATATAGATTATGATGTGAAATGCCTAAATATTGACGCAATTACAAGTGCATTCAGACACCAAACAGTTGAAGCACATTTTTAAAATATATTAATGACGTCTTTGATCTTCTTCTTCGTCATCGTCACTTTGAAAGATCTATAATCTAGCTATTATATTAATATTGCGTAAAATGATAATGTAAATAATAGAATTGAATATAAAAGCACAGCTCGCCATATATATTTTCTGATATTATATTTTCTTTAAAAACCTATTTAATTGAATCTATTTAGTGAATGTTCTACAAACAGAAAAGTTCCTGATAAATATATCAACTTACTAAACAAAGTGAAGACATTTGGAAGACATCGTCAGAATTAAGTTCTTTTATCAGCAACTAGTGTAGTTCAATTATTTATTCTAAATTTTAAACTGAGACTTTTTATCATTAATAAATAATAATTATTTTGCTATAAATTGTCACTAGAGTCTGTTCTCTGAAGTTTCATTTTGAGTCCTACACTATTGGTAGGTCTAATTCGATTACAGCTTTGTGAATCCTTTATAAATTTGGACGTTTTCCTTTTAATATAAGTAATTTAGAAGCTTATTAGTATTTCATAAGAGTCATTATTCCCTCAAAACTCCAACCTCAAACTCAAACCCAGCCTCAAACAAGCAAAACTCAAATCTGCAACCATATTAAAATTCGTTTCGTTCAAGCAGTTTAAAAAATTAAGCTGATCAAAACATGTCCTACCTCAAAAGTATCATGGTGTATGCTGATTTAAAGAGGCTAACAATGATTTGAAGAATAGGAAAGGTAATGATATAAGCCAGTGCTTTTGGCCAGCAGTCATTTTTGGCACAGAAACCTTCTTTTACGTATTCCCTTTGTTGTCCAGATGAATCCAAAACACAGGAGCAGTTAGTGAATTCCTTGAAAAAAAATCAGTTTTGAAAGAATGTGTTTCTAAATGAACTGACACAATTGCTCTGAGAAAAAACTGTACTCAAAGATGAATATATTCATTAACTTATTTTAAGTTAAGTGAAAATGTTTTAAAAACAAGGAATGGTATACTTATAACACAAACATTCGTCTTACTTAAAAACAAAGAATGCCTCATTATTCAAATTCTAATATTGTAAATACATCAATAAGGGAGATATCATAAACTCATACTTATAACTCAAAAATATTTTGGGAATTCATAATGAGAAGTTTATCCGTTAGAATTTATCCCAATTTTTTTATACATAGAAGGCTTGTATATTGGAAGCTTATTCGCAAAAGGTGTTTAATTTTTAAATAAAAGTACTAATATTTTCTAGTGTTTCGAGAAAGAATAAAACTATTTTAAGGGTTCATATTAAAGGTTCATCACCGATAACAAAAGAAGAATCTTTAAATAGCTTTGAAAAATGATTTTAAGAAAGTTGTAATTTAAAATCAAATCATCTAAATTAAATAGCCTTAAAAAATTTAACGAATAAAAATAAAGATTACGCAAGCAAAGAAGACCTCAGTATATGTCAAATTAATAACTTCTTCTCAAAACTCATTATTAGTTTTTAGTTATATAATTATTAGTTTTCTAGATACTCACTCATTATTACTAATACTCAAAATAGTAAGGAAAGATATTTATGAATTATGCCTCACTAACAAACTTATTTAGTTATACAAATAATGTATAATAATTTCAAGAAAGTTGCAATATTTATAGCAATGTACAAATTTACCTGGCTGAGCATCTGTTTACATCCAGCATAACAAGGTGAAAAATAAAGTGTATTTCCATCAGAAGAACAAGCAGGAGTGAAGGATGAGGTAGAGCAATTACAATTGGTGTTGCATTTGTTTTCTAATATCAAACTAAGAAAATAAATAATAATTATTTAATACCAGTATTCATAATTAATCTATTTTTAGAATTGTTACTTGTATATAAACATGCAATTCAATTAAAAGCGTTTAACAGCCAACACAGTGTCCAATACTTATTTAAATATTTGTTTCTAACTTAACCGTTGAAAACAATCACTCTTAAAATAAACTTTAAAATATTTACAAAGTTTGACAAATAGTTTTTATGTTCTATAATATAAAAAGGGTATAGATTGATTAATTAAGTATAATAGAGTTTTTCTTAATGAATTAATTGATATTTTTTCTATGTTCCTAAGTGAGGAGGTTTAATGTAAAAGAATGTTTTTATGTGCACATTTTTAGCAAGGATCAAAGTGGATTCAAAAGTTCACTAAAAATTTTAACGGAGAATCTACTTGCTTCGGGAAGCAAGAATTATGAATAAATTAAAATAATTACAGCAAGTAACAGTATAATTCAAATTTCCGGAATTTTTTCGGAAGTTTTAGGCTGACGTTGCGCCAAGCTTGGCGACATTTTTTCAAAATATCGCCAAGTTGGCGAGCTTGGCTTCAAAAAAATAAATAAAAATTATTTATCAGTAAAACGTAGTCCTAGTAAAAGCTTATCCATAAATAATAGTAGGGATGAAACTACAACTAAAACGAATTTTTAAAATTTTTTACCAGAAATAATTAAATTTGATGAAATGCGCATGAATCTTTCCACTTATTTTGTACGAGACGTAATTTTTTTTTTTTATGGATAAAGATGTTGACTGCCTTTTAAATAAGACGTAATTAAACAAAAAAAAATACCGAACAAATATTATAATTTCTAGTTTTAATTAAGTTCAATAAATAATAAGATTTTACATTTTATTGAACTTTTAATGAAGTTATGTATTGTAGTAGTATGAATACAATTACGTTTGTTACTCACGTTTCTGGTTATAAGGTCACAAAAGAAATTCTTCTAGTGTAGTAAAACACATTTATTACTATTTCACATCTATCCAATTACAAATAATTGCTGTTGCATAATCGTTTTATAACTTTAATTTAATATATTAGTAGTCATATATTAATAATATAAATTATCCATATGCTTTACAATAAGGGTCTCCAATGGTTCTGCTACAAAAGTCAAGATGGAAAATTTGAAAGACATAAGTTAATTTTACCCTTCACTGTCCAGTCCGAAGTTTGACATTTCAATTATTTCACATTGAGGTATCATCAAAATTAAGAATCCAACGGCATGTATGACTTCTAAGATGACCATTCCTGCTGTCAAAGTTTTGGGGGTTGGCTTCAAGCGATATATCAAGTATCCTCCAGTCATCATTGACAATATAACTGATGTAATTCCTGGGGGACCTGTTAAAAAATGGACGTAATTGCAGTTCAGAAATTAATACATTGATAAAGAACTAGATTTTAACTAATTTATCTATATTAAGCTATAAAGAAATATTTCAATATAAATTCACTTATCGGCGTGAAACAGAGACGATTCAAAAATAAAATGGTGAAGAGTTGTAAAATGGTATATCTCATTTCTGGACAAAATGTTTTTGACATCATCCCTTCTTATCCCTTTATACAAAACCAAAACTGATAAAAAGAAACTTTTTTTTTTAGTTATATGAGTTTAAAAGAAAGCAGTCGATTAATAAAATTCAATGCATATAAAGTTCCACAAAAATATTCTCAATTTTGTATATAAAATTTATATATGATACAAAAATCTTTACATAATAGTCCAACAGATCTTGATGATTTCTAAATAGAGATTTGAGGCTATCCTAATATTAGTATAGATGCATTTTAGCATCAACTGAACAAAAAATCGGATAGGATGAGCATAATAGTTAGCGGCATTTAGTCAGACATTTCTGGAAAATTTGTTGGACAAAGGTAAAAGCAAACAATTATCCAAATCATACATAATTGGCCATTGGTCGTATTTAGTAAAAACATTAATTATTTACATGGAATTTTAATGGAAGATCATCAGGTTAAATTATGCAAAAAAATTATCATCTGCTAATTAACTGGAGGCGTATCAGTCACATGAATTCAGGACCCACTTGTGTACTACATCACGTAAATTCATATCTTTGCGATTGAGTGATCTGTTTTTACTATTGATATTGACGTCTCGTTATTGCCAAAATCATAGTTTATTTAAATATGGTGAGTAATTAAAAATTTGGTTTTGTATCTCAACCCTTTCATTTCGGCCTTATGATTGGTTGATTAGGTGGTTGGTTTGTTTGTAAGCGAAACGACCTACTTTTGTACACAATAACGACTACTCAGGCCGTAAGGCCGAGACCTACACTTTAAAGTTGATAACCACAACGAACATTCATACCTAAACCAAGATTCAAACACGGCGTCTCTGGCTTGCGAGGCCAAAACTCTAAGATGGACGCCAGTCTTAGGAACTTGTCCAATTAAATAACAGGTAATCATCAACCAGTCATCGATATCTTATTCTTTTGATATTTATATACAGATATATTTAATTTTAGAGAGCTGTAATGCCTACTTTTAAAAAGTCCCCGAGTTATAAATGCTGGCATTTATAGCCCTGACACATGCTGTTCTGTTTGTTTCACATTTCAAATTCTAATTATAGCATAAAGAATTATTAGAAACTTTCATATTGGCAGAGTATTAGATAAGGGCAGAGGTGGTCCAACCAAGGGTTAAATGGCAATGTCGCTCATCCTTCTCTTTTTAATATATCAGTATTTTTTCCTGATTTTAATGCTATATTTTTCTCTTGTATAATAACAGTGAAATTGTTTTACAGTATAGCAGATAACATGTTTTAATTATAAAAAAATACTGTTAGTTGGCGAAACTATGACAAGAAAGAAACAGAATGAAAACGTTTAGAAAAATAAGTGTCTAAAGGAATAATCGAAAAAACGCTGGACACATTTTTGTGATTAGACTTTAACTGTATCGCAAGCAGAATGATAATTTAAAGAACTATGTATTCTTGAAAAAAACAAGAAAAAAACCAAATTTATCTCTTTAGATGTCATTGTAACAAGATCAGGTAAGTACAAGGCATCGGACGAGTGACTTGCTGTTTTTAAATATTAACATCTCGAAAACCACTTTTCATAAGGGATTGAAACTTCTACTTTATTGGATAGTCAATACATTTCAAATTACATTTTTGAATTTTATGGAATTTCCAATAAAGTGTCAATCCTCTGTGAGTAAAAAATTTCGAGATGTTCATTAAAAATAGGGTGTCAATTTTGACACTCTATACTTTCATATACGAATAAAAACAGTAAAAAAAATATCCAAGGAGAATTGTCTTGTATATTATTTTTTATACTAACATATTTGACGCTTAACGCTCGTGGATGTTTCTGAAATTACCTGTTAAAATATATGTTCTGTTTAACATTTGTTCAAGAAAAAAAGACATAACATACCGTTCAACAAAAAAAAAGTTATTTCTGAATAATTACCTAGAAATATAATTAGCTTAAAGTGATTGGATGATACAGCCATGAATTGAAAAACATAAGGAAAATGGTGAAACTATATGGCAACCAACAAATGCCATAAATTAACGACGATACTGAACACAACTTTAATTGAAGTTGTTGTCTTAAGTCACTATTTCACTTTAACTTTAAAGTGAGCAATTATGGGGGAATCAAAAATTCAAAACATTAAATATGCATCTAACATTTGCTAAGGATGAACATAACCCTGACCCACTAATTTCTTCTACAATCATTGAAGGTGACTATAGTTATTCAGCTATCCACACTCTAATAATCACCTGATGCTAAGCTGGCTTCAGATGCTGACAACCTGAACTGGTTCTCCATGTACTTGGGTAACATTATGTAATGTCCGAAGCTGCCAAGAGTTGTCATGATCGAGTTCAGAACTATGAAGATAAACAGCGGGTTTCTTCCTAATCTCTTCAGGGCTGCAAACAAACCTAAAGACGAAAGAAAAATTTAATTTGAGGTGGAATCCAGTGGAGTGTTCTTGAGATGTCATAATTCATGTCTTAAGTCACAATTTGCTACGCATTCAGCCAGTAGTTCAATGTCGTTTACTTGAAATCTTATATGTTCCATTTCTTTTAATACCGTAAAATGGGATGCATCGGTACACTTTTCAACTTTCAAAATAAAATTCGGGTGTAATAATATCGTTAACGAACATGTTTTTGACATTGAAACTTGGGTCTTACTTTCCTCTTTGAGGATCAAACCTTAAAAAATGTTAGGGGAAAGAAGATAAGAAAAAAAAAAGAATGACTTGTATTTGTTTTGATTTTTTCCCCATGGTGTTTACACTCGTTACAATTAATTTTTGGTCTTGATTAAACGTTTACAGAGTGAAAAAAAAAACAAGTAATAATGCATTGTGGTGACTAGGTACACAAGATTATCATAAAAAATCCTTTAAAATGACAGATAAAAAATTGTTTTTGTCAAAATAAATTTCTTATGCTTGAAATGTGTCAACTCTTTTCCTAACATCCAAATAGTCTTTAAAGTAATATTATTTTTCAATCTACTTTATGTTTGCGTGAATATCTTAAGGATGTAGAAAAGCTTCCTCATTTGTTTCAGAAAATCTCTTCATTCTTGGGGGTTTTTTGTAAACCACGCTTGTATAGCCATAATCTTGTGGGTGTAAAACTTTATTAAAATAAAGTCTTATGTATATAGATTGCGTTTTTCCATATATATTAAAGATAACGAAATCATCTAGAGAAAAACTACAGGAACAACTGGGTTTTCTGGTATGCAGAAAATTAGGCTCCTATTCTTACATTTATTCAAGTCTGCACTCTTGATTACTGTCTTGATGGCAGTAATTAGATTCTTCTTCAGTCGTTGAATCTTGAACATAGTCTTGCCAAAATCCGCTTTTTAACTCCACATTTCTTGTGTTCCGAATCACCACGCAAATATCAAAATCAAGACGAGGCAAAACATAAAATTTGTAAAATAAAAAGTTTTTAAAACCAAGTTAAATTAAGTGTGAGATGCTGTTGTGGAAGTTTTTACTTATCTAAAAGTATATTAGTTAAAGCTATAACAGATATATCTCAGTAATTACGGAATAATTTCTGAAAAATTTAAAATTCACTGGATTTTTTTTTTAAATGTTGAAAACCCCACAAAACATTTATTCCAGGATTCTATACACGTTAGCGAATTAAAAATATATATATATAATTAATAAAACTGCTTTATATGTGTAAAAAAACAATTTCTTTGTAATTTTACGAAGTTTTATTCTGATTCATCCAGCTGCTCCCATTTTCCCCATTTTACGGTACTTATTGAAAGTAAAATAAAAAAATAAAAAAATCATTCATAGTTTTCTTAATTAGCATAGTCATTATTTGCAGTATATATAAATTTATAGTAAACCATACATGGGTCAGTTTTTGCAATATAAAAATATCTTTCTCGTCAGCTTTCCCCATAATTTAAACAATATGGTACTTTTCTATTAAAAACAGTCAACTCCTCGGGATATTCAAAGCAATAACTTAAAATTAAAATTAGATTAGAGAAGAAAATAAGTAATAAATTAAATGTAATGTAAGTGCAGAATTGTAGATGCATCTTTTTTATTATAATTTAAAATTAGCTTTCCAAGCTTAGATGGAACAAAGTAAAATTTCAAATAACTCCTAGACTATTTGAAATAGAACATGTACGGTAAGCAAAAAAGAAATCGGAACGGTGGCAGTTTCTTCTATTCTAAAAGTCTAAAATAAAGTTATTTTCACCAATGCAACATGTTTATGATTATCTACACCAACTCATACATGAAAAAAAGTGTTGGGTTTATGGGGGGATTGTTACTAAGTAAATTAAACTATAACTTTAAAAACTTTAATACGAAACCCTTTTTTTTTTCTATACCTTTACTTGATCCATGAGGCTTCATTTACCCTTAATATAAAAGTAAAATATCGTACATAAAACCCTTCCCTTATGAGCTAAAATGTGTGCTGGGCCGGTCTCAATATTAAGAAGTGGGATTTTTTTTTTTTTTTTAAGTTCCATAGTGAAACGGAAAAGCTAATGAGTCCGTGTTGTGTTTTCGAACGTAGTAAAAATAGGAACTAATCTAAAATTACATGCAACTTACTTTTATTTATTCTGTCACGTTCAACAATAACAATAAGCTATTACAAAATAAGTAAAGTAACTCAATCAGAAATAAAATTAAATGTAGTGTAATTTATGAACAAAGTATAAAATATACCAACTTTGCATGCAATTTAATTAAAGTTAAATTAATTCAAAAAAAAAAAAACATATATTAGTTAAAAAATATACAAAATTGAAATAAATATGTGGGCATTTGAAAAAAGTAATCGACAAAATAAAATTATTTTTATACAGAAACTATTGTAATATGATTGTTGAAATTATTAAACTGTTTTATGTTACTTAGACTACTTATAACGTTTACCATACATTCCCTATAAATATTTTTCTACCCTGAAGTTTGATTTGTTTGATGTTTGTAAAAATAAGTTTTATCCCTTTCTACGAAGGTATATCGTTTGAAATCATTCAATAACTGGTTTCAAACCAATTTTTTATTAATAAAGTTAATCGACGCAAACTAGAATCCCAAATCAGCGTAGAATTTTTTTTGAAGAATCATACATTATGCATATATATATATATATATATATATATATATATATATATATATATATATATATATATATATATATATATATATATATATATATATATATATATATATATATATATATATATAATATATATATATGCATAAGTGTAAGGTGTAAGGTTGACAGACTACTCCTAAAGAAAGAGGAACGTTTAAAAACCACGATTTATATTCGTAATTTTTATTTGACTGATTTGTTATACACTTTTCTTCTCAGAAATCAATAAGTATATATATATATATATATACTTATTGATTTCTGAGAAGAAAAGTGTACAACAAATCAGTCAAATAAAAATTACGAATATAAATCGTGGTTTTTAAACGTTCCTTTTTCTTTAGGAGTAGTCTGTCAACCTTACACCGTTCGCTTACCTCGACATCCCAGTTTTAAAAAAAATAATCTCAAACATCAATTCACTGAATTTTTTTACCAAAAGTATTTCACTCGTTACGATCATTTAGTTTGCTCAATGCGAATTTCTCTCTGTTCATGACTAATTATGATCGATTAACAAGATCGTTAATTGAGGACAGAAGAAATAAACACCGATCATAGCACGTTCTTGATAATCCACAACGCTTTGCTATCGATTGGACCACTTCATTGACATTTCAGTTTCTTGATCCTAGCTTCAAAAATGAATAACAAATTAAATAAATATGAATCACTCACTTCCAACTTTATATTCCAGATTCAATTTGGTTTCCTGCGCGCAACTAGGTATAGGCTCTTGTTGGCGTGGAAGTTTCCTCGGGAACAACGCCATGGGTATTGTAAAAATAGCCAAGAGAGTACCTTGTAGAAGGAACCCCATCCACCAACCTCCTATCCATCTGGGGTCATCTTGGTTAAACTCTGGATCACCTGTAAATGTAATAAAATATGAGAATTTCAATGATAATTAAAGAATTCTTTACATATAGGGCACAATTAAATTGTTTGCTACTTCATTAATTGCTAACTACATCCCTCTTTATTGTGAGGTGAGATTATCTTTCTAAGAATTTAATCTGCTAAGTTAAAAAAAAAAATTTCATGCATTCTTATCCTGAAACAGTGTATTTATCTGAATAAAATGGAAATTAAAATATTATAATACTAATCACAAAGGCCAACCCATGCCGAAATTTAAAAATTATTAAAGAGGGAAGTATATCAGTACCGTAAGGAAGACGTTTCTCAAAGCTTCCATTAAATACTACACCTAATAGTTTTCGAAAAAGTAGTTGATAAAATGCAAAAACTAATAGACTGTTCCAATACAACTGAATATTAGGCTTATGTTCTACTAAGAAATCAGGGATTCAGTGCAAAATATACATTAGTATTCATAATTTAGTATTAAAGCATTAAATAGTGAAGTAGCTTTAAATAATTAGTTAGTAGGTGTTATTTTAAACTACTCTTAACTCGCATTAATACTCTACAATTGCTTTTCTATGCGAAATTATTAATTTAAATTTCAACCATTGTATATAAAATGAACACATATGACTGAATATTCTTAACACTCAGTTAATAAACTAAAATGTATGCTTTTCAATATTAATCACCTAAAAAAAAATAGTTCATAATGTAATACGGTCTAATGTAATAGGTTCTTCGTAGATGTTATCCATTTATATAAATATATGATTGGTATAACTAAAACCACCATTAAAAAGATATCCTTAAACTAAAGCAAATATAATTTTTTATAAAATTAAAACTCACGAAATGGATTTTCAGGATACTTCAGGAAGGCAGAGGACATCAAAAATCCAAGAAGTGGTCCTAGCAACCTCAGTGCAAAAGCAAAGGCTATTTGATTTAAATAAAAATAATTAACTACTGCATCGCTTAATTAAACTATCATAACTATGCATTATTTATTTATACTTTTATGTACTCTTTTTACTTGTTTATAGACCTATTTAGAATTTTTATTTCGACAGCATTAAATAATTAAAATGTCTGCATTAAATTCCTATTAACTTTTCTTGACATGATATAAACTTACACATGATATAAATTGCACATGAGAAAATGCAAATATCTTTAATTAAAATTTCTTTTAAACAACATTTTTCATTTAAAATATACATAAGAATTTTACAATTACCTCTTTGAAAGATTTTACATTTTCTCTGTATCACATTAACTAATATGAAGAAATCAATATCATTTTGAAAATTATCTTTAACTTGCTAAAAGTATAGCATGTAACTGGTTCTTGAAAAAAGAATAACCGAACCTAGCTAATAGAAGTAATTCTATGCTATTTATAATATTTGTAAATTTTATAGCATAGACTCAAACGAAGCTTAGATTGATCCCTGTCTTATTTCTAAATCTGGAAATATAAATATTGACCATTCTTGTATCAAGGTATATCTAAATTCTAAAAAGAATCTGAATACGAATAAATAGGTATACTCACCAAAATACATGGGAGTATTCTTTTTCTTGGAATTGTCATCCATGTACGCCAATCCAACGGCATAATATGCCAAATTGCCAAAGCCCTTGAGAAAACTCCCAAACATCAGCAAAAGAATCGGTGCCACAGTGGGAGTCCGCTCATCAGAATCACAATTCTCCAACTTCACTCCAGCATCACACAACTCAACTCCAGTTCCATTCTGAAAACTCTTTGCTTTCAAATGAGTCGCCTCCCCATAGATGAAGTATGGTAAAGCCGAGACAAAACAGCATGCAGAAGACAGGAACATGCCAAAGGCCACTATCCTTGGTCGATGAGCCCTGCCCCCGAAATAACCCACGAGTACACCCAGGAACAGAGGTGTTATTTCATCCACAGTCATTATCACACCTCCAATTTTACTTTTGAAGGAGAAGCGTTTTTCTAGCGTGGACATAGTTCCAATGAGATAACTGTAGTACGATCCGCTGAGAATACCTATGATGGAATATAGGACAAGATAGACTTTTGCTGTTGCCCAAGGTTGTAGCCATTGCGGCTTAAAGAAGCTTATGCCACAAATAGTATCAGGGTCTATGCCATACTTTCGATCGAATTTGTTCATTTCAAACTCAAATTTGGCATTGAAGTCTTCTGAATTGTAAACTTTATCTAACACATCTTTTAGTAATATTTCATTGGAACATATTTTACTGTTAGCAATTTGATGTAAATATTTCATTTCCAATCCATTTGCGTGATTTTCACTTGGAGTCTCATGTTCTATAGTAGTTTTACCATTGCAACGTGCATTTGAATCTATTTTCAATTTCGGAAGGTTTTTTGACATATCCATCAAGCGATCTTCAGCTGTCTCTAACACTTGACTAACAATCTCAGAACTAACTTTTCGTAATTCCTCAATGCTAAATAATTGATCCACGTGATTGTTTGTATTTTCACTATCTGGAAAAATGCCAACTGATCTATTATTCAATGAAAAAGAATTTCTACTTAAACTAGAGTCAATGCTTGTACTTTCTTGGAAATTGTTAGCATTTGTTTTCAAATCACTATTGTATGGAGAAAAAGTTTCATTAGTAGCTTTAACTGTATGTTTTGGTTGATCAACATCTTCTTCACTTATAATAATTTCTGGGTCATTTAAATCAATACCACTATCAGACTTTTCAGTTTTTAACAACTGAGAATTTGCAGTATTTTTATGGTTTTGCACAAACATTTTAAAATGTTTATAATGCTACAATCTTAACATATGAAGGATTAATGAAAATATTATTGACCAGGCTACGATTTACTAAAGATTTATTTCGCACTATACTTTGTTTTATTACACCTTATATATTTTTCAATCTTTTAAATTATTTTCTCCTTTCAGAAAATTCCATTTCACTTTAGGTGGCGATTGTAATTTCACAATTTTATCAGTCAGACTTATTTTTAAAAATGCTGAAAATAAACTAAAACTTCTGGCAATCGAGTATAAGTTTCAATGCGTTGGAAATTCATTTCAATGCGTTGAAGTACGACTTCTCTTGTGGATATAACCAAAACAAATTTATTTTTCCCTAAGAAAGATAATTCCCTTTTCGTTCTATTTCTTTTAAAATTATTTTTTCTTTCTTTTGGTTTAAATGCAAATATACAGTTAGATTAAATCCTATTGAAAATTATTCAGTTACTCCAAAATTTCCATTAAAACAGTTCGTTTTTTTAATTGAATAACTGTAAATATCATATTTATTGGTATGTTTGGCACAGATGATAGTTGACTCGTTTACCGATGTTCAAAAGAAGGGTTCAATAACTTTCTGAAAATTTAAGATTTCAAAATCAGTTACATTTTTAATGCTTTATTTTTACTTTTAAAAACTAAATCATCAAATAAAAGCAAATACTTTAAATTTTAAATGCAAGTTACTGTATTCTTATTATTATATGAGGGAAAATTTCATTTCATCCTCTGAATCCTAATCTTTTGAAGTTCGTTATGAAGTAACTTATGATTTACACAATTTTCTTTGAGAACCAGTTAGTACCATTTTTCATCCACAATCGAAATAGCTCAGCAATATAAACCTAGGAAAATTTGACAAAAAAAATCAACCCCTCCAAATCCTAACCTTACATGTGGAAACTAAGAAATAAATTACTAATAATTTAAAACAATTTTCCTCAAGTGAACCAGTATTTAAAGATAAAAGAATGGTAAGTTTTTACCACAATCAAAAATTGAATGAAAATATAAACAATGCGAATTTCTTCCTTAATCTAACCTTATGCCTACCGAAGTCTAAAAACAGTTTCTTTCCTAGTTCTAATGTTATTAACTTATAAATAATTTATTAATAACTTGTGCAATTTTTGTCAAGTTAATTAGTATAGATCATTCTTCCGAAACGTCCATTTTAGGCATTAAAATTTTCAAATTTTAAATGTTTAATTTAGATACATTTCGGGCAATTTTTAGGAAGTCGATAAAGTATATCGTTATAAAACTATGAAGTTTTATTAAGCGTATGAATTCATTTTAAAGAAAATTAATGCTTAAACATGTAAATTATGAGAAAATTTAATTAGCATCCTAAATCATGCAGAAATAATCATATACTGCAATGTCTTAGTTTCTTAGGTTAATAATTATGGATTAAAGATAAATATACCTAACAAAATTAGTTTCCAGCTTTATTATTTAAACAAAATAAATGTTTTTGTATAGCTTCTATTTTTATGGAATTGAATTTCTTAACAAATATTATACTCAAAATAAAGTTATTTCTCAAAACATTGATAGAACGAATATTTAAAAGGCTATCAATAAAATATTCAAAATAAATTAATTAAGGACATAAAAATTAAGATATAAGAATAGTGTTGGCATGGATGGTAAGGACATTTACCCTAGTTTAGAAATCATAAAGCAAAGAATAATCACTTTTTTTTAAATTGAATATTTAGAACGTAAGTTCACCAAATAAAAAATATGTATCTTAATGAGACCAAACAGAATTTAATATAATTAAAAATATTAATGATGATAATGAAAGCAATAAAAATAGTTTTACTAACTATCAACTTCAGCAACATTAAATATAAGTAGAAAGATATTTATAAGAAGGATTATTAATCCAAATCACAACCCTAAAATGGATTCTGTTCCTGTATGCAATTAGTGATCAAGAAAGGATGTTAAAGGTATTGGATGACAATGATATAAAAGCAAGTAGCTAATTGAAAAATTACTGTAGCATTTTTGTAATATTTTTAAAGAAAAATCTTTTAAAAATTAATTGTTTTATTCTTACTAAAAATTATAATTAAAAATATGCATTAAATTTTATACACATCAACAACACCAAGTTTGTGTAAAGAAACAATGGATGGTATTGACATTTCAGTATTAATTCAATATCATTTCAGTATATGTGATTCTCACAAAAATTTATGAAAAGTTACATTTTATTAATGAGTTAAGAATGAAAGTTACACGCATTTCATTTATCTATTGAAAGATACTAAGAAGCATATTAAAAAAAATTATCCGTCAAAATGTCTTATTATGTGTTTTGTAGACACGGGGCAGAAAAGAGGACGTTTCGGTAGAAAGTCACATAAAATCACTCTTTTCTTCCACAACAATTACAAATCTGTAATATAAATTTGGTAAAGTTAATCGAAAATAAGATCAATCAAAGTAAATTCCTTCCGAATACTAACCTTACGAATTCAGGTATTAATTTACTCATATTTTACGCAACTCTGTCAAGTGAAGCAGTACGTAGCATATTGTTTACCGTTATTAAAACACACAAACACCCCTGTCAAACTTAGACTAAAACAAATCCATTTTTTTTCCGAATTCTAACCTTATGAACTTAAAAATGAATTACTAGTAACTTACTCAATTTTCTTCAATTGAAGCAGTGCATACCATTTCTTTCATAGGCCATCAATTTAACCCAACAATGTGAACCAGGCAAAGTTAAGCGAATTTATAAACAAAGTAAACCAAAAACAACATCGTCAATCAAAATAGCCAAACGGTATGAACCTCGTAAAGTTAGTCGAATTTATAAGCAAATCAAACCAAAAACGACATCATCAGTCAGGAATAAACAAATAGCACAGCTTTGAAGATCCATCTCACACATTTAATCTTTTTAGTTTTCTGACAATTGATAGTTGGCTTTTTTAATGTTGTTGTTTTTTTAATCCGGTTTTTGGTCTGATGGAGTTTTGCGACCTTCGATTTTTTTCATGCAGGCGAAAATTTTAATTCCATGCTATTCCACGTTCATCACTCGCACGTGCTTTTCTCGGTTACTAAACACCCTTGAATTGAGAAAAAAAAAATTCAATAAAGATGTTCTGTGTAATATAACAATTTCTTAATTCACAAATTATATAGTTCATTGTTTTAAGATTATTATCAAGAAAGTAATGATTCATAAAGAGTGAAATTTTGTAAAGACAATGATTGCACAATTTAGTCAAGGTTGAAAAAATATTTCTACAATCGTTACAGGAGTATGTAAACATTCCGATTAGGGCTGTACGTTTTTTAAAAAATGGTCAGGAAATATTTTCTCAATTTACAAATGCGTATTTTAAACGTTATTGAAGTATTTAAAATATATATTTATTTTGAGGGGAAGGATAATGGCATTGTTTATTAAGTTATATAAAAATGTATTGTTTATTTATTTGGATGAAAAATGTCGTACACGACGATTTTTACTATCAAACACTCCTATAAGGCAGTCCCTCATTCAAGTTAAGACCTGATGGACCTATTTTAAAATGCAGTAACTTTTATACCTTTCGATTAGTTTAAAATTGACATCAAAGTTGCTTCAAATTTGAGATTGTATTGTCTCAATATCAGTATGCAAAATAAAAATTAATCGCTTACGCAATAAAATTACCAAACTCATTAAATGAGAGTTATATATATTTTGAGGTATTTAAAATGATTGTAATTCAATTGTTTTCCAGGTGAACTGTCATTTATCTTTTCATACTTAACAACAATTTTAGATAAAAAAGATGGTTATTTTTTTTTTTTTTTTTTTTTTTTTTGGCTGCTAGTTCCTTTTAATAATAATTTATAAAAAATGTTTTAATCGATTTTAATTATTTAATACTTATTACTTTTTTATATATAAGTTTCTTATATACTATGAGTTTTAAAATCCCTTTGAATCTTTATTGCAATTTTTTAAAACGTTTACTTAGTTTCGAATTACTTGTTCAAAAAACGCTCTTGTCAGATTAATTTCAAATTGAGCTTTTTCGTTTTGTTTTTATGTTCATATATAAAGCAATAAAATCTTACGTCTGATACAGTAAACAGTATAACCCATAAAAACAAAGCATTTAATATAAATTCTTTCTATGCATTGCCAATTTTTATATTCATTAACACATCGCCGATTATGTAAACAGAGCATGCTTGGTGTTTACATCTTATTTAAAATATCAAAAGCATTTCAGCAAAATGTGAAGCAAACAACGTTTCAAAATTTATTTAGAATAAATTATCGTCACACTCATATCCACATCCAAATATCTTTAATTTATTCTGATTAAAACAATTTTATATTTAGTCATTAAACAAAAAATTGACAACAAGAAAGAGTTTCAACAATGGTCGGTTGAATCTTGCTATTTTAACAAAGTTAGTTGGTTTATTAAAAAAAACCGTAAAAGCGACCTGTTAGGGACAGTAACAGCCCCCAAATTTCATAGAACCTATCTGGCAAGTTTTAGCCCGACTGGATGACGGCAAGCAGATTTGCCTCCCATCAACAAACGTAATGGAAGTTAATATAAAGAATTCAAAATGAACATGAAATAATGAAATAAATCTCACAATATATCTGTTACCACTAAATCTCGAAAGTCGTTGACGTGCACATTACCTAGCTAATCTGCAGATTAACTGATTTCAGGGCTGGCGGCAGCAGTTTCAACGCCCCCGGGCAAAAAGGTAAAATGCCGCCCCTTCATAACAAAAATTAAAAAGATAACCTAAACCCTTCCCGCGCTTAGTAGTAAAATAAAACGTGAGCAAAAAAAATGGTTTTAAAAATTTTGAAGTCTTGATTTGTCAAAATACAAATTTCTTGATTTATGATTTTGGCACTAAATTGAAATTGTAAAAAAGAAAAAAGAAAAAAAATATATAGCACTTTGTAAGTGTGTCCACTTAATTAAATAATAATAAAAAAAGTAATTTTTTATTTTATACATTTTTAAACTGAAGTTTATTATGCTTGTGAGAGGTTTCCTTGATAAATTTTAATATTTTATCTATATTACTCTATTTTTGGTTTGGTTTTGGATTTGGTCTTTAATACACGAAAACTCTACTCATCTTTCAAAACGCGTTTTTATTTAAAAACTACATGCCACAACCTTCTTGTGTCGTTCTCATGCTTGAGGATTTTTGGAGTGGATACCTATTTAAAAGTTCGTAAAACATATTAAAAGCAAATTTCATTAAAATTACCCCTATTAATTTTCATAAATATTCAAATGAATCTAGATTTAATCATTCTCTTCATAAACTAGTAAATTTTACTGACCATTTGCCACCTCCTAAGGTTGCCGCCCCGGGCAGCGGCCCGTCTTGCCTCCCCCTATTGCCGGCCCTGCTGATTTGCTCCATTATTGTCCGTTATTGAGTCTGATTTGCTCCGTGCGATTTGCTCCGTTCCGCATTTTACCTAGGAATGTGTACATTAACGGCTTCCGTATCGTTAAGGTTCCAAAGTTTGCAGACAGAAGTCTAAAAAGAATTTTTTTAAAAGAAGGAATTATACTGCAAAACGTAGAAGATAACCCACAATATTGTATTATTGTTTTCAATAATAAACTTAAAACCCTTTCAGTCCCGATTATTTATTTTTCAATTTAAAAATCTGAAATTTATAAAATATACTCATTTGGTATCCAGAAGAACAGGGTTGAAAGCTAATTTTTTAATTAAAATTGAAAATGATCCCAAATGGCATCATTGGGCATTAGGTATCAGACAAGTCTAAGCTATATCGCTTCGGCATTTCTAAATAAATCAAATAAAATTTGAAATCTTATATTTAATCGTAAATATATCTTAACGTAGTGAATACTGCTAGAAAAAAAAAGCAATAACGTGCTAATAACAGTACGAATTTAAAACAAATAATATAGCCAGGAAAAGGTGTTGAGTTGTACTCAACTCCCACTGATGCCAAATGAAATCATCACTTTTCAATCATTGAAAATGTTAACATTTTAAAATATTGATTCGTTAAAAATGGTTAATATACAATTTTTAAATATTAAAGAAAATAATACGAACATATTTGAATGAGTTATTTAATTTAAATTACTTAAAAAATGAAATTAATTTCGGCATCTTTTTCGGAATTGAGAAAACATAAAAAAAAAACTTATTTCATTCATCAACAAAACCCGGGCAGCCATATATTGGTGAATAAGAAAACTATATTTGGGCAGAGAATAGTTTGATGATTGTAAAAACATTAATTCGAATTCACTGGGAGTATTAGGTAAGGAGAAAAAAAATCGTAAATGTTGTGATTCCAATTGGCATCACTGGGACTGAAAGGGTTTAATAACGCATTTTTATGAAAGAAAAAATATTATTTTCTTTAATTTCTTCAATTGTGTAGTTGACTTATTGTTCTTACAAATTTCTTTTTGTTCTGCTCCAATACCCAACAATGTTTAATAAAGTTCTTTTTCTTTGTTTTTGTAAACCCATCTTAACCCTTGAAGGTATTTCAAAATGGAGTCTAAGAAAACTATAACCCCTCCTATCCTGACTAAAGTTCATCCAAAGAAACCATTTTAGAATATTTTGTGTTAGGCAATTATAAGCAATTACTTTGAAAAAACTAATTTCAAACTTTTTAAAAGAAATGGAGTTTTTTAAGTCTCCATAAAATTTTCAATAGTCCCAGGTAAGCCTTTTAAAAATTTGTGATTTTATTAAATAGATACCGAGGTAAGTCGAATGGTGAATTTAAAGATGATCCGAAATAAATGAAATTAGTAGGAGTTATTGTTCAGTGTTAAGTGTTTTGGAAATTGCATATTGCAATTAGAGATTCCGAGATAAATTTTAAATATCTTTAAATTTTAAGTAGTTGTGCTCCATTTCTAATTTTTTAATTTTTACTCACCTAATAATTCTTCAAGATCAAAAACAAATTTATTCATTACGTTTTATAGGCATACAATGCCTCTATTACTGGATTTTTATAAAATGTGTGTTTGAACTAAAAACGCGCCTTTTGTATTTTTACAAATTTCTTACTTGGTAATTCCGAGACAGATACAATTATGTAACATTGTATTGCGTACATTTATAAAATGTCATGCAAACCTTTACTAAAGAGGTTACTTGAATATGATGTTTATATCCTCAAGTAAAATATCAATAATATACTTGATAATAATATTAAATGTATTTGGCTAACGTTCAAAATACCTTTTTTAAAAAAGAAATGCTTATATTTCTTAAAAGTAACGCAAACTACATAAATTTAACAATGAAAACATTAACTCAAACATCATAAAATAATAGCTACTCTACTAATCACTCAAATTTTAAAACGTTGACGATATCCATTGACTAATGTTTATCCTTGACTTTAAAACTTTGTAAATGAAATTTAATAAGACGAAACCCGTTTTCTAAATTGTTTAGAAGTCGCCAAGTGAATTTAAGGCATCAATAAAAATCCTTCAAATGTGGGTCTTCATTGAAAAAAAAAAAAAAAAAAAAAAAGCTCTGATGTTCGTTCACAATTACTTAGTTTCAATAATCGAAGTTGGGAAGTTACATAAACGTGGTAATTTTAGTCGTTGACCTTTGGCATCAAAACTCGTGACTTCTTTCCAACACTAATGCATTTATCCAGTTGTAAGTCCTTGATAGATTTTTTTTTCTTTTGTGAGCCACGTGTTGAGGTTTCTCTCTTTCTCACTCTCTTCGCTTTCTCCTTAGCTCTCTATATCTTTCTCTCTATATATCTCTTTCTGCAGCGACCGATGTTGGAACGGTCATCATTCCAAACTCCTCACAGACTTAATAGTCTGCGGATTTTGGAAGATTAATGAAAAAACAGTAAAATTGAAAGTGGAATAAGTTAAAAAGATACAATGATTATAGAAGAACAAAAAGTTAGAACATAATGATAACAAAACATAAAAAAGTTTATACAAAATATTTTTTAAAAATAATAATAATAAACAAAACATAATAACAAATTAACGATCTATGCACATTTTCAATTCTAGATAGTCCTCCTTATGTATTCAAGTGTCACACCCTCTAATTTTAACACAGTTCTTAAGTACGCCCCTTGTCATGTACTCAATTATCAAAATTTTAACAAGTAGGCAAAAGTCAAACGTTCTCATCTTGAACAACACCCTTCCATTACACATAGCCCTGGTGTACCCCTAACAATATCAAAAACATTACAACACTTCAAATAATATATATGCAATCAGAAGGAGTAGCACAAACAGAAGAAAAATTCTATGGGAAAGTACACACGTTTCCAGAACCTACAGCAACTCAAAATTTTATTTTGAATAATCAGGAATATTGACTGATGGAATATAATTTAAAAAGCATACGTTTATAAATTTTAAAAAAAAAGGATAGGAACTAAATTCATATAATTTCAACCCTAGCTAAGCGTAGGCTAGAGTACTACTACGAATACCTCAAACATTTGGGGAAAATGAGGAATTCATAAATCGTATAATACTTGTATTATTTTTGTAGGTCTTTTGATTTCAAAGGATGTGGTTAGATACTTTTAGATACCTTTACTAAACAATAAGGGGGGGGGGGGAGGGAGTGGATTCCAGAAACATTTATCAAATTTAACAAAGTGTTTACTATACTCCATTGAAACATTCAATAATTCAAAGAATAACTTTCTAATAGCTTTTTCTAGAATGTCCGAAAAGCGAGAGGATAAAGTAGTTATTTAGTTTTAATTGAGTACGAAAATTTTCAAAGAACACCCACACACATTTTGTGGATACTAAGGAGCGATGTCATTAATATCCTTTGTTATTACTATTTTCATTATAGCTATAATTTTCTATATTTCAATGTAGTTTTATTTTCCTCAAATGTGTCCATTCTTTATAATGCTTAAAACATATTGTGTAATAGTAAATTTAAAGTTAATGCTTCGTAAGAAAAGAAAAATATTAGTTTTGAAAATGAAATATAGATGATGTAATATAGAGTGTATCAATACAATCGGAATAAACAATGTCCAAAGAAGAATTGAATCGACTATTACTATATCAACAGATAAATTCAAATATTCATCTGTTTAACCAACAACATTATCAAAGTGAGTAATTTCATTATTAGATTGTAAAAAAAATTAATCCTTTCACGCAGAAGAGGTAATTGAAGTTTGCTGAGCTTCAGATGTTTGGTTTAGGCAAAATGGTAAGTAGCCTCTATTGAATAATTTTAATGCATACTCTTTTTAATTTCAGTTACCCATATGTTAACATAGAATAATGAAAGTATTACACTCAGTCAAAAAATTTCTTTTTTTTTGCATATTTTTTTTTCTCTCCCTCCCCCTCCTTCTTATCTTTTTCCCCTCCCCCCCCCCTTTTCCCCCCCTTTTTTTCCTTTTTCCCCCCATTTTTCCCCCTTCTTTACATTTCTACTTGTGAAAGTGGTTTAGTAAAAATTTCTACGTTTTGTGTGTGTCTGTGGTCAACACAAATTCCCGAACAATTTTACTTACGATGCTCAACATTTGAATGCAGGTTGATGGTGGCCATAGGACCTGTCATTAACGCTGCTTATCCTCTGTTTTACTTACAAGAAGAGATAATGTAATATTTATTGAAAAAAATATGGCCAATTTCGCCAGTTAAGAGATATTTTTGCCAATGTAATAATTACTGCCAAAAATGTCCTCGAAGTGAAATTTTTTTTTAATTGATTAAAATATGAAAACGAAAATGACAAATTATACCAATATATGACAAATTTAAATACAATGACCAATAATTGAAAGTTATGCGATGTTCCACACCCCTAGTTCACCTTAAAT
Source organism: Linyphia triangularis (assembly GCA_963978545.1). Lineage (NCBI taxonomy): Eukaryota > Metazoa > Arthropoda > Arachnida > Araneae > Linyphiidae > Linyphia > Linyphia triangularis. The sequence continues at coordinate 63,091,033 of OZ021727.1, read as the reverse complement.
ATTGTATCATATATAATTCAATGCAAATTCGTGCAAAATAACTTATGAAATGTTTAAAACAGCACGGTACACTATTTATACAAAGGCTAACTTTAAATTTTTATGTAAATCATGGACTTAGAGATGTACTAATTAGATTTCCTTTAAGTTTAAAGTGAGCAAATAAAACCATCTAATGTGCTAATTTTAACATGAGCTTTGTACCTTTGCTGATCAATGATTTACAGTAAATTTATTTCAGTGATATAATTGTAAGTTTTATTAATCTGTATGTCTTCTCTTCCTGTTTCCAACTGAACATTTCAAAATAAATCATATTTTAAATTAAAACATTTAGTTTATATTTGACTTTTTTTCCTTATACTTAACTCCTCAATGTAAAGCTCGACTGATTTTCCTTCTACGTACCGATATATATCGAACTAATAAGAATAAAGACTACTCATTATCAAAGCTATGATGAATTGCACTGCAAACTTAAAAGTTTTAAATTAAAGCACAAAAGTGACACCAGAATCAAGAGAATGGAATCTTAGTTTAAGACACGACTAATTGCAGTGGATGCTTAAGAGGGGGTCGGAAGGCAAAAAAAAAATTCGGAATTCAATTTTTGGTTTTTAGAGCATCACAATATTTGAAACGTTATCTAGAAATCTAGAAAGTTGTTTTACTTGGTGGGCATTGCGCTCATCCGAAGTTTTTTTAAATATTTTTCTAAAAATAACATCACTGAAAAAAACCGTCTGCTTTGTACTTTAAAAACTGTTTTCTCAGAATGCTGTTTTTTCCCACAAATGTACCTTTTTCTCAGGATCTACTCAATATTTTGTTTTGAAAAAAAAATTCCTAATACGTATGATATTTTTACACAAACAGACATATGCTTTTACAGAAATGTCAATTAGGTTTTTTAAAAAAAATTCTAACCATGATTTTTTTTTTTTTTTTTTTTTTTTTTAATTTTTTCTAAAAGATTTTAAAACATCCTAAATTCTAAAAAAAATTTAATTTTTACAAAAGCATATGTCAGTCTATGTAACAGTGTTTTAATATTCTAGGTTTCTTCCTAATCTAGGCACAAATGTGAGGCAGCTTCCCTTTAAAAGTCCACCCAGAAGGAATCCGTCCTAGATTCTTGGAAATGTCTATTGTTTGTACAAAATAGTTTCAATTATAATAAGTATTATAATTGTTTTTTTGTTTTTTTTTACATTTACGATTTCTTATAAAATACAATTTCATGCAGGAAATATTGTTGTTTAAGCTTAAGATGGCTATTTTGAAAACTTTCTTTTTCTTTATTCAATTTCTATTTCACCATAATTTCCGCCGTATAAAAAATAAATGAGTAATTCTTGCTGCATAGTCTACATACAAAGACACCCAGCTGAATTGCTTTTTTTGTCCACAAGAACAAGCATCCATAGCATATCATGAGGAGGTATGGATAAAGAGATACACATATTGAATTGTCTATTTGAAACAATGTGGTAAGTACAAACTTTTGTAGATGAGAAAAAATGAGATGTAAAAATGTCATTGAATTATAAAAATATAACTTGTTTAATTACGCACTAAATTATATAAACTATGTTTTGCTTTAAATCTAGATAAGAGAAGTTTCTTAAATATTAAAAGATAATTTTATATAATTAGTCTCTTAAAAGGAAGAATTTGTGGGTAAATGTTCGACTTCTTCGTAAAGGAATTTCTGGTTTTAAATAAAAGATTATTTATTGAAGTAAAAGATTATTTATTGAAGTAAAAGATTATTTATTGAAGTAAAAGATTATTTAAATCATTTTTTTTAAATAATATTGTTTTTGTATTTTAGTTTTTAAGAAAAATTAAACTGAAATTATATCAGTGTAACCACCAATCAGTTTTGAAACAACAAACTTTTGAATAAATTAATTTTGAACAAAAAAAAATTAATTTATTCCCTAAAAATATAAGAATTTCAAATTTATTCCTATACTTTAATTAAAATAGATTATGTAGTTAGGCATTGTAAATATTCCAACCTTGATGCTTCTTCATCCATCTTCTTATGCAATCTTACCTGGGGGGTTTGCGCTGTGACGTCACGATCTGGTTGTTTCGGGCCTGATACAACTATAACACTCCGCTCGTGAAACTGAGCATCTAGCAAGATAATTGGTTTTTCGCGCACTGCCTCGATTGAAAACATGAAAGTTGAAAGTTTTGAACAACTGAAAAATCTGATTATTGCTGAACAAATAAAATTTCGTGTGGCTCCAGAAGTTAGAGAGCACTTTCTGGACAGTTGGATTAATATAAAGATGTAGAGGATTTAGCAGAGAAATTGGATGACTATGAAAGCGTTAGAGACAATTGTAAAAGAAAAGAAAACTATCTAGGAATAATTTCAAACCTCAGGAAGAACAACACCCTAAAGAGAAATTTAATTTTAAGAGAAATGCTTCATGGAAGGAAGATAAATTTGATGAAGGAGAAAGTACAAAACAATTTGAAAGGAGGAAGCAGCCTAGTTGTTACGACTGTGTGTCATTTTCTCATTTGAAGGCTCAATGTGATAAATTACGAAATGTTACTTTATCATATATATAAGACACCAGTTTGATAAAATTAAAATGAACGCAGTTTGCAAGAAAAAAGATATGATAGATTTCAGCAGTATTCAATTTAACAACTTCTTTTTAAAAATTAATAAAAGCACTACCATTTATAATTCGTCTTCGTTTTTGCGAAATCGTCACAGTTTATTCACACCGTTCTTCAGTAACGTCACATTCAAAGAACAGGCAAAATTGTTAACTATAAATGAAAGGATGCTGTATCTAAGGAGCCCCAAAACAAAACGGATATCATGTTATTATTCTTATTTGTTTTATGAGCGTGAGACAACTGTAATAGAGAAATGGCGTGAAGGTAGATTTTTTTGTAAAACTTATCTCACAACTTGTAGATTTTCTTAACTTACATTTTTTTTGCAATAAAAATGAAGTTTGGACATGCAACGCACCTATGTCTCCTAAACAATACTTGTTTCATATTTAATTATTACGGAATAAAGATTAAAACACAATGACTCATGTATAACAAACAAGAAACTTCCAAAAATTTAAATATTTAACATTATTTACCCATGAGAGTTGATGACCCTACTCTTCACATATGTTTCTCTGTATAAAATAATCTTATAACGACTTCCCTTGGATCCTAACAGTTATAAAACTCCAACTGCAAAACCTCCTCGAGAATTTGCAAAAAACGTTACAAAAGTAGAGCACTTTTTACTTTAAAATTTAACATATACAGAAAATATGCCCAAACATACATTTAATATTTATATTTTCACTTACACTTTACTAATTATAGATTGAAAGGAATAAAAAAAGACGAGAAATATAGTAAAATACTTTTCGAAGAATTTAAATGTTAAATTAAATGCTTAATAATGAATTATTTTAGTTATAAATAATGTTTTAAAAATATTTCCAGGTAATCTCTGTGTGAAAGTGCGATATCATAAAAAATTAAATTTTATTATTACAATCATTTTCAAATAAAAATATTTATTGTTTTCATATTTTAATGTACAACTATGTTTCATAAAATAGCAGTTATTTATGTACGTAACATAGACAAATACAAATTAAACAATGTGAACAATAACGAAAAAAAATTCTCTTTAAGAAAACCTGTACAAAAAAATTACATAACTCAAAGCGTTACTCATAATTATTTGTAAAATAAAATAACCAAAAAAAACTATACAAAAGTATTCATCAAAACATAAAAGGCTGTGCTATCTAATAGTTTACATAATTATGTTATTTTATATTCGAATCATAATTTTTGAAAACTTAAAATTGGTTATCTGGTTCTAATATATCTTAAGTAATACATATTGTTTACATAGAAATTTACATTTTCTACTCTCATGGTGTATTTATTGATACCATTATAAATGCTAATATGTATATTTACACGTGTAATTACTGTGTCCTTTAACAGTTTAGCAGTCGACTTCAATGAAATAAAACATTTTAATGCAACTATTTACCATTATACAAACTTTAAAAACTGTATTCCTCTTTGCTGAGTTTAAATACTGTTAAAACTGTCAACACGCGATACTTTTTTTTCCGTTTAAATGATAAGTTAGTATTCTACGGAGTTATAAGCACATATAGTACACGCGATATTGAGTATAGACACTTAGGATTTTACTCTACACTACTAGACATAGACTTATACCTTTTTATTCTACTCTATTGGATATAGACACATAAGGTGTCAAACTACTTTACTGTATATCGGCACATGTGTTACTCCTTTTACTTTAGATGTGATGTGGAATACGTAATAATAGTTACAGCCATACATGGTTTTCACTCCAATTACAAAATTTATATTGTTTATTTATTTATTTATTTTTTTTTAAGCCAGACATGGTTTTTTCGCTACATTTAGAAAAACTCATGATGCCATTTAGTATATATATAAGTCTGTAGTGCAAATGTTTGTACAGAATATGCAATGTGCATTGCTTGTACTTCCACTTATAGTTATACTGAATATAGCTATACATTCAGTGCAAGCTACACTGGATATAGCTACATAGACATGTGGTGATATGGTAATGTATATCTGTATAGAAATACCTGTATAGCATGTATAATCGTAATACCATGTAAAATTAAATATTAATGTGGTACACTTTATACCATAATGCTTGGTTCATCCTGTGGTAGTTATGGCCAAATATACTTTATGGTCTTTATACATAGCAGCTCTGTCGTTCAAAGAATAATTCAAAAAGTTTACTCCGCCATTCTGCAGCTCAGTGTGCAGGTGATAGCAGTCCCATTTGATGTACTCTATAGTGGAATAGTCCTTAATGCAAATGATTAAGTACCACTTTGTAAGTACTATAGCGGCGTGGAGTTCTTCTCATTCAGCGAACTCATGCTACCACTCGGCATTCCGGTCTTGATGATGCCAAGCATGCCGCCGTTGCTGACAATGTCAGCCTCATCGAAAGGACGTTCGTCTTTTTTGGCATCGTCGTTTTCGTCGTCGTACAGGTTCTTTAGTCGGGGACTGAGGATGCACACCATTACGTCGGTGAGACATCCCAAGAAGACGAATCCAGCCGACACACCGTGTAGAAGGAACCGGAACTTGTCGGTGTCGTATATCCAACAGTTGCCAGTCTTGCCGCAGCTTTCTTCCCATACCAAGCAGCTGGCATCGGTGAGGGCTCCATATATGAGAGGATAAGGAATGAAGGCTGGAAATAGAGCCTCAGATATATTTCATTTCAATTTTATGTTATAAAATATGGTATAAATATTGTAAATACAATTTCGTTCAACAACATGCGAGACTGTTTTAATTATAATAAAAATTTATTATCATTCGTCACGTCAGAGCTCTTTATTTATCGGAATTTCTTTTTTAAGACCTGTTTACTTAGGAAGTTTCTTAACTACCCCATTTCTGGGACAGATTTTTTTTTTCGAAGTTTTGTGATTCTTTTGACATTTAAGAAAATACCGAAACTACTTTATTATTGCTTTAAATGCATTAACTTATCTTGTTTTTTTTTACTTTATATGCTTTTAATTACTTATTTTGTGCATATTTTTGGCATGTTTTAATTGATCTTATTTTTCGGTTTCATTTTGTGATTGATATTTTTTTTACAATAAAATCATGTTTTTTGCGACTTGTATTTATTTTTCAATGAAATACTCTAACTTGAAGTGTCATCAACCATATTTATAAGAAATCGGCAATACATTATATTAATAAGTAAAGGAGTGATTTTTTCCTTTGTATATTCATTACTTACCAAGCAGCGAGAATACTCCTGACAACGCTCCTAATGCCAGACTTTTGTCTTCAGGATCAACGCATCTGTCAAATGAAGAAAGTAGTTTGCATGTTATATAATTGTAAAAAAATTTAATTGTTAAATTATTAAAATATGATAGACAAATCACCTCCCAAACAGAGCTTACGCTAAATAAAATATGAAACAATTAAGTACCTGAGCGTTACTAATGCATTCGCCACTCTCGCTGTTGAGGATATTAATTTTCCAATGCTCAAAACAACAATAAATGTGATCAGCCACTGGCATTCAAAGTTGCAATAACCTTTAGTTGCATCACCCAACGTTATCTCTTTTTCGGTATTATGAACACATTTGCAATCAGTAAACAACTAAAATTCAAAAAATAAGTACATAAACCTATTGCTGAATAAAATTTTACTTGAAAGATTCGAAATGTATCCGATCAAGTGATATTAAACATCCAACGCTAGTTAAACACTTAATAACATGTTTAAAGTAAGAGAAAAAGAAATACGCTATGCAAATTGTATAATAAAACACAAAGTTAATAAATGCCATTAAAATTCCAAATCCTAGACAAAAACTGAAACATAAATTAACTTTCGAAAGTATAATCACATTTAAGAGTTTCTGAAAACTAAATGTAAAAAAATTCAAAATGTATATATATTTCTACAACCAAAGTATTTAGCAAAATAATATAAACTTCTTCAGAACCAAACAATAAAAAACCCTAGCTAAGTAAAAATATATTAACGATTATAATATGGAACCACGTACATTTTTTAAGATGGTCGAAGCAGGGTTGCCATGGTTTAAACCATGGTTCAAACCAAGTGGTGTTTTTTTTAAATAATTTAAAATTGTATTTTCATTTATTTATCATAAGATTTTTCATTTTCAAATTATTTGATGTTGTAAATAACTAACCAAAAATTTTCAATATCAAAGATATTGAATTTAAAATAGAAATATTGAACATGTAGCAGATATGGAATGATGGCGAATGCAAGAAAATGATACAGAAAAAGTTTAATCCTTATGTATTGAAGGAAGTTAAAATAATTCTTGCTACAAAAAAAAACTACAGTGAATGTTGAGATAATTTTTTCACTTTTAGAATTGTACAATTGTTTCCTAACAGACTGGGTTTAGAAAGAGCTGCAAAACTTCTTTTTTAGTTCAAAATGTTCAATCCTAAATTCGTTTTTAAATGGGAATAACTAAATAAAAATCTAGCTCTCTTTCTATTTTTTTTTTTTTTTTTTTAATTCACTAAATGAAAAATTATATGAATACTATAGATAAAATAGGATACAATCTATTTTAAGATAAATCTTGTAAAAAATTAAAGACTATTGAACAGTAAGTTTTTATATTCATCTAATAGATATATTGATGTTTTATAATTATTTAACATTTTTAATTAAACTCAAATTATAGGCTGCAATTTAAATTCGTTTCAAAAATAGAGGTTTTGTGTTTTAACAACTTACTTCTAAACTTTAAAAATATCATTTTGAAAAATTCATCACCATTAATGATGAATTTAAGAGCAATATTCCATGTATTATGTAGTGAAAATTACCATTTATTTTATTGTATACATTGAATTTAAAAAATAGTATCTCTAAATAAAATATTAAAATTTAAAAGATTTGAATGTCCACATAAATAGCAACAATTGGTTGGTTGGTTGGTTGGTTGGTTGGTTGGTTGGTTGGTTGGTTGGTTGGTTGGTTGGTTGGTTGGTTGGTTGGTTGGTTGGTTGGTTGGTTGGTTGGTTGGTTGGTTGGTTGGTTGGTTGGTTGGTTGGTTGGTTGGTTGGTTGGTTGGTTGGTTGGTTGGTTGGTTGGTTGGTTGGTTGGTTGGTTGGTTGGTTGGTTTAATTTAAATTATTTTCAAAAAGAATATTAAAATTTTATTTATAAGTATACATGTAATTAGAAAAAGATCTTAAAAAAACCTGATTTAAACAAAAACAAAAACTGTTTGTTTTTTTTTCCAACCCTGTGCCAAAAGGAAATAATAATCAATTAAAATGAATATTGTATGCTAATTATTAATTAAAATATGATTGATATTCTAGTAAAGTTCTGTATCACAAAATAAGTAAAGCAATATCAAAGACAGGTAAACAATTCAAGCAGCTACTACATTATTTTACTCACCTCCGTCTTACCCGTTTTATTATACCCGCTGCAGCCGGCATGGCAAGGGGAGAAATAGGTGGAGGTTTTGTCTGGCCCACACACGGGTGTATACACTTTGGTCGTACATAAGCAGTCAGTATTGCACTCATTCTGCAAATTGAAACTGCAAATAAACAAAAAGTGATTCATATTTTCTATAACAAATTTCTCGAAGACATTGACTCAGCAAACTAAACACCATTAAAAGAGATAGAAACAGGTACCTCTTTACACATCAAATATTCCGTTCACGTTCTCTATATAAGTAATATGTTCAGCAGTGATTGATAATAGTGTAAAGTTACCATTTCTAGAAACTGTAACGACATTTATTTTCCACTTGAAAGAAATCCATTAACAAATCTGTTCACCAAATGAACATGAAATTACAATTTTTCTATTTTCAACTTACGATTACAATATCATGTATATTTTAAATCCTTTCTGGAGTTTTTCAACACAGCTACTATTTATTTCATATTCATTGTGAGATACATAACGGAGAAATCCATTTTAAAAAGCTGCAATAGTAAAAAAAAAATGCAATTTCTTAATTTTGATCGTCCCTGCTGCAAAATTAAGATAAATGAAGATATTACACTTTTATCGGAGAAAAATACTCTTAATTATTTTAAATAATAATTACCATTTATGTAGTCTTTATATTTTTAAATATTACTTTACGGGTGCATTTGTTAATTAGTATTCATTATGCATTTTCATTCGTCCCCACTTTTAAGTAAAGTTCTGAGAGAAATTACCTTCAATTAGTTTTTAAGAATTCCTTTCCTTTGACCAATGGTAATAAATTTTAAGAATACCATTTAAAGTTCTATAATTTGTAATGTTCTATAGCGATGTAATTTTTTTATTAATATTCATATTAATATTCTATTAATATTCATTCTATTAATATTCTATTAATATTCATATTCTATTAATATTCATATTCTATTAATATTCTCTTAATAATCATATTCTAATAATATTCATATTCTATTAATATTCATATTCTATTAATATTCATATTCTATTAATATTCATATTCTATTAATATTCATATTCTATTAATATTCATATTCTATTAATATTCATATTCTATTAATATTCATATTCTATTAATATTCATATTCTATTAATATTCATATTCTATTAATATTCATATTCTATTAATATTCTATTCATATTCTATTCATATTCTATTAATATTCTATTCATATTCTATTCATATTCTATTAATATTCTATTAATATTCATATTAATATTCATATTCTATTAATATTCGTTTTTATTAAAATTTTCTATTAATATTCATTAATTTTCTATTAATATTCATTAAGTTGCTATTCATTCTATTGTTATTCCTATAATTTGATTCGATACCTTTTCTTTGACTAACATTAATGACCTTTAAAAAAACCAATTTCATAATGTAAGAGTCACAGTACTTTTAAACTTTCAGCTAGATTAATTTATTGATATCTAAATCCAAATCCGTATTAATTATTGACTTCTTTCTTTTATTTTTATGATTTTCAAACAGTTTTTATAGAATATTATGATTGAGTGGTAAAGTTTACATTCACAACAAACTATTTTGGTATTATGTTATGAAGGGTTGACTAGTAACTAAGCATAGCGAGCGCAAATATATAACTCTTCTTGCAGGATTCGAAATGAAGATTAACTTTGACTTGTTGAACTTCCAGGCTCTAGGGGGGGGGGGACCCAATCGTGCACAAGAAAACCTGTAAAACCAATTGAGATGTCTGACAACATTGAAACTAGAATATGTTAATCACACCCACTGTCTCTACAAGTGTTCCTGGGGGCAGAATGTAATATCACAACTGTCGTAAAATGGAAAACCGGAATGACTTCTAATAAAGTGAAGCTCTATTTTTTCTCTCAAGCTCTATTTATTCTCTCATTGGATTCATGTTGCATCGTAAAATTCTGCTACTAAATCTGTTGACCATAATTTCTCCTAATAAAATCTTTCTAACAAAAAGTTACAACTGCGAATTTCATTATTAAATACTTCAACTGAAATATATGCTAAAAAACATTTCAACTACCCATTCTGCTAATAATCAACAATTCCTAAATAAATACCTCAACTACAATTTCGTGTGCTTATACCTGGTATGTGTTATGGAGCTTGTACCCGTCATTTGGTAGACGGGACAAGTGATGATCATACAGATGATGAGAGCGAAAAAACTGAAGGACTCTGCTGCCACAATTCCTCCCGTCATTACTCTGGGTCTGGGCTTGAATTTTCTGAGAGCGATACCGCCAAACAGTATGCCAAGCTGCATGCCAATAAGACCGGCTGGGCCTAAAAAAGGAAACATACTCTGTTCACAGTTTTGCTTGATTGTAGAATAGAAATTTAAAATTTCCATTAAATGATAATTTGTCAAAGTGCTTTGCTTTTATGAAAACCTATCAATTAATTCTATCGTTATTATGCTTTAAAATAGTAAATTAAAAGCTGTAATACTTAATAAAATTTAAATGGTCATTAGTAATGAGAAATTTCAATACTATTTTTAAATAATTTCATTTTAATAGATAGCTGGCTATTTAATAAAAAATGGAATAAAATTGAAATATTTCCCAAAGCCTTTTTCTATACATCTAGAACCGTTTGAAAGTTATGCCTTCATAAATTTCATGCTGTGTCGTAATATTTTATCTAACAAACTATAAATGAAATACATCTATTGATTGTACTTTTACATTTTTATATTTTTATTTGTTGTTTAATGATAACTGTCAAAGTGCAAGTTTGCCATGTAAATCTAAAGATGATGTATTTTTCTATAAGATGGTTTCTATTTTCTCAATTTTCTTACCTGAATAAAGACTAGCCTTAGAAGCAGATTGCCTGAATTGCATCTCCATATACTTGGGCAACAACACGTAATATCCCACAAGGCCATTTAAGCGAAAAACACCTCCAAGATAATGGCAAATCAAAATGGGATTCTTGCTGAGTCGTTTCATCGCTATCCACATATCTGTAAGTTAAAGTTTAAAAAAATTAAGTTTTTTTTTTTTAATCAAACGGGAAAATATAAATTATTTTTCTTTTTCGGAATTATTTATTACGTTACTCGCAATTTCATAAAAAAGATATCCGTTTATATAATAACATTATAATTTGATTTTTATAACTGTAAAATATTAATAACTAAACAGAGATCAAGAATAATACTTTTATCAATGTTTTGACTCAAGTGTTTGTTTACTCATTTGGTTATTTGAAAAAAATCTTATGTGATACTAGGAATGTGGAACATCGCACAACTTTCAATTACGCAACATAACATTGGGCATTGCAGGAAAATTTGACATTGGGTTATTTACCATTTTCTTATTTTAACTCATTTCAGTTTCAATAAAAATGGCCAGTTTGGCGTTATTTTTGGCAATAATTTTTCCACGAGCAAAAAAAAACACACACACCTTTGCTAGAATGGTGATTTTGGTGATATTCTTTTCGATAATCCTTTAATCCTTATATTATCCTTTATTATAAGTGAAACTGGGGAGAGTAGAAAAAACTAACTATCGTTAATGAGGTATACTCAAGGAAAGAGAACTCTGTATTAAAGGCATTCGTTTTTAAACTTGTTACTCCATTAAAGCATTTTTAAGGGAATTTCGGAGGTGGGGATGTTTAGGACACCTTAAGAGGCATTACCACAGCGATTTGGAACAAAATCGTTAGGGCCGTCTTTTAGCAATTACGGAAAAACATGATCTTTTCACCGGCAGCTACCTTACGCGCACTCGCGATTTTTACCGAAAACCTTAATGGTAGGTCCAGGGGCGTACTGGCCATAGGGTTGTCCGGTGCAATCACCGAGCCGGTCAGTGTCTGCAAAAAATGGGCCGGTCCTGTATGGAAGTTCGTTCTTTTTTTCAATATAAGTAATCGTCTTCTTGAACTTTTTTTTTCTAACCCATTGCATTTGAATCCCAATTGTTTCCATCGTTCGCTCCCTTTTTCGGTTAGTCGGGGAGATAAGGTATTCTAAGAAAAGTATGGGGTATTGTGGAAAAGTTGCCGATGACTGCTACTTAACGCCCGAGGTGAGGAAAGGGCCAAGGAGATCTGAGACCACCCGCATGGTCTAGACCTGGATGGGCTATTAACTCATTATTATAATGGCCCGCCAAGATCGTTGGCGACAGAGTATATATTGTTAGGACATCTTAAAAAGCAGAAACTTTAAGTAAAGCTTCTCGGGGGGTCAATTTTTCGAGGCGGTAAAGACTCTAGCTCTAATTACATTACTAGTCGAACGGAATTAACAAATGATGGAACACAAGTCACAACACCAAAAAGAGAGTGGTCGTTGTTTTGTTAGAGGCCATTTCCATTTTACAAATTGGTATGGTTCCATGCGAAGCTAAGCTGGTAGCAATTACATACTATAGTCAATACCAAACGAAAATGTTGCAACTGATTACATAAAACTTCAAATATACATTTCAAGCTAGTGTCATTATTTTAAATTATCTATATATAATGGTTCTTAATTCTTAAAAACTTGAAATGAATTAATCAAATTCATACGTAAAATTATGTTTAATAAAGAAAAGATTTTAATTTAAATTTTATCTCTCCTTATATATATATAAAATTCAACGTTTATCTATGGTTATTTACGCCCATAACTCCAGATTAACTGAACCAATTTGGATCATGTTTGTGTCGATTTATAACTTTTTAATACGAATGTAAACACATATTTAACATTGCATTGTGTTAGTGATCTGCCTGACATAGTGGGTTTAGAGTATAATTCAAAATCTAAGCTTTTTATACGTTTTGTTTTCGAAATCAGAAAAATTAAATTTTCTGTATTACACATTTTCCATTCATAGTTATTTTTTGAAGTCCGTATAATCTTTTTTTTTTTTTAAATGTAGTATTATTAATTAAGATGTTATTGAGAGTGATTTAATTGTAAATAAAAATTATTAAACCATTTTTATAAATGATAAGAGATACATCTCTTATTATAATCATAAGTTTACAATTTTATGTAGATATTTGATTCACTCCATAGACAAGGGGTAATTATTAAATTTTGTGTTGTAATTCAATTTCATTTTGTCTAAAATTATTTAAATAGAATTGAATGACAATTGGGTATGTGCCAAACAATCTTCCATTATGAACTGTTTAAAAATAATTATTAAAAAAAGAAATTAAGTAGTGGTAAATTTAAAAAGGATAAAATCTTAATAGAAATTCATGAGTTTAACCAATAACATGTTAAAATATATTTCGTAGAAATCAAAGTTATCTGTTGAAGAAATTAGAAAGTTAAGATATGCTTGCTAAAAACCTAACTGAAATGTCAGAGCATTAAAACTTGATAAACCTATTTATATATGCAAGTTCCTCAATTTATGTATACGTTTAATTATAACAGTATTGTCACGAATTTGTGCATGTTATGATCCATCACATATTTTTCTATATCTGAACTCTGTCCTTCTTCTTTCCTTCCCCTTTCTCCTCAATATTTTTGAATAATTTACGCCTAACTTTACGCCATTACATAATTTTTCAAAGTCCCACGTTTTCGATTAATTTTGCAACAAAATGGATTTTAAAGTTTTTTTTTTTAACGACAGTTTTTATTTATCCAGATTTTTGTCTAATTTGGTAAAATGGAAGGTTAAAAAAAGAAAATGTCTTGGAAAACAAGCAAAGCAATGTTTATCTATAAAAGATATGTTCTTTGCTTTAGCGGATAAAATATTGTTACAAATCATAACGTAGCAATCGACACTACTGAGATTAATAATCATTTAAACAAAACTTTAGAAGTTTCATCTACGTGTGCAGATACAGAACCAAACAGCAATGATATTTGTTCAAATGACAAAGATCTCTTGTATTACAACTCTATACTTATTTTATACCATTGAAAGTTAAGTATATAGTATAATTTCGAATGTCACTTTCTTATAAATATTTTTTATAAACCTAAGCACTCTTTATTTTGCAATTTAGATATTGTTTTATTTTGTAACAAACTATCAATAGTTTATTAAACCAAGCTCACTCAAAGGGGATATCAGGATTAAAAACAGAGAAAAATTTAGTTAATTAAACTAATTATTAAAACAATTCAATTATAAAAATTTATAAATAAATTTATATAATCATCGAAATTAATTATTCATTATAAATATTTGAATATTAAAATTTATTAGTTATTCAAAATATTTCATTATTAAAATTAATTAATTAGTGGAATTTTATTAACAAAAAAAGTTAAAATTTGATAAATGATTACAATTAAAATTTGGGCCGGCATAAATCTAAAATCACCGGGCCGGTTTCATGTCCCAGTACGCCCCTGGGTAGGTCCCATGGCTACCACCAACCCGCAAACCAAATTTGAACATCGTAGATCAATTTATTCAGGAGTTGTGCTGACACACATGCAAACAGACAGATATTTTTTCTATATCACTTTTTTTGAAATCAGGATGTTCCAAAACGTAAAAAAAGGAATTTTTTTTTTTAACCTAATGCTATAATTCCATTACCCTATGTATGTACATGGGTAATTGAAAGTAATAAAAATAAAATACTAAGTTCTTTACCTTTGAGTTGTTCAATCGGTTTTTTATACGGCTCTTCTACTTTCTTCTTTATCGAAGCCGATACTTTCTTACTTGGGAATCGCTTGGGAAACAAAATCATCGGTAGCGAGAAAATGAAAATGGCGACACCCAGTATAATGAATCCCAGCCACCAAGCTCCGATCCAGCGAGGATCTTTAGTGCCATATCCTGGATCATCTGAAAATATTACAATTATATAACACTACACCGCCTTCAACTTGATTGATATCTTTAATGAAGGAAAAAGTTTTACAGTACGTAAAAAAATCTGAACGATGGCTTTATCTTGCATTCTAATTGATGAAAAGAAAAATACAATTGTAATTTGTTGAAGGTCCCCATAATATTATGCCATATTTAGATTCAGCATCTGCAGAAAGGCGATTTATCAAATTTTTTGATTTTCCAAGTAGTGTTTAGTATATTAAATGATGACAAGGCATTGGCAAATGCATGTTAAAAAAAATTGTATCTTTAACTATAAATTGTTAAATAATATATTTTAGTGATTTTTGTTTCAAACAACCCTTTGTTAAAGGCCAAACATAAATAACATGTAACTTTTGCATTAAACAGTTTTTTACTGATAATAAAACGATTTTTCAAAAAATTTAAATAGAAGCATGATTTTTTTTTTTCTTTCATTAGATTTATCATTATCGATCTCCCTCCCCTTTTTCTTTCCATTTTGACAGTTCGTTTTCAACATTTTCGCAAAAATGTAAAAAAAAAAAAAAGTATAATTTTAGGGATCGCATGTATTAGATTAAATTTGAGAGCAGTTGTAAAATTGAGAGGACCTTAAAATTACACTTCTCAATATTAAGATATAATATTTGCTAAGTCTATTTTCATGTATCCGTGTCACGTGTCACCCATTCCTTCCTGAATAGGCTAACGTATTTCGATAGACTAAAAATCGTTGAGACTTTGCATTAAATAATAGAACTTGATATCAGCCAATAACTTCCTCCAGAAGATTTAAATATTGTTGACATAGGTTTTCAATCAAATAGTATTGTTAATTTACTTACACTAGAAGAAAAAAATCTTTAACTTTGTATTGGTCCTTTAATAGGGTGGGAGTAACTTTTTTTTTTTTTATCACTTTTATACTTATTCAAACTGTCAAGTAACAAAATCTTCAGTAGCTCTTACTGTGTAAAACTATTTACATTAATAATGCCATTAAAATCTAATAAATATGTCAATTCTAAATCTGCATGTGGAATTCCTATAGTATCACTTAAAAAAAAAAGCTGTAAATATATTTACTTACAGAAAGGATCTTCATAAAAATTGAGGCACAGAGATGACAATAAAAATCCACCTGTTGGCCCAAGTAAACGCAGAGCAAATAGAGTACCTAAAAGAAATACGAAATTAAAACATAATAAATGACATAGCTGTCTTCGAATGACAACCGCGACATTTTGCGCTCTATTTTTTATTAGTAAACATATTAGTATTATAAAACTATTATAAATCTAGTAGTTTTGTTTTCTTACATACTTTTAGCTGGTGGCAATGTTATATGGAGAAATAATTATATTAACTAGGTCAAATATACATTTATAACCTCTAACGTACTGATCAAACCTGTGTCCAGTGGCGTAGGGGGGGGGGGGGGATTATAAATGCACATTTCATCAAAAAAGAATTTAAAAAATATGTCGCTTTTATCGTTTCAATCATTAACTAGTATAAAAAATAGATTTTAAAATAATCCCAAGTTTTGTATTTTGTTTTGTTTCTCTTACCCTCTTAAAACTATAACTATTACACAACCTTTGGATTTATAAAATTATACTATACTCACGAAAATTACAAAAGATATTTTTAAAATGTGTGTATAGTTTTCCAATTAGAAAAAATGAGCATGCTTGAACCAAAAATTTAATTTGAAAACTTATCCATAGAACATAACGTAAATTATTTTCTACGAATTTAGAGGTGGTTTTCAACGGTTGCTATTCTTAGCATAGAGGCAAAAAGGAACTATCGTTGAGTTACTCCAGGATAGGTTCCTTAAATATCGATATAATAATAATAATCTCAGAAAACGTTCGGTGAGCGAATAAACAGTCCACGAAGAGTTTTTTTAAGTTCTTTGCAAACGACCAGTACGTCCTGTGGACATAATTTTCTCTCTCTAAATATCAAATATTTTATACCAAAAGCACACACTATTTGTTCTCATATATTTCATATTGTTAAAAATTACAACATAATTCTCAAACTTTTGCCAGATACACTAAACTTTTTAATTACCTCTTGTTAAAAAAAAAAACAGTAAAGTCAGCTGATATACTTTTATTAAAAAACCTACAACAAATAAATGTTCATATCCACATGAATGCTAAATACATATTAAAAATCATCTGTAAACAATAACTATGGAAAACTTTTGGTGGCGTTTTACAAAAGTTTTGCTTTAACGAGTTTGCTTGTCAGGATGTAGTAAAAGTATTGTGAAAAACTTAAATTATCAAAGGAAAGGTGCGTTGTATCAACCTTCAAGAACAGTTTTATCTGACACTTAGTAAATACCATAAAAGCCTGAGTATATAGTTTCTATCATTGCATCATATCTGATATGAGCAACAGTTTACTTAAACAAAAGGAACCGCTTCTTAATTATCAAATATGTGTCACTTTTGTTTCATACAGTTTTAACCCTTATCGCGTCAGTAAAAAATGTGTCCAACTCGTCAAGATTTCTCAACATTTTCAACTCCATTCTCATAACATTTTAAGGCGAAATATATATTTCTATAGCTCACTTTTCACTTAAAATGTGTACCACTTTTCCTCAGAAAGCAAAAAACAGCAAGTACAATAAGAAATTCAGAAAAATATATTTTTCTAGTTCAAAGGATCTTAACACAAAGTTAGGATTAAAAGATTATAAAACTTTCATTTCAATCGTTAAATGAACAATTCAATGGATTTTAAATTGGACACGACTCCTTTTTACATTTAGCGATTCATACAACTTTTAGAAAAAAAGGTAATTTTTGTTGTCCACACACAGTTTATTATTTAAGTATTAAATTCCTGCAATAATATATATAAATAGAATTGTTTCTTATTCTACTTTGAGAAATAGATAATATGCTTGCTTCATTTTAAAATGTCTCTAAGTATAGCTGATTAAAGTTCGTGATCAATATGTTAATGTCAAAGCATAATAAATTATCTGCTGTGTGTATACATGTAGATAAATCTGAAAATATAAATTCCGTTTAAAAATGCTAAAAGCATTCTGAAAGCAATAAGCTTAAGGATTAGACAAAATTAGAATACGAGGCCTCCTTTTAAACAGAGTATAAGCTCTATAAGCATAAACCTATGACTTTTGCGTTTAAATATCTGTATAGGACATACAGCATACTGCAATATAAATGCCAGATACTTTCTATTAATTATCTTGACAATAAAAAGTTCGCCAGTAACTGTATAAACAAAATTAAATTTAAATCTAGAAGTCAATTGAGTACAAATATACTAAGGTTGTAATTATATCAATATCGAATTCATCAGATTACATCATGGCTAAATTTTTAATTATAAAAATGACAAGTAATAAGAAAAAAATTTTGTTACTATTCTAAATTTCTAAGCGAGGTTTTATAAAAGTCATTGAACCCAGATAAAGTGCATATTCTCTTAAGCTATTAAAGGAACTAAACGATAGAGAAATAATTTCAGTCAACACAGATAAGAAAAGGAATTTCTAAAGAGACAAATTTAAAATATTTGTATAATATTCATAAATTGAGCAAAGTTTTATAAATGTCACTGAACCCAGATAAAGTATATATTTACTGAAACTGTTAAGGCACTGAACGATAGAGAAAGAATTTTAGTCAAAATAGATAAGGACAAGAATTTCAAAAGAAACAAATTTAAAGCATTTGTATGATAATCATAAAGTGAATAAAGTTTTATAAGTGTCCCTGAACCAAGATGAAGTATATATTCACTGAAACTATTATAGCACTGAGCGACAGAGAAAGAATTTTAGTCAAAACAGATCAGGAAAAGAATTTCACAAGAAACCAATTTAAATAATTTCTATGATATTTATGGTTTTCTGAGAAATTTCATTGAATAGTACATTCAGAATAATAGGCAACATCATTCAACACAAATTAAACATTCTGATATTATGCATATCAGAAGTTCACAATCCCCACTTTAATCTTTCTAGAGATAACCTTATCGTAAATGGATCAAGACTTGACATCAATGTTTACCGAGCCTAAGTTGCTTAGAATTCTTAAATACATTTATCTTTATCTAAAGGAAACACCCGCTAATAATTTAATCTTTATATAATAAAAAAGTAAGTACAGTAAAATAACGTAAAATTATGGTACTTTACTAATATTTAATAATCGCATTCTAATTAAAAATTTGGAATTGTTAAACAACATTCAAATTTAACGCTCCCCAAAAATACTTTCCAGCAATAAATTCCATGGAAGTCTTCATTATGAATAAAATATAAAATAAATTAAAATATTCATTTATTTATGTTAATAATGTATTAGTGTATCGTAAATATAAATGTTTAAAGATTTTGAAGTTTAATCCGATCAGGAAACACTGATCTGTCAATCAACATTTTTACTCGAGTAAATTGCGAGTTAAGTTTGAATTTCTTGTTTTGAATTTCCATTGTGAAAAATTCTTCAAGTAAAATTTAAAGTATTCAATTACCAAAAATATCTGCATATGTACACAAATAAATAATTTTTGTTCAGCACCTTTTACGACTTCAAAGTTAATAAAAAATTAATTCTTCATATAATAAGGTGAGTTCTTTCTAATAAATAAAGTTACTATTACAAAATTTAAAGTTACAGCATCATTTACACACAATGCTCTTATAAACTATACCTAGTCTATTTTGCAAATTTTAATTAATTGGTATAAATATTAACAGGGTACTTGCATAACTCTATTGTTATGAAATATTTCTCTAAGTAAAATTGAATGATAAAAAATGGCTATCTATATTTGTTATAAATATAAAACGAATGTGGAAATATTAATTATATTTAAATAGAAAAAACATGTAAAATAATCATGAAACAGGATAATTAGTTTTCCATTGAATAAAAAACCATTAAATGTATATGCTATAGTTAATAACGGTTCTCTACATACCATCTATTTTAGTAAATTATCAAAACATATTTTGATGGTCAATTTGTGTTCATCTTGAAGACGCGTTCAAAAAAATAATTTATCTTTCTGCAAGTCATTCTAAAGATAAGCTGACAATGGATAAAAATGTGGACCAAGTACACAACTTCAAGAAGTTTTATCAGAGATTAAAGAAACGCAAATATTTCTCAATCTTGATATGTTAGTTGTACTTATAGATATTTCATTCAATACAGGGACTTACGCAATGATAACAGTCGAGAAATAAAGTAATAATAATCTGATGTATTTTATGTATGGAATCTCTTGGGGAAAAAAAAGGATTTCACTAATAATGTTCAGAGAAATATGCTTAATACATTACAAAAGTACCGATTTTAACTCGTCAATGATGAACCTACATTTAAATGCAATTTATTTTTAAATTTAAATAATATCTTTGATTAAATTATCTGTTTTATTTAATGTTTCATAAACTACTTAATATAAAGCTCTTAACTTTAGTATATTTTAGCCCTTGTAGTGCTTTTGTTAAAAACATAGGTTTCTTACAATGAACTTTCATTTGATAAATTCTAGCTCCTTTATTTGTCAGTTGACTTTTTATTTAGCATGTTGTTGTGGTTAGATTTAAATTGCTAAAAATTAATAAAAGGGAAAAAAATTTACTGTAAAAAAAATAAAAAATAAAAATTGATCATTCATCTCCATTACTAATATTTCACGAAGTGAGGGGAGGGGCATTTAGTCTTTCTAATTGCCTCGGGTATGTTTTTTAGTTCAAATTACTACAATTTTTGAGATTTTGTCAAACATAAAGGTCTATCAGCTATCCGTGCAAAAAAATGTGGAAATGTAATGAATACGATTGGCTGCACTTCAAAAACACTTAAAAATTTTAAAAAGCTAGATATTTTATACACATTTTTTTTTTCGATACTAAATTCTTAATTTCATGTAAATATTATTTTTTAACATCAAAATTGATTATATTATCCTCTAATTTCATCCAATGACTGAAAGTTTTGCGACAAAAATCTATACATAACAGTACTACTTTATTTTAAAACAGCCAATGCTAAACACAAGCATGCATTCTAGTCTAAATCAAAAACATTCCAGTGCGATTACTTACACGCCGAGAGTTTCGTACATGATTTCTCTACGCTCGTCCATAACCTTTTTTAGACCCCAAAACCATGTTCGCAGTTAGTTATTGAACATGCAAGCTATTTCTGCGTAAATACTTTTAACTCCTAAAAATTTTGAATGCAAGTTCGTTTACCAGTGATTATTTTATTAATAATCACCAAAACATTTTTCTACCATTAGAGAGCTAAATTTTACATGGTTCCTTATATAGTTTAAAAAAACATTTAATACAGTGCAAAGCATACATGAAATTTTAAATTATTTGAATAGAAAAAGGCTTATACGTATTTGTGATACAGGTTATTTTATATATACAGCTTACTTTTAAGACATAGCCAATTACGATTATCTGGACGTTACAAGTCTACACATTAAAATAAATTCATTTTAATTTAATGTATTTTAAACAAAGAAATTTTTTAATTTCTTGAATCTTTAGCATTCAATTATTCCCACACAAGGATATTAAAGAATTTAATTTTTCAAACTTAAAAAAAAAAATCTTTTTTTTTTTTTTTTAAGTTTGAAGTAATCTTAATTGCTTATGTTTAGGTTTGTATGGTTGGTTTTGTACTCTCATTTTTATGCCAAATAACGATAAATCAGGCCGGGACCTACAGCTTAACTTGGATTCCGGACCACAACGAACATTCATGTCTAACCAGGGATTCGAACCCGGCATCTTTGACAGGCGAAACCAGAGCGCTGAGCACGCAGTCATCAGGTGAGCTTAGGTTTGCATGAACTAGCCGTATAAATAATTTTATAGTCCTACTAGTTCCTGTGTTACTAAACATATATTGTTTCAGAAATACAATTATCAAAGTGTTAACTATTACATCTTGACCTTGAGATACAGAACACTAAACATTAATTTAAACAATTTGTCAACTTCTTTTTTGAGCTTAAATGAAAGAAAGTGCATTAAAAAAAATTCTTGAGAGTTATCACATTTTAGGATCGCTACTGTGTAGGCATCAAGTTTAAATGATGAAAGATAGCGTCTAGACACGATGTTGCTTTGATAGGAGAAATATCTGTCAAGATGACAAAGCAAAATCCCATCAATACTCTAATCCTTACTTAAGTGGAACTAAATGGCTCCCGGGATGATGAAAGGTTGTTTGAGAAGCTTTCTCTTAGAAATTTGAGAATTGTTTTTAATTTCAAGGTAAAATCAAGGAGATAACGTAACCCTTAAAGAAAGCAATTTGTAAACAAAATACAATCAAATCTACATTCCGTTAAAATATACTTAAAGAAACGTTGTTATAAACTGGAAGTATTTTTGTGACCTTAACACGCTTGAATAGCAAGTTTCCATTTATTATTTTGTAATGAAGAAGTAGTTAAAGTTCATTTCTTTTATTTTTCAAACAGTTTTACTTGCACGTTAAATATTCGTTTTTTAAATAAGCATTGGTTTTGTAGGTCCTACTAAAATATATCATTGTTTTTATTCAAATTTATAATCAGATACTTCTCATTTTGAAATTTAAGAAGAACTAGTTATTATTTAATCAAATGGAGAAATAAAAGTTAGTCTCATACATTCGTTAAAAACAAGCAAAATAATTTTAAACATAAAATAATAATAATCTATAAATTTCACGAAATGTTAAAGCTTTTAAGCCTTTTATAAATTACCTAATACACTACCATGTTTATAAACAAATAAAATCCCGCATGTTTTAATAAAATAAACAAAACATCTATATTTGGATACTTATATACACCATGGTGTTTGCCAATTGGCGAATTACCACTTCATCGGAGATGTCCTGGACATACAACATGGCTGTTAGCCTAAAATTAGAGGAGAGCCAAATTTGCTGCTCCTTGGATGGGATTCATATGCAATAATCTAGTGTCTAATAATACATAAGTACAAAAATAATATATGATAAATATATTTTAAAGAATTAAATTATTTCAGTTTTCAAATATAATGGTGATAAACATAGATCTCTGTTTTTATCTTTTCTCATAAGTGATTCATATTTATTTGAAATGATATGCCTATTAACTTTTCATTTCTAGCGCTAAAATACTTTTTGAAAATTCGTAAGATTTGACTAAATTCCGAATATTATTATTTTACACGATCAAAATGCACAATTACATATATTGAACATTTGATAGAAAAACGTATTTTTAAAATAAGACCTCAATTACCCTCATTCATCTTTTTTTCTGTAGCGATGTTTGACCATTATTTTGCGTATGTTATAAAAACTGTCATTAACTTGACATTCTCTTCCGCTTCCGTGATTTTCAAAGATACATTTTCTTTCAAAAATATTACTCTGGTAAGTGAATGAAGATTAGAAAAAAGCTTTGGAATCATTGTTCTAAAAGTGATTTAACTTGTAACGTGAAAATATATCTCTTGTAACCATTATATTATCAGTAGCTTGCAAAGCTTTGATCGGTAAACATAGTTTAAATATTTCTCCTATTATTGCTTAATGACATTTCGCCTTAGAAAATATAAAATGTCGCACAATTAACTAAGATAAACAACAGTACTAAAAGCAAAAGAACGAATCCTAACGGTTTTTAGATTTTAAAATGGAATTTAATAAAAAGGAATTTATCTTAAAAACAATATTTAAATTTGTGCTTATCATCTTGTATTAGAGAAGAAAAAAGTCAGGACAGCGAACAAATTATTCCATATTTTTGGATAGATATTACGAGTAAACTGCTGCAATTTGCTGTGTTTTTATTCTTAGTGTTAGTTCCAATGTACAGAAACCAATCAATGGTGTGTCAGAAAATTTCTCATTATTGACGAAAATTTTACTTTAAAAAAATTTAATAAAATCTAACGTTTGCTAATGGTTTCATTAATATATTTTATTTAAACATGCTCTTGTTTTATTCCCAAAAAGATATGTATCGTATAGTCCAACTCAAATACCTCAAATCATTTATACGAATATTAAATACAAGAAAGTTAACAATTAATCTAGTGTAGAAAAAACAAAGCTATTGTACATGATTATAAAACCATTGTACAGTATGCAAAAAAAAAAAATCCGAACGATGGCTATATCATCGGTTTTAATTATCTTGCGGTTTGCACCGAAATGTTTTGTTTACGATTTTCTATATATCTGGTGAAAAATTTTTAATTGGTCCCTTAACGTGAGCTTTTTTTACATTTGTGCTAAAATATCGAGAACTAAAAGTCAAAATGAAATGAAAAAAATTCTGGAGGGGTTTCCAACCATGAAAATTCTAATGGAAGCAAAAAACACACATGTTTCTATTTAAGAAAAAAATTTAAACTTATTTTATTAATAATTTTAAAAAAAATATTTAATACGAAAGTTGCATGCTATTTATGTTTGGCTTTAAACAAACTATCCTTTGAAATAAAAATTGCTAAAATATACTAACTAAATAAGAATTTATGGCCAAAAAACATACTTTCTTTTTAACATTAATTTATCATTTTTTTATTATTATTATTCTAATCATTTAAATTACTAATCCTCCATTGAAAAATTATGAAATTTGGTATTTAGACGGGTTTTATTGAATTCTAAACCTAAATATGGTATAATATTACGGGGTTGCCATTGAAATTTTTAAAGTTTGGTTTAGTTTTAATATGTAGATACCTCATGCTAAAAAAATATATATACAATTAATAAAGACCTTCTTCCACAATTTACAATGGTACTTGATTTTTGTTATTTCATCAATTCGAATACAAAATATAGCCATCGCTCAGTGTTTTTTTATTGTTTTTTTTGTGGTTTTTTTTTTTTTTTTTTTTGCGTGCTGTACGCACGCTTTCAGCACAATGTTACATGAAGGCAGAATGTCCAATAAAATCCCAAAAATTACAGCTAAAAAATATTAAAAACCAGAGTCAGAAATTTATGCAAACTAATTCAATATTGAATATTATTACAAAAATATTAAATATGAAATATTAAATCCCGATTAAGTTTCTTCGTCAGGAGGCTTGAACCCAGTTAGGATTTTAGTGGATGCATTTCTGAAGAGCAAATGACAAATTTTATCAACTGCGGTGATTAAACTATGGGGCTTGAGGGCAGTTGATAAAATTTGTCATTTGCTCCTCAGAAACGCATCCACTAAAATCCTAACTGGGTTCAAGCCTCCTGAAGAAGAAACTTAATGGGGATTTAATATTTCATATTTAATATTTTTGCAATAATATTTAATATTGAATTAGTTTGCATAAATTTCTAATTCCTGTTTTTATTATTTTTTAATTGTAATTTTTAGGAACATTTATACGAATATAGTTATATGTATAGAGAAATATTCAGTAGTCACAGTTAAGTCACAAAAATTTCACCCTTTTTAAAAAATTAGAAACAGCATAATTGTTTTTAACCTCAGTTATGGGGGAAGTTGCTCACTTACGGTCTGAGCATTTACGTGCAGAGGGGGAGATTTAAGATAAACTACTGTTAGGCTGCGGGACCAGCAGGGGACGATAAAAAAATATCTTACGTACTTTTAGACCCAGACTTTTACTATTTCCTGGTACATGTATTTTTTTTCTTTTTGTAAATTTTTTTCAAAAACTTCCGAAATTTATCAAATTACCAAATCGTGGTTATATGGTACATATTAAAACTTCTGTGATCCCACTTAACGAGGTTTAGAGAAATTCAGTAAATACATATTTTTATCACGAATTTTAATATTATTATCGTAGAAACTTTGTATGTTCTCACCAATTAGGGACGTAAAAAGGTGCGCAACAAGGGACATAAAGACAAGTAACTGTGTAGAGATAATATATAATATTTACATAACCTCTTAAATTATTAGAAAGTCCAATTAAACATTATATTTAGAAATAAATTACATTATATTGACATACTTCAACCACCACACTTTTGCATGGAAGATATTAAACTTTTATGTACTTCGCACATGTTTTTAAGAAATATATTAAAAAAAGTGTAGTTTTCGTGAACTTTTGAAATTTGTTTGTAAAAACTAGTATAAAATATAAGTTTAATACTTTTACTATTTAAATAATATTTAAGTAAAGAATATTTAAGAATATATTTCTTCAAAATATGTGTGTAAAATATGTTATAAATACGCCTAAAAAGTTTCAAAGTAAAATACTTGATATCTTTAAGAAAATAATCCATTTGCATGAAAAATCGGCTTTTTGTGATAATGGCGGTTTTATTATACAGAGTTGATGCAATTTTCCAAAAATATTTATTGAGTGCATGGTTAACAGAACCATTCTATTATGTGTCATACAATTTTTCATAATATCATATAGAATATTTTATCAACCGCATGCTTCATTATTAAATGCCATTAATCAGCATTTTTTACCATACAATTTTAATCAGAATGTTTTGTCGTATTATTAATTATAAAATAAAAATACTGTTTTAATTGATTGAAAATATCTGAACGTCAATTCATACAATATGCTTATTAGCTACATATTTTTAAATTAATACTTAATACCTTTACACATTTATGATATATATACTTTAGAAAATATTGACTTTGCAAACTCAGTGTCATTTTTTAAATGCAATTTCCAAAATAAAATCCAATTTACAAAGTTAAAATGCTCTAAGTACAATTTATTTGTTCCCTACAAAGAGTAGTAGAGACAAGAGTTCTGAAATAGGCGTTGAATCAATTATAAAATTTAGAACCAAACAATGCAATACGTAGACATAGTTATTAATAAAACTTCTGTGATAATCAGTCTTTAAAATTTGAATTTGAGTAATTTGTCGGAGTGGGGATAATTTTTGTCTTTTTAGGGCGTTTTAAAAAACATTTAATTTTTTTAAAAGCATTTCTTCATTATTAATATGCAGTGAAAAACCTTACACTCAAACTCTTTACGGGAGTAATATGATTTAGATGTTCTTGAGTAACTTAGAAATTAATTCAGTATTCTACTAGAAAGAAATATGATGAATGAATAGTTCAAGTTGTTCGTCACTTAATAGGAGTTATCGAGAATTTGATATCAATTTACTATTGAATTCTTCTAATATCCATTATATTTATCCAAATCCTAAACAATTAAGTTTTCTCAGCCCTCATTTCTAAATTTCAAGTAGCTAAACAGCTATCAAACATTTGATTTAAAAAAATGTATCTTATCTGAAACCAGTTTTAGTTGTAATTAAAGGGATTATTTATATCCTAAAATTTCAAATACAATGACACTGCTTTGTTTTTCTGACTTAATGTTTTATAACTAAATCACTATAGTTAATAAATTGTAATGCACTTGCATAAATATTTTGTTTATGAGGTTGGACTGGTGTATTTGAAATAGTTGTGAACATTCCAAATGGATGGATTGTAGATAACATGGCGTAGCAGGATTTACGTTATGTCCAAAAATTACTTTCTCAGTCATTAAAAGTCTGTAAATAGTTTTAACTTGTACTAGGCATATTTCCCACAATAAAAATTTTCACAATTTTAATCTAATAAAAGATGCTGAATTAGTGCAAAATAGGATTGAATGTGTCATGATATTTGAACTTTTCCTTACAATATTAATAGGCATAGATAAAACATTTTTATGGTTAAACGGCGTGTTAAATAATTTAAAGAACAAATTCTTACTGCGAAATTTCCCCACCTCCTTACAATCAGTTTTTTAGAAAATATTTCTTAGTTTCTGATAAAATAAAAACCTTTAAATATTTCTGAATAATTCATTAGTTTTACAATTAAATATTAACTTTAAGACATACTGTACTTAAAAATTGCAGTTAGAATACAAAATGGCTCGTAAACTTTTTGTGATATTTATGTTTTATTACCAGTTATGATTCTGTTTAATTTTCGAATCAAAATGTCCAATTCATTAGAAAAATAATAACCAACTCAGACGATCTCATGTGATCACCCAACACAGCACCCCCCCCCCCCCTCCTTCTTTAAGAACGGCTGATCACAACGCCTCGCGCAATTTTTCTTGGCCCCAGAACACTGAACACCTGCTACTGGCCATAAAAACTCAGTGATGCCCGTACTGACCGGAACTGATCTCGACCGGATCGGGGGTACATTCAGTTATGGGTTCTCTCGACTTTCTTGAATAATTTATCAAGACGCGAGAAAACCTTCATGGCATCTTGCATAAAAACAATGCGAGTGTAATAAACAATAATGCTAATCGTGGTGAATTGTGCTCAGGAATGTTTTATTGTTGAGAGAGCGATAAACATTTAAAACCTGAAAAAGTCCAATATATTTCTGTCATATTTGTTTCAAATTCTTTGTATTGTGTCTGACAATATTTTTACTACACTCTCATTGATACTCAAACTCTTTTTGATGTACCAAAAAATTATTTTTAAGGTTTTTTTCGTAATTTTATGAACACTCAAAACTTAAATATCTATTTCCTATTGAACACTCTTGTTATAACATATCACGTACTGTTGATTAAAATTACTATTAAAATCTAAACGAATCTTTAAGTGAAACAACCACTTTCTCAGAAATGCAAGTTTCAAAATCACATGAAGTTACTGAGAAGTAAAAGAATCTTGTAATCTAAATCAGAAAATGGGGGGGGGGGGAGTTTGTACAACTGATACTCCAAATAATTGAAAACCTTTTCTGTATTTATTTTAAAGAGTGTCAGTGAACAGATGTGTTAAGGAGATAGGATGGAAAGTAAAGAATTGAAGCCTCAAATAGGACAAGTATCACTATAGACAATTGGAAAGCAAATTGAGTGAAACTTTAAAGGCTTGTCAAAAGTACTTAAATAGTTTAATATAACATAACATCCCCTAGTAATACAAAATAGCATAAGTAGTAAAACAGTAATGAGATCCTTTTTATACTATCCGAATTATATTTTTCCTCTACTTAATCTTTTAAATGACACATTTAGAGTATGGTGACCAGTTTTTTCAATCAGCTGATGATTTTTTTTTTTTTTTTTTTTTTTTTCATTAGCAATTACTTTCGTAATACTTTTAAGCAGGTTATTGATTAATTTCATAGCCAATTTACTTTCTTCAATTTCATTCATTCAACCATTCAGGATAGTTATAATTAAAGTGCGTTTGCTTCTGTTCTAATAAACACGCCTTCATGAAATTTGGTACAGCTATTATCTAGATCAACGTTCGCCACTAACTTTTAAAAGAGGACCGTATGACTTAAGTTGGAGATTTTCACGGACCGGTTACGTCAATTTATATATTTTTTACCTATTGTTGATTTGACAATATATAGCATTTCTGAAAATTGGTTTTAAAAAAATCACATTTTTCTTATCTTAATAAAATTACAATTCATATTTGATTAATTTTTTTATGAAATAAATAAAAAAATAACAATTTTCATTATTAATAAATCAAAGTCTTAAAAAAAAGTTAATCTTTCGTTCCAACTTGACAATACGAGTTGACCTCACTTTTAATAAAAGTATTAAACTGTACGTCCATATTACTCTGTTATAGTCGATATCAATTATGAGATGATGACGGTCGAAATCATTCAGTTTATTTTATGAGAGTCACTATTTGTCACAGTATTTGTTACAGACAATCATCGTAAATCATCTAAATGAGATTAAGTTAAGTTGCTCCAGTATTTATTCTTGATGAATACTATCTTGCTGAAAGCTTCTTCAAATGCTTTTTTCGGGCACATAGTGAAGAACTGTGTTCTGCATAGTTAACACATACTCTTTTTGTCAAATGAAAATGGTGTAAAAAAAAAAGTTCATACCATGGATTTTAACTTTTTTTCTTCTGTGCGGCCGGCGGGCCGCAGAAAAATCGGTCGCGGGCCACGTAGTGGCTAGCACAGATCTAGAACTTGGGCTTTAGTCTTAGAGCTTGGTCTTGGAGCTTTAGTTTAATTTTTATCCTTATATGCAAATGTGATACTTTATGGTCAAATATGAAAGTTAACTTTATAAGCGAATAAAGATTGTAAATAAAATTTGCAGACAAAAAAATTATAAATGGCCCAGTAAAAGTAAAAATAACTCTAATTTGATTGCAATTCTTCAAAAATCAATTTAAAAATTTGAACTAACATTTTTATTTTAGTTTAGTTTGAAATATTATTTTTCCATGGGTATTAGCAACATGCATGCAAAATGTTAGGAAGATCATTGGCTCCATGCAGTTTTAAACACACGTACTTTAATTGCTTAGTTGTTAAATTGTTATGTAATAAAAAAATCCCAACCTTGCTTATCTGTTCACTTACTAACTGACTCGTCGCTAATTCTTCGACTTCGTGTATATTTCTGGAATTCAGTATAAATGTCAATAATTAATACTCTAAAAAATCTATTTCTATCTTGCTTAGCCTTGCATAAGGTATCCAAACTAACAAAACTATATAAATGAAGACTATCCCGGAAGTAGAATTTCTTTCCATATAACCACCGCATTCAAATTTATACTCATATTCCATAGTAAATTTCACCTCTCATAATTTCTACCAAACTCATTTAAGTAATAAAGAGAAGAAATGTAGAATATTGCAGAATATTGCTTGTATACTCAATGTCATTCAGATGAAGAAGAAGAAAAAAAAAAGAGCTAACATAATCGTAATTATCCAATTATTAAAGTATAGAATGAAACAAAACCTTCAGAATATGGAATATCCTGCATTTTTATTCACTAAACAGCCAGAACTCTGATATAACAGACAAAAACGCTTCAATAGTTATAAGCAATAAATTAAGCTATAATAATTCCACTAAGTTTTGGGAAAATACGAAACGGCCTAAATATGAGCTCTGATGTCCAAGTCTCTTATATTAGAAAGTAATAACACGAATTTATCAAGTGTCATTTAAGAAAAACTAAGCTATCCTGATTGTAAGTAATGAACCCTATGACGTATAAAGGGGAGTATTAAATAAAGTGATTAATCATTCGACAGGGAAATATTGAAAGAACATTGAAAAGTATTAAAAGATGGAAAAACAAGTATATTTATCAATTAATTACATGTACTACTTTATAAAACATACTTGGTAAAATTTCGTTTGAAGCACGGGTATTTAGCTTATATGAAAATGATTTTTCTTAAAGCTAAGTATATATTTTCATTATAATTGTAGGGAATTTAATCATAATCTACATACATAATTCTTTTGCGTGCCGCTCAATTTCAGCTGTATTTCTGTGAGCAGAATGGCAACGACTTCAAACAACCAATCACAAATCTTCTAAATGTGCTTAATACACAAGGGCGGAGCCCCCTAGTATATTATAATACTGTAAAACCTGTTTATACCGATAATGTATAACAATAAACTATAGTATCTGTGATTTCGGTATAATTCCTATTTACTCATTGTATTGCGAACAGGTCAACAGCGATAATCACTTTTCACTTTGTAGATCCTTATGTCTACAATTATAACTTTACCTCTTTAGAAGCAGGCAATATATGAATATATCCTGATTTTCTTAACTTTGGAAAACAAAACGACATTCAATGGTCCAATACAACTCAACAGACTTTTGTTTCAACATTACCAGACGTTTTGGAAATGCATATGCACTGATTAGATGGTATTAAACACATGTATATGCAGGTTTCATTTGCATCAGCAAGTAAATAAATAAAATCAACAATTTTTTTCTGAAAAAGTCAATTATGCTTACATCTTCCTTTTATATCTAATAAAAATTTATTTTAACTAATATTTTCATTTCTTGAACCCAGAAAAAAAATTTCATATCAATATAAGATATTAAATTGCCTTCTCCAAATTAATTGTATGCAAGACGTGCCCATTAATGACGGGTATTATCTAGGACGCATTAAATATATTTATCTTTATTCTTAGGAAAAACTTAAACTCACCAAGCTTTTAAATTGCTAATTATACAAATATTGCTATTAATACAAATATTTAGCTTTTAAACTGCTTAAAGAAAGTAAAATTTATTTTTCTAATTACAATCCAACGTATTCATGTACCACATTACTGTACGTACATAAACAACAGGAACACATAATTCTCAAACTAAAAGAATAAAACCTGTAGATAACAATATTTTTATAAGTCCTTATATTATCGTTATGAGTAGTTTTTCACGTACAACTATAGCCTGTATATAAAAATATTTTTCTAAGTTCCTACAGAGTCGTCATAAACAAGTTTTACTGTATAATGTAATATAGAATTATTATTTTTGCAATACATTGAGTATTTTTCAAAAGATTACATAATACTTCATTTGAATTTTTGTCTGTGATAAACTGAGTTAAAGAAAATCATTTATGCGGTTTTCTGAAACAATTTGGAAACAGAATGATAAATGCAGTTTAGGAAACAGAATGATAAATTCCTAGCACATTTTTTACTTAGTATTAAAGAGGTCTTTAGTTGAACTCTAATCTTAGGTGAAAGAAAAAATAAAACCCGTTGTCGAAATAAAAAAGATTTATGGTTGCTTAGTCTCCGAGATCACAATGTGTGAATATGAATAATTCCAGCATTTGATAGAATATCATCTAAAAAAAGAAGCGAAAAGGAAGGTTTGTTATACTACAGAAAGTGCATTCCGTTAAAAGGAGAGAAAATGTCGGAGAAATACTTTTTGATTACGAAATCAAACCTCACAATATTTTAGCATGACACAACGATGTTTACTTTTCTATGTTTATTTCAATTGGACATAATATGAAATATAGTACAATCGTTTTTCCATTAAGCATTCTTTACAACTTGTAGGTACTTTACTCACAAAATTAGTTATATTGTTTTTTATTATTGATAATTATCCATTCTAGTGTAAACTTTTTTTTCGATTAGTATAAATTTTAACAAACTTAAGTACCTTAGTTACAAAATTAAGTAACATACCCACTAAAATATGAAATATTTTCAAAGATTTTTTTTAAAAAGGGTTAATTGAACATTTAATTTATTTTATATTTAAGTCTATCTAAAAAATTAAATAGAACATTTTTACTTTTTCTATCTGCTAAAAAAATCAGACAAATGTGTAAACTTACAATTTGAAATATAACTTGTGACGTTTTGGAACTTTAACTTCTTAAAACATATGCACAATTAAAGAAAATAACAAAACGCATTTACTATTACCTCATTTCTCAACCAAATAAACTCTAAATATTTCACAATTTAAATAAAATATAAATGCCTCACATTTTACTTCTAATCCGATTCACAGAGAATACAAATATTCCAACAAATGAAGCAAGTTTAATACAAATAAAATAATAATCTAATACCCTTTTTTTCTTTTCAAAGAACTACTTACCGAAATACACAGGGGAATTCTTCTTTTTCACACTGTCATCCAAATACGACGTTCCAATAGTATAGAACGCTAACGATCCAAACCCTTTCAAGAAGTTCCCAAGGAACAGAATCGACACAGCAGTGAAAGTAGGCGACGAATCGCAAAAGTGGTCCTTCTCCTTCAAGTCACAGAACTCGTACTTCGTTCTGTTCACCACATGTCTCACCGTCTCAGAACTAAATTCCTTTATAGGACCATAGATGAAGTACGGAACAGCCATGACGAAGCAGCTCAGAACAGCCACAATCATGCCAAAAGCAACTAATCGAGGCCGATGGGACTTGCCACCAAAGTATCCCAACAATAAGCCAAAGAGTATAGGACTTATTTCGTCGGCTATCATGATGATACCGGTCACTTTGGTCTCGTAAGCATACCTCTTTTCCAAAGTGGACAGACATCCTACCAAGTAGGTGAAAAATGCGCCCTGTAAGACGCCCAGGATGCTGTGGTTCACCAGAAATACTTTCGGGGTGTTGAAGTTCTGGAGCCAGTTCGGATGGTAATTTCCGATGCCACAAAGAGTGTCTTCACCATCCTCCTCCTCTTTGAACTTTTCATCGTCCGGTTCTCTGCTAGGAACCGGTGTGAAATCTATTTTCAGTGAATTATTTTTTATGTTTGGTACCTTGTTACTCATGGTTGATTAAACTTTAGACGGGGCTTTCTGTCACATTATGTATTCGAGCAAAATCAAAACACATCGACAATTCGATTGTTCAACGAACTGTACTATGGGAATGAGTGAATTATGTGTTTCTAAATCCTTCTGGCTGTAACAAATCGTCTGTAAGAATTAGTGGCCAACTTCTTCAGACTTAACGATTTCCATTTTATAATTGACAATCAACTTGATCGAAAAGAGTATCGCTAAAACTCACATGTTTAAAATTAACTTTTTTTTTAACAATTCGCGGTTGAATTTAATGAGTAACGGTAAGAAATTTTTTTAAATGGAAAGTTTTTACTGAGAACCATATATCTCACACACCTATTTCGAGTCGGTCTGTCCACCTAGTGAACAGTACACTTTTGGCAACAGAATTTAACACACACTACACAATGTACGATGAAATGAAGCGCCAATATGCCACACTACTTAAGAATGTGGTGTGGAAATTCCTCCTATCTAAGCTTGATAGTGTGATAGCTCTAGATAAGTGACGTAATCAAAAGAAGTTAGAGTTCAAGTATTTGCAAGGAGGTTTCATCCTTCACGTGATAGCCGGTCAATCTATCTGTTATCAGCTTGTCGCTCTAGTAGGCACTTTAGAAAAAAATTTATGAGCATGAAAATACAAATGAAAAGTACATAGAGTTCCATAAACAACAAATCTGTAAATGTTCTTCTTTTCTTTAATGTTTTCTAAGATAAACGTCGTATTTTAACTATAACTTATTTAATTTTTTATCTATCTATTAAAAATTATAAATAACAATCTATGTATTAATAATTATAAATAATATTCCATCGATTAATAATTATAAACAATATATCGATTAATAATTATAAGCGATGTATCGATTAATAACTATAAATTATATACCAATATACTAATAATTATAAATATTTCATTTCACCCTAACTAGTAAAGACAAACACTTTAACTAGCATGTTAAACTGAAATCTAAATACACACGCAAATATAAATTCATTTTAATTTGTTTATAATTTTTGTTTTGTCCACATATCATCTTTATGCTTAAAGTGGTTTTTTACAAAATTCTTACTAAACACATAGTGAGTATATGAAATCGAGTAATTTTCACGCCTTATTTTTGATTGATAAGTGAAAGTTTAATACGGTCAGATTTTTTTTTTTTTTTTTTTTTTTTTTTTAATATATATATATATATATATAAAATTAGGGAAAACTTCCCAATTAATACGTATGAGCCCAAACTGAAAATTGAAGGTAAGAAAAAAAATAACACCACGTCACAATTTTTCATTAACGTAAACTAATCTATCATTATTTTTTCCATAACTTAGTTCGGCATGGTATTTTAAAAGGAGGCTTTTACAATGTGTTACGAAATAGTTTGCATGGTTATGAAATTTTAAGTGATAAAGCATTCAAAACAACTCATATTTTAATTTTAAAATGTGACATAACATTATTTTGAACACAAATACTTAAATTCCGGTTAACATTAACAAAAAACTGCATAGTTAGCATTCCTTTTCAAAATTTTAATTAAATAAAAACCATCTCTTTCAAGATAACGCATCTGACAAAGGTCATGTTAATACATTCGCTTACGAACCTAGATACTTATAATTTCTAGTGTATTGCTCCCACATTTCTATTTATTTGCATGAAAATTTTCATAAATACGAATGAGAATTTATTGAATATTTTCCTGTGAATAAAGTTTTTAAAAAATAATATGCTATTTAACGTTACAACTATTATGTTAATTAGTCATAGTAGCTTTAATTTTAAATTTCATTTTCGAGGCAATCAAATCTAAAAGGGAAAATAAAGATACATTTTTTTTTTTTTTAACTTCCTAAGTATTTGTTTAGAGCTAAAATTTATACTTGTGTAATAGCAAATTAATCTATAGTCATATTTCCACAGGTTTAAAAACATTTCAAAATGAAATATAGGATTATACTCACTCAAATACATGGGGGTGTTTTTCTTTTGAATGCTGTCGTCCATATACGATGTCCCAATGGTGTAATAAATAACGCCAGTTATCCCCTTCAAAAAGTTGCTCAGTACAAAAATGGTAATAACCGGCGTTGTGATGGATTCGGTGCAGCTGTCCCGAACGGAATTGTACTCCTTGTCACAAAACTGTGCCTTCACCCCAACAATTTGAGACACGGAATATTCGAAAGATTCATCGAACCTCGCCGGTCCATATATAAAGTATGGCAAGCACATGATGAAACTGCTCACCGATCCCAACAACATGCCGAAAGTCAGCAGTCTTGGCCGGTGTGCTATTCCACCAAAGTAGCCAACCAATGCACCAAGAAGGATGGGTGCTATCTCGTCAGATATCATGATGATCCCACTCTTCTTGCTGTTGTATGCAAACCTCTTCTCGAGAGTTGACATGCATCCTATGATGTAGGTGAATTGGGCACCTTGCACGAGTCCAGCCATGGAATAGAAGAAGAGGAAGAGTTTGGTGTTGGCTGCTTTCTGCAGCCAGTCTGGTGTCCAAGACCCGAATCCACACCTGGTGTCGGCGGCGTCCTCATCTTTGGAGTAATCTGTTTTAGGAATGATGTCCGTCAACACTGCGGTACTCTGGGAGAACTTTTCTGGAGATACGATGAAAATTTCGTCTCCCTTCTTTTCTTCACTCATCATTATAATAAGAATGGTTACAGGAACGCGAATATCTTTCTCAAGAATCACACCATTCCGGAGTATGTAGCGTTAGAATAACTGAAAAAGAACCCTTTTAATAGGATATTTGTATTTAGTTTTTACGATAAGAGTATTATCATTATTTTTTTATTATGAAAATGACTAAATGCTTGGCCATATAAATGTGTAAGCATTATGATCTCTGACTTGCAAACACAGGAAATTGTGCTAGTAAAGCAGGTCATATACCTCAATTTCTTCTGAAACATAATAAATCCTTTAGTAAACCCTTTGTGTTTTATCGGTAAAAAATCATTTAAAATCTTTATCACATTAGAAATGTGTTTAACAGCTATTTAGGTGGCGTTCGCATTCAATTTATTGCATACATTTATCAAGTAGTGAGGTTAGTGAAAAATTTCTTGGATTCCTATTAAAATAATTCCGAAAGGGCGATTTTTTTTTTTTTTTAATAAAATCCTTCTAGCTGTCATAAAATTATGAGAAGAACTCTAAGTAAATACCGAAAAACTTCTTCATATTTATTTAATTTTCACAAAAAAGAAAATACACCAAATAATAATATCAATTTTAACTTTAGAACTAATGTGGTGTGATGCAAATAAGTTTTTTCTTTTTGTGATCTTTAAATTCTTCTTTTTACCTATTAAGTATCAGTTTAAAAAAAATAATAGTTTCTTTCAGAGAATTATAATACTATCAACAAAAAGTTTAGTTTTAAATTACTAATGCAGCTTTCTTATCTACGCAAATACAAAAATATACACACACAAAAAAAAAATTCCCCTAACCTCAAAATTAAGCTGTGAAAACCTATTGAAATTATAAATATATATAAAACTGAATAACTCTTCGGAAAAACAATTGGAATAAATAGTAAAAGAACATAGTAAAACAAATTCTTAATTTAGACAGAACTTCATATATTTCCGAATAATCCGACGTTATTTGGGTTTCTTTTTCATAGATGAACGCCGCTGTTTGCAATGAACGAGTTTGATGCCAATGCACTATTGAATTTTCTTTTAAATTCATTCGATTATAGCATAATCAATGGTGAAAATCGAATTTTCAAAACTGAGATTAAGACATCTTTTCAGAACGTAATTATATTACATATTATCAACCTCCTCCCCTCCCCCCCCCCAAAAAAAAATATATATATATATATATATATATATATATATATATATATATATATATATATATATATATATATATATATATATATATATATATATATATATATATATATATATAATATATAAATTAGTTACAGCAACCCTTTTAGTTCGTTAACTTGAAATTCCATAATCAGATTAAAAGGCAACAACAGACTATGGCATTATAACTTTCTTAGGAAATCCTTCTTATTCAAAATCGACTACAAACATAACCCTACTCATGAATTAACTATTACTAGTCTATGGATATCACGTGGAAAGCAAGAAAAGTTCATGCAAACGTAATTAACACAATTGCACGTCCAAATCATTATTCTGGAACAAAGAAACTTCTAACCGATACCGAATTCAGGCCATTGGATTTTTTCTTCCACCTAAAAGATTCTGATGCAGTCGGGCAGTAAAGTTGAAGCCTCATTTCCCTCAAAGCGAGTAACTGTAAATACCTGTCGCAATGACCTAAAACAACAGACATAGAAATCTCGCCAACAGTAACTGTTTTTTAAACAACGTCGATTATGACAGCTTATATGCTGAACGAAATCGCAATGAGGGTTCGTTCAATCCATTATATACCTTTTATCTAAAGTATTTTTATAATAATTGTAATAATCATTTTGTGTGATTGTCTACAACCGTAAAATTTTAAACAATTGGTATGGACCTTCTACCTGTACCTAATAAAATTGTGTTCATCGTTGACTTGTAAAGAAAACTCTCGTTTATTTCAATTAACATTTTAAAAACCGTATAGATGTTATAATTGCCTCAGTTTAAATGCATGAGTTTAAATTTTGTATGCATCACAACAAATAACTAAAGAAAATAATATATTAGTTGGATACTTTCATAAGCTTAGAGTTTAAATCTTAATTTAACTGAAAGAAAGTCATGGATTTATCAAAAAAATTTATAAAAACAGAATAGGAAAATATAAGTATAACTATTGGAAAAAAAGTAATATATGACTATGTTAGGCCGGAAGATAAATTTGATATTACTTAACATTTGAAATTTTTTTCAACAAACTAAGCTGAATAATTGAAATTTCCGTATAAAAAAATTATGTTTCTGACAAAAGGTCATCTCATTTGAATTGCGAACAATTTTATATTCTTTACATTTGTGAGTAGTTTCCATATCTTAAAAGTAATACCTAACATAATATGAAATTTTACTGTCGGATAAAAAACATTGTTTTTAAAGAGCACAAAAATATATAAATATATACCTACAGAAACACAAAAAATAACAAATTAAAAGCATTTTTTCTATTGAACTTAAATTACATTTTTATTTTGTGTTAAATTAATAATAAAAATTAATCGCACAAAAATTATTATTCTGAATAAAGCTTTTAAAATATTAAAATTACCTTTTTTATATGGTACCAGTATACATTGGAATACTGTTTCTTCAATTTCTGAACTAGACTCACAATTTCTTTACTACTTAAAGGGACACTGAAACTACAAAAATATCACCAAAAATGACGTTTTTTGTTTTCGTTTTATAAAAAATGCTGATGTCACTAGCTATAATTTCGCGTTTGAATTTTTGAAATCCGATTATTTTAAGTGGTAAAATCTTTATTTTAACTAACTATTTTAACGTATTGCACAATTGTTGGCAAAAGTTAAAAATGCACTTTTCTCAGCTTCCGAGATTTTCACATTTTACGTATGTTCGAAAAGCTCCTTGAGATTCACCTAATTTTTTCGTAGAAATAATTTTTAATGTACTCTAAAGAGGCACACGAATGCTTTTTTATGTCGCATATTTTTTTTTTTTTTTTTTTTTTTTTTCCATGTTGGAAAGCTGAAATAAGTGCATTTTTTAATGAAAAATCACTAACATCAAGTTTGACATTTTATTTCTGTTCAACTATAGCACCTAAAGATAAAAGCATGCGCGAAAATGTTTATAATATATTCATAAACAACTTCAAATTTTTCTTTCATGTTCATTAAAATATTGTACCCAGAGGAGCTTTTTTTGGAAAAGTTAAAATTTCGTATTATGTTAATGCATTTTTCTCAATAATTTACTATCTATTTTATATTATCTGCTCAAATTGTGTTGTTGTCTTATAAATTATATCCTCTATGTTTGTGCTAAATTTTATTTAATTCCAAGCAAAACTAAAGAATTTTGGAAAAAGTGTCCCATATCCCCTTAACAAGTGTTAGAAGCTAACGTCGATGCATTAAAAAAATTAATTCATTTGATGGCATTTGAATAGTTAATTAACATTTCATTACCTGATAAAGGTACAATTGCCCCATTAATTTTTAATTACAAATGTCACGCGAAGATTTTCTGCATGGAACCTACTTGCGTTATAAACATAACTTAAATAATGTTTTTGCAGATAATTGTCTTTTCAAAGTATTTAAAATTACCCATAATTTATAAAAGCATCAAAATTTAAATAAAACAAATTGTTTGCTTGGTTGTAATAATCCTATTAGGTTCTCTGCCTTGCATTAAACACTTCCAAAAACAATAAAAAATTTAATTGGTTAATTCAAACTTAAGTGAATCTGAAAATACTTGTTGTTTTCGTGATATTATAACACTATGTACCTACTAATTTTTAAACACAATTAAGTGTTACGTAGATTTATAATAATATAACCCATAAAACATTTTTTTAATATAAATTCTTTCTATGCATTGCCAATTTTTATATTCATTAATATAGCGCCGATTCTTTTGTCAAAGTGTGCTTGGTGTTTGCATCTAATTTTAAATACTAAAAACATCTCTATCAGCAAAACATGCGGAAAGTATTTTTCAAAATGTATTTATTAAAAATAAGAGTGAACTTATGCATTCACGTCCAAATACCTTTTATTTATTCTGATTGAAACAATTTTGGCAACAGGAAAGAGTTTCAACGATGATCGGTTAAATGGAATTTCAGCGAAATTGGATGACGACAAGTTGGTTTATTAGGATTCCATAAAAGCGACCTTTTAGTGACAGTGACAGCCTTCAAAAATTGATAGAATACATTTTCATCGACATCGAAACTATCTGACACATTTCAACCCGATCAGATGGTGGCAAGTGGGTTAATTATGCTTCCTCAAATTTTCCCGGCAGCCACAACCAAAAAATCAACAAACAAACAAATAGAAGTTAATATAAAGGATTCAAATACATTTTTTATCTCATTTTGATCCTAAACTTAAATCAAAATAAACTTATAAATGACTCCAACAAAGCAAATACACTTACTTCAAATGATGAAAGTTGTAAAAAAGAAGATACTTTAAAGCAAACACTTCCACTTTAGTAAATTCGTGTGCTCACCACTTGGAATACCAAATCAAAACAAACTCCACTAGCTGCGCCGGTTCCTTTTTACGTCATAGTAAAAGGAATACCCATCCACTGTTAAAGAACAAAACATGTAAGAATTTTTTTTTCTCCTCTCCGAACAGCAAACCAGTTGATAATGCCCAAAGGCTATTACGCTGGAATTGTGAGCTTGATATGAAGCAATCATGATGGGTTTCGACATGGTTCCTGGAGATGAGACGTACTGCTTGAATAAAGGGCAAATCAGAAAAATTGAATCGATGCTTTATTTTTTTTTTATTCAGTGTAATGAAGCTTTTATAGGTAATTGATTATTTTTCTTTGTGAAATAAATTCTGCAAACTATACTTAAACATACTAAACGTTTTTCAGACCTACACTGCTACAGGTTAGTTGGTTTGTACACTCAGCTTTTGCACAATGACAGCAAATCAGACCGGAATCTACAGCTTAACGTGGATTCTGAACCACAACAAATACACATTCCCGGGATTCTAACCCGGCACCTTTGGCATGCGAGGTCAGGGCACTAACCACGCAGCCATAAGGTGAGCTAAACTGTACTTATAAATGATTTATAAATGACTTAAATATACTCACTGGTACTTATAAATTACTAGAATACAGTCATTGGTACTTATAAATGACTAGAATACACTCACTGGTACTTATAAATGACTAGAATACACTCACTGGTACTTATAAATAACTAGAATACACTCACTGGTACTTATAAATGACTAGAATACACTCACTGGTACTTATAAATAACTAGAATACACTCACTGGTACTTATAAATGACTAGAATACACTCATTTTCAAGTAAATTGGGTATTTTTAATTCAGAAAACATGTCTTTCAATTCAATTTTGTGTAAGACACGTGCTATTTCTTTCAAATAAATTTAAGGTGTTTAGTATGTGGTTTTAAACAACTGATCTCAAATTGCACCTTCTGGGTAGTACATGCTTGATTAATTACTTGAAGCCGAAGAAGGCTTAACAATCACCACATAGATCTATATCAGTAACTTACCCCCAAACTAGTTAGAATGTGTTTGTAACCATAAGCAACCTATTAAGTAGTATAGGTGGGGGGGGGGAGAGAATTCAATTGGCTTCATCTGCTTCAAAAACCGCTTGCAAGTTATCCATAAGTTATAGTTATAGATTAATGTTGTAGACCGGTGACTTTCCGACCAGCAGTTTGTCATGCTCATTCTCTTGCCTACGGATGCCATCGGAGCTCGTATTTTTTTCTCTCAAAATAATAGACAATATTATCATATGAATTCCATGCTAAAATTGCTTAAAAATGTTTTCAAATAGATTCACAAAAAAAAAAGAGCGAAAAATTCGATTGGAAAAACTTTTCTTTACTAAATTGAGCAAAATAACAAATAGAAAAATCAAAAAAGTGATAGCATTCTTATTGATATTTGCAATATTAAAAATCATATAATATATTATGTTTCCTTTTTAAGCAAGACAAGTAATTGCAATTTAAAAGGGTCTTTACATATTTTTTTAAACGGTTTGGTTTCAGTTAAAACCGATAGGTGAATGTTTTAATTTATAAAAAAACTTTTTTCTCAGAGCTTCACAAGACAGTTTTACATTATTTTGAGCTATAAAAAATATTCAACAAAATACAATTGAAATATAGCTTCGTTGTTACTACATTTGTTGGAAAACCTATAATTAGCTTACAGAATTACATTTTCATTTTAAAGCTTTGCTATTTTGTTATCTATATTTCCTGATGTTATAAACTTGGTCAAAATTGTGACCAAGTAAATTAATCTGATTGTGGTGAAATGGTGATTCAGTAAATTAATCTCTACCGGGTCTCTCTCAAAGTGCGCATGCTGTAAATTGAGCAACATTACTTTAGATTTGTAATTAATCCTTTGGTAATTTTTAATCATAATGTAATAGTCAGTCTTTATCTTTAACTTCTCGGAAGTCTTATCTACTCATTGAGCTTTGAATTGATTTGGAAAGACTTTTGTTGACTCGATCAACTCAATTCAAAAACAAAATAAATTTACTTTATTGATTAAAAGTAAATTAGTTTTTAATGATCCTGTAGTAGTAACATTTTCTGCCCTTGATACTAATTACAAATAAAACTCAGCAATCAAAAACAATCTTTAAGTTATAAGTTAATAATTTCCACATTGGTTGGGCCGACCAAACGGTATAGTGGTTAGCGTGCCAGCTTCTAGACCACGAGGTTGTGGGTTCGAGTACCGCGCTAGGCATGGGTGTTTGCAAATGTATGTTGGCTTGTCTAATGACGAATGTTTCGGCGAATTATAGCCCCTCGTGTTGCTGACGGTGCCAGATAATCTGAATACAACCAACCATATTGGTTGGTTTCAATGTCAGGTAAATGGTTATATTATACATAATTAATTTTTTTTTTTTTTTGCCCCTGAAATTCCCAGGTTAGGTAAAAATTTGCATAACATTTATGTACAGCTCAAATTTATAAAAATTATAGCGAGAAAAGTATTTTCTGATTGATGTATGGTTTTTTTAGATGGTAGGTAATTAATTTTAATGAACATCAATTACTTTCGTCAAATTTCT
Organism: Linyphia triangularis; assembly: GCA_963978545.1. NCBI lineage: Eukaryota > Metazoa > Arthropoda > Arachnida > Araneae > Linyphiidae > Linyphia > Linyphia triangularis. Next base: position 63,047,215 of record OZ021727.1, on the reverse strand, counting down.
CCTGCGAGCCTTTGTACCTCGGTGTATGCAAACTCGGTAAGCTAGTTTTTGTCACATATTTCTCTACATGTAATACTTCATCTATAATACTTGATTGAGAATCTGTTATACTGTTATTCAAATTTTCAATATCATCATCAAGTTTTGTGGCAAACACTCTGCCATCGATATTGAGACTATGAAGACCAGCACAACAGATTCTGTGTCAATGGTCTTAAAGATCCATTAGTGATAACTGGGTTACCGACTTTATATACACTGAACTACTAAATCAATGTACGCTGAATTTAACTTAGGTAATTTAATGTTCATAAAACAATAGTACTGCAACTTCCATTTCCAACTACCCGTTTATAAATCAGTATTGTAGTTTTAGAACAATACATTTTTAATCTACTAGAAATAAATCCTGTTCCCACTGTATTCAACTGAATATTATGGACTTTTTATTTAATTTTTATTACAAATTTTGCTATTTTGAGGAATTAAAAAGACATGTAGGTTATGTAGATTTCCAGAACTGTGAAAATACACTGATATTTTAATCTTTACAGTAAGTCAACTTTATGCTTTACTCGTTTATTTGTCACTTTTTTGGTAACTATAGCATTCATTATTAGTTATAACCCTTTATGCTCTCAATATTTTAATACCGTTTACACCTGGTGATGGTAAATTTATATCTCCCGTTATTTTCTATTATTCAGCATCATTTCCTAGAATAATTACATCATCCCACCACACAAAGCTATTTATTATTGTCCGATAAAACAAAATTGAGGTAAGAAAATCACTTATATCAAGTGTTTGCTGAAGTTGATACTGATATCGACTATTTTTAAGCACCTAAAAACTTCCCAGTATCTCAACGCGCAGTCAGACACTTCAATTGTTCCATCCTGTGCAAACCAAAGAAGACAAACACACTCGAAAGTTTGCCCATTTGTGAAACATCAAAAGAAGAAGCTTAGGAATCGGACAATTGTTCTCTGGAAACGTTTGTAATGGATTATTATCTCGAAGAGAATGGTCAAAGTCTGCGTGTAACCCGACCCTGTTTTCAAGTGTGTTACATAAGTACAGGATATTTCCATTCTCGAATTTACAACGCAGCTCGGCGCGTGTGAATACCTTCTGTCTGCAGTTTTATAAAGCTTCTTATTTTAAATTAATTGCCTTTTTCCACCTTTTCAATCGAATAACTATTCAATAGAAGACATGTTATTTATTTTTTATACACATTTGAAAGCGATGTAATTCTTAGGAATTTTGATGAAGTTGTATTTATAGAAACTTATAATTGCTGCATTACTTGTGAAGGTCGTAATGAAAAAGTACAATGTACTATGCTTTATTACAGTATTATTTTCAATCATGGTTTGTGCGTTTGAATTGTGTTATTTTTAGTATTTTAGTATGCAAGAACAAAATTAATGGAAAAGGTCAGGAAAAATTGATGAACATAGTAGATAAAGACGGAAATTGGTCAGTCTGCTACATGTTCGAAGCTAGCAATTATAAAAACCTTGTTCATGACTCATACATGTAGTTTCATTAACTTTTATGAAGCTTTCCGTGTTTAATCATATATGAAATACCAATCCCTCGGCTTTATTTCTCTGCTTAGGACTGGGTAACAAAAGTGATTGGGGAAGGAAGATGGAAGGTTGCCAAATGCAAAATTTTGACAATATCGTCATTGAAATCCTAAACATTCAAAAAATGAAAAGACAACTGCACCTTTTTATCAAATTCCTTATATTAACTTCAATTTTGTAAGTGTGGTGGTGAAGCTGCGGGCAAACATGCGGAGGTCTAATTGACCTACTTGACGTCATTCAATTGAGCCGAAACTTGGCAAATACATTCGATGTCGATGTTAATGCATTCTATCAAGTTTTGGAGGCTGTTGCTGTCACTCAAAGACCTGTTTCGTTACTATTGTCGCTTCTAATAATTAATTAAAACATTTGTACACTTCCCGTTATCCAATCGAGCTGAAACTTGGCAGATTAATTTGATTTCTATGACTATTCATTCTATCAAATTTTGGGGGCTATCACTGTCACAAAAAGGCTGCTTTTACGTGCGCTTCTATTGACGCTTACTATTAGTAATAAACCTACTTCTTGTCATTCAATTGAGCTGTAACTCTGCAGATTGACAGGTGCACTCATTGTTGATGATAATGCTTTCTATAAAGTTTTAGGAGTGTCACGCAGAGGCCGCTTTTACGCATGTTTCTGTTACCTTACTGGGTGGTTGTTTGGCTGGGTATGTCGGTGGTGGACAAATCTGCGGAGGCCTAATTAACCCCCTTGCCGTCATCCAACCGGTCTGAAACTTGACAGATAGATTCGTTGTCGACGACAATGCATTCTATCAGATTTTAGCGGTTATAACTGTCTCTAAAAGTGCGCTTTTACGGAATACTAATAAATCAACTTGCCGTCATCCAATCGCACTGAAATAGCTTTTTACCAATCATTGAAGAAACTCTTTCCTTTTGCCAAAATTGTTTTAATAAATAATAAAATTGTCTTAATCAGAGTAAATAAAAGATATTTGTGTGTGAGTGCATAAACTCCCATTCATTTTTAATAAATAAATAATAAATTGCCTTAATCAGAATAAATAAAAGATATTTGTATGTGAGTGCATAAACTCACATTCGTTTTTAATAAATAAATTTTGAAAAGTAGTTTACCGCATATTTTGCTAATAGAGATGTTTTTAATATTTAAATTTAGATACCAGCACCAAGCACATGCTGACAACAGAAACGGCGGTTTGTTAATAAATCTAAAAATTGACAAGGATTTATATTAAATGATTAATGATTTATTGCAAGGATTTATAACAAGTAAAAATTAAAGGATTTATATTAAAAACTTTTTTGTGGGTTATATTATTATGGGTTAATTTCTCCTCCTAAATACATACATTGCTCCCCTTTTCAACAAAATTTTAAAAAAAGTAGATCATGACTATTTTTATTGGACTAGTTTGGAGTATCTTTTTACCTAACTTTTAAAAATATTAAATTAAAACGCATAGCATGTTTTAATTTCCAGGTCTTCCTTTATTAAAACTAAGTGTGTGTTATTTAATATTTCAATGATTATTTCATTTAGATCATATTTAAACCACTTTATGTATTCTTACTAGCACTTAAAATTTTGTAATTATTTTCTATTTTGCTCTACATATTGTTGCACAGATTGACTGTATATAGTGTAAATAGTGACGTATTATTTTAAAATTCTATTGTAATTTATTTTTATCTTATTTTATTTTTTTTATTAACAGCGATTATACAGGTTAGGAAAAGGTGGCAACATCTAAAGCAATCGAGAAAATTCGAGATATTTCTTTTCCGACGAATTGGCTGGAAATTTCTCGATTATTCTCTCGCGCTAGTATTTAAAGACCGGGAGATCGGGAAAGTTTTCAGATTGACTTCGGACTTCGTTGAAAGCTGATCGCTTTGTTTACCTATTGGAGTGAGCTAGTATAATCGCTGAATTCGAAGTTATTTTCGTTGAAGCTTGTGTTGAATCTTGAGAGTAATTAAACTGTTGCCTGTGAATAAATTTTGTGAGTTTTCTGAAGAGAGAATAAATATTTTTAAACCGTGAAAACTGTGCCGTCATTGCCTCAGTGGAAAAATTCATAACAGTGGTGTCAGAAGTGGGGTCTCGTAATTTTGAATGCCGACAACTAGAGGAATGATGGAAGACCAAATGAAACAATTAATGGAAATGATTGCTGGAATAAAAGCCGGACAAGAATCCACGGCCGCTGAAATAAAAGCCGGACAAGAATCAACAGCCGCTACAATCGCCGCTGGTCAAGCCCGTCAAGAAACGACAAATGCCGAACTCGCCGCTTCAATCGCCACCTGCCGAGAATCCACATCAGCAGCTATAATTGGGATTAAAGAAGAAATGCAATCCGAACTAGCTACAATGGTGGAATCTACGATAATAGAGACTACTACAAGTGTTCTACAATCGGTAAAAGAAGATGTTCTGAGTGAAGTAAGAAAAGAAATCAGTGAGAGTTTTGTGGCGGTTAATGGGAAAGTTGACTGCTTGGGAGAAAAGGTTTCTACAATGAAAGAAGATCTTGTGACTGTGAGGAATAAAATCGAAGAAAAGGTTTCCACCATGAAAGAGGAACAGGAAAAGTTTCATGACGCTGTTGAAGAAAGGCTACGGAAAATTGAAACGGGGGAAGCTATAACCGTTGCAACGCCTAAATGGGATAATGTTTCCACTCCCTTCATTGCGCCACGTTCCAACATCAAAGTAGCCACTTTTGATGGGAGGTCGTCTTGGCGCGTTTATCAAACGCAGTTTGAAATTATTTCTTCTGGGAATGGTTGGGACGATACTTCGAAGGCCTTCCATCTCGCAGCATCTCTTCGAGGTGAAGCTGCTGACATTTTACAGACACTACCTGAAGAGAAGCGGGAAGAATTCGTGGCGCTGGCAAGTGCGTTGGAGTTAAGGTTTAGGGAGCAGCATCTAAAGGATTACAACAGACTGCAATTGAAAGTGAGACAGCAGAAGGCCAATGAAACTCTTCAAGAATTGGCATCGGATATAGAAAGACTGTCGCTCCTCGCTTTCCCAGACTGTCCATCGGACGTACGAGATAACCTGTCTCTTCAGTATTTCGTGGATGCCATCAAAGATCCCGACATACAGCAAGCTACCAGGATGTCATACAGCAAAGATCTGAAGTCCACCCTCGTCTATGCCATGAGAGTAGAAGCCGCACAGCAAGCTTCTAGAAAAGACCGGCGTTTCGTACGTGGAACATTAGCAGACGATTCCTCTGAACTTTTCACGAAGAAGTTTCAAGAACTGGAAAACAAGATGGAGCGAATTATGAGAAATATTCCTGGCTCAAGGGATCGAAAAACTAGAGTGGTTTGTTGGCTCTGCAACCGGGAAGGACATTTCAGACGTGATTGCCCTGAATTGGACAGGAGAGTTGACAGACCCTCGTCCGAGCCTCAGCAGTTAAACTAAAGAGCGGCTATCTCGCGAGGCGGAGGTCGCCGTGTAGAGCAGGTGGTGCCCCACTCAGCCTCTATCACATCTCATCCCTTCAAGGAGGAAACCATGGTTTATTCGTGGAGGGCAAGATCAATGGAACTCCCTGTCGTCTAATAGTTGACTCAGGGGCAAATGTAACCATCTTACGGACGGATGTAGCCCGGCGCCTGGACAGCCAACCTCTTTACACGGCGCCTTCAGTTTCACTACAGACTGTGACTGGTGACAAAATTTCTGTGCATGGGAAATTAAATGTCAACATCTCTTTTGGATTTCACACCTACACTCACACCGTTTACGTCGCTGAAATTATTGACCCATGTATTCTTGGATTGGACTTTTTACAGAGAAATGGAATTACTTTGAATTTCGAGAAAGGCGAGCTTCAAACGGGAAAAGAAGAAGTTCCATTGTTCGGTTTGGACTCGGAAGAGCCGTGTGCATATCGAATAGTAGCTCTTGAAGACATCACCATCCCCTCAATGACAGATTTGGTTGTAAAAGGTTCAACAGAGCTCCCGAAGGCCTTCCGATTCGGAGTAACGGACTTCCCATCATCGAATAGCGTCCCGAAAGGAGTGCTAGTAGGAGCGACGCTTGTGGATCTCTCTCAAGAGGTGGTGCATGTGAGAATGGCCAACATCGGTGATGCTACAAGAATTATCAAGAAAGGAGAAGAAATTGCCACTTGCACACCTGTTACAAGCATCGAACGAGGATCGGAGGAGCTTCCGACTGCACCATCCGCGGATTTAGTGAATCAGCTTCTCGAGGACTCCCGGTTGGAAAGAAGTCAAGAGAAGATTGTCGGAAACCTTATAAAAGAATTTCAAGACATTTTCTCCATGTCATCGAAAGATGTAGGAAGAACAAAGCTTACTCAACATCGAATCGATACTGGGACCCATTTACCTATTAAACAACATCCTCGAAGACTTCCTTTCGCAAAACAAGAGGAGGTCGGGAAACTGTTACATGAAATGGAAGATAATAGAGTTATCGAACCCTCCTCAAATCCATGGGCCTCACCAATCGTACTCGTTCGAAAGAAGGATGGTTCCACCAGGTTTTGTGTGGATTACCGGAAGCTGAACGAAATTACGAAAAAGGACAGCTACCCTCTGCCAAGGATTGATGACACTTTGGACACTCTATCGGGGAACCAGTGGTTTTCAACTTTGGATTTGAAGAGTGTATTCTGGCAAGTGGAGATACATCCCGACGATCGTGAGAAGACGGCCTTCACAACCGGACAAGGATTATGGCAGTTTCAAGTTATGCCGTTTGGCTTGTGTAATGCACCGGCTACGTTCGAGCGACTAATGGAGACTGTACTTAGAGGACTTTCCTACGAGACTTGTCTGGTATATTTGGACGATATCATTATCACCGGGCGAAGTTTTGATCAGCACTTGCAAAACGTAAAGAACGTGTTCTTGAAGCTTAGGGAAGCCCACTTGAAACTTAGCCCATCAAAATGTAAGCTCTTTAGGCAGAAAGTCAGTTATCTCGGACACATCATCTCATCCGATGGAGTGAGCACAGATCCAGCCAAGATCCATGCTGTGCAAATTTGGTCTCGACCGCAAGTCGTTCATCAATTGCGAAGCTTCCTAGGCCTGTGCACGTATTACCGTAGATTTGTGAAGGGATTCTCCAAGATCGCCAGACCTTTGCATCGACTAACAGAGAGCAAGCAGAAGTTCCTGTGGACTGCCGACTGTGACGACTCCTTCAATCAACTGAAGAACGCTTTAACATCCGCGCCTGTTTTGGCTTTTCCCGATGTTAACAAGGACTTTATTCTGGATACCGATGCCAGCAATGAGGGAGTGGGCGCCGTTCTTTCCCAGGAAATTGAAGGACAGGAGAAAGTCATCGCTTATTTTATTAAGAACCTGTCAAGATCCGAGCGGAACTACTGCGTCACAAGAAAGGAGTTACTGGCAATAGTAAAAGCCGTTGAGCACTTTCATCATTACTTGTACGGGCGAAAATTCCTTTTAGGAACTGATCATGCGTCTCTGACTTGGTTACTGAATTTCAAGAATACAGAGGGACAAATAGCAAGGTGGATCCAGCGCCTACAGGAGTACGACATGGATATCCGTCACAGAAAGGGAACGTCCCATGGGAATGCAGATGCTCTTTCTAGAAGACCATGTCCGGAGAATTGCCGATTTTGTTCCAATGCGGAGTCTAAGTTTGGGACAACCGCATCTGCCGTTCGTAAAATAACTTCCAAGTCAACTACTTCAGACGTGGATCCTTGGAGTGATCAGAATGTCCGAAAAAGTCAGGTCGAAGATCAGGACTTGAAACCTCTAATTGAATTCATGGAAGCAGCTACCGGAAAACCCAGTTGGCAGGAAAATGCACGCTATAGCCCAACAATGAAGAGATATTGGGCTATGTGGGACTCTTTGCACTTGAAAAATGGAGTACTCTACCGTCGATGGGAGTCCGATGATGGCAAAAGCTTCCGGTGGCAATTAATACTTCCAAGTTCTAGAGTTACTAACGTTCTAGAAGAACTTCACAGCAGTTCTACTGGAGGGCATTTTAGTATCACGAAAACTCTTCAGAAAGTCAGGGAAAGATTCTTCTGGGACAAAGCAAAGTCCGACGTGGAGAAGTGGTGCAAGTCCTGTGATGCATGCAATTCGCGGAAGGGACCGAAGACCCGAACTCGTGGAAAGTTGCAACGTTACAACGTAGGAGCACCATTCGAAAGAATTGCTTTGGACGTTTTAGGCCCCCTACCTCACACAACTAATGGCAACAAATACATCTTAGTTGTCATGGACTACTTTAGCAAGTGGCCAGAAGCATACGCGATCCCGGACCAGGAAGCCACAACCGCAGCAGAAGTTCTCGTACAGAACTGGATCTCCCGATTTGGCGTACCCCTGCTGATACATTCCGACCAGGGGACGAACTTTAACTCTGCTGTCTTCACTGGGCTGTGTGATTTGCTCGACATGCAAAAAACTCGTACAACTCCTCTGCACCCTCTCCTTGTTTGTTTCCAAGAACCAGCAAGATTGGGATCAGAAACTTCCACTATTCCTTTTGGCCTACAGAAGTGCTACTCACGAGACCACCGGCTATACACCATCTCAAATGATTTTTGGAAGAGACCTTAGGCTACCATGCGACCTCCTCTTTGGACGACCACCGGACACCCATTCCTCGCCTGTCCAGTATCTAGATGATCTCCAGGCACGTTTGGGAGCCGTACATCGGTTCGCCAGAGAAAGAATCAACATCATGACGGAGCGCATGAAGGTCCGCTACGATGCCAAGGCCACGGAACGTTCATTCCAGGAAGGTGACAAGGTGTGGTTATGGAATCCTAAACGTCGGAAAGGACTCTCCCCTAAACTCCAGACGAACTGGGAAGGGCCGTATGTGGTCCTTAAGAAGATCAACGACGTCGTGGTAAGGATTCAACGGACACCCTCCTGTAAACCTAGAGTTGTACACTGCAATAGGCTAGCCCCATATTATAGTAGAAGTGATTGAATCGCCTTTCCTCTTAAGGACTTCACTTCCCGGGACGTGCAGTCTTTAAGAAGGGGGAAATGTTGCATAGATTGTCTGTATATAGTGTAAATAGTGACGTATTATTTTAAAATTCTATTGTAATTTATTTTTATCTTATTTTATTTTTTTATTAACAGCGATTATACAGGTTAGGAAAAGGTGGCAACACCTAAAGCAATCGAGAAAATTCGAGATACTTCTTTTCCAACGAATTGGCTGGAAATTTCTCGATTATTCTCTCGCGCTAGTATTTAAAGACAGGGAGATCGGGAAAGTTTTCAGATTGACTTCGGACTTCGTTGAAAGCTGATCGCTTTGTTTACCTATTGGAGTGAGCTTGTATAATCGCTGAATTCGAAGTTATTTTCGTTGAAGCTTGTGTTGAATCTTGAGAGTAATTAAACTGTTGCCTGTGAATAAATTTTGTGAGTTTTCTGAAGAGAGAATAAATATTTTTAAACCGTGAAAACTGTGCCATCATTGCCTCAGTGGAAAAATTCATAACAATATAAAACTAGCAAAAGTGTCTGCCTCAGCAACAGAACATCTTAAAAAAATTATGTTCCCGATAGTCTGTATTAGTCAAGATGCCAATAAAAAAAACCCGGTTCAAATGGAATTAATAGATCTCAAATATTGATGAAACCCCCTTTTTACCACCATAACAACAAAGCATGATAATGAAATTGCAGTCCTCATAATCTGGATTAGTCAATAAAACTAAAAAAAAAAATTTAAAAAAAAAAGGAAAAAAAAAAAAACTTAATCAAATTGGTTCAGTCGATTACAAGTTACGAGCATACCCTCTTTCACCCCTTATCCTCAATTTCACCATAATGAGAGAGAAATGTGCTCATACAAAATCTAATTTAAGACACAATGTATGTATTACATACCAATTAGTAAATGACCACTATAAGAGGTAGCTAAAACATGGACTTGTTGCATCTTCACAAATTAAAGGATGGCTGTCGAATGATTGACTTATAGGTAGAAAATATAATAAATTTGACATCAGAGTACATCATAGATTTAAGAATATTGCAATTGTTGTCAAACCGGGTGAATAAAGGCAATATTGCTAAAACGTTGTTGCGCTTATATCTGTGCTCTGTTGAATGTAAAAATTATTAAAAATTGCTATGTATTCTTTTTGATAAAAAAAAAGTTCAAACTTGTTTGTTATGGGATTGAAAGTTTGATTGACTGTTGTTCAGAAGTAATTTTTTAAAAAAGTCCTCACAAACACCATTTTTTACCATAAGGACGCTTTTTAGCTTGAAAATAATTTTATAGCTTTAAACATAGTTTTAAATGTGCATAAAAATGGCAAAATATTGATCTTAAATTCCGAATTGCTTCTATTCACCCACTTTTACAATCACAGTTTTATTTAGTAAAAATTAAGAACTAATTTTATACTAGAGTAATTGAGAGTTTAAAAAACTTGCCTAATAATTATTACTTAATTCTTATAGGTAAAAAAGCTTAAAAATAGGGTCGTAAATAAGCATTACAAGGAATTAAACTACCTTAACCATCGACTTAAAGGTGATTGCAAAGGAAAAATCATCGGAAAAGAAAGAACATATGCATTTTAATTAGTTTATAATTTAAGAAAATGATACAAGTAAGATATTACCTCCATTTTTTGGCACCTAACTAGCTTAAGTTTGAAGATTTCGATTGCTCAAGATCATGAGTATTTCTTTGAAGAAAGAGGAGTTTTTTCTAAGTTAAATGGTTATATTTTTTGCATTGTTTCCAGAGAAAACTTTTTCATTTTGACCTCAGACTTTTCTACTCATTCAGTTAATGCTTGTGCGTGATGTGCTTTTTCATACTGAGTTCATTGTTACACACGCCAATACTTCTTTTTAAATCAAAACAGAATTCCCTTTATTTCCTGGATTTGAGGTTACAAAGAAAGAGGAATATGACGTTTCAAACAGAACTATGAGTAGTAAAAAAAGTGGGACTTCCTTGTTTAGCTTTCACGCAGAGATCACTGAAGCATGTCCATTATCCAAATTTGCGTCTGCTTAAACAGTGCGTTTTGTATGCAAACATTTTTGCGTGAGATCCACTGTTTCCCATCTTTTGTATGAAAGCACCTGTTGGATTATAAAGAATCGTAATTTCGAAATTTTATTTCAATTAAAGATAGAAAACAGGAAGAGTTTTGACGCACTTGTGAATTTACCTTTCATTTCAGTATATTATTTTCCTAAGTATTTTATTAATTTGTTTCCATAACAACATCAATTCTCTTCCTGTATTACAACTTATATAATTTTACCTAAAGACTTTGCATCGATAAATTAAGCTTCTTTACTGGAAATATAGTGAACATATTTACAAAACATATCTTTCTTTCACCCACACATTTCAGCATCCATAGAAAGACATAAAAATATTTTTTTTTTCACTCGACACCTCAAAAACACAACTCTACATAACCACAAAACTGACATTGCTCTCCCCCTCAACACATACGCTCCAATAACACCATATAAAAATATAAACAAATCTTCACTACACATCATAATTATACAATAACTCTACATCATAGTATCCATGCCTATAACCGGATCTTTATTCGCGCAATTCGTGAATATGATGTCATTCGCTTTTTCCTCATTAATCCACCTTTCCTCTTTGGTTTCTCCATTGCTGGGCTTGTCTTCGTCTTCCTCGCCGTAGATGTTGGTCATGCGGTCACTAAGCAGAAAGACGACGAAGTCGAAGCAGATTCCTATACTGATTAGCAGCATGGACATTCCGTGGAGATAGTACCGGAACTTGTCGCTGTCGTACAACCAGCAGTTTCCGGTCTTGGAGCAGCTTTCTTCCCATACCAAGCAGGTAGAGTCTGCTAGTGCTCCGTAGATGAGTGGGTATGGGATGAATCCTGTTGGAAGAGAAAAGATGGTACATAAAAAAATTGAAATCTGTATAAAGATGTAGTTTTGAGAGAAACATGGTGGGATAACGTTTCATGACCTTATTATCATCGAAACATGGCTCAAGCCAAAATTTCATCACTCCATATTCTATTATTCCATTTTATGATAGCGTTCTACCACCATGGAAAGTTAAACCTAATTACGATGTGAAAAATTAAACAAAATATGCTCTGGTTGTAAAACAGAATTTAAACAGACTAAGTATAGGCGCTAAATCAGCATGATAACATTGTTAGTTATATGAAAAACATTAATATAATATAAAAATGGAAAAAACAACTAAAAAAGGCGTATAGTATGTCAATATATATATCATATGGTAAAAGTGTGAAAATTTGTGATTTCGAAATTTGCATTTCAGCAAGGGGCAGATAATATATTTGGAGTACATTTTTGGAAAGCTCACTTTTCGGTTTTGTATGAAATTCTATTAATTTTTACTGACCATCAATAGCAATATGATCACCCCATAATATACATTGACTTGTCATGTTTCAAAGCATATTATGTAACTAAATTAATAAAGCAGTTTTGATACCAAGAGATAAATAATTATATTCTTTATCGACTAATGTAATTTTCTTAGTATGTCTATTCTACTTATTGCAAATACGGATAAATAATAGAGCGTAACTGAAAAAAAAAATAATGATAGTAATGATGATAACGATAAAGATGATAATGATAATAATATTATTGATGAGGATAAGAAGATGAGTAATAATAATGGTAATGATGATGATGATGAAGACGAAGTTAATAATAATAAGAACAACAACAACAAAAGTATCATCATAATCCTTGAGAAAATTTAAAAATCAATGCTCGATTACTCACCAATAAACAAATTGTTTTATGAAACATTTCAAAAGAAATTTCAACTTCATTGATGTATATTAAATGTTAATATACAAAATTAATAATAATAAATAATCTGCTTACAAATTTAAACAGAATTATTTTTTATTGGACAAATCATTGTAAAATATTTATAAGTTATAAACGTTGATAAAAATAATAAGTTATATAATTAAAATAATTATTTACAGCCAAGAAAAGAATATTAAAATCAATTACCAAACATTGCCAGTACACTACCAATTATACCAAGGGCAAAGCTCTTATCTTTAGCATCCACACACCTACAAAATAAAAAATTATCTAAATGTATTATAAAAAAATTCTGTGAGGTTTCTGTTTAATTCTTTTCATGGTTTAATAGTTTTATTAAAAAATTAATCCTTTGGTTGGCTTCTGATCATATGGAATTCTCATTCAATTGAGTCATTCAAATTCAAATTAAGATAGTTGTAATTACTTCACGTGTTTTTTGTTATTGCGTTTCGAAATTTCAAGTACTTGAAGTTCTTCCTGTGTTCATAAATTGTGCTCCTACATTTGCTCAGTCATACTTGACACAACAGCTTTATTTTTTTCTTAAAAGTTTCAATATTAAAGATTCAGTGTCTACATATGGTAACGTTATTGAAACTCTGAAAGACAGGATAACAGATTCTATTACTGATCAAATGCTGAAAAACTAGTGATGAGAACTAGACTACCATCTTGACAATCTCTGAACTACAAAGGAGGCTAATGTTGAAATAAATAAGGTAATTTAAGGTAATTAAAGAATCAATTACTGCGCTTACCATTTTTTTTTAAAAAAAACTATATTAATCAGTATAAAAGTTTCCTTGTAAAAGTTTATTGTATTCCAAAAAATACTTTATCCTCACTCGATATTTAATTGAAAAATAATAATAAGTACAACGAAATAATTACTTAAAGATTGTTTTTACATCAATGAAAATTATTAAAAATATATACAATATTTTTGTATAATAGACCAATGACGACATCAATGATGATTATTGAAAATACATGTAATATTTTGTGTGGTAGACAAAATACTTGTCAGTAAGAAGTAGAAATAATATTGAAAGACTATTTCTTTAAAAATCTGAGGTTGTTAAAAAGTATCTTGAAACCAAAACAAAGTTTCTCTTAAACATAGAAAAGAAATTTATTCAGTGCTAAAGATAAAGTCATAAGGAAATAATGCTATATGTGGAACTCAATCGGAAGATCGAAATACCAAACTCGTTAGCAAGCAATATTCCTTTGTGTTTTAAGTTGTGAACCTAGCTGTATTGTAGAAGTATGCATGCAAGTATGTTGCATAAAAATGACTACGTTATAATTATTCAATAAAAGCTTTAATGACATGATGATGGGATAACAGAAAGCATTTTTGGTCATGCCATGAAAACCGGTATTTTTATTTTTATTTTTTCTTTCTTACCGCTTTAAAACTTAATTTAAGGCTTTGCAAAAAATTCCTCTCTTATGGAGAAATCCTCACCATGAGAAAATGCTAACTCGAAGTAGGTTTTCATCAACTTATGAATTGTGTAAAGAGAATGTTTAGGTTTCAATCACTAGAATTGTGACAACTTGTTACAAGGTTAAAAATTCTTTGTTTAAATTTTGATATTTACTTACTTGCTACTTTTGAAAAAGAATGTTAAAACAATTATTTTTTTATATTAATATAAATGTTGCACCAGTGCCATAAAATAAATTTTTTAGTAACTGATCTTAACCTAAAGTTAGTTTGTTTTATATAATTTAATTTTTAAACATAGATTGTCAATTAATATTTAATGTGCATGGTAAGTATTTAATTTTTATTGTAAGAGTTTGATAGGTTTATTTGATAACACACATGACGTTACGCGATTGATGAAAAGAAAAATAATTGTGGAAGTTGCCAAAATAAAAAATTAAAAAATGGCTTTTCTAAGAGTAAAATAGAAATCATAGTACTTAGGAAGATAATTAAGGTTGTAGTAATCTTTTTAAAATTATTATTCAAGGCATACTTGTAATCAATAAATATGAGCACCTAAAATAGATTTCGCACGCAAAATTCCACGTGATAAGGACGAAATATATTCTAGAAAAGAAGGTTTAGGAAGACATTCAAATTCTTCAACTTCATATTTAGCAGTGTAGAGTGCGATTAAGAGTAGAACAAGTGTTTTGTTATTCACCACAGCTACATTTCCTCAAGGCCAATGCAAAACTCACATTGTTTGTTTTTACACTAAAATTAAATACAAAAGATGGAACGGAATGAACTTATATAAACGACAAACACAAGTACCTAACAGGGAATAAAATAAAAAAAGTTCACTAGATTAAATAAATGTCTTTCAGAAGCAGTTTGTCACTGGATATATTAAAGATTGCTGCTATGCTATTGACAGAGTAGGCAGGAATATCAAACAACTTGTATAAGAAAATTCGACAGTGATTTATACAGTTCCCATAGAATTACGCAACAGTTTCATTAGCATTGCGCAGAATCACTGTAGTCCTTCTCGTAACAGTTGATTACTTCCAAAAACTAAATAACAAAATATTAAAATAACAAAATCATAGAAAAAGGTTTCTTCTATTAATAAAGTTAAAATTTTCTTATTCAAAATTTAATCATCAAATTCTTCAGGTAAAAAAGTTGCGAAAAGCACTTCAAGTCTAGATATGGTTAAGAGATTCTGTAATAGATCAGTCAGTTTAATTATGGGTTTCCAAATGCCTCAAATTCTGTTCATTATATTGCATACAGGTGTACCAAAGTAATAAAAAATAACTTTATCCTGAAATTTCTTAGCTTCATAGCCAGTGTAATTTTTATGAAATAAGTTACTGAAATATTTGAATTTCTAATCTTTAAAACTGTACTTTACAATAAGTGTATAATTTTTTATCTGCAATGGTATTAAACAAAAAATATGTATGAATATATTTTTGACAACAATTTATTCCTTATACTAATAATTTTATTCTCAATATCACATCTTGGGCATACGCACTCTGTATGTCGATGTCCTTCCTCCATGTGAAATATCTTAGAAAGTTTTTATATTTAGTACAGGTAAAAACATTTCATAATTTTGAAACAAAAAATACATTCTACGAAGAAAAGTCCAGATTTTAAGGAGAAAAACATTTGGCAGTTAGCTGAACTTTCCCCCAGAACTTAGAAGATTTAACAGTGAGTCTTATATTTCAGCTCTGCCCCACACATGATGCCCCACACTACAAATCTTTTTAACTATTAAAAAAGGTTTAATTTTTAATAAATTAATGTTAGTCTGAAGAAAATTAGAACGTGGCATTTAATAATCCATCTATAATTTTTTTATTTTATGCCTACCTATAAGTGATCAGTGTGTTTCCAACTCGTTCAGTGGATGAAATAAATTTACTGATGCACAGAAAAATGATGTAAATAATGAACATGTTACAGCCAGATGAACAAAACCCGCTGATGACACTGGCAGTAACAAAGGTTGATGTAGTGTTCGGTGTAGTCACGCACT
This sequence comes from Linyphia triangularis, assembly GCA_963978545.1. Taxonomy (NCBI): domain Eukaryota; kingdom Metazoa; phylum Arthropoda; class Arachnida; order Araneae; family Linyphiidae; genus Linyphia; species Linyphia triangularis. The sequence goes on along the minus strand of OZ021727.1, from coordinate 63,031,246 downwards.
TACAATTTTCAAATACCTAAAATAAAGAGATCCCACTATTGATAGAATAAACGAAATATCACATAATATAGAAGAACATAACATATTAATTCATTAATTCGTAGATAATTTTCGATTTCAAAGACTCAAGATTATTGTTTTTAGGATTATTTCATGTGCTCTTTTGCATGGATGTTCTTTGTGGTTCGGAATCCCCATTAAGCTGTAGGTCCCGGCCTGATTAGCCTTTACTGTGCACAAGTATAGATCACTGAATGCACCAACCAACCAATCTAAAAAACATACTTAAAATCACGATGCGGTGGCCATTTTGAATTTTGTAATTTAACCTAACATATATGTGTTATATACCATTGGAAAGGAAATTTTATTGCCCACAAGTTTTTTAATATTCAACTACTTGATAAAATGAGCTGGGAAGTCATTATTTGGCAAAAACGTACGTTAGGTGATAAGGAGGCGGCCATTTTGGATTTTTAACTGTAGCGCATCTCATACCGAGAGGCCACATACCCACCATCGAATTTCATTTTCTACGCATTCATACGAAGCTAATGACACCACCTACATGTTTGCATCATGAAATGATCCAAGGGAATACAGTGCTCCCGGACTAATACGTATTACAGAAGAAAAATTCTCCATTTTTTTTTTCTTTTTTTTTTTTTTTTTTAATCTGTTTAAATGTTACAGTTCACTCAAATTATATTAGGACCTCTACTGTTAACCATTTATGTTCCGTCTTACAAAATACGTTTTTTTTTTTTTTTTTTTTTTTTTCATGTGTGTCTGAAATATAAACAAAAAAAAAAAAAAAAATTGTTTAAAAATGAATACTTTATTTAGTAGCATAAAATTTTGTTAATATTCAGTCTCTACCGGGTATCAGGAAACTCTGGCAAAAGCTACTAGTATAGGGGGAAAAAAGCTTCCGGTGACTGATACGTTATACCTGTTTTCTTGATAAATGATTCTTCAAACAAATTTTCAATTAAAATTTTAGACTTAAATAATGCCTTTAAAGCCCATTTTATAGTGTTCACAGTCCATACACTTTCAATAGAACAAATGTAATCCATTTACTGAAAGCTCCCTGAATAACAATAGGACAAATTTAAACCACTTTTATTTATCAATATCGGTCACTTAAATTATGTTCAATTTTTAATTTCTGTATGATAAAAATCTCTCTTTTTTAATTTTTCCACTGAAATTTTACCCGCTCAACGACCTCAAATGAGCAGGGTGTCACATAAGTAACTTTATATCTCTAAAAATTAACATATCGAAAACAATTACTCACAGGGTATTGCGAATAATTGTTTGTTTACTGGACAGAAACAGGGAGTAACTTTTGGGATACTTGTAGTTGTAGATATTCAGTATTTATGGCTCTACTTGAATTATCGGTACAAAGTAAGAAAATGTTCTTTAAAATATGAAAATTAAAGGACACAGAAAAATGATTATTCCAACAAGAAAAATTTACTCTTTAACTTTATGACTCTTAGTAAATGTTGAACTATTCTTAGAACATAATAGAAAATATTTCTAAGGCAATTGTTTTTAAAAGTGTTATGAAATAAATCTATCACAAAGGAAAATTATATTTCTTTCAATTGAAAAATAATTTCAAACATGTCATCAATCATAACCTTTTCTAAGTAAGTAGAAAGAAAAATGTGCTCAAGAAGCATGTTTCATTTTCATTGAAAAGGTCGAAGATTACATCCTTGAAATAATTGAAAAAGCCAAATATATTATCTCTAGATTTTTTAATTTTAAATTGAATGATTTAGTGTTCTTAGATAAATCAATCTCAGTAATATTTAGTAGTGCTAAAGGATTTTAAAATAGACACATTAACTGCAATTTTACTTTAAAAATATATAGTGTGTTTTATAAATTGTTTAAGTTCAAAAGAGAAATACCTGTTAATATGTTTTTATTTAAAAAATCTCAAACTTCGTAGATATAACGTGAATAGGTTTGTCTTGGGCTAGTTGACACCGTGCCGATGTTGACGAAGCAACATCTCATGCATTATTAATAGTACCTACAGGTAAAATGGTACCAAACCCCACAATGGAAAAAAAAATCTTCCGTTCCGTGGATAAACTTGGCAAAAATGTTTTATGTCATGAAAATGGAAAATCAAAAAAATCTATGCAAATTTCTAGGGTGGAAGGGTGTTTGGGAGGACAAGAATGTGGATTTTTGGAACTTCAAAAGACATTTTTGGTGCAATTTAGTCACGCATAGCATATTTTTAGAGTATTTTGTAAAGGTGTATCGAATGGAAACAAAAGCACGATGATATAAACACCATAGAAAAAGCAATAGTCCTTTCTAGAGACGAAAATGAGGCAATTTCGATACACCACCAATTAACTATTTTAGATAGCAATTTATGGTTCCCATAATTCCAATAACCTCCTTCCTTGCTTCACTCTTTTATTGCTTCAACTGGCTTCACTAGGTCATCAAAACCGGATGTTCTCTAATAAAACACAACTCTCTCAGGTTCTTAGAGACACTTTCACACTCGCGCGTATGTCATTTCAAATGCTTCTCCTTACCTTTCCTCACTTTTTACATGTATATTCGCTTATAAAAAATAACTATCTCATTTTCTTAAGTTGATTATATCCTCTTACCTTTCTTTCATTCGATCCAGCGTCAAAAAATACCCAAAACGCATGTTTCATTAGTCTAGAGTGTATCAAAACTAATTTTTCAGTTTCCAAAATGTTCATCCCATCCAATGCCCTCCCCTGTCCCCCCCCCCCCTCCCCACCCCCCACACTCTACACCCTTCTACGCTACAAATTTGTATGGGCTGTCTTTATTCTTCGTTCCCAATAACAAATTAAATATTTTTACCAAGTCTCACATCAACGGACCAACTTTTTATTTTTACATGTCCTATTTTACCTATACTATCACAGAATTTACATTTTTGAAGAGTTAATCAAATACCTAACTTCATTCAGTTGTCATAAGCAATAATATTCCAATAAAAACACATTGCATTCTAAAGGTGCTGGGTTCGAATCCTGGGTTTGGAATGGATGCTCGTTATGGTTCGGAATCCACGTAAAGATGTATGTCCCGGCCTGATTAGCCGTTATTGTGCACAAAAATAGGTAGTTGAGCGTACAAACAAACAAACCCAATGAAAACTTGCCTAGAAACGACAATTCTGTGACAGCAAAAGTCATAATTCATTCTATTATTTTACAGTGGGGCAACTTAAATTAAAGTTTTGAGTTTTCACTACTCCGACTAATAGAAGAAAACGCTTTAATTATTGACAAAGAAAAGAATTACCGTGGTATTATATGTAGCAGAAGCAGCCGTTGAGGTAGCAGATGTAGTTATAGAGGTCAGATTAGGGCATCCGGCAAAACAAGGCGAGAAAAATGTGGATATCCCATCTGGACCACAGACCGGTTCAAACACCCTGGCAGTGCACCCACAGTCAGCATTGCACATATTGGACAAATTCAGAGTTCTACAGAAAATCAGCAAAATTAAGTTTATAGAAAACATAAAAGTATTTTGCAATTTTCACTTTATAAATTTTCTGTATCCGTACTATACAGATCATGGTTTTTGAAAGGCAATCAGATTTATTTATTTATTTATTTATTTATTTATTTATTTATTTATTTATTTATTTATTTATTTATTTATTTATTTATGTATTTATTTATTTATTTATTTATTTATTTATTTATTTATTTATTTATTTATTTATTTATTTATTTATTTATTTATTTATTTATTTATTTATTTATTTATTTATTTATTTATTTATTTATTTATTTATTTATTTATTTATTTATTTATTTATTTATTTATTTATTTATTTATTTATTTATTTATTTATTTGTATTTAATCAAGTGGTGAAGAGCGCCTCACAAATGTATGTGTGTAAATTATAATAAATTTAAATCCATTTTTATTAAGTTAAGTAATTATACCATATAAATTTCAAATGTTAAAAAATTATTTTTGCATAAACTATGATATTATATTTCATTTTAGTATTTCTGTCTGTTACATTTTGAACTAAATAAGAATACTGTTATTAGTGGCCTTTTTAATAAGCACTACATACTCAACACATTTCGAATTTTCTAAGAGTCCCGAGACAAAAGTTTGTTTACTGCATATAAACTTGCTTAAGTTTTGTCGTTTTTTATGGTGAGGATATAAAAAAAACATGGAATAATAATCAATTATAATTATCACACCATGCAATATTCGAAGCGGGTTATTTAAAGTCAACACGCATAAAAAGAAATCACTAAATTTACGAATCACGTAAGTTTAAGGAAAGATTTCTAACTTAATTTTAATAAGCTGGCTTTAAGAGTTTAAAATGGAAATCAATTTAGTAACTATTCACAACACTGCCGCTAAGTTTTCAATATGCTTTTTTTTTTTTTTTTTTTTTTTTTTTTTTAACAGGCCACAGCAAAATTGTCTGAATTCTACTCTTCACGAAATTATTTAGAAAAATTCACATATAATGAACCCTAAGAGTAACTATGTAACATAATAGTTACTTGGGTTTGATTAAATGTGAATTTTTCTAAATTATTTCTTGAAGTGTAGAATTGTTATGTAATAGTTACTTAGCATAGTTTATTACAAGATACCTTTGGAAGTTGAGGTCAAAAGGTGTAACAAAATGTCATGCGTTAAAATATCAAATATATTTTTTGTGGTGCCATTCAGAAAAGAGCTAGTGGAAAATTTCTCATTATGCAAGAAAAGAAGTTCAAAAGCTCAGTAAAAGAAAACTGTGCAACGTAAATCAGATAATTTTAAAAATAAAAGAAAGGAAGATTTTAAGCCTCCAACAATAAGCAACATTTTTGTTAATGAAGATGTGCTATTGTTGTTAACAGCAATGGTAATCTCATTAAACAAGTATTCATGAAAGGATATGAAGGATGAAAGGATATTTTTATTAGATCTCACAACAAATGTGCATACTTATATTTTCAAGTTTTACAAAACTATTAGCTTCTTTCTGCACGCGTTTTCTAGTATGGCATTTAAATATTTATTATTTCATTCTCTAATGGATACTAAATCTCTTTATGTGTCAATTCTTATTTTAATTTCATACCTAAAATAATTTAAGTTCTGGAGTTAATCAATTTTTTCGAAATTAATGACCCCATTATATAAATTTGATTCAATTGCATTCAGATGGAAGCCCTAAAGGAGTAAGCGATATTAAAATAAACAAAAAAATATATATTTCGCAAATCAATAATATAACTATTAATTGTGCTGGTCTTTCTGAATAGTGTGAAAGGGATTTGTGTTCATTCTGAACCACATGGTTTAAATTATGGAGGGGGGGGAAAAGAAAAAGAAGAAGAAACAAAAAAGAAGAAAAAACCACTCAGATTTAGTTTACTTCTTTTTGTGTGTGTTGAGCATTTTTTAGTTTCTACTCATGAACAGAGTTAATATTTGTGAAGTATTTTAATTTAATTTTCAGCTTATGGAAAAAACGTATCATGTTGTCCAAAGTTACCTCATGGGGCAACATCGTCATGCCAGTAATTTTTATTCAAATACTACAATGTGATTGGTTATTTAATGGGAAAAATTCCCTATTCTCATAATATATTATTATCGACACAAACATGGACAATTTCAATATTTATTTACAAATGCATAGGAAGGTAATTCATACTAAATGTAAGAACATTTCATTTGAAAATAGCAGATGGTATTAAAAAGTATACACCTACTTCTCTATAGTGACTGAAGTTCCAGGCATTTCTATGCGATCACATCCGAGAAATATAGAGATAAACAGTACCAACACAGAAAATACCTCAACAAAAACCATATATCCAGTAAGATACCTCGGCCGGGGTTTACAATTTTTTATCAAGAATCCTCCCAGTAGTATTCCAACAAACATAGAAACAATTCCAGGGGTTCCTATATAGTATAAAAAATAACAATCAGTCAATTCATGATTTAATTTTCGCGACAGTTTACATGATTATTCCCAACAGAACATGATTTTTTCTTCCCAACAATCCTCAATTTTAAATAACTAAACTCTAAGTGAGAAAACTCTCATTGAGTAAACAAAAATAACTATAATACGTTATGGATCACCCTGAATGTGTTGTTGCTGGTTTTAAATTTTCTTTTCGTTCAATTAGAGATTTCTATATAGTGTTTCTAATATAGGAATTATAGAAAAAATGCTCTTAAGGCAAACATTCTACAACTCGTTTTGAACAGCTGTACACTTCCAGAACACATAATAGTGAAAGTTTCACACAATGAGCATTTTGGGCTTTTCTAACCCTAAAGACGTTTTATAAAATTGCTAAAAAACTTGAACAAATATAAAAATAACACTAATTAGTATTGAATAATTAGTGTTATTTTTATATTTGTTAAAGTTTTTATATATAGATTGAATTATATCGCCTTTTTCGTGCATTTATTACAACATATTCTATTGCAAAATTTTGCCAAAAAACTTCAACATCAAACAACTTAAAGGTACTGTTTGAATAACCTGTGGTATATGGGTGGAATTTTTTTAACGGGCCAAACGCTGTCGCCAGCACTTTAAATATACTAAAATCAGATTTTGAGAATATATTTTGTCATAATCATCTAAAATACCTTGTTCTCTTTCTTAATTTTGTTTCAAATAATAACAATATTCTTTTTTTTTTTTCTTTCTTTTTTTTTTTTTTTCTTTTTTTTTTAATGTAGAAGTAGTAAAATATTATTTAGATGACGTGGCGCCGTATAGAAAACACCATTTTGGGCTACTTTTTCAGATAGTTTAATGCCATCTAGACCTTAGAAAATTATATTTTAGCATAGTTATACATTTAAAACTTTTTTTATTGTGTTTGGGACATTTTTCAGTTAAAGTATTTTTTGTTTGGCCGTTTTATGCGTCTCGCCGAATTTTCTGTGAATTGAGTGACAACGATTGCTGAAAGTCCAAAATGATCTGAGAATGCGCTGATGACTCCTAAACGATATTTTTAGTAGACTTTTGAACTGCTTATAAATAGTGAAGAATATTATTAATAAGTTCAAATCTGCTTCGCTGCAAATTGGTATTAAAAGGAAAATAGTGAGAAATTCAAGCAAGACTTGTCAATCAACCGACGCCTCGTTTTCAAAAAATATTAAAAGAGTAAGTGTTTTCAATTTTGCATTCTTATTAACCTCATGCTAACTAACTATAAATAATTAATAGTTTAAAAAACTAAAAAATACGCTTTAATAGAAAAGTGAACTAAAAAGTAGAAAATAATTTTAAATAAGTTTGAAATAAGAATAGAGTGATTAACAAGAAATATTTATTTTATCGTAAAAAAGCGTGGGGTTCTTTTTAAGATATTTTCATAATGGCTCTACTTTTACCAATATCTGTCATTAAATATTTTCAACAATTGACATCAAGCACCCACACTTTTTTACGATAAAATAAATATTTCTTGTTAATCACTCTATTCTTATTTCAAACTTATTTAAAATTATTTTCTACTTTTTAGTTCACTTTTCTATTAAAGCGTATTTTTTAGTTTTTTAAACTATTAATTATTTTCTACTTTTTAGTTTGGTTTTCTATTAAAGCTTGTTTTTTTAGTTTTTAAACTATTAATTATTTTTCTGTAAACTATAAATTTTTTTTAGTTAGTGTACAAAACTCTCCAGTTGTTTCTGCCAATAGTCACATGCTTGTCTCAAATTTAAGTCATGTGTATGCCTTAGTACACACCGTATTACTTGGCACAAAACACTACCATGTCTCTGAATATAAAAAATCACTAATCCGGAAGATCCTGGTAAGGATAATGCGACTAAAAAAAACACGCTTTGTATAACTGTCGTTCAAACGACAAATCTTTCAAACGGCACACCAGGGTTCGATTCCGGAGAAGGTTGGTTGGTTGGAATTTAACGGCGCAAGGGCAACACGAGCTAATCCTTGTGATAAAGCGACATACTTATTGAATTATTGAATTGTCATCGGTCCTTAATAAGTATGCCAAATTTTGAGTTAATCCGACGTTTTGAAGGGGGTCAAAATCATGTTCAAAGATTCTGTTACATACTAACATACATACATACGTCTGAAGCTAATAAAAGCGTATTAATAAAAGAAGAAAACATGTGCAAGTCGTTGGTAACCCGCAATAAGCTAAACTTAACGCTTTATCATTTGGCCGGCTCATCATCTGGTAGACGCCTTCCGAATTTTTTGTTGGAAAGTCTATAAGTAAAGTACCAGATATCCATTTATTTTTAGTTATATTAAATTTACGGAGTTTTTAATAAATTAAAATAAATTGCCCTTTTTCCTGAAAAAAATCGACGTTTTTTTCTCTCTTTAAAAATTTCTTTCGTATATTTTATAATATTTCTTTAATATATTTTATATTATTTCTTTCAGATATTTTATATCATTTCTTTATTATATTTTATATTATTTTTTTCATACATTATATATTATTTATTTCAAATATTTTATTTATACTATGTATAACTTCCATACTAACTGGAAAAAAAATCTATGTTACTGTGACTTTTAAGCAGTAAAGTCACCCAAATGATACAGTGTAGCAAGTGCAGTGATGCAAAACAGCAATGGTTGGTTGGTTGGTTGTATTCAGATTATCTGGCGCCGTCAGCAACACGAGGGCTATAATGCGCCGAAACTTTCGTCATTAGACAAGCCAACATACATTTACAAAACACCCATGCCTACGCGGGACTCGAACCCGCAACCTCGCGGTCTAGAAGCCAGCACGCTAACCACTATACCGTTTGGTCGGCGCAAAACAGCAATGAAAGCAGTGTCATCCAAATGATATTTACTTGTAGTTGCTATATCACAAATTTTAATTAAAGTATATTACTATAAAAATACAGCTCCAAATCTAGTGAAGTATTATTCTAGGTTCAAAATATTCCACCCATATGCACTATATTAATCGAATGTTACTTGTATGGGCCCTGAAATATATTTATCACATATCATTCTAAAAAAGTTTTTAAACTTAAAATAATTAAAAAAAACTATACCTCATTAAAACTTACCAGAAAAAAGACTCGCATCAGAAGCTGACTGGTGATACTGTGCTTCCATATATTTTGGTATAAACACAAAATATCCAACAAAACCATTGACTTGAAATGTGACGCTAATAGTATGACAAACAAAAATAGGATTCTTGAGCAATCTCTTTAATGCTTGAAGAAAATCTAAAAGCGAAAAAAGTGTCTTTAAGAAATGTATTTATTTAAATTCAATACCCCCCAAAAAACACTTTTGAAAAGTAGAAAAACCACCAACCTCAAAAACACAAAAAACTTTCTTGCAATAAAAAAATTATAAACATGATGAACACATTCATCCACAAACACAGTGATATAAAAAATGCCCAACCTCTGATTACAACTCTCAGTTGTGACTCGCTTAAGAATGTATGCTTACTTAGTTTACTTTTAAAATTTACGTTCTGCTCCCATAAAAATTTACGCTGTTTGTGGTTGGTGCCCGTCATAGGAATATTAACAATGCTTGCGTTTAAACTAATTGATGACTGTTTGCACGAATATTGGAGGAGATATTATTTCATTCGGATGGGTAGGAAATACTTAGTGTAAATCTTCATGTTCATGTCGATGTAATTTTCAAAATAGTATCGAGAAACTGTGCTCAAACGCTTGCATTTGAATCTTTATTAAGAATTTTTTAAGTAGGAAAATGAAGTGTTTGCGGTAAGTTTTTGTTTGGTTGATACATGCATTTTGGAAAGTTTTTATTATGTGGGGAGATGGGGGGGGGGGTTAAAGGTTAGTGTTTAAGACGGGCGCCAACCTCAAGCAGCTTAAATTTTTATGGGAGCAGAAAGTAAATTTTAAAAATAAACTAAGTAAGCATACATTCTTAAGCGAGTCACAACCGAAGAGTTGTAATCAGAGGTTGGGCATTTTTTATATCACTGTGTTTGTGGCTGAATGTGTTCATCATGTTTATAATTTTTTTATTGCAAGAAAGTTTTTTGTGTTTTTGAGGTTGGTGGTTTTTCTACTTTTCAAAAGTGTTTTTTGGGAGGTATCAGAACTTTTTTTTAAACACTGGTGATTTCTATTTTTTGAATTTGTCAGTTTCATCTTTTTTCTCTTTATCACCTATGGTACACCTGGTACCAGGAATATTCATAATTCTTCAAACTGAGTTCGACGATACCTTGCATGCAATAATTATCTTCAAAATTGATAAACCGGAAGTGGTACCAATAGCATACCTGGTACTTTAAGCATTCGTAATTCGTCAAAACAAAAGCCAAACATGCCATATTTATCTTGGAAATTGATAAACCAAAAGTGGTACTACCTATGCTATACTTGGTACCTTAAACATTCATAATTTTTCAAGACAAGCCCAACGACACCCAACATGCCTTATTTATCTTCAAAATTGATAAACCAGAAGTAGTACCACCTGTGGTACACCTGGTACCATGAATATTCATAATTCTTCAAGTTGAGTTCAATGATATCTTACACGCCAAAATCTTCTTGAAAATTGACAAATTGGTTGAATGCGGATGGCAGTAACCATCAAAATCGACCACGAAAGAGTAATAGAAACTTGTGTATGGCAACTCAACCCCCAAGACTTCATGAAATACGTTGCCATAGACAAAGAGCCTGTCTGCCAAGTTTCAGATCGATTGGTTAGTTTGTACGCACAACGACCTATTTTAGTGTATAATAACAACTAATCAGTCCGGGACCCACAGCTTAACTTGGATTCCGAATCACAACGAACATCCACACCTAACCCAGGAATCAAATCCGGCACCTTTAACATACAAGGCCAGAGCTTTCATCCCATTGAAAATTTATTGTAATAAATTGTTACAAATAAATATTACAAGTTTTGTACAGTCTAATTATTGCAATATAATTTATTTTTTTTTATAACAAGCATTATATTGGTTCACATAATAACCATTGATATTTGACAAAATTTTAAATATTGTCTTAATAACAATTTTAAAATTCACTATGAAATTATAATTTTGATAATACATGATTCTACGATTTCATTTTGCTACGAAAAGTAAACAAAATCAACACATCTTTAAAAACGAATGACATTTTTGCAAATTCCATTAGCAAATCGCAATGCGTGTTTCATTTATTCCCGCTGTAATGAATTGACTGTGACGTCAACTAGCATAACCTCCACATTTGTACTTTGTATTCAGCCCATAGTATCTTGCAACAAAATATGGTTATTTTTATTTTTCAACGGAGATTTCCCGAAATTAAACTGTTTTAAAAAGTTAACTCACTCTAAATTGTCATACAGTTCAAATAACACCATGCAACTTAAAGAACAAATATTTCTCTTTAATTCTGTCTCTTCAAAAATTAAATTATTTCAATTTTAAAGATGTTATAAGCCATGTAATTATAGTCCGATTCGTTTTGCCTATACTTTAACGTTACGTTCATTCTCACTTAAGCCTAACATATCGGAAAAACTAATTTCGAAATGATGGCAAACCTGTTTGGCAACTTTTGGCATACATATCTGAACGTCAATTACAAGCTGATCGCCTTTATCTGTCGCCAAATTATGAAATGAAAAAAAGTGGTTTTAAATTAATAAAAAATAGAAAGAATTATTTAATGAAGTTCAAACCAGCGTAGGATTTTAAGTTGAAATATTCCGCATCCTATAATTCAATCCGTTTGAAGATCTATAGCTTAGTTAGGGATGGATGTTTGTCTAAATTTTTACATCAAAATCGGGCTAAAACTCGTTTTTTTATTTCGTTTTGGAAATTTCAATATTTTTTTTCTTCGTTGTCTTTTATCCTAGGTACTCATTTTTTTTTTCTTTAAAAGATATCACCGAGACGAATCGACGGTATTTTTTGTATAATTATGTGAAGTTTCGTAAGCGCGTTAGAAAATAGTCAATTTCGGCTTTTTCGCTGGAAGTTGTGCAGAGAATAGATACTTACTGTCGTTTCTGCCTTTTTAAGGTTGCCGGCGAAACGACCGTTTCGTCTGATATAGAACCTTATCTCATTCATCCTCTTATAATTTTTTAAATAGAAAAACTACATTGCCATACCAGATATTGAAAAATATTATTATACCCTTGTGAGTAAATGATTTCAAAGGTGAATTTTTTTCTTATGATCAATTTTTTGTGGATACATTTTTGTAATCTTGCAATTTATTTTTTTTAATAAATTTATTTATTATTGCAAATTAAACATTTTATTTAAAATATAAAAAAAATAAAAACAGAAGTTGATATGAAAAATATAAAAGCTGATAAATTCAGAAAAGATGGTAAAAACTTTAACAGGTGTGGCATAAACCAATACAAGCAACTTTCATAAAAAAAATGCATGGTCTGAAATGCAACGAAACACGCTAGCGCGTTTAGAAACGGCAACTTCGCAAACTTAACAAAGGCATTCCTGTTGTGATTTATCGGAAGAAAAAGTTCAGTTTAGACCATGCATTCTTTGATGAAAATTGTTTGCTTTTTGTGTCTACTACCACATCTTAAAGTTTTGCACATCTTTTCTGAACAACCCTGTATATGTACATAATAACTCTTCTTTATATATGTATATTAGGGTGGATCGAAAATTGTACTTTTTCTGCCAATTTCGGAATATAGGTTAGCTTTTATATGGGAAAGTTGTATTTTCTTACCATTTGAAAAACCAACAAAAAATATTTCTCGAGAAAGATATCTTCTGCTGGACCAATGACAAAATTATCAATGTAGTATATTGAAAGCATGCCGGGGAGAGAACTGAACTGAATTTTCTAAAAATTCAAAAGCTCATCAAAAGATTTTTTTAAATGCTCCCGTTTCCTTCCTGCCTTTTGATTAACATATGGCATCAATTTATCTCTATATTTCAAACAGATATAAATAGATAGACTGATGTTAGGTGATTGTGAAACATAACTTAAATGTCGATTCACTTAATGCATGGAAAGTTCATTTCTTCCTGATTACTTTGTGAAATATTATTATTGATGGTCAACATTACAAAATAACTAGCGCATACAGATCACATTATAATGTAACATTTGTAAGGTTGACCATCAATGTCTTCGTCATTTTTTGACGTATCATAACACACAACATCATTCAGTATTTTCCTCACCTTTGAGCTTAGGCACTTCGGAATAGTCATCCTCCACTTTGGATTCGTTCTTCTCTGATTTAAATTTGGGTGGAAGTACCCTCGGGAAGAGGGCCAGCATCACCGAGAAGATGATGATAGCCACACCCAGTATGATAAAACCCATCCACCATGCACCCACCCAACGAGGGTTGCGGGGGTCGATGCCAGGCTCATCTAAAGAAAAGTTTGTATTTTTTTTAAGATTCCAGTTCTTATGTAAAAGTATTAAGAGGAAATACACCGTATATGTAAGCCATTTTTTTTAACCTGTATTATCGTAAGAAACATATTTGTAAATGCACTGGAAATTTTATTACATGGAAAATATAGTGATATTTTTTAGTTGCTCTTTTACGAAAAAAAAATTTGGGTTCAGACAAAAGTAAGAAGAGATATAATTGTTCTTCTTTTCTTCCTCGCGAAAGATGCATAGCAATTCTCAAATAGCACAGCAACTTTGGTTGCGGTCTATTAGGGTACCACAGTTAAAAGAATCTTGCTTAATTCCGTTCACTAACTAGGAAATGCATTTCGATGCCGAAAAGGGGAAAATTTACACCTAGGTTGTTAAGTTACCACTACTTAAGCACCAATAATTTTCCAATACTTCCAGTTAAATTCTCTTGAATGTGAACTCTGAAGATAATTCTTTACCTTTGAAATGAAAAGAATATTGTCTAAAAATCCTTAAATATCACATCAGTTGTAGTATACAGGCCCATAAACTACAGCTACAAACTTTTAGAATAAAACCACACCATGTAATAAATGTTTTTACCTAAAATAGTTCCGCTCCATACACTGTTGAGTAATATATTACCAGTGCAACTCTGCCAGGTCATCATCTTTTATAACGTAGATAAAAACATTTCATGTTGATCTTCCATTAAATATAAACCGTAATTCAGCATCTCCAGTTAATAATCAATAGAAGAGCCATAAGTAAAAAATAAGTATAAAAAGATATAGATAGAAAAGACTATTGCACCTTGAACAAATTGCAACTCTAATCAGCATCTGGTTTCTCAATATCTGGTGTTTTATTAATTATCTTTGTTCAAAAATCATGATTTAGTTAAGTGTTTTAAATAGTATTGTTCCAGAAACACTTCGTCTTAATAAGAAATCTAGTGTGCTTCATTTCCTCCTTTAGCCTAACCTAGTTTGTAAAGATGTAACTTTGTGTACCTCAAATCAAAACAAGCTCATGTACTATGGAGCCAGTAATTGCATATACATATGTAATCTATTTTGTTTTACATGATTAAGCAACTAGAAGTAAAACAGGGAATAAAATAAGTTTTCCAACACTGGCAAAAATGAATTTATTTTTTAGGTAAATCTAGTTTAAGTATTTTAATATCCACTTGTGATATCATGAAATTCCCGTGTAATTATAAAGAAATAAAGGTTAGACTTAAAAATTTTAATAGATTTTGTAAAAATTGCATGTATAAATTAAAAATCATAACAAAAAGTTACTTAAAATTCACTGCCTCGTTATTCTAATAAGTGATCGAAGGTACCGATGTACTTTGGATTGCATATTAAAAGAAATCAAGTTTTACAAGACAGGACAGTCTTCCTCTCAGGAAAGTCTCCAATATTTTTATTGCCCTTGTACATTTTAACATCTGAACTAAGCAACTTGTAAACTGTAAAAAGTGTAATAAGTTCATTATATCTATACAGCATTGATATCCATCTTTATATCACTAAAAAGAGACAATTATTTTTACATTATACAAATTAATTTTTTAATTCTATTATGCCTTTCTATCTACAATTTAAAAAAAGTTATCTGTATGTATAAATTATAATTCAGTATTATTTATTACCTAATACTTACAGAAAGGATCTTCATAAAATGTCAGACAAAATGAAGATAAAAGAAACCCAAGTGACGGTCCAAATATCCTTAGAGAAGACACTGCACCTATAAATTAAGTAAACCATAAAAATTAGAAAGAAAATATATATTTTCTAAAAATATAGATTGCAAAATGTAGAGAAAATTTGTTTTTAACTATCCGACATATAGCGTTGAAATAGTAAATTGCCGTTCTAGTAGTTAGCATTTGTGAACTAACTATATAATGTAGATGGTAAATGTTCCCTTAATATTTTATACTAAGAAGGGGAAATGTCTTATCATCGTTTCGTTAATAAATAAGATAATGCTTCAAAATTCAAACTTAAGTTAAATACAAAATTCAAAACTTGTAAGTATTTTTTTTGTCATAATCTATTTTATTGCTTTCTTAATCGATGGATAAGAAAAAGATTTAAAGTATCATAAGATAACACTCAATACCCACAACAGTTTTTTACTGATAAGAAACTATTCCAATCAGTATAAGAGAAACGAGTTTGTTGCATTCAACACGCAAAGCATATGATTAACTATTATAACAAAACAAAACTAATTAATTTCGTGATAAGAGATATATCAATTGGTCTGAATTTTAAGAAGATACTTTAGACTATACCATATAAAAATTGAATGTTTTCTATACCAAGCAAAATATATATAATATTAAATGACATTTAGTCGACATGCAAATCAATTGCCTTTGGTATTCCACAGTTATTATAACAGCTAACAATTTCTCCTAGTTAAATTAATTAATAAATTAACAAAGGTACGTACCGAAATACATTGGGGCATTCTTTTTCTCCACGTTATCATCCAAGTACGGGGTTCCTACTGTGTCATAGAAAATATATCCAAATCCCTTCAAAAAATTCGCACAAAATAAAATAATAACTGCTAATGAAACAGACCCACTCCCCTTATGTTCACATTCCTCGACATTGTCGAGAGAACCGCAATAGTCCCTTTGATTAAAGAGCGTCGTCTCACGAGTCAACAAATGAAATGCTGGGCCGTAAATGAAGTATGGTATGGTACAGATGAAGCAACTCAAGGCCATCATCGACATTCCGAATGCAATGAGCCTCGGTTTGTGCCATCTACTTGCATAGTATCCAACAATCAGGCTCAACACGCCACTGCTTAAGTTACCCGCAACCAAAATAACTCCTGATACTTTGTTTCCGAAGGCATATCGTTTCTCCAATGTACTAAGGACTCCGATAAGGTAAGTAAAAAAAGCTCCTTCTAAAACACCGATTATGCCAAATATCAGAAGGTAAAGTTTTGGGGTGGCAAATCTTTGAAAACACTTTGGATACAGTCCTCCGATACCGCATAAGTAATCTAAATCGTTGGGTTTTGAGATCGGTTTCTTTTCAACTTCTGTTTCAACGTTGTGAAGAATGTAACAGGTATGCTTCATGTCTTCACTATTAGGGTGACAATCATTTTTGGGTTCCATTTCCTTTATATTACTCTCCATCATTGAACTAAGGATATTGTTATATGTCCGGCGATGTTTATCTTTATCTAGGAAAAAGTTATAAAAAATTTCATAATTATTATGGGAAGAAAGATAATTACGAGGATTGGTCTTGTTATCAAACCCCAATGCCATGTGGACCATGCCCTCAGGAAAGTGCTTGCTGGTGCAAGAAATATGAACTTATCATTTCCAATATCATTCATTCTTTCTTATCATTTATTCTTTTCGTATATAAAATCACAGTAGTGGTTCAAATACTGCAATGTATAGTATTTTTTACTTGTTTACCTTAACGGGAGATGTTACAGCTGTTACACGGACATTTTATAGCTGAATTATCAGAAAAAGCAGACTAAGGTAAGTGTGCCAAATAAGGCAAGCCTAATAGACTGAATGGTTAGGTTAATTTTTAAAAGATGTAAGTTTTTCCAGCCAGAGATCTTAAATTGTCTGCCTTCTTCCTCATTAAAAATTAAAAGCGGTGGGTTATCAAATAAAAAGGAATGCTCATTATATTGCAAGTTATGGCATATTTGGCAATCAAATTTAGTTCAACTCATTCAATGTCAATTTTTGAACTGTTGTGGAAATTTTTGCTCCGACAGACCAGTACATTATTAGTCTACTAACATTTCTTTACTTTCAATTAAAGATTCAAAATTATGTTAGATGAGGTATCTAAACTTGCAGTCACCTCTCTGACTGTAAGGTTTGATAACTTTTAGTTTCGGGATACCCTAAACAGTGTTCTCCAAACTTCGCTTAAGTTAAGTTGATAATAAAAATAAAATAAAAATCGTATAATATAGGTGTATTTTTAAGTTGTTGAACAGTGACTTTGTTTATTCGGAAATTTTTCTGTTCCTTTGGTACCATAAAAAGATCCAAGTTTATTTGTTTTCAACATTGTATTTAAGCTGTTCAAAATATTGATAAGAAAACAATGTCGTTAATGCAAAAAATAATCTCTATATATATAAGGCAAAGCCCTCACTCACTCACTCACTCATTACTAATTCTCCCACTTCCCACATACTCACAATTCTGAAAATCGGCACAAATATCAACAATGGTAAAAATAGAAAAAGTAAGCTACTCCGATCTCGATTAACCCACTTTAAGGGGTCGAAAAGGGGTTAAACGTTCCAAACGGGGGACATTCGAATATCCCACTTTCCATTTGGTCACAACTCTGAAAATCGGCACAAATATCAACAATGGTAATAATAGAAAAAGTAAGCTACTCCGATCTCGATTAACCCATTTTAAGGGGTCGAAAATGGGGTTAAACGTTCCAAAAGGGGGACATTCGAATATCCCACTTCCCATTTGGTCACAACTCTGAAAATCGGCACAAATATCAACAATGGTAAAAATAGAAAAAGTAAGCTACTCCGATCTCGATTAACCCATTTTAAGGGGTCCAAAAAGGGGTTAAACGTTCCAAACGGGGGACATTCGAATATCCCACTTCCCATTTGGTCACAACTCTGAAAATCGGCACAAATATCAACAATCGTAAAAATAGAAAAAGTAAGCAACTCCGATCTCGATTAACCCACTTTAAGGGGTCGAAAAGGGGTTAAACGTTCCAAACGAGGGACATTCGAATATCCCACTTCCCATTTGGTCACAACTCTGAAAATCGGCACAAATATCAACAATGGTAAAAATAGAAAAAGCATTCTATTCCGACCTAGGTTAACCCATTTTAAGGGGTGGAAAAGGGTTTAAACTTTCCAAAGGAGGGATATTCGACTGTACCACTTCCCATTTGGTCACAACTCTGAAAATAGGCACAAATGTCAACAAAGACAAACATAGAAAAATTAAGCTATTCCGAGCTTGATTAACCTACTTTATGGAGTCGAAAAGGGGTTAAATGTTCCAAACGAGGGATATCCGAATGTTCCTCTTCCAATGTAGTCATAATTCTGATATTTGGTGCAAATGTTAAAAGGACAAATTTAAAAAAAAAAAAAAAGTTATTCCAATATCGATTAATGAATTTTTAAGGGATGAAAAGTCGACGCAACATTGAAACTATACGAGGATTATTTTAATGTCTCAATTCCAATACAGCTACTACTTCGAAATTTAAAACAAAGAGCAAACATAAACACAATAAACTATTTCAATCTCGATTACGTAATTAAAAGGGTCCGAAGGGAATTAAACGTTCTAAACGAGGGATATTCAAATGCCTCTTTCCAATATAGTATTCACAATTATAAATTTCGTTAAAATTGTCAACAAAGGAAAGTTTCTATTTTGATAAATCAATTTGTCGGGATCGAAATGGGTGCAAACGTCTGAAATGTAGAATACGTAAATGTCTTTTGATCGCTAAAATGCTAATGGTAAAATTTCGTAGCGCAGCACGGGTATTCAGCTAGTTACTTATAAAAGCTCTAAAAGTGCATTTTGTTTCGCCGCTCCCAGGTTCATTCCTCTTGGTTCTGCAACCCTTTCTCGGTGGTAGAGCAGGGATTAATTTTTAAATATTATAATCTATCATTTTAGCGAATCGAAAATATAGTATGACGTAGACAAAGAAATTCCAATTCAAACAAAATGATTACCTATTTTATGTGAGTAATAGAAAATATTAGAAAACCAATTACTTTACCAATTTAAAATCGGCATATTTTTTCTATATTATGAGATGACTTGTCAAATCAAGGTAGGCATTTAGAATTAGCAATATAACATTTAAAATACTTTATTTTCGTAAATTGCATTTAAAATTTCCCTCACAGTATACCAAAATGACTTAAGATGAAGAAACATATACTTATTTTCGTTTTAACCTATTAAATATACCGACAAAAAGGTGTTTTTTTTTTTTTTTTTTTTTTTTTTTTGTAAAAAACAGGACTTGTCTTGGATCAACCAAACTTTCCTTTGCTACATTTTTGTTTCCAGGTGTTAATGCTTTCCTTTGAGACTACTCCTTTTTGATTCAATAATTCTTTTTATCCCCACTGTAGTATTCACACAAGAAGCAAAGGTACTTGGTGTATCCGTCTTGTTGTCCCAGAAACATGGAAAGCACTCTTAGATAACCGCATATCATCCATCCATGTTCTTTATATTTCAAATGGGTAAGGATTAAAGCTAAATTTTTTCAAGATTCTTTCAGGTACATAGAATGCCTTAATGGCACTGAAGAATACTTGCTGCCATTAAACAGAAGCACTGATTTGAGGCTTCTTTTTAAGGAGGCCTCCATTCGTTCACGGTGAACTGTATATTAAAGTTCTCCATCGATCCAGTGGCATTGCTATAGTAAGCCAAGCCACAATCTTGAGAAAAGTATGGAACGAAATCTGCTTCGCCCTTTCTGAACCATGATAAAGAGGTACTAAGATCCAATAAAATCTTTTGATTTTATCTAGAGCCTATAAGAGTTCGGCAGACAGATTCATTCTCGTATTTAGATTCATGAATTAAAATATTTTTTTTTTTTTTCCCCTTAATCTTTTTTCACCAGAGACAGAAAAATCTCCAGTTTTCTCCAATGAGGACGACTTATGACACTGTATGCTTATCCCGTTCCTTAATTAATACAATTGATTGATTGCTATGAGAATCAAAAATTTTAATTTCTCAAATTAATTTTTTTAATTTTCCTTTTTTTGAAAAATTGATGCTTCATGGAATTTTTTTACTATTTTTCCTGAAATCAGAGTCCAAAAATCAATCAATATAAACTATTGGTTTTTTTAACACTTTTTTAGTTGCAGGCCTGTGTTATTTATAATAGAATTTTTTTTTTTTTCCCCAAATATTTTGAATTTGTTTCTCTAACAAATCTTGGTAGAGAAACAAATTAAAAATATTAAAAAAAAAAAAATTGCTATATATATATAAAATATAATATATATAAAATATAATGTATATAAAATATAATATATAAAAATAATATATATATATATATATATATATATATATATATATATATATATATATATATATATATATATATATATATATATATATATATATATATATATATATATATATATATATATATATATATATATATATATATATATATATATATATATATATATATATATATATATATATATATATATATTTTTTTTTTTTTTTCTTTTCTTTTCTTTTTTTGTCTGTAACTCATCTTGTGGGGTTGACAACAATAACAGATGAATAAATGGCAATTCTTAGACGAAACATATATAATGATAACTTTAGGTATAAACTAGAAAAGACATTTACGTACACGTACTGAACCACTCAAAATTTACACATCAACAGGAACGAAGTTTGAGAGTCCAGTGTTGCCACAACAGTTTTAACGTTTATATGTAATCACTGTGATGTTCCATTACATGAAGGGGGTGAAGGGAAAATAGGAGTTGATTTACAACACATCTCAAATATTAAAAATATTTTCAACAGCAAAAAACGTTTCAAAACTTGTTTAAAATTAATCTTTGAATACGTTAAGGTTTTTAAATTCTTAAAAATACTGAGTGAATGATAGGTTTCTATTACATTTTTGGCGTCAATTTCCTAAACTTGTATAGTTCAAAAGATGGACAACAGTCAATATGACGGACACCAGTAATGAAATCGAGGATATGGGACCAAGCATTATTTGTTATCGACTGAACCTATTAAAACCGAGTTTGTCAGGTTACAGCCGTTTGAAACCGAGAAACGCTACTCACGTTCCGATAATAAAGTTTTGTTATAAAACGTTACGTTAATAAAGTAGACAACAATAAAATTGAAGATCTTTATTCATCAAATTAGCATTTGCTTTAATAATTAGAAGCAAAAATATTAATTATTCCTTAAATTAAGTTGAAAATAAAAATATATATAAATATAAAGCATATCTAACTTAACGTAAAGTATAGAGTACATCCTAGGCCGGCCTAGGATTTCAAGAGTTGACATTGTTTTCACATTTCATGATAAACTATTCTTTCCTTTTTGAAAATTTTGCTGATATTGACATCACATTTAGTTATTTGTTATGTCAATACAGAGAATTCTTGCTTAATTTATAAAATAAATAATTCCTTTATTATTATTTTTTTATTACTGGACCTTTAATAAACGCACTACACAAAAGTACCATATATCTTGCACTTATTGATTTATAAAAAAAAAAAGATAAGAATGCGAAAAAGAAGCATACTTCCAAATGAAATATATAACAACCAAGCACCGGTGATTTTCTTAGCTTCTCTTAAATCATCTTTCGAAAAGCAGGTCTAAATTACGTTTTAAAAGTTATTCGTAAATTAAGTAAAATTAATGTAAGAAATAAATCCAAAACACTTAATCAAAAATTTTAGTTACAAATATCGCTACCAAGTTTTAATGATAAACTTGGTTTTTTTTTAATTAAAACATAATTTGGGATAAGTAATATGAATATATGTGATGAATGCAGTACTTAAGAATTTCTTAAAATAGAGAAAACTATAAATACACGGATGGTGTAATACCATGAAAAGTTATATAGTGAACGGGTCAAAATCTTATTTTTCGTAAACACGGTTATTTAGATATTTCATATTTTATTATGTTTACGATAGAGTTAAATTTGCAGTATTTGAAACCTTGTTGCTTAAATACAGTTGTTTTAGTTAATGCAATTAGTTAAAAGTGTTTAAATAATTAAATATATTATTATTTCTATACTATATATCCTAATTCTAACTTTCAACAAAATCGCTTCTTTTTTATTCTTAAACATTATAGAAATGTTTGATAATATTATGCAAACAAATAATTCTACAAACAAAAAATTATATTTATTTGTACTGTTTTTCAAGACAAATCAGGGTATAAAAATTGCAATTTTAAAATTGAACCCTGAATAGCAATCTTTTTTCAAAGCATCCCCGAAGAAATATTTCTATTCTGAGTTAATCTAAAAAAACACCCATAACTACAGGAACTTAGAGTTGGATTTATCTATCCATAAACTCTGAAAATTACTTGAACTCTTAAGAGTAAAATAGTTGAACACTAATAAAAATTAGATATCCAATCAAATTTTTACAAAATCAAAATTAATTTACGAGAATCAATCACAAAAATTTAGAATTTTTACATTACGTTTAGTAATTAGTTGAAACTTTTTATTTCCCTCGATGAAAGATGAAAATATTTCCCAATTTTAACTAATGTACTTATTATTCATTTTACTAAGCAATTGCTTTAATAAACATTTCATTCAGGTATATTATACCCTTATATATTTTGTTGTTTAGTTACTAAGATAACATCAACAGTTTCACGTATTATTATTTATTAAATCCGATCTAAAACAAATATCACTTTATATCGATAAAGTACTCGTCTTATGATAAAAAAATATATATATATACCATAATCAAAAACACTAACAATGATGTTTCCTTAATACGCACTTTTCAACAGCATCAGAAAGACATAAATAAATCTATTCACCACACATCCCAACTACAAAACAACTCTACATCACAGTATCCATGCCCAGAACCTGATCTTTGTTCGCACACTTCGTGAATATGATATCTTCCTCCTCTTCTTCCTTGATCCACCTTGCCACTCTGTCTTCTCCGTTGCTGGACTTGTCTTCGTCGTCTTCGCCATAGAAGTTGGTCATGCGGTCGCTCAACAAGAAGACAACAAAATCAAAACAGATTCCGATACTGATTAGTAGCATGGACATTCCATGAAGATAATAGCGGAACTTGTCGCTATCGTACAACCAGCAGTTTCCGGTCTTGGAGCAACTTTGTTCCCATACCAGGCAGGTTGAGTCTGCTAGCGCACCGTAGATGAGTGGGTAAGGTATGAATGCTGTTGAAAGAGGAAAAATGGCGCGTAAAGATTTGTGATACACATAGGCAAGCAATGAGAGGACTTGGTGGAATATCGTTCCACAAACTTATTATCACTCTAATTTATTTTCTTGAATTTATTGATAGAGTTCTACTACCATTTTATTATACTTTGCATCACTGAATATATCTGATAGTGGTTTATGAAGAATGTCATTAGGTTTAGTCTGTAAATATAATCAAGAACTTTAACACATTTGAAATAGTACAATAAAAAGCAAATAGGGAAAATAAATTGAACAAATAAACTGACAAAACGCACTAAATATAAAAATTATAAACACGATATTGGAAAACGGGAAAAAATTGTACTATTTATTGTGAAATTAACTTATTTATTTTACGGCAAACTCTAAGTCTATTAAATAAAATATTTTTCTTTAGTAGTCTGATATTTTTTTATTCGTTTATTTCTTAGTTTTTATATTAATTTATAATTATAGAGTCTAAATGTTATTATTTTTTTATATTCAAAGAAGCGTGTCAAAGTAAAATTACCATTTACTAGAAAATTCACATTATTCCAATTAGTATTCTTTGATGTATGTGAGTAATATGGATCTAATATTAAACGTTTATTTGTTTAGAAACTTAAGTTATGAACCACGTTAAAGTACGGACCTTCGCAGTGTGCTTTAAAGAAACAATGAAATTCGAAGACTTCATTCATAAAAACATTGCCGCAAAATTTTATGGCATGTTAGTCTCCTTATGAGTATGATAATTTTCCCTTTAGAAAATGAGTAAAAGTTTTTTAATACACATGATCCTTGTCTCTCTGGTCATACATTACACTATAAAAGTTTTAAAACCAAATTGGCATATGCCAACACAAAATGCGGGTCTAGTTTTTTGTCTCTTCATTACCCAGTATCTATCAGCTTAGAACTACATTTAAAAATGTCACAATAAAATTTCAGATGAAGTAATGTCTATTAACTGTTAATATAAAAAAAAAGTAATAATAACTCACATAACTGCAAACTGATACAAAATTATCGTTGAACATGCAAAATGGGAATTATAAGTATTTTACAAATTCCGATTTCCAATTTTACGATTTCCCCCAAGTCTCCGACATTTATATCATAATTGGAGAACAACTTTGGGTAAATCCTCAGCTCAAATAGATCTTTGTTGAAGACAGAATTTTTTTTCTCAAACATCAAATTATGTCAACTTTTTATTATGTTTAATTCTTTTTAGAATTTGTGCAATCATGCATTAAAAATTTTTAACTATTAGTAATATCTAGTGAATTGGTAAAGTCAACTTATTTTTAAGATTGATTGTTAGTTTTATGTTTCTACTTATTTCACTCGAGTAATTTAACGAAGTATATTTTAATATTCAAAGATTTATTATATTCCTTTATTTGAAGTTTATTGGTAGTTTAAAATGGTTGATATTCATTCATTCAATGAATGAATGAATGAATGAATGAATCATCATTCATTCATTCATAATTTAAACAAAAAATAAAAGATAAACAACTTTAATAGTGCTCACTGGTTTCCTTTTTACTTTTTAAGTAAACCTTTTATTGATGATGATTCTTTAAATAAATAAATAAACATATACATTTTAAAAAATACGTTGTTGTTCTTTTAATTTTATTAGTATATAATAACTAACTTTATGTATATTTTGTGCACTTTAAATGGTAATTTTTCCAGCTTAAATTACTTGTATTTATAAAAAAAAACTTTTCATTTTCTTGCACAATATTATACAACATGTATTGTGTAAAGTACTATTAGATATTTCAGTATTAATCTGTACCAATAAACCTTTGTCACAAGAAAATTCGACTCATAACTCAAAAATTTATTTATAAACCATTGTGCATATCAGTAGGAAAATTGTTCAAAGAAAAGTGTCAAAACCAAATTTCAGATGAAGTAATGTCTATTAACTGTTAATATCAAAAGTAATATTAACTAATCTAACTGCAAACTTAAACAAAATTATCGTTGAAATAAATAAATCGTTTAAAAGCATTTATAAGTTATAACCACTTTTATCACAATAACAACAGTTGGCAGAAGCAAAGAATGATAAAAATCACTTACCAAACATTGCTAGCACACTTCCAAAAATACCTAGGGCAAAACTCTTATCTTTAGCATCAACACACCTAGAAAAATATATATATATCTTGTATATATCATAAAAAATTTAATTGATTTTTTTTTTAAATACGTATATATTAACTAGCTTAATTAAGTCCATAGTTTAATCAGATTAAAAAAAAAAAGTTTAACCCTCTAATCTTCCAGTTAATTACATTTAAATTGTAACCTCAAATTAAATTAAGTTCATTTTCGAAATTTTGCATTTTATTCTGAACTTTTCTAAATCTGTATTTCTTTACATGGAATGTTCTAAACTTCAAAATATTTTAATCATGTATATATTTAGAAACTTTTATTGAATTTCGGTAGACATATTGTAAACCTTACAGCTATTTTCTCGAATTTTCAAAAGAGCTTATCAAAGTTATAAAAAGTTATAAAACTGCTATTATCTTAATCTTATTACTAAAAATGATTATCCATCATAAAAATTTGTATGAGATATTGATGTATACATCTGGAAAAACCAGAAAACATACATAATCATGTATATCTATTATCATAAAATTAAATATAACTATTTCTTTTAGAAAGTTTATTAAATTTCAAACTAATTTGGGTAACAGAAATCTTTTTTTATTATTATTATTATTATTATCAATGCGTTTACGTTACCTGAAAGTTATCAGAGTGTTTCCAACTCGTGCAGTGGATGAAATAAATTTACTAATGCACAGAAAAATGATGTAAATAATGAACATGTTACAGCCAGATGAACAGAACCCGCTGATGACACTGGCAGTAACAAAGGTTGATGTAGTGTTCGGTGTAGTCACGCACTTACAGTTTTCAAACACCTAAAATAGAAAGAATAAATTAAACATAATAATTCTTAGATTCTTACATAACGTTCAGTAAAAATACCTCTAATTGTTTTAAAGTATAGACTGAGAGGCGACTGCAATTTTTGGACCCCATCAAACATCATTCTGAATTTTTTATAGAAATTAGAGAAAAGTTAGTAGATTACGAATCCACTGGTCTGCCGTGGTAAAAATGGCCGAAACTGGTCAAAAATCGACTTTTAATAAGTTGAACTAAATCCCATAACTTGCCAAATAATGAGCATTTATTTTTATTTGGTAACCATCACTCTTTAATTTTCAATTAAGAAGGTTGCAGACGATTCAGATATCTGGCGACGGGCTACTTACATCTATTAAAAGGGAGCCAAGTTGGCACAAAATATTACGTCACTTATGACGTAACTGATGTCGCCAATTTGGCTTACTTTTAAAAGATATAAGTTTTCCGAGCCAAAGATCAGAAATCGTTTGCACTTTTTCTCATTGAAAATCAAAATGAAGTGGGTTGCCAGACGAATAAGTTTGTTCTATTTTTGGTAAGTTATGACATATTTGGCAATCGGATTTTAGTTCAACTCATTCCAAGTCGATTATTGATCAATTTAGGACATTTTTGCCACGGCAGACCAGTGGATTCCTAATCTACTCACTTTTCTCCAATTTCTATAATAAATTCACAATGATGTTCGATGGGGTCCAAAAATTGCAGTCGCCTCTCGGACTAGTAGTTATATGTAATTTTCTTCCCAACGGAAGGACTCATAATTGGGAAACAAAAGATGTTCGTTTAAAATGGAAGAGGTCTCGGCATCAAACTTTGCCGGAGCAAGATCGATGCCATTGTATATAATTGGCTAAAAAAGTACATAACTGTACCCCCATGATCTCAAAATAGTAAATGCGAGCCGTAATATCTAAAAAGCTAATTCAGATTAATTTATAAAATAAAAATTTTAACTTATGTTTTAAAAAAGTCAATTTTGGTTTAACTAGAATCCATGAATACTCCCCCCCCCCCATTCACTGTAATTACTATATATCTACTTTTCATATTTTAAGTGCAAGCTAGAAATATGGGCTACATTTTGATTTTTGCATTATGCTCGGAAATACATATAAATTAAAAACAACTTTTTTGCGCACTTCTTTTCTATAGTGTTATAAGATCCTTTTTAAGTAATAAAAATTTTATCTTATTAGTCTGTAGTAAATAAATATCTAAAAAAAGATGCATAAGCAATGAGTTTGAAAACAATTTACAAAATTCTTAAGAACTCTTCATCAAATAAATAAAAGGGGGAAAAAAACTCGCTTTTTTTATTGCTTAGCTTTATAAAAAAGTGTACCTTGTTTAGTCTTATATTCACCTGTTCTTATCTTACAACGAATGGACACTTGCCATTAATCATTATCAAGATTTTTAAAGTTTTAAACAAAATATTTAAAAAAATATATACTGCATTTTAAATATTTACATCGAATGAGATATAAATATTTAACTCATTACTCATTTTAATTTCAAATATTAATTCAAGTATTTTATACTGCTGAATTCAAATAGAACTTTTTCGAATAGAACCCATAGAACACTTTCAATGAAATAATTACATATTTGAATAAAATAATTACCAATGTCCTGAAAAAAATCATTGGATCACTATGGAATAAGTTTGAAATTCTTTTATTTTATAATCAAAGAAAGTCATTTAGATTATGTTCCATTATGCGTTACTTTATATAATGTTTTTCACTTTATTGTTTGATTTGTGCAGTGATATAAAAGAATAATATGTTCATCTCACTAGTAATTCCGAATTAATCGCTCTACTTTGTAAATTGGCAAAAAATATATCCGATTTTTAAAGCCTTAAACAAACGAACATAGAAAGATGTTTACTCCAACTAAAAAATGTTTCTAACTTTATTATATGGGTGTATTATTTATTCATGACATTTATTATAAATCCGTGGAAAATATCCAAACAATTCTTAGAACTTAAACTAAAAAATTTCTTAGACGATCATTTATGATGTATTACCAAATAAATCAATACCTATCATATGAAAACCGAATTTCATACAATTTCAAGGTTCTTTCACACATGCTTAAACATCAATTATAATTTCTAAGTAATTTTAAAGGAAAAAATAATTAAAAAATATTTTTCATAAACTTTGCTTTGAACATGAAATAGACATCCTTGAAATAATTAGAAAATCCAAACTACACAAACCTCGTATTTCCTTTAAGAACTGCAAATTTAAATTGAATGGCTGCTCACTATTCTTAGAAAACCCATAATAGTTTCGTGTATAAAGATTGAAAATTTATTTACGGAATTTTTTATTAAAAACAGATTTTTCTCTAAAAAGTTTGCTAACAAGATACACAAATTAGTATATGACTTTTTAATAAAATATGTTGTAATCAATAACAAATATTTTCAAATAAAAAGCAATTTAAAAGTGTCTATGCATTTTAATCTCAAAATCAAAAGTTTGCAAACAAGATACACAAATTAGTATACGACTTTTTAATAATATATGTTGTAATCAATAATAAATATTTTCAAATAAAAAGCAATTTAAAAGTGTCTATGCATTTTAATCTCAAATATTTTGTTCTATTTTTAAATAATGTTTTGTTCTATATTAAATAATTGTAAATACATGTTGGATTCTGATACTTAATGTCATCATTTTTTACTCACATTTAATAACATTGTGATGAAATTACAAGATGTCTCAAAAGCTACTCTTAATCTTTATACTTAAACACATCGAAAACATTACTCATGGATGGATGGCCATTAAAGTTCTGTATTTTACTGACTGTTTAATAAATATTCAAGTTGCTTCAATCTTCTATGAGTTATGATTTTCCATATATTCATCTTTAATAATAAGGAATAGCTTTAGGCACACACTGTAGGGTAGGTATCTAATATAGGAGTTTCGTATGAATATGGAGTTTACATAAGTTGAATATTTGTGGAGTGATCATAAGTGGAGTTTGAAATATTTTTCGTGCTTAAGAAGTTTATTACAAGCTTTAAAATGAGTTTTAAATTTTATTCTTTTTTTTATTTTTTTTTATTTTTTTTTATTTTTTAAAGTCTAGTTTAAAAAACAAGCTGAAGAAAAAAACTTTTATGAAGTCATTAATTGATCTCAAACTTACAGGAATGACCAGAGAATTCTTTTTACATAGGAAAGTTAACCCACGGGCGATTCGTTTCACAATTTTGAAGTAATTTTGGCAATTCAAACAATTTTTTCTATTATTATTATTATTATTGTTGTTGTTGTTGTTGTTCATCTTCATCAATTATGTGTACATTTATTCTTATTTGCGTATGTATTGACTAATTTTCTGTCATTGTCGATGCCAATGAAGCAACCAGTGATGCACTATTTGAAATTTCCAGTTGACTTTGTATCATCTAATTAAGCTCATTTAAAAGTTATTACCATATGAAAAACATATTAAGAAGCCACATTTTTGTGCCAGAAACTGTACCAATTCAATTTATTTTTATTCAATAGCTATTTTAGAAATAAATATTACACATGTTCAGGTAAGTAAATAAGATTCATACAATTTTAAAGTGCTCATTAAAAATCGTTTAAATTTTATTTGAAAATTTTAAATTAATTTTAAAATAACAAAAAAAAATTATTTAAAAACATTAACTTACGGTGGCATTCGATATAGCAGAAGCAGCCGTTGTGACGACAGATGTAGTTAGAGATGTTAGGTTAGGACATCCGGCAAAACAAGGCGAGAAAAATGTGGATATCCCATCTGGACCACAAACGGGTTCGAACACCCTAGCTGTGCACCCACAGTCAACATTGCACTCATTGTACAAATTCAGGGTTCTACAAAGAATCAACAGAACAAAAGTTGTAAAAACATAAAAATCTTGGTCATTTTGAGTGTTGTGTTCTCGTTCTGCACCCTAGGGTATATAGAATTTAAATACTTTAATACATAGTGCAGAAAAGTTATTATTTTAAAAACAAAAACAATGCAATTTTTAAATCAATTATTTTAAAATCAATTAATATTTTCCTAATGCCTAAATCGTTCAAAGAATAATAACTTAATTGTAAAATTTGTACATTTTAAAAAAGTTATAGAAATTTCTGAATTTTTTAGTTTTGAAATGATATTTAATTAAATCATTCAATTTAGTTTAATTTAATTTAATTTAATTTAATTCAATTCAATTCAATTTAATTTAATTTAATTTAATTTAATTTAATTTAATTTAATTCGATTCAATTCAATTTAATTTAATTTAATTTAATTAATTTTAATTCAATTTAATTTAAGAATTATACATATGTTTCAAAATCAGGAAGTAACATAACTATTAGAAGTGAGGTTTCATCTTTCACTGCATTTTATTTCTACAAGCCTTCAACCGTTATGCTCTCAAAACTCTGATTATCAGGAAATCATTTCGAAAACCTTTTGTAATAAGAAGTAAGTACATTAAAATCCACACCTGGTAACTCAGTTACCTAATAGTTTTTAGTTGACTTACTACAATGTGCCGTTGAATGATCAAAAAGTTGAATAGTTCAAACTTTGAAAAGAAAAGAAGTTGTTCACAAATATACTGTTATAGTGCAATTTTATATTCTCAAAAGAGCCTGATGTAGAGGGAACATCAAAAAATATAAATATATGTAGATGTGTGAGCAAAATAATGCTTAAGAGACTAGACACCAACGCTTTATGAATAGAGACTCTTTAGGAATGAAGATTTCATTTAAAAATATCTTTTTTTAATGAAAATATCACTGTATAGTGTAGTTAATGTCGGTTGAATTTACTCATTAAATAACCATCCATCGAACAAAACTGATTTTAGGAAAATTTATAGAACGCCTATAATCACTTATAAGCTAAATTAATTTTTATATCTTCATAACAATTTTCTTTCTAGAAACGATAACCATAAAAATATTTTATAATTTGCTTTTTTAATTACTTTTTAAAACTAAATTAATAGCGTTGAATATACTTAAAGAAAAGCAATCTTGTTAACCTAAAACATTCTTATTTAAAATACCTACTTTAAATAAAGAGGTATTTCAATATCCTGAATTTCTACAAATGAAATGCAAGAATTTGAAGCAGTTGTACTTAGGTAACAGCAACTAAAGAGAAGACTATAGAAAAAGTATCTGAAACTTGTTTTGCCAATGCTTTATTATTTGGAAACAGTCTATTGGAAAGTAAATTTAAAAAATATATTAAAAGAAAGAAGTACAAGTCTTCTATATTTTGCTATGCAATATCTATTGTATACCAATACATTAATTTTCCAAGTATTCTAAAGTAGTGTCAAATAAATTTAGACTAACATTTAAAAGCTTAGAATAGATGAGAGTCAATTCAAGAGCGAACATTTTTCTTATTCTTTTTGTTTGTATTTGGGTGTGTTTGATTTCTGTTTAAAAGCAATGTATCCCCATAATTTTTCAAATATTCGATTTTTGCTCTCAGCGAATTCATTTCATGCGGACAGTTCCCTCATTTAGACGCATTCGTTTAAAAAAAAAAATAAAAAAAAAAAAAAAAAAAAACTTTTTTTTTTATCTCAGATATTAGTCAGCAATAATTTCACAAGTTATGACCGAATTTAGAGAAAAATAGATCAAGATAAATTTTTAAGAACTTTCAAAATAAAATAGCAGACGATAATAATAATTATACCTACTCCTCTGGAGTGGGAGTTGTTCCAGGCATTTCTATGCGATCACAACCGAGGAATATGGAAAGAAATAGTCCCAACACAGAAAATATCTCCACAAACACCATATATCCTGTAAGATACCGTGGCCGGGGTTTGTATTTCTTTATCAAAAATCCTCCGAGTAATATCCCTACTAACATAGAAACTATTCCAGTTGCTCCTGTATGGAATGGAAAAATAAATTCATTAAAGTCCCATTTTTAAAAATTCGCACTTAATATAAGGTATTTTGCATTTAAAACTTATAATATTCATATAAATAAACTTAATCAGAATATAATAGTAAGCGTTCTAAATCTCCAGCCCTGAATTTTGTCTGACTAAATATGATAACCATCAATTAGTATTACCATATTCAAAACATAATACTGTGTATATATTTAAAAATAAATGTTATATAATTCAGAAACTAACTTAAAAATGTTTTTTTTTTAATCTTTCATTTCAAATATTAATTTTTCATAGCTAATGTAAAATCTTATATTTTAGTGAAATGTAAATATTGATTTTTCTATTCTGTCTATGTTCAAAAATATTCTTCTCAATTCCATTCTATTAACCAGACAACACAAATTTTATTCATAAATTGCACTTTAAGGGTATTGCACTTAAGTATTCAAAATTCTAAAATCTTTATTTTTATAACTATTTTTCCGAAATTTTTTATGCAGTAATGCATGATGCTTTGAAACTTAAAAAACTATTTTGAATTTTCAAATTTAAAAAACATTTTTTAAAAACTTTAAAAAACTTCAACATTTTGATATTTCCTAAATTTGATATGTATAAAAAACTTTTTTAAAAAATCACTTCATTTTTCAATAAAATTACTTCTTATAATTCATATCAAAAATTGTCTTCGTGATTTTTCAATAAAGTAATTAGAAAAAATTTTAAAAAAATATTTTGTACAAAAAACTGTATAAAATCCATTGTATGCTAAGTTCCAAAAACTTTAAAAAAAATTAAATTAAAAAAAAAAAAAAAAAAAAAACATAATTCCTGAAGACAAATTAAAGAAATATATATGACAAATAATTGTGGAAAGTTTCATAAATTTATGACAAGTAGTTTTTATGTTATATCAATTTAAACTCAAAAAAGGGACAAAAATCCATCACCGAGAAAAACAATTTCAAAGTTTCAAGATAACATGTCTGAGATACAGTTGTCATGAAACAAAAATTTAAATATTCCAAGTTCTACTAATGATAGAAACAAAATTTTGATGCCATTTTATTAAAAAACATTTGCATTATTTTTTACAATAATAAAATTGTTTCTGAGAATTTTAAAAATTTTGAGTCCCAGACCCCCTTAAAAGTAGTATTAAAAATAAATACCTTGTTAATGAAAATGCGTACACTTTATCATGCAGTTTTACAATTGCTATCATTTCTAAATTTTTCGAAAGTAATCACTGAACAAATTTAATGAAAAATTTAAAAGTACGAAAAGAACTATTGAATATAACCTTATCTTACAAAAAAAAATAAGCAACTGCGTTATACACAATTTCAATCGAAAGTTACTTGTTAGGGCACTGATATATATCTATCACGTACCTTAAAGAGACAATTTTAATAAAGAAACATTTGAAAACGTTTCCCAATTAGACTTACCAGAGAAAAGACTGGCATCCGAAGCTGATTGATGATACTGTGCTTCCATAAATTTAGGCATAAACACAAAATAGCCCACAAAACCATTAACTTGAAACGTAACGCTAATAACATGACAAACGAGTATAGGATTCTTCAACAGTCTCTTTACTGCTTGTGGAAAATCTAGAAACAGAAAAAGTTTCTGATAAATACAATGAGTAGAACCTTGCTCTTTACATCACTGATGTACATGTTATGCATGTTATATCAACTACTTAAAATTTAATACAATCAAACCCTGTTAACGCGAAATCGCGAAGTAAAAGCAGTTCTCCGTACGATGAATTTTAAATTAATGTTAATTTATTCGTTTAACACGAACTTTCACATAGTGAAATCCCGCTTAAGACACACACAAAATGTCTCTTTAAACGACTTTTTTTAGATGAAACCTTGCAATGTTTCCTAATGCAGCATAACAATTCTTCATGTGCTATAAATAATTTAGAAGTAGTCAACTTTAAAGAAAAAATCAATAACAGATTTCTTTGAATAATAAGTTATTGATGGTTAAATTTTTTTTTTTTTTTTTTTTTTTTTTTTTGTTTATCCTGTTAAACTATTGTATTAAATATAAGCCTTGCAATGTAAATGTTCTAAGAACCAGAGATATTAAATACACACATAGCTAGTAGTTTAAATCTGCATTATTTAGATAAAACAGTTTTCAGACGATTAACACGAAATTCGATTAAGGTGAAAAAACACGACGGCCCAATCGACGGCCCAATCGATTTCACGTTAACCGGGTTTGACTGTATATCTTTATAGATAAAGCGTTTAAAGTGGAATCTTTTCCAGAAAATAACTTTGCTCCTGTGTATGCTTTATAATTTAGCTATTATATAATTTTTAATAAAATTACTTTTGAAGAGAAAAAGACAATTCCGCCAGTAGCACAACAACTTTGACCAATCCCAATTTGGAACGTTGTAACGGAAAATATTGGAAAACCTTTAATAATAATCATGGTATCTCTCTTACCTTTGAGTTTGGGCATCGCAGCGTCCTCTTCATCTTTTGATTCCTTCTTCTCCGATCTGAATCTGGCAGGAAGTTCTCTTGGAAAGAGGGCTAGCATTACAGTAAATATAAGGATAGCCACACCCAGGACAAAGAACCCCATCCACCATGCTCCCACCCAACGGGGGTTATGGGAGTCAATACCAGGATCATCTAATAAGAGTTTTTTGTATCTTAAAATTATGTTCAGTCTTACACTGTTAAAAATTTTGTTCCACCTTGCACCAAAAATTGATTCCTATTTATCTGCAACCAACATTTGCTGTTTAGTTTCACGGTTTAATGGTGCTTACGTTCCGAAGTAGCACCATTAAATCGTGAAACTAAACACCAAATATTGGTTGCAGCTAAATGGAAACCAATCCTTGGTGCAAGGTGGATCCAAATTTTTAACAGTGTACTTTACAAGTATTTTAATAATATACACTAAATATACTGGGTTGTTAAAATTAAACAGCATTTAAATTAGTCAGAAGTGCGAAATAATCAACAGGTTTTCTTTAAAATCAGGGTACTTATAATGCGGTGACTTTTAGAAAAATTATCATTAAAAAATATCATTGAAATTCGTCTCATGACTATTTATATTTCTAACTTAGAAACTGCTTCAATGGAATTAAAAAGGTATTATTTTATTATTCTTAAGTAATTCAACATTTGATTGACACAAGTATAAAGTATAACATTACTAAAAAATAAAAAATAAAAAAAAAAAAAAAAAAAAAAAAAAAAAAAAAAAAATAAAAAAAAAAAAAAAAAATAAAAAAAAAAAAAAAAAAAAAAAAAAACTAGTTTATAAACCCTTACTATGGTATTAAGTATTGTGTCACATTAAAAGAAGCTTAGTTGAAATTTAAAGTTTTGTTTATCGGATTAATAATTTCTATCAGCAAGTGTGAACATTTAATACAATAAAACATAGTATTATTTATCTAATTCTCTACTACTTACAAAAAGGATCTTCGTAAAATTTCAGACACAATGAGGATAAAAGAAAACCAAGTGTCGGTCCAAATATTCTTAGAGCAGCCATTGCACCTATAAATAATATAACAGATAAATATTAAAATATGAACAAATATCAATAATAAAAATCTATAAATTTTTTTAATTACAATTTTTAAATAGTAGCCGTTAGTAAACGTTCATTAGAAAACAAACTAAAAATTACATTGATTAGTATAGTTCTTTTTACACTTCTCACCAGTACTTTAGACTGGGAAAAGTCTTAAGATCACTATTCATTATTTCTAGTTATTTTTTATCATTTAAAACAAAAGTTGTAACAGAAAACTTTCAGCAAATTTTTATCATAATCATTTATATGCGATTTCTTATCATGTTCATTTAAATGAGCAATCTTACCATAACCTATTAATTTATTTCAAATATAGATACATTCTCCTCTGCTGAACTTTTTTCTTCAAAAGGTACTGATCTCCCAGGATATCACACATTCATCCGAAGGGCTATTGTCAATGTTTTTACAGAAAAAATTAATTGGCGCAATTCCCAATTAATAAAAGGAAATAAGTTTCCACGTACAATTTTTAAACAGAAATTAATAATTATAATAAAATAATTATATTTGCATAAACAAATTCACTTTATACTTCAAAATTATCACTTTCAAAACAAATACGTAGTACATATAAAGATTTAAAAAGTCCTTTAATTTTCAAGATTTAGATAATTTAAAGCTTATATATATTTTTGTAAACATATTTTTCATACTATACTCAATCACAAAATAAACATTGCGATATCAAAAATATGTAAAACAAAAATTTTCATTAAAGAATTATTATTTACATTTACTTCATTTTATATTTTTTACAAAGTGCAAGTAGAAAATAAATGGCTTATGATGTAAATTCTCTTAAAATATTGTTTTGCAAATATGAGTTTAAAAATACTTTTTCTCTTGATAGTAAAATTAAACAGAAAGATAACTTTTTAGACACCATTCATTCTTTCACCCAATGTTATCAGATCTGCATGATCAGATTTGCTCAAAAATAAAACTGCAATCTTGCGCTGATGGTCAAATATTTTATCCAATCTTGATACACGTCATCTTCATACATCAGATAGACAGTAAACAAATAGTATGCATAGGTTGTCATTTATTTATTATATTAGCAAGTTTTAATATTTTCTTCGAAAAAAAGAAATATGAAAAAATTTAAACATTAAAGAAAAATTAATATTCAAAGTATTATCGCAATAGTTATGATCTATAATAAACCTGTATATACTAAAACTTCTTAAAAAAGTATAAGGAACAAGACAGATGTTGCATTCTTATAACTTTACAGAAAGAGACTTAACTTCTTAATGAAAACTATTCAATGAACTAAAAGGCTTAAGATTTATAATTTTAAATGCATTTGTAGAAGTTAAATGTATATAAATAATTTACAATGAACGACATCACTAAGCTTAATTTCAACACAAAAAAGCGTCCTGTAAGAGACAAAACTTGAAACTACTCTTAACAATAAACTTATTTTAAAACTTTATTTAATAAATTACAAAATTTTAATAAAAGAATAGGATTGATTAAAAAATTAGGTATTATTTTATATTTTGACTACACACTTTTAATGAATTTTCAAAATCTTAACTATATTGATAAAAAATATTATTAGTCTAAAATTGCACATCCGTAAGTGCTCCAAATTCTTTAAAAAAAACTTTTTGATGGATTAAGAAAATAATACCAAAACACGTAGTTTCTTTAAATCGCAAGTTGTAATAAAACCTAAAAGAAAAATACATAAATAATGATAATACAATCAATCGATTTTAATTCAATCTAATTCATAATATCTAGAATTGGTGGTTGAACGAAGTAATTTTAACAAGCTTATGTACAAGGGAATTGTCTATATTACCACCAAAATTAATTTGTAACAATAAAAGCAAGCAGAGTCATTTTAATTAAAATCAGAAATAAGTTGTTTGAAAACTTTTAAACAATAACAATGTAAATTAATGAATCTGAAGTTTTAGATAATAGCTTACCAAAATACAAAGGAGAATTCTTTTTCCTAACATTATCGTCAAGGTATGTAGCTCCAACTATATAGAAGGCTACATATCCGAACCCATTAAGGAAATTAGCGACAAACAGCATTATGACAGCTGGATGAGAATTTTCTGGGAGATCATTCAAGTCACATTCTGGAATATTAGTTCCCGGCAAACAGTAGTCTTGCAAATTATTCCTCAAAGAATCGTTGGATTTAGAGAGAATATGTAATCCAGGACCATATAAGAAGTATGGTAAACAACTCAGAAAACAGCCAATTACTACCAAAAACATACTAGTAGTAATCATCTTCGGCTTATGCAATCTTCCACCAAGGTATCCCACAATTACGCACACAATTATTGGAGAAATGTTTTCTGCGACCATGATATAAGCGGTAACTTTGCTTCTAAATGAAAAACGCTTTTCCAGAGTTGTTATTATTCCTACAAAGTAAGTGAAGTAGGCACCTTGAAGTATGGCTAGAGCAGAA
Organism: Linyphia triangularis; assembly: GCA_963978545.1. Classification (NCBI taxonomy): domain Eukaryota; kingdom Metazoa; phylum Arthropoda; class Arachnida; order Araneae; family Linyphiidae; genus Linyphia; species Linyphia triangularis. The sequence continues at coordinate 62,992,820 of OZ021727.1, read as the reverse complement.
AATATAAAAAGATAGCATTTGGGATTTGCGAACCTCTGGAGCCATCTTGGAGAACAGTTACCGATTCCACAATTGTCACCAGTAATCACTTGGGGTTCGACGGCTCGCAAGGTAGGAACAGCTCTGAATCTCGAATACATTCTAGCTTCTAATAGTCTAGTGTTTTTCAATGGTAAGAATTTCAGTTTAGTTGCCTTTTATAACTTTCTCAAGTTTAAGCTTAAACACACAAACATTTCCATTTTTTTAAATCTCATCACAAATTATTCTTTTATTGAATCTGAAAGTCAATGGCGAAATGGATTCCACCCCTTGAATCTTAAGCTATTATTTCTAGTTATCTGCTATTATCATTGTGCCTCGAACAAGACAAGCAATTCAGCTCAATGATAACGTTATTAAGATAAAATATTCGGATGTTTCAACGTTTTCGTGTTATCTTTAGTTTTATATACAGGTAAATACTGCGCTTGTCTTCTTCGCAGTGTTTTCTTTTTTAATAATTCGGAATAAAATCTATCCATTAAATATATAACATTCAGTCTTAGAATTTATACAATGAGTCATTCTAAAATTACCTTTCTAAATCCAATAACTTATTCCCTAATAATGTCATGGTGAATTAAATTAAAAGGTTAAAAGAGCAATTTCCACAATTTCAAATTAACAAAAAAATTTAAATATAACCTTTGTAAAAGCCCAATATCTAGGCATAAAAATCCTTCTGAAAAATACGACATTAAAAAAAAAAAAAGATAAAACACGATCTTTACCAGCTAACCAGCTAAATATATTTCTCCGCTATGTTAAAAAAAAAAAATTAAGTTTGTCCTGGAACGGAACAATTTTAAAAAGATACTATTTACTAAACCACAAAAAAAGTAAATTTTTCAGTAACATGCTAACGACATAATACATTAAAAGACATTTAAATAGGGAAAATAAATTAAATTTAGATTTCTAACATAATTGTAGCATCTAGTAATTTCCTCTTAATTAATAAAGTGACATTGTCACCTACTGAAATACACAAATATTCCCCGTTCCTGCTATATTATCAAGAGTATCTTTTCTTTATTTGAAGAGCTTCTCTCGAATCAGAAAGTAAAATTTGTGTGTGAAAGTTATATGAAGTATGGTACGGTATAATTGATATGCATCACCATTGACATTCCGAATACAATGTGTCATTTGCTTAAATAACCTCCAACAACCAGTCTTAACACACCGTTAGTTAGACTGCACACTATCAGAATGACTCCTGTTCTTTCGCTGATACAGACAATTCGTTTCTCTAAAGTACTGAGGACACGGATGAGGTAGATAAAAAAAAAGCTTCTTCGACATTCATTATGCCAAATATAAAAAAGTAAAGTTGTAAGGTGCCATTTTTTTTCTTTGGATAAAATTTTCTAACCGTAGTTGCGATTAGAACAGGTGTGTTTTTAAATATTTTATATTAACTTCGATTTTGTGTGTTTGGCTGGATATATCGATGGCGGGCAAATCTGCTGAGGCCAAATTAAGCCCCTTGCCGTCATCCAATCGGGGTGAAACTTGGCAGATAGATTCAATGTCGATGACAATGCATTCTATAAAATTTTGAGGCAGTAACAATCACTAAAAGGTCGCTTTTACGGAATACTAATAAACCTACTTGCCGTCATCCAATCGCTCCGATTTGCTTGTTGCTAAAAAAAAATTTAAAAAATAAATAATTAAATTTTTTAATCAGAATAAATAAAAGATATTTGGATGTGAGTGCATAAATTCACATTAATTTTCAATGAATAAATTTTGAAAAGTAGTTTACCGTATATTTTGCTGCTAGAGATGTTTTTAAAATTTAAAATTAGATGAAAACACCAAGCACACATTGGCAACAGAAACGGCGCTTTGTTATTGAATATAAAAATTGGCAATGCATATAAAGTATTTATATTAAAATCTTTTTTATGAGTTATATTATTACTGGCATAATTGTGTTTCATTCCTTTTCATGACACTCAAACAATTAAGGTAGTAGTCTGGTAACTTATGCCTATTTTCATGACTTCTTTGGAAGGTGGTTTTTTATAGGAAAATAAAAATGAATTATCTTGAATATTTAGAGTGTTTTTATTTACATATTGAAAATATAAAAAAAATATTATTTGAAAAAATTTAATAGTTTATTACTATTATTATTATCACTCGAAGTTGGAACCTCAAAAAAAATGCACGTGGGTGGCCCGGGTGATTTTGGCTCTTGATGTTATCTGAAATCAAATATTCTTGATTATTCTTAATCTATAGACATGTCATTCTGGTCGGAACTACTGAAGTTAAATTTCAAGGGTAAATAACAAAATGGCGGACTTTGAAAAAAAAGTCCTTTTATTTTAGCAAAGAAAGGGTTGTAAAATAAAAAGTTAGGGGTGAAAAAAATTCTCGTTAGTACCGACGAGAACTATAAGAACAGCCTGTTAAAATTTGAAAGCAATCGGTTCAGTAGAAAAAAAGTTAGGACCCGGGCCGACCAGAAAAACAATGTTTTGAGAAAAACGCGTTAAAGCATCTTAGATGCTTACGTGTCAACGTACGATCAAATACTAACAGAGTACTGTGAATTTTAACTTAAATATACTTTAAAATAAATATATATTATATATACATAAATATATATATAAATATATATAATAGAATAACAGAGTCAACCCAGGTATAAAAAATGCGCGCAAACAATAGAAGGATCCAAGCGGTTGCAGCTGCCGGTCGACCTTAAAGGTTGGACTCCGAGGCGCTCTAGGAAACTCGTTATAACTCCCGAAATATTTCGAATTTCTGTCTGAAATTTTTACAGTATATTCTCAAGACATTGTACTTTCAAATTAAGCAAAAAAAATTTCGATTTTTTTTTTTTTTTTTTTTTTTTTTTTTTTTTTAACCCAAGTTACCAGACTACTACCTTAATTAAAAAATATCGATTCTGGCCAGCGGCTTTGGTTAGTTTTTTCGATAGTCACCGCAAAAGAAAAAAGAAAAACAATCATTACTGGGGGGAAAGATAACCCTGAGACGCTAGTCGTTTAATCGAATCCCAATGCTCTGGACCATGCCCTCAGTAAAGTGCTTTCTGATACGAGCAATGATGATAACTTTTCATTACACTTTATAGAGTATATAAAAAAAAAAAAACTCAGTGATCCACACACATAAATACTGCAATATACGTGGGCGTCACCAAGGAGGAACTTATAAAAAAAATGTATTTGAAAGCTGTAAATTCATTGGTAAAAAGTATGCATGTATCGTATAATGTAGATTTTACATTATTCATCTAAACAAAAAATTAATGAATAACAATTTATTAACATGATCATTAATTAAAGATCTTTTTTTTTTTTTTTAAATCAATGTATGAAAAAACTTTTAAAATCTTGATTGCGTTCTACAAAACACTGGAAATAATTCTGACCCCGCCCCTGGAAATAAATCGTAATGATTTCGATTTTTGTGAACTGTGGGTGGTATCTTACAATGCTGGCAGAAAAATATCTGCAAACCTTGTAAATTTTGTTAGGCGCAGCAAGGAAAGTCCATATATAGGACAGAAAAATAAAAAAAAATTATTTTTGTGTTTAAACTTTTAATAACTAATAGATGTGCGTGTTTTAGATGGTAGATACTGTGAAGTACACTAAACTAAATTAAATGGATTTTGCTACAAGTTTTTACCTATAGACATCTCAGTATAGGACCGTTTTCTTGTTTACTATAACGAGATATGTTATTCAGTTTCTCAGAGATTTAATAGTTAAGTTTTCAGGAAAAGCAAACTAAGATATGTATTTCAATAAGGTTAACTTAAGGTTTGTGAATTTTTAATTCTAGATCCACTCAATCAATCTACTCCAAAAACGTGAAGTACGTGTATGTTGATTAATTAAACTACACAAAAAATATTTTCTTCTTTTTTCATTTCAATGCATAAAAATTCTGTTTTCTAAAATATTTTACTCTGCCCTCGATCAAGGAATTTTATAAAAAAAATCATTTTTACGGAATCCTGCACAGATCTCATAAACTTAAATGCCAAAAGTGAGTCATGAACTGCAGGCAAAGTTCAAATGCAAATAAGTTTTCATAATAATTTATTTAAAAATAAGCTATGACAATTATACAACCTAAAAACAACAGATAATTAATAACAATAAATATAGCTCACCAACTTATACTTATTTAGAGCACCTATTTTGTAAATTATATTAATATGAATAATAATACACAAGTGAAAAATCATGAATATGTGAAAATCAAGTTAGTGTTGTTCGTTCGTACATTTATTTATTTATTTATTTATTTATTTATTTATTTATTTATTTATTTATTTATTTATTTATTTATTTATTTATTTATTTATTTATTTATTTATTTATTTATTTATTTATTTATTTATTTATTGTTATATATATATATATATATATATATATATATATATATATATATATATATATATATATATATATATATATATATATATATATATATATATATATATATATATATATATATATATATATATATATATATATATATATATATATATATATATATATATATATATATATATATATATATATATAAATGTGAAAACTAGCCTTCTTAAATAGCACATATATTATGACAGGATATATTTAAAAAAAGTGTCAATAGATGCAGAGACCGTATCTTATAAATATGATTGATGTATACAAAAATATGTAGACAAAAAACTTAAAATATTCTTAAAATTTAACGAAAACTATTAACGTACATCACTCATCATCTCTATGTTGTTACACGCAATCTATACGTGATCAAGTCAACAACCGATAGCATATGCTTTGAGAGGAACACAATTCGTGTTGTATGAGACATCAACGATTAGGAAGTTAATACATTTCTAAGAAATTGGAATAAAACTACAGTAATTAAATTTACACCGACAACTGTAATTACATTTACAACAGTAATTACATGTACATCGACTAACGAAAATAAGTGTAATTCCTTATTTGCCTCTTTATCAAAAAAATAAGTGTTCTATGTCAGAGCCATGTGGGGGGAAAGAGGCTGGAGGTGAAATTTCGGGATGTGAAATTTTAGTCATTCTATTCAAACACCCAGAGGCGACTGCAAGTATAAGTATCTCCTCGAATATCATTCTGATTTTTGTATAGAATGTAGAGAAAAGCAGAAGATTTTAAATATACTGATATGCAGAGGGAAATGATGGAAACAGTTCGTAAACTAATTTTGAAGAAGTTGAACTAATTTCAATAGCCAAATAAGTCATATCTTTCGAGATAAGGGGCAATATTTTTTATTTTGCAACCCACCGTTCTTTAACTTTCATTGAGGAAAAGTGCAGACGATTTGATTTCTCTGGTGCAAAATTCTTGCATTTTTTTAAACGTGAACAAAGTTGGCAATAAATATTGCTTCACTAATGACGTAGTATCTATTACCAATTTTTCAATAAATTCAAGCAAAAATAATAATAATAATAAATTCTTTTAAAAATTTGTATCTGTCAGAGAAGTAAACAATTGCAATTACAATGTAATATTCGGAATATCGAATTCTTGTACTTTTTTTTTTTTTTTTTTTTTTTTTTTTTGCTTTGGGAGTAAATCTCATCTGGGTCCCCTACACATGTTAATTATAGGCAAAAGTAAAAAAAAATTCCGATTACTACATTATTGAAAAAGCAGCAATCTATACCCCATAAGTTATTTAGTTTACGAGTGAGTACGAAAAAAGTTGGAGAAGGGGGATTTCGTTCTAAAACATAAACAGCTTTAATGAAAATTCATCGGTTTTCCCGGTAAAAGTTGCATCTATCCATCTAGAAGGTGACTACGTAAGATTGTAACATAAGATCTACGTAAGATAATAAACTACGTACGATGTAAACTTGTTCAGTAATAAGCAAACAATATACTACACTAAACTATGCTTACATAGTGAATACCAAACACAATTGTAACATACGCCTAAGAAATGAGTTGAAATAATTGCATACCGAAATACGATGGAGCATTCTTTTTTTCCACGTTGTCATCCAAGTACGTTGCTCCTACAGTATAATAGGCAGTGTATCCAAATCCCCTCATAAAATTGGCACAAAACAAAATAATAACAGCTGGTGAAATAGATCCACTCCCTTTGTGTTCACATTCCTCGAAATTGTTGGAAGAGCCACAGTAGTCCTTTTGCTCAAAGAGCGTCTTACGAGTCAACAAATGAAGAGCTGGTCCATACATGAAGTATGGAATGGTACATAGGAAACAGCTCAATGCCACCATTGACATTCCGAATGCAAAGACCCTCGGTTTGTGCCATTTACGTGCATAGTATCCAACAATCAAGCTCAACACACCACCGCTTATGTTGTCCGAAATTAGAATGACTCCTGACACTTTACTTTGGAAACCAAATCTTTTCTCCAAAGTACTGAGGATTCCAACGAAGTAAGTAAAATAAGCACCGTCTAAGAATCCAACGATACTAAATATCAGAAGGAACAATTGTGGGGTGGCAAACCTTTGAATGTACTTTGGATGGAATCCTCCAATCCCGCATAAGTATTCTGAATCGTTGGGTTTCGGAAGCAGTTTCTGTTCAACTTCTGCTTCACTGTTATGAACATCGATACAGTTGTTATCCATATCTTCAGTATTGCGGAAACGCGCGTATTTGAGCTCCATTTCCTTTTCATTACCCTCAAATCACTGCTCTTGAAAAAATATCAATTTTGCCCCGCTACTATGATCTTTCTTTAAGAAAGCCTTCCTCCACAAAGATTTAAAATAATTATTGCGGAGAAAAAGATAAGGAAACGATGTTGATCATTTTATCGAATCCCAATGTTATGGACCATGCCCTCTCCGAGTGTTTGCCGGACGAGAGATAAAATAAGACGAACATATCATTTATGTATAGTGTCATACAAGAATCACAGTAGTGGTTCAAATGCTGCGATGTGTAGTACTTTTTATTCGTTTACCATAAGAAATTTTTGAAATGTTGTTTAAATTTTTATCGAATCACTCACATCCAAAATGTTTGGAACTAGATTCTAAAATAAAAAATACTACTATAAAAAAATGTCAGGTGTAAGGGGTACTTTTATACGGGAATCTAGAGAAAATATTTCATAAAATAGTAACATTGAAATTTTATATTAATTACAAAAGTACATATTTTCTGCTTGGGCAAAGTTCAACTTAAATAGCTACTTAAAGACATTTAGTGAAATACGATAAATTTGACAGTTTTTCTTAAAAGTGCCAAGAAGACGGGAAAAAAATTAATTTTAATCTGGACAAATTACTTTTAAAACAGTTACAGCAAAACCTGGCTAATGAATACAAACAGTTTAAAATGTCTATGGTTAGCATTAAATCTTACAATGCACATCAGATTCGGATTTTTGTATGTTCGCATTGTTTTGTATAAACTTTAACTAAGCCGCCAATTCATTTTATTTATCAACAAAAGTAAAATATTATTTTCAATTACTATATTACCAAAATAGTTGATTTGTAATCTATTTTAGTAATCTATATTGAGCTTTGACTGAGCCGCCAATTCATTTTATTTATCGACAAAAGTAAAATCTTATTTTCAATTACTATATTATTAAAGTAGTTGATTTGTAATCTATATTCTGTAACGTAAATAAACGCATCCTTCACACAGGCCTAATTAGAAATATGTTTTGTCAAATTCTATTTAATAATATTTGTTTCACTAAAGCTCCTAATTGACCCATAAAACTACTATCAGAAAAAACGTGTGCTGCTCGTCTCTGAAAAAATGAAAAGTGCCAAGAATGAAATGGGTCGCAATCTTGAAAAATTTGGGAACCCCTGACTTAAGTAGAGAATTCGTGCCACTGGTTTCCTTTTCTCGTAGTTTTTCGTGTTTTTCTCAGGTTATGAAAAGTTTTTCTTGTGTTTTAGATACCTTTCCGAGCGCAATAACGGATGAAACCCAGCAAAATATGGATGAAACCCTACAAACTCTTGACGTCACAAATAACTTTCTGTCTGAGACACATGTACTTATTAAGGAGCTTAGTTTTCGCAATCAAACAAATCACAGCTTCTTACAAACGATTTGTGTAAAATTAAATTTAAAAGGATAAAATGAGTCATGTTTGCCTAAGTTCGGATTTTTATTCCCTAAACGTTTACAGCATAAAGCGCATTAAACAAGGTACAAAGTAAAAACATCTTAACATTTCATCGCCTTTCAGGTAATTCAAAGTATTCTATAAAATGAGCCATAATAAAACTAGGATTTCGAGGAAGAACTAATAGGTGGCTCTAAGTCACCTCATTTCATGGATTGATATTGTGCAATCGAAAAAATATCTTTCTCTTAATAAAAATGTTACCATTATTTTTGAACGTATAAAAGTGAAAACTGTGTTGTAACTATGGTGTCAATGTATTTACTCCCAATATTGAAAGATAGCATCTACTAAACTGAAAGGTGATAATTGAAGATATCATTTAATAAATTACTTAAGAAGCACATTTGTTCAGAAGTAAGCTAACGATATACTACAATAACCCTAAATAACTAACTAGTGTTACTCTGTAACTAATCATTCGACTCATAGACAACGAATTAAAATCAAGTACATTTTTTAATTTCCTTAGTTTATTTCAAATAAATTAGTGTATTTTAAGAGAGGCATTGTAATATTTCAATTAAAGAATAGAAAGGTGGTAAAAATTAAATTTTACACTATTGGTAGATATTAAAAGTGCAAAGGAAACATTTCAAATTCGCAAAACTGGCAAGGGTGGGTAGTCTGTTAGGCGAATGTTTAGATATCTAGGGCTAATCTATACAGGATGTTCACAAATTAGTTGGACAATGAAGTTCCAAATAGATCTGTATAACTCTTATAACTAAACATAATAAACACATTTTTTTTGCATACAGAATGGTATGATGGACTTAAATTAATTAGAAAAAAGATCGGTTTATAATGTCTAGCTATTAAGAGTTATATAGATCTATTTGATCTCCATTGAATAAACCAATCTGTGTAAAATACGTAAAATAAACACATTCTACGATTCCGACTAGGCTAAATAGTGAAAATGAATTACATTTACGTTTCCAGAAACAATTGTAATAACTAGTTATTTTTACCTAAGTAATAAATTGACAATTTTACGTACCGAAATACATTGGGGCATTCTTTTTCTCCACGTTGTCATCCAAATAAGGTGCTCCTACAGTATAATAGGCAGTGTATCCAAATCCCCACAAAAAATTAGAACAAAACAAAATAACAACAGCTGGTGAAACAGACCAAATCCCCTTATGTTCACATTCCTCGAAATTGTCGGCAGAGCCACAAAAGTCCTTTTGCTCAAAGAGCGTCTTACGAGTCAACAAATGAAGAGCTGGTCCATACATGAAGTATGGAATAGTACATAGGAAGCAGCTCAATGCCACCATTGACATTCCAAATGCAATGAGCCTCGGTTTATGCCATCTGCTTGCATAGTATCCAACAATCAGGCTCAACACTCCACCACTTATATTGTCCGAAATCAGAAGGACACCTGACACTTTACTTTGAAATGCAAACCGTTTCTCCAAAGTACTGAGGACTCCGATGAAGTACGTAAAATAAGCACCTTCTACGATTCCGACTAGGCTAAATATTAGAAGGTACAATTGAGGGGTAGCAAATCTTTGAATACACTTTGGATAGAATCCTCCAATCCCGCATAAGTAATCTAAATCGTTAGATTTCGGGAGCAGTTTTTGTTCAACCTCTGCTTCTTCATTGTTGTGAACACTTGTACTGTTGTACTCCATGTCTTCAGCATTGCAGAGACGCGCATATTTGTGTTCCATCTCCTTTTTCATTACTCCCATTCATTGAACTTGAAAAATATCGATTCTGCCCCACGGCTATGACCTTTCTTTAATAAAAAGTCGCCTCAACAATTTGAAGTAATAATTGCAGGGGAAAAGATAAGGATGAGATGTCGATCATTTTATCGAAACTCAATGCTGTGGACCATGCCCTCTGCCAAGTGCTTGCTGGTGCTGGAAATATGAACTTATCATTTTATATGTAATTCAACAAGAATCCTAATAGCGGAAAATACTGCAATGTATAATACTTTTTGTTTGCTTACCTTAACAGTTTTAGTTGTTTTTCAGACATTTTAGTGCTGAATTTTTTTAATATAAAATATTATAGCAAATAAAAATTCGAAAATTTCTGAAACGCTGCCTAAGTTTTTACTGTGTTATGTCATAGATCTGTTTATTTGTTAATTCCCTCACAAATGTTTTCGGCACTTTTTTTACAAATGAACTAGTATAATTATTTACAATGATTGTGACTGATCAATGATAAAGAATGATTACTGCTTTTTTTCTTTCTTTTTTTTCCAAAAAGTTTGTAACCATGATCAACCACTAAAATAAAGGTAATAGTAAATATTATTTAAAAACTTACATAAAATTAAATATAAAACTTCCTAAGACATTTATAGAATAATAAAGACATAAATTTAAACATATGTTTTAAAAGAGCTGAGAACGGTATAGTGGTTAGCGCGCTAGCTTCTAGACCTCGAGGTTGCGGGTTCGAGTCCAGTGTTAGGCATAAGTGTTTGTAAATGTATGTTGGCTTATCTAATGACGAATGCTTCGGCGCACTTTAGCCTTCGTGTTGCTGACAGATAATCTGAATACAACCAACCAACTTAAAAGAGCTGAGACGATGAAATTAAAAAAATTGTTATAATCGAGAAAAATACCCATTAAATAAGTTGCTTTAAAATCGGTCGAATAGAAGTAGTTTTGAACTTCGAGAAAATATTAAAACTTTTTCTTGTACATTTCAAATTAAAGTTTATACCTTGAAATTTCGAGGGTGGTCTTATATTTATGACCTCATCGTCAAAAACTTGATATTTGATTGCAGGTGCAAAAACAATTTCAAAAGCGAGGCTTCCTATTTATCATCCAGTGGTACGAATAGAAGCAGTCAAATGTAATGCTTTTAATTCTGTTTCGATTCTGTTTCCACGTCTCGGTTGATAAGTAAAAGGTATTATATAAAGTAATACCCTTTTAAGGTTTAAAAAACAAGAAAAACTTAAAACACTACCAATAAAATATTTATCTTAGTAAAGAAATATAATCAGTGACAACAAACTTGCTTTTGTTTCCTTTACATATAAACCTAAAAAAATGTCATACAGTCTTAAATTCAATTAAATTTTAAAAAATTAATTTAATTTTAAAAAAATCAAGGTGGAACAACGATGTGTTTATCTCCTTCTAGGATAACAGAAAGTTTGAATACTGATTGAATTGATAAATATTCCCTAATGCACGAATGCCTCAAGTTCCTCCAATTAAACATTGAAAATGTCCCGAAATTATCCCAATTCAAGAGGTAAAATTGGGACTAAGATGAAAGATTTTTATGAGAGTATCATTGGTCGTAGAGTACAAATTTTGAAAAAAGGTTAATTTCATATAACACTATAGTCTCAGAAAACTAGCAATGTTGACAGGAGTCATAAAAAAACTGAAAAAGTGTCCCAAAGTAACGCCGGTCTACTGTACTAATTAAATAGACGAATGAGTCAGACCCAGTTTTGAGGTGAACTAAACTGAAAATTGTTAGAGTTATGTTTTATTTTTGAAGCTTGTATTTTTACTGGTACTAGTCGATCTGTGTCATAGACAATCATTTTTTCAACAACAAAATTCACTTTTCTTTCGTTTACACAATAAATCTGATATAATTGTTGGAGGAGACAACTTAAGTCGCAATGCCAAACAATTGATGTCTTCTTCATGGGCGACCGCAGGATTATTTGCAGGAGGGTGCAAGACTGATAGAATTTTATTTGAATCGTTAATTTTTCAGAAATGTGGATTGCAATTCCTAATGAATTGTCAGTTAACAATTATGCAATAATTTTCACTTTGATAAGAAAAGAAATCACGGTATATATTTTTGAAATCCTTTCCTCTGCAGATTTTATTTGGTAACCAAAACAACCATGTTAAAAAAAATCTTGTGCAAGAAAAAAAAAATTGAAAAAATACAAAAAAATAAAAAAAATAACAATTATTAAAGTTTTTTTTTTTTTTTTTTTTTTTTTTTTTTTTTAATCTTCTAAATAGTTCTCATGGTATTCAAAAGATAGTGTTTGGAACAGAATCATAAGACACAAAATATAACTTATTAAAAGTAAAGTTTTTAATATAAATCCTCTATATTATGCATTGTCAATTTTTAGGTGTAATTGCAAGTTATTGAGCTCAAATCCAGATTTCATAGTTTTTGACCACTACGAAGAAAGCATCCATTTCGGACTATTTAATATTTTTTTTCTGCCAAAAACTTAATTGAATAGTTTGTCATCTACAACGAGACTCTCTACTAAGTTTTAACTCGATTGGATGACAGCAAGTGACTTAATTAGACCTACGAAGTGGTAATATAGTAATGTTTGCAAAAGCGGCCTTTTTGTGACAAACCCAAAAACGTGATAGTATACATTCTCATCGACCACGAATCTATATGTCAAGTTTCAGCCCGATTGAATTACGGCAATTGGGCTAATTATCCCTGCGCAGATTTGCTAGCCACACATAAATAAACAAATAAATTCGAATTCATAGCTGCCAACTTTTAAATGTCTGAAATCGCCAACAGCCCATTACAAATCATCAAATCTAAAGTTTAAGAAAATCACCAGAAAATTCTCGAAAAGGAAACATATTATCAAACAGAAAAATATTATCAAACAGAAAAATATCACAGAATACAGAAAATATCACAAACAGAAAATATCACAAAAATATCAGAAAAAAAACCAGATAAATACTCTCTCAGAAAAATATTTTTTTATCAATAGTTTTATGTATGTATGGCTGCTTTTGGTGAAAACCTTCTCCCTTTCTTGTATAATTGCCCTGTCGCCTGTTCTCGAGTAAAAACGATTCCTACAAGTTAAATTTGTGTTCAGACCCGACGTAACCACGTCGGTGGCATAACGTAGTTGGCCTAGGTCCTAACACATTTTTCGAGCCCTCTACCTACTCAATTTTTTCGTCAAAATAAGAAAAAAAGTACTTTTATGCTTAGCAACTTAAGAATACTAAAAAATAGGAAATCAAATGTTGAATATTGTGTAATGCAACTTAGGGGGAAAATAAACTTAATTCAAATTGTACTAAATAACTAAAAAATAATTATACATTTTGTTTACTTAGCAGTCAACAGAGAAAATCATTAAACGAAAATGGGGGGAAAAAATCATTTATAAGTCATAAATACTGAAATGAATGTTATCAGCTCATGTGCTAGTTCCTATTGACTTTTACAGAAGTATTATAACGTAGCTCAGAGTAATAAATAACCAGACTTATCTAAACTTGTACAAATTAAACAGAAATTACAGAGCCAGAAAAGTCAATCTCGTGTTAATAAATAAAACAAACCTCTAAAATGATTAAAAAAAATGTCCAAAAAAATGTTGGATGTTGCAATTATGTATCTTATTTCCATCTTGAGCTCAGTCATTTTGTTTGAAAAAGAGTAATAATTCGCAATTAGCTGACAGAATGATGTGATTTACCCATAGGATTTACCAAAAAATTCCAAAGGTTAATATCAAAAATTTTAAAATACAGAAGTGTAATATTTTATTTCTTCCAAGTTCAAAAAACAATTAAAAAAAAAAATCAAAAATGAAACATACAGGAAATGCTCTGTTGAAATCGTACTAGGTGTGTGGAACATCGCACAACATACAACTTTCAATTCAGTATGGCGATATTATTTTTTACGATAATTCTTGTATGGATTTTTAAAAAGAAACATCGTCAAAATAGTGATTTTTGCGATGTACTTTTCGATAATCCTTATATGATCCTTTATTATAAGTGAAACTGAAGAGAAAAGAAAAAACGATAGTAGATGAGGTATGCTCAAGGAAAGAGAACTCTGTGTTGAAAGCATTCGTTTTTCAACTTTTTACGCCATTAAAGCATTTTTAAGGGAATTTCGGAGGTGGGGATGTTTAGAACACCTTAAGATGCATTAGCGCAGCGATTTTTATCAAAATCGTTGGAGTCGTTTTTTAGCAATCATTGAAAAACATGATTTTTTCAATGGCAGTCACCTTAAGCGCCTGCGCGATTTTGATGAAAACTTTAATGGTAGGTCCCTTGGCCGCCAGCAATCCGCATACCAAATTTGAACATCGTAGTCAATTTGTTCGGGAGTTATGCTGAACACAGACACACAGATGCACAGACACTCATACAGACAGACATTTTTTTCTAGATCACTTTTTTGAAATCAGGGTGTTCCAAAACATGGAGAAATGCAAAAATATCGAGAGAAAAAAAATTTGCCGAATGCTATACTTTCATTACTCTATGTATAATACATATGGGTAATTGAAAGTAAAAACTTACTACGTCTTATATCTGATATACCCAATTTCCAATCCTCAGTATTTCTAAACAACTGGCGCCTTAAAACCTCCTCGCAATGATCGATGCTTGCAATATCAATACTCAGAGATGAAAAAAGAAGTAGGAAATAAACAGGAGTCATAAAATAAAGTTGAAAAATTTTCATTGTAACATTGAACTACAGTTTCAAAATCGCATATGTGCTTTTTCCCCTCTTGGAATTTACACTTTTTTCGCCAATTTCAATTTAATTTTCAAAGGCCTGGAGGTGCATCCCTTGTACCCTCCTGAGACCGCCCATGGTTTTCTTCAAAACACAAATACTTTTCAAGGAAATTAAAATATGCTCTTTTGAGATTCCCAAAAAAAAAATTAATTATTGTTATGTTGGGCATAATATTCAAGCTTATTTAATATGGAGGAAATGGCACAGTCTCCAATGGTATATAATCTACAGTAATTTGAAGATATCAAAACATTGAGAAATTTTTTCAACTTTATATTTCTCAAAAGTCTAAATCTAAAAATCTATACCCCCAAAAAATTCTGAAACTTTGTATTTTTCATCTTTTTCATATATTTAATAATTCACAAAACATCAACGAAATCTAAATAGCAAAGGTCAAAAAATAGTTTTTGATGGTTGATTCGACACGGAATGACCCACCAGGTGTGTAAAGCAATGTAAACAAATTCCTTTGGTGCAAACCGCAAAATTCTATTACTTTTAGAACCGAAGATTTAGCTATCATCCTGATTTTTTTTTTTTTTTTATGATTTTTTTTTTTCCCTTCTTTTTTCCCCTTTTTGCGTACTGTACTTTTTAGTAATTGGCTTATATTTATAATGTACTCATTTGACTAAACTAATTTCATAATCAGCAATAAAAAATACGCTCTTAATACGTGAATTATTTACCATTTAGATTTAACATTTATTATTTGTCAACATAAGCGTATGTGTTTTGAAGCGTCTTTACATAATGCTAAAAATATGAGAAATTATTGTTTCTAACGAAATCTTACAAAAAAAACCAAACAATCATTTTTTTTTTTTTTTTTAAATCAAAGATAAATAAAAAAAATAACTGCTTATGCACTTTCATGAAGAATATTAAACATTGTCTCACAAAAAAGTACGGATGGAAGTCAGTTGTGTGTCTAAATTCATAAAATATACTAGTCTCACTGGATGTCTTAACGTGCTACCATCACTGATATTCTTCGGGTGATAATCTTTCGGTGTCACTGACATTTTTAATTTACTAATTTTACAACTATTTGATTAATAAGTAATGAAACTAGCCTTTTCTCAAAGAGATAAAAAATTATTTATTCTGTGTTTTTAAAAGACACATTATCAAGATAAGATTTACATTAAGTCCCAAAAAGGTTAAAGTGTTTATTTTGTTAGCTATTAGAAGTTGGACATCAGTGTAAATTGCGAAAATTTTCAAAGTAAGGTAAGGAACCATAAAAAGATATAGTTATATTTATAAGTAATTTATTTCGAAATTTACAAATTTTTCATTTTTGTGCAGACCCGTAGGTGTCATAGGTCAGTTACAAAAGTGATTTCAAGATCAAATCACACAATGCAGAAAAATTAACACCATCTTTAAAATTAACTGAACGTATTAAAAAAGTGACTTAATACTTTAAGAAAGCTTATATAACAAAAGCAAATCATGAAAATACCCAAATTTGTTGTTTTAATTTTAAAGATTATAAACTTTTTGCATCCAAGCAATGATTAGTTACTTTTATTAAATAGAAAATTTTGATTCGGTATTTAAAACAAATTGCATCAATTTGATATCATAACAATGCAATCAGCAACAAGTGAATAAATTTTTCTTTATCTCGCTTTCTAAATTTTCTAAAAATAACTTTTCTACCATCCCCTCAATTTTGAAATTTTTATAATTCTGTTACTTAATCTTTAAAAGTGACAAATGTTACTTTTTCAATTAAAGGGATTTGATCTCAAAAACAGTTTTATAATTGATATATTTCTCGTAACGAAGCTGTTTAAAAATAAAAACTTTGTAACTTTTAAAATAAATTACACATGAAAATCGCATTACCTTTTCATACCTATTATGAGAATCCCCCCTCCCCTCTCCCCTTCTCCCTCAATTTACACTGATGCCCTATCTCTTATACATAGTAAGAAATAAACTCTGTATCGACCTTTTTGGAACACCCTGTATTGTAAAACACAAACAGTGATCTATCTAAAACTACCAGTGACAGCTTTTTCCTTCATTTTAGTATTGGCAGTTGAACCTATTATCGTTCACACTTTACAGTGGTGACCAAACTTTTAAGCTCATTTTCACGGATTTTTGTATTTGATTCATTATTCAGTATCATAATACAATTATATCATGATACAATTGAAGATAAAACTGTAATTTCCCCACGATCCAATTATAAGAAATAAAATTAAGTTATAAATATTAAAATGATAAAAAAAAATGGAATATCCACTTGTATACCTACTAAAATACATAGGAGCATTTTTCTTTCTCACATTGTCGTCCAGGTAAGGCGTTCCAATAATATAGTAGGCAGTGTTTCCGAATCCCCACACAAAATTAGCAACAAACAAAATGACAACAGCAGGAACCATGGAAGAACTCCCTGAACGTTCGCAATTTTCATCTGGAACTATTGAATCGCAGTATTCCTTCTTGTTGCCGGACTCGAATGTCTCGCGTGTCAGCAAATGTAGTGCTGGACCATACATGAAATAAGGAATGGTACACATAAAACTACTCAGGGCCACCATTACCATACCGAACGCAATAAGTCTTGGTTTGTGCCATTTTCCACCGTAGTAGCCGAGGATCAGGCTGAGCAAGGCACCGCTGAGATTGTCAGCTATCAGGATTATTCCAGAGACCTTACTTTCAAAAGCAAAACGTTTTTCCAATGTAGTTAGGACACCAACAAAGTAGGTAAAATGGGCTCCTTCTAAGACACCGACCGTACAGTAGATGATAAGGTAAACTTTTGGGTCGGCAAACCTCTGCAACCAGGACGGTTTGCATTGCCCGATTCCACAAAGAGTATCGTTGTCTTCTCGTTCTGATTGCCTGTACTTTCCAGATTCTGGTTCGATGGTAGAAACTGGTTCAAATCTGTGCGTCATGCCGCTGATGAAGCGAAATATTAGCGAAATGAGTTCTAGTACTGCTGGCTGCTACTGGATAGTAAAGGTTATTTTTTTTCCTTTCAGGTTAACTCCTCCAAACGAAGAGTTGTAAACGCATCCGTGTTGTTCCTAAAAGATAACGCCTTTGAAGATAGTGATTGTTTAATCGAATTCCCATGTGTTTTCTGAACCATGCCCTCACTGAAGTGTTTGATAGACTAGTGAGAATGATTTAAAATTGTTTAGATGAATTTATCTTCCTAGAACAATTGTCGCTGTACTCAGTATAGTGAACTCATTTTTAATCATCATTTGAGTTAAAATAGGTATCGACTTTTCATTGAAAAAAATATTAGATAAAAATAGGGGTGTGGAATATCGCACAACTTTCAATTACACGACAATAATGTTCACTCCATTTAAATTTGACGTAGATAGGGGTTATTTACCGTTTTCGTTCATTTAAAAAAAATTCTATCCTTTCCGATAATTCTTACAAAATGCTTTCTTGTAAATGAACAAATAGAATTTCAGAGAACAAACAGTCGTTAACGGACGATGCTCAAGGGAAGAGAACTCTGCATTAAAGTCTAGAACTAAATAAAAGTAAAGAACTCTATATTTTAATCTAGAAAATAAAACGAAGCATTTCTATCAAAACGATATAATTACCAACTTAACTTGCATATGAATTATTAGAATATATAATTCTTCGAAATTTGGTACTCTACTGTTTTCTCGACACATCTTAAATTTAATAAATTATAATCCATTGAATATTGAACCCTATAGAGCAATGCAAATACTTTATATTGCAAATTTTAAAAATTTGCATGTAGAAAAAAAAACTATATTTTTGAAATTATTTATTTTTGTTGATTTTAAACAAGTCCATTCTTGTGATATTTAAAGGTACCAGTTAAGATGATTCTAACACTTTTTCAATTATTTTGTATGACGTTTTAGTAGCGTAAGCATCCTTTGACAAATTAGCATGAACTAGTCTTCTCGAATGATACAGATAAGGTACATTGATATTCGCTTCTCGTTTGCTATCCTTTTAACTTGGAGTAGCAAAGGCGACCTTCCTACTGGATGATTTGAGAATACTTAAAATCCTTATAAAGGCTAAAGGCGTGTCTGTTCCAACCTCTGATCCCACCCACAAAACAATCAAATAGCGATCAAAACAAATAAAGTAAAAGTTTGAAATACTTACTGAAATACATTGGAGAATTTTTCTTCCTCACGTTATCATCTAAATATGGCGCCCCAATAGTATAATAAGCCGTGTATCCAAACCCACACAGCAAATTGGCCAAAAACAAAATACCGATGGCCGGCCACTTAGATGCATTTTCAGGTTTATCACACCCTTCGTCTCTTATTCCCGATTCACAAAACTCGTGTTCCTGCTTCTTCTCGGCCCCAAAAGTCTCACGAGTCAAAAAGTGAAGAGCAGGTCCATACATAAAGTAGGGCACAGCACTTAGAAAACAACTGATAGACACCATGACCATTCCTATGGCTATCATCCTCGGCTTATGAGCCTTCCCGCCATAGTAGCCCACCACCAGGCTCAATATAGTAGCACTGATGTTGTCAGCAATCAAAATAAATCCTGAAACTTTACTTTCAAATGCGAATCTTTTCTCTAAGGTGGTGAGGACACCAACAAAGTACGTGAAGTATGCTCCTTCCAGGACACCCACAATGCAGAAAATGATGAGGTAGACTTTTGGATCGGCAAACCTTTGAAGCCATTTTGGTTTAAAGCTGCCAATCCCACACTGGTCATCCGCAATGGTAGCGGTTGTCGATTGGTCACTGGCATCCTCTGATGGAAGAGGTAAAAACTTTCTTTCCATTTTATAAAAACAGAGCGAAACACTTATGAAAGGAGTACAAAACGAGATGAGAACGGAAGGGAATTAATGTGAGTTATCTGAAGTTCATTTCTTTAGTTTCAGTTTATTTGCTTTCCGAACTGATAAAAAAAAAACTATTGGTTTATTTTTCTCTTTTTATTTTAGATAAATAGAAGGTGTTTGGACCATGTCCTGTAAGAATTCCATTTTAAGATTAAATTGTTTTTATCGGTTTTAAAGATAAAGAAATATAAAGCGTCATGTTGTTTACATAATGGTGATCAGAATTCCTATGTCTCATAAGATAAATAAGATAACTTGTACATAATTTCTTATTAAACTTCTCTATAGTCACCCTTCATCTTTATAAAGGTTACGAAATAATAAAAGATGAAATTGCACAATTTTCATCTGCAATTCAACATCCAAAGAATTGAGGAATCTTTTTAATAGACACTGATTATATAATTTCTTGCCAATAACTTTTCTATGAGAAGGTTTAAAAATTCATAGCAAAGAAACAATTATAATGATAAATTAAGAAATACTGTCGCAAAAGTGAATACAAAGTGTACAAGAGGGATAGTTAATCGAATGGAGTATCATCGAATCACAATTATACAGATGAAAATTCGTGAAAATCTTTAGAATCTCAGCTGATGGCAACATTATCCATTCTTCCTATAAAGTTATTTTCAATCACCAGACATATCCAATGCAAGAAGCCTTTCTGAAGCCCTGAAGCGCACCTCATGTTTGATATAAATTTAAAATATGCATATATCCTCATGTTTTAATTATTTATCCAGAGCAATAGTCTAATGAAATGGGCCATAATTGTCCATTAAATCAAATTTGAAGCCAGTAAGAAAAAATAGATTTACGTGACATGAAGCTGATTGTTATTCATAAACAATTCCAATTCAAATGTTCGTACCCTTATGAGGAATTCAGTAAGACTAGACCAAGACATAATACTTTTTTACTATCACAAGAAGAAAACTCCTTTACCACTAGGCACTGTTTACTGGTGGAAATAGAGTCTCAGAGGGATAGTATACGTCATATCATGTGAAGAAACTATTATTCTGTGGACTTCATTTGATTTGTTAGGAAGCATATCTTAAGGGGGCACGTGTTTGCAGTACTGCGAACTTCCCAAATATGACACATTTTATTTCACTATTTAATGTATAAACCATTTAAAAATTATGACGTCTCACCTATGCGTACACGAGTATACCTTTCTAATTTAAACTTCGACAAACTTGCCAAAAGCACATTTCAATGCCTTAGGAACTGTCCGAAAATTGAAAATAGCACTATGGAAGAAATGGGTAATCTTGTAACAAGAGTGTATTAAGATCCTTATGTTATATATAAGGATACAGTGCAAGATGGTATTAGTAGCAGTAATTTCCCCTGCTAATATATCCTAGTAAAAAAATAACAATTCAACAAAAATTTTCCTTTATTGAGAAAACTGACACACAATAACCTTCTTAATAAGGTAATAACGGGCAGTTGAGCAAAAAAAGTGAAATTGTGTAGCAAAAATAAAAATGATTTTTAGCACCTAACTGAAACCAAGCAAGTTATTTCAGCATGCAATCAAAATTAATTTAATTTTGAAATTAAATTTTGATTTGAAATGCTAAAGAAAATATAATTTTTAAAGTAATATTAAGAGAGAATATAGCTTATATCTATATAGAATTGTAAACTCCATCATTTAGTTATTCCACAAACTTAAAAATTTTCGGGCATATTTTTAGTTGCGTACTCCTAAAGTTATGCCCAGCATAACTTTCATATATGAATTATATTAAATCCCTTGTACATTAGTAGAAGTAGTTCACAACAGCTCAAATCAAATCCTTATCAAACCTAAAGCTAAATCATCAGAAATTTCATTTAAAAACATAATGGCTATATTTATTCCATTATAATAACATTATCACAATTAGATGACTCTCAGTCATCTTGGCCATACACTTTTTGAGAAGGACAGTTTCTAATAAAAATAAGACAAATGTAAAAGTATTATACATTTATTTATTTTTTTAAAAAAAGTTTACTTATTTTAATAAAAAAAAATATTAATATTCTTATAAAAATTTATTAAGAAGCAAGAAAGTGTTTTTCTTTGTCAAAGACTACAGCACTTTTAAACTAGTTGTTCTGAGAGTATGTAAAATAAATAAATCAGGAAAATCTGTGAAGTAAGCTGTTATCAATGTTGTAGTTAAAAAAGAATTTATTAGGGGACTCGGAAAACAGAAATTATAAAAATAAGAATTTCTGAAAGTTTCTCATCTATAGATTAACAGGAACACTATACTTTCTTAGTCATTGCAAAGCATTCCATCTGGCCTTTATGTATATTTAAGTACTAAATGTATGTATATTTAAGTACTATATGTACATTTAAGTACTTTATGTATATTTAACTGCTATATATATTTAAGTACTTTATGTATGTTTAACTACTATGTATCTAAATTATAAAATACAGTATAGTTCTGTCTGCTTATGCACTGGGCGAAAGGCTCACTACACTTTTCTACATTTCCAGGGGGCACAGTGAGTTTTCTAAAAAAAATTAGTTAATAATTTTAGGGATAATTTTAAAAATTTCAGGAACATTTTAGAGATAATTCCTTAAAATTTTAAGAATAATTCCAAAAATTTTAGGTGTATTTCCAAAAAATTTCGTTTTAGTTTTTAAAAAAATTTGGGGTATTTTTTTTAAAGTTGACATAGGCTCCTAACATAGACATTAAGCCGGGCCGAAAAAGTCGAAGTTTCTTAGATCTTTTTCCGGTAGTGCGGAAAAGTTGTGGACTCTCATTATTAAAAAGTGTGTAAAATTTTAAAAATGTAAATTTTTATCTTCTGTCGCCTCAATGGGTCGAAAGTTGTGAAAATTGTACTAAAAATGCTTAAAATTCAAAAATTAATCACAGATTTCTCTGATCATTTTGCGGTAATGCTTAAAAGTTACTGTTTTTTAACAATATCACCTGTAAAAAATTTTAGAATTATAAGGTAATATCTTCTGCAGCTTCATCGGCACTGAATTTTGGAAATTGAAGGCAATTTTTTAAATAAAAACACTTTACACGTTCCTCATTTTAATGCGAAAATAAACTTCATTCCATCTTTCAGACGTACAAATTACAAAAGCATTAGTGATTGTAATTTTTTCTGGACTGTTTTTCTGACTTTTATTTTACTAAAAATTTTAGCATGGTTTCTGGATTCAATGGTTTCTCCATCCCTATTCTGCGGTCCAACTGCTTTTCAGAAGGCTTCAGTGTTTAGTTTTACAATTTGCACGACTGCTTGTGTGTGTGAAGGATATATAAAAAAATTCAAACAGTCCATTGGCAAACAGTCCTGTGTTATCTTCAAAAGTTAATAAGAACTTATCTCTCTGAGAACTAGAGGTAATGTCACATAGTCACAAAACAAGTTTGCAAGTTCATGATATCTGTGTAATTTGTAGCTCACAGGTTAACAGCAGGAATAACGAACCTGCAAACACAGTTTTCATATGAGCCATTTTCCCTTGCTATTGCTTTGAAATCAGTATAGCAGTAATAGTGCTAATATGGCTTCTCTTATCAGTTAAAATGGACATCAGCATGTTTTCTGGATCCGCAAAATAAGCATTGTGAAAAATTACTAGATAGATTATGTCAAGATACTTCTTAGGCAAGTACAAAAATAAGATGATGAAATGCCATGCACAAGTGTCTAGCATTTGTCCCTTATGGAATGATGGATCTTAATTCTAAACTATGATGGTACATAGCCTCTTAGAATGAATACAACGAAATTTAGCAACTCATTTGATGGGTCTGATGTATATATATAAAACTTCAGTATTCGATTGGCAGTTTCCAGCCAGCGGCCCAAATTCAACATTCCTGGTTAAGGCTTAGCTTGATCGGAAGAACAAACGCCAGAACTAATGGCTGTGCAAATGTCTATTTCTGATCAGAACTTAGAGTGGTGGGATCAATACTATTAAAAGCCGCAGGGGGGAAACTTTTCTCATCTTTTCAGGTTTCATCCAATGTCTATGGTGTAAGACGTGGGGCCGGAAGACTTACTGTCTATGTACTCAAATAGGTGGCACAATGGCAACTCGCTGAAATGAAGTAAGGTGATAATCCATTGGATTGGTCTCTGAATTCTCAATTCAACCCTATGAATTATACCATTAAACACTCTGTTATAATGTATTGTGACATTTATTTCATAAATTCTAAGGGGTTTTGCAATAGGCAAAATCTACACATCCCCTTCAATTATTTGTGTATGTTACACACTTTTCCAAATCAAGGAAGCGGGTTTTTCTCACGCTTCACGTTAACCAATATCTGTTTGTTAGGGAAATTCACCAATGTAGGACTCACACATCGCTGGACTCACAGCAAATGAGAGGGCTTTGGTCGGGGGGAGCGGTCCCTGTTAGCTGTTAGGGGGGTGCAAAGCACAGGGTCACGAGAAGGAGAGAGAAGAGGAGATTGAAGTGAGGAGGATGGTTGCTGGATGCTAAGGTGGACCAACGGAGACAAACCAAAAGACGGAGGAGACCGGAGAAAGGATCGGGGATGACTTTAACACGTTCCGCTGACTAGCCGATATACGCCACTGACAGAGGTACCCCTAGCCCAGACCGCAAACTGCGAGTCTTTTACACTTTCCTTACCTATCCTCAGCCAGATATTTACATTTTATTAGGATTTCAACCGGCTTTGTGCTTGGTTTGGAGGAAGTTAGATAACTCTTTAATTGTATGCTTAACTTAGTTGTTTATTTCATAATGCTTTGCGTTGTATAAATAAATGAATGCGGTATCTATCAAGCAGATCTGTGTTTTTTTTTGCAATTTGTATGCATTTCCATTGTACTACACTATACGATCTAATAGGCCCATGGGCTTTACGGCACACTCCAGTATTCATGACCACGCCGTCACATCCGAGAGCAGTAAGGTTGCTAAAATTATCCAATCACGCATTGATTACGTATTCGTAAATGTTGTTGGTTATATCAAGACTAGATCCACTTTCAGGAGTTATGTGGAACCACGATCAGATACAATACAGTAATGATATTCTACAATTTTTCTTTCGACTTGATTATTCTTGAATATTTCGGTTGTTTAGGTTTTGTCATACCGTTCATCAAAATAAAGGCCCGGTAGAGTAGAATTCTATTTTAATTCTAGAATTTTCCCCTCAATATT
Source organism: Linyphia triangularis (assembly GCA_963978545.1). Taxonomy (NCBI): domain Eukaryota; kingdom Metazoa; phylum Arthropoda; class Arachnida; order Araneae; family Linyphiidae; genus Linyphia; species Linyphia triangularis. The sequence goes on along the minus strand of OZ021727.1, from coordinate 62,968,016 downwards.
TTATTTTTTTTCTGTGACGAGGCACTTGTTTTATTCCGGAGTAAAATAATTAAATGAGTGAATTAACGGAGTAATTAAATGTAAAATTGTTTGTGAATCTAAAATAAGCAAACAATTTTACATACAACTGTAGTACAAATTACAATTTTAAACATGGATTACAGATAAAAAAATTACAAAGATTATAAGCAATAATATTTTTGCATGTCTGAAAGATCGAATAAATTTTGTTTTCGCATTATAATGAGGCAAGGGTAATGTGTTTTAAGTCAAAAATTGGCCTTCAATTCCCATAATTCGGTACCCTTGAAGCGACAGAAGATATGAACATATCATTCTAAAAAAATTTACAGTTGTTGATAAAAAATGGTAACTTTTAAGCATTACCGCAAAACGATCAACGAAGTCTGTGATTATTTATTTATTTTTGAATCTTAAGCATTTTTGGTCCAATTTTCACATCTTTCGACCCATTGAGGCGACAGAAGATATCAATTCAGAGTTTTACGATTTAACACTCTTTTTAATAATGAGAGTCCACAATTTTTCCGCACTACCGGAAAAAGATCCAAGATACTTCGACTTTTTCGGCACGGTCTAATAAACATTCTTTTCAAAGCATATTTTTCAATAAAATCTTAAAAAAGATTTTTCTTCTCTGGAGTTTATCTATCTGGGGTTTTTTTTTTTTGCGGATTTTGTTGGGAAAATTGAGGGAATTTCGTTTTTTTTTTTTTTTTTTTTTTTTTTTTTTAATGAATAATTGAAAAATGTAAGTACAATTTTAGGGAGAAACAAAAATTTAAGGAATATTAAGAATTTTAGGGCGAATGTAACCCTTACATTTCGAGCTCCTCCATTACAAAATGTACAAAATATTTTCTGTTTGGGTTTGTGTGTCAGTGCTTCTATTTTACACTAGATAATTAAACATTCGTAATTATCTAAAACTAATAGACTTCCAGTTTAACGGATTAACAGATGTTCCCATAGGCACTTAACTTCTTCTCACTCATTGAAACGTTAATTTTTGCATGTTTCTATTTATTAATTAAAATATTATAATGCTTCACTTAAGATACACTAATTAGTTTGAAATAAACGAAATATAAAAATACTAGCTGAATACCAGCGCTGCGCTACGAAATTTTACCACGTGCATTTTAGCAATCAAAAGACATTCATGTATTTCACACATCAGACGTTCGAGCCCAAAAAATTGATTTATCAAAATAGGAATACCTTACTTTATCTATGTCTGCCTTTGTCGACATTTGTTCAAAAATTTATTATTGTGAATATATTGGAAATTAGACATTTGAATACCCATAGTTTAGAACGTTTAGCTACTTTTTGACTCTTTTTAATTAGTTAATCGAGATTGCAATAGTCTATTATTGAGTCTATATTTGCTCTTAGTTCTAAATTCAAAGTTGTAAAGTGAAACATTAAGATATTCCTCGTATAGTATGAATGCCGATTCGACTTTTCATAACTTAAAATTTCATTAATCAAGATCGAAACAGCTTACTTTTTCTATGTTTGCCATTGTTGATATTTGTACCAAATTTCAGAGTTGTGACCAAATGGGAAGTGGGACATTCGAATATCCCTTGTTTGGAACAATTAACCCCTTTTCCATACATTAAAGTGGGTTAATCGAAATCGGAATAGCTTAATTTTTCTATGTATGCCATAGTTGATATTTGTACCAATTTTCAGAGTCGTGACCAAATGAAAAGTGTGACATTCGAGTAGACCTTGTTTGGAACGTTTAACCCCTTTTCACCCCCTTAAAGTGGGTTAATCAAGATCGAAATAGCTTACTTTTTCTATGTTTGCCATAGTTGATATTTATTCCAAATTTCGGAGTTGTGACTAAATGGGCAATATGACGTTCGATTATCCCTCGTTTGGAACGTTTAACCCCTAGTCCACCCCTTAAAGTGCGTATCGAAATCGGAATAGCTTACTTTCTCTATGTTTGTCTTTGTTGACAATTGTTCCAATTTTCAGAGTTGTGACCATATGGGATGTGGGAGAATTAGTGATAAGCGAGTCAGTGAGTGAGGGCTTTGCCTTAAATATAGAGATACTTGTTTATAGTTCGTAATAGGCTATTCGAATGATTAGTTACAGAGTAAAAACACTGATTTAAGCTCAGTTATCTAGTGCTAAAAACAATGTTATTTTATTTCACAGTTTTAAAATTAACTAAAAAAGATAAATTTTAATACTATCATTGTTGAATTTCTTTACACTTGTTGTACCTTCTCGTAATTCGGGAGGAAAAAAACTATCTTTTTATACAAAAAAAAAAAGTAAGGAATAATTCAGGCGACGCTGTCTCAGAATTCTTCCGCAGTGCGTAATTCCCCGTCTTATTGTGCAAAAACTTGGATTTAAAAGTATGAAATTTTGCATACTTGTAGAGAAATATTTTTTTTTTTTTTTTTTTTTTTTTTTTTTGCATGGGCAGTCCTCTCCAGGAAAAACTAACCACTGTAGAAATTTAATTTTGAAAACACAGAGGTATATGTCTTACTAAAAATACTCTTGTCATCCTTTTTTTTAATTTCAATAGAGTTGTGTAGTTACCAATGTAAAAAAAAAAATTAAGGTAGCGCGATTCCTGTTCTTTTTATATAAAAAGCGGAAAAGTATTGAAAAAATACAATTTTAATTATACCATGACACAGACGAAATTATCAGGATTTGATTGAAAAAATCAGAACTCACATTGTTAAAATAACGATGGGAATTTTAATTTGGTTAAAACATTTTTTAGCATTTTTTAAATCGCCTTTTCCCATATTTAAAAAAGAAATTCTATATGAGCAGATGTATTATTTAGAATATTATGTTAGTATAATTATTATAGTAGTATGAGATGTAGGTCACTGTTAATTGACTAGGACTTGTGACCAATCGCCAAGTTCTAAAAAGATGTTTTTAAAGATGGGCTTGGATTGGTCAAAATTCCTCAGGAGTTATCAATGACATACCATGCACATTCTTCATTTTCATATACATTTTTGAGCACACTATTCAAAAAGTAGTAGTTTTCAAAAATATGGTATATTTATGGTATTTTTTTTTATTATTCAAAAATGTCCCTATGTATATTATTTAATATAATAGTTTCTTTGTTAATTAGTAGCAAAAAATTAACCCCTAAAAACAAAATTTACAATAAAAATCCTTTATATGCATTGCTTTTATTTGCAATTGCAACAAGTAATTTTGAGCTAAAATCCATGTGCTCAATATTTTAAGGATAATAATTCATAGTTTAATGATTTCCAGAATCACAACACAAAGCTTTTATTGATAGACATTTTTCAATTATTATATTTTTAGTAGCAAACCGCAAGCGTAGCAAGTTCAGAATTTGGCGAGAGCTACCAAGCAGGCAACATAATTGTGAAACAATTTCTGGGGGGTTGCAAGCGTTAACAAGCAGAGGGTGGTATAACGAAAACACAACTAGGGGTGTGGTACATCGCACAACTTTCAATTACACTATATTACTGATGTGGATTTGTGTCATTTATCGTTTTTATATTTTCATCATTTGCTTAGAAAAAATGGCCGGTTTGGCAATAATTCTTATATGGGTCTAAAAAAAATAAAAACTTTGCCAAAATGGTGTTTTTGGCAATATATTTTTCGAAAATTCCTATATTATCCTTTGTTATAAATGAAACAAGAGGAGATTAGAAAAAACGATTGTTCATGCAAAGAGGACTCTGTGTTGAAGGCATTCGTTTTTCAACTTTTTACGCCATTAAAGCATTTTTACAGGAATTTCAGAGGTAGGGATGTTTAGAACACCTTAAGAGGCAATAACGCAGCGATTTTTATCAAAATCGTTAGAGCCGTTTTTTAGCAATCATTGAAAAACATGATTTTTTCAATGGCAGCTACCTTATGCGCATGCACGATTTTGACGAAAACCTTAATGGTAGGTCCTTGGGGCATCACCAACCTACTCACCAAATTTGAACACTGTATGTCAATTTGTTCGGAAGTTATGCTGACCACGTACACACAGACAAACATTTTTTTCTATATCACTTTTTTGAGATCAGGATGTTCCAAAACGTGGGAAAATGCACACAAAAAGTATCGAAAAACATTTTTTTTTTACTGAATCCTATACTTTCATTACCCTATGTATTACATATAGGTAATTGAAAGTAAAAATAATTGCATAACAAATTTTATGAATAATTCTCATTCACATGGTATTGTTAAGAATATAGGTAAACTTTACTTAAATTCTGAGAATAATTTAAATGAATTTTAAAACAAAGTTTACCGTATTGTTTTGCTCTTAAAAAGGTTTTCTAATATTTAGGATTCATTGAAAAAATATAAATATTTCTTAATTACAAACTTTGTTGGGATTCCATAAATGGCTATTAAAAATGAATCTAATGATTTAACATGCCATGTTTTGGCAAGTTTACAAAACGAACACTAGGCAACTGATTTTAAAGTGACAAACAAAAACAAAAGTAATCCCTTTTTTGTCTTACACCTAAAGTTGTTTCGGTAACTCACTAGGAATGACTGAATTTACTCAGCCAAAACAGTTCAGAATCCCAAAAAGAATAACTTAAAACATATTAATAACATTTTAAAAAATGAAAATACATTGAAATTTACAATAATTTTACAATAAATCACTGAAATACTTCTGCAAAGTATATTTTCATAAAAATTATTGCAAGAATTAATGCATAAAAAAAGATTTTTGATCTTAACATCCTATGCATAAGTAATAGGAAACTCGGTCAATAAAAAGTAGCGAGAGTTATACTTTCGCACTAAAAAAAAAAATGTATTATCATGAAGCACTATTTATTTATTTAGAGTTTAGCGTAAGGATGAACAACATTAATATAATTCGTAATTTCTTGTTTGACAACTAATTGTACTTTTTTATTATTATTTATTTACTAGGAAAAAACATTAAAAAAATCAAGTATAAGTTTTATGACGATTGCACATTACCTTCTAAACCTAGAAGGTAAGAAAATAAAAAGTTGGGAAAACACTACGTTGACCAAATTTTCAAAAAGTAACATTTATAAAAATCATTATAAAATAACTTTATAATAGATGCCACCTTTCTCATGAAAAAATGCTACATTTTCAAGATGATTTTTACAAAGGATCAAAAATAATGAATTTTGAAGGAAAAAAAACTATCATTTTTGCTTCATTTTAATTGAAAACAATTATTTATCAAATACTTTTTCCTCAAATATGACTTAATCTTTAACAAAGACCAAACAAATTATTTACAAAATAAATAAAAACAATTCATTTTATTCATTTGTCAAAACAAAACAAATTGTATACATTTAATAGACAAAGAAGTAAAAAATAAAATCTTCATATCAATTATAAAACAATATACTATATACATAACTGCATACAATTTTGGATTAATCAAATTGAATTGCTGATGCAAAATTCAAATATTAAAGTTATACAATATGCATATAATTTTAAGTCTTTCCTCAGATAATTATACAAACATGCAAAGCTTTTAGCAACAAAGTATTTCTTTCAATGTATCATTTCAAATTCATTCCATATAAAGTGTCTGCAGGAAAACTAAATTTTTAAATTGCTTGTATACCATTCAGGTAAGACTTGATATTCACCAGGAGATGACATCTCTTCACAAGTAATATGACTTCCAGGTTTACAATAAAATCTATATACAACACTAAAAAATAAAAAATAAAAATTGTAAGGCATACATAACCTAAGACAATTATCACAAAAAGCATTCAAAATCTTGGTGATTCAACATTGTAATAATAATAATATAACTTAAAAATTATATTTTTTTTCTGTGTGTTGATGGTATAGATATGATACATTATATGGGCCAATTTACATTTCTGCACTTATGAGGCATCACATTTACACTATTAATATGCTGGTGGTATAATGAATGAAGAAAATTACTTTTTTAGATAAGAATAGAAAAATAGTCTATAACTTAAATGTAATAGAATTGCTCTATCAACAAAACATTAATTTAAGAATAATTTTTATACTTCAAAAATACTATCAAGATAATAAATATAAAACTTACGATGGATCATCCTTTACAACACATTTTTTAACAAAATCAAAGAAGTGAGAACAAAAATTTAAACAAGCTGCTGGTGACCACTGGTTCTAAAGATAAAAAAATATGGTTTAATACACAATCAAAATGTGGTATGCACAAAAATTAACATTTGTTAGAAAATTAAGATAAAATAAACAATTCTTAAAAATACTGGGTCAAAACACCAGACGTATTTTTAGAGCTTTATAATGAGTTTATTAGAAATAGACAAATTTAAATATAGTGTACTAACACCAAACTTTAGAAACCAGCTGGTTTCTAAAGTTTGGTTTAAATACACTATATATTTAAATAATATTGCTTTTCAATACAATAAAGAATTACTTTAAAAACCTTGCATTTAGAGGACGTAAATGAAATTTCATTTAAACTATACAAACAGTTTCTAACTTTACAAAACAGTTTCTGAACTTAGTCTGATTTTTTTTAAAAAAAGGTATTTCTTATTAATTTTTGTACTATATTTTGCTACAACTTTGAATTTTTTATAAAAAATAACAATGCATTTCGAAAATACAAAAATGAAGTTGATTCTCAAGTAATAAAAAGAAGTATTGCATACATAGAGCTTTTATTTAAAAAAAAAAAAAAAAAAACTGCACCAATACATGTTTAATAGGGTGATCCAATAAGGGCGACTTCAATTTTTTTAAGATTCTTACGGCCGTATTCACAGTCAAGGATTAAACCACCGATTATAGGGAAATCCGCAGATTTCCCCAAAAACGTTATTCACAGTACCGGTTTTCGCCAAATCGGGGGATTATCTGCTCGGTTTTAAGTGCCGGTTTATCCCTCCGATTTCGGCGGCATAAACCTCGGATTTCGTAAACAAACATGGCTGCCGTGTTGTTCGCGTATATAGGTGTTTCTTTACAAATATTATTTATAAGTCGGGAAAGACTTTGAAATCTCGTCCACACTATTATGGCAGTGGAAGATGAATTCCGATCAACAGAAAGAAAACGTAATGAGGTGAGTTCTTTTAATTTCATTGTTTTCTTTTAAGAAATGTTATGAGAAGTTCGGTATAACACAGAACTTTTATTTCAAAGTTTCAATTAATACTTTTTATCTACACATCCTAAGAAAGCATTGTTAATTTTTGTTAAATATGTGTATCTTTTTGCAATATAGTTGCATTAGTTGCAAATGTACATAAATCGTCACTCTTCACATAAATAAATGAGTGTGCACTCAATATGTAAAACTGTTATTAAAAACTATGAATACAATTATATTATGTGTCCTAAAATGTTGTTCAGAATATATATACATTTGTTGAAGCGGGCAAGAAAAATTTTTAACACTATTTTCAAATCAGTAATGACGTTTAGCTTTAAGTGCATTTTTACTGTGACGATCTTGAATTAAATTATGATCTTGTATTCCACTGACAAACGAATTCCATTTTGCGATAATTGTTATAAAAAAAATTGACAACACAAAGTTATAGTTTCTGAAAAAGAATACCTTGCCATATTTTAAATTTAGAGCTAACGATTAATCTTTTCAGTGTTCTGTGATCCTATGAATTTTTGTAATCCCTAATTGGTGTAATTTAAATTATGCTGAAAGTTTTAAACAGAAACAATAAGTTTTACTAAGCATTTTGGATGATAATTTGAATCAACAGCTGCAAAAGTATTTCAAAATATGCATAAAACAAATTTGGCAGTCTGTTATACTGCAAACAATTAAAAAAAAAAATTTCATTACAGGTTATTTGATGTAAAAGTCAGACTAGTTCATATGTACACAAATTCGGGTCTGGTAACCAGAGCTTTGCTAATCGACGTGTCAACAAATGCTAGAATTAGTCTCGTTTCACGAGTTTTCATGATGGTAAGGTAAAAAAATTCATGGAAGGTCGACCACTATTCATGCTTTAAAAGTTATGTTTTGTATTATTTTAGAAACAATAAAGTTATCTTGATGTTAATATTGTTTTCCCTATTTTTTCAAATACTAATTAGTTTGCATAATTTTTTTTTAAATACATTTACCATAATATGTCGAAAAGTATTGACAGTTCTGTTAAATGTAAAAGTCACATGCAAGTGTTAGAAGTGTCAAAATATGTATAATTTAAAAATTGCTAAAATGGTGTTTTTACTTAACAATGTCTAACAAAGTGAAAAACAGTATTAAATCAATTCATTTTACAATTAAGTTACATATTTCAGAAATAAAAATAATTGCTGGTTTCACAATCATTCTATCTGAAAGCTAAATTATTAAAATTGATATCAGGTTCTTGGACATAAATAATGTTAACTAATAACAAAGAATGAACTAATGTCGCTTGCAATATTTACTTTAATATTTTGTTAACAGCTTTATTGCTTTCACCTAAGTTTTAAAAAATTTTAGGAAAACCTATTTCTCTTTTTATTCATCAAAACTTAAAATAAAAAATATGTATGTATATTTATTAGGAATGTCAAAATATAAAAGGCCATAAATACTTTAATGAAAAGTTCTATAGTTGATCTGTATATATTACGTATGGAGAAATGTAAATATGTTTGTATATTCATGCCTTTGTATTTAAACACTAAGTATAAATATTGCCTAAAAACAAGCTTCTTAATAATTGGCAGTCTACCTGAATGAATACAGCATCTTTACATATATATAAAATTGAACGTCTGTATGTATGTATGAACAGCTATAACTCAAGATCTACTGAACTGATTTGGATAAAATGTGTATATATTAGATAGATTATTGGATGCATATTCTACAGAGTACACTTTTACAACACTTCAATTACACAAAGAACAGTAGTTACACATAAAAACTAATTTTTGCCGTATTGCTGTCTATGCTTTATATCCGAGTAGAAAGTTTCGTCATAAATGAAACAGTATTGGCAACAGTTTAATGTAAACAAATGAGTGTATTGAAATTCAAACGTGTTTATCATGCACAAGTCAAACTTTAATTTGGTTATAATGCCTCTTAAAAGAAATTCTTCTTAAGGGCGGAATACAGCCGATTCTAAAATGCTTCATGCAATAAGAAACAATGAAAGTTCTTTTGAAACGTTGTAACATTTTTTTTTAAATTGCGTTTCAGCGAGCCATTGTGTCAAATAAAATTAAAACACAAATAATAAACGAAATTAAAACATAACTTAAAATAAATCCATTGCATTTATCCGAAGAAGAAAAATTCCACATAAAATAGCGCCAAAGAAATGTTCTATACTACATCTCTACCAAAAAAACTTGCTTGGAGAACGATTCTTTCTGGGACAATACACTATAAAAGAAACTGCGGCCGGACTTGCATCTCTGAAAAAATTCTCCGCCAAGGTGTTTAATGCCAATAAAGTGTAGCAGCTGCAATCCCTCAGATAAGAAATTTGTTTTGAACTGTGCTTAATTTGACTGACGCCTTTTTCGTATCGTATCAGACCAGAGTGAAACATACTGTCGATGGAATATGATACAGTTTTCAAAGAAATCTTCATGAAATTGGAAATGCAGTTCACGATATGCAAAATATTAGGTCTAACACCTCTATTCGAGAAAATACTTTTGAACGACAAGAGTTCCAGGTTACTGCAGCAAAGAACAAATCTCTTCTAAATGATCTTTTTGATGTGCACAACGGCTTCATTTCCATTGAAAAAGTTGGTTTATGTAATATTATTACTTTTCTGATAAAGGGCACCATTGGTGCTTCCAAATGTGGTACGGATTCTGCACCAAGGTGATTTTTGCCAATAAATGGCAAACGCCATTTTTTAATAACAAGTGAACTGCCGGTGGTTGCTATAATTTGTTTTATGTAAACAATTCTTGGCGCACAATCCGTACCGTACTTGGGAATACCAATGGCCCCTTTTAACGGAAAAGTATCAGATTATATGGAATGAAGATTTATAAAATATTGTATTTCCTGAAATTGGCTCTGCACTTAGCCGGCTGCCATCTCGACTTTGTAAAAAGCTATATTGGCGCGAACAAAATTTATACACTTTTGTAATCACACAAAAAATATATACAGATTGTTTATTTAAAATTCCCGGTACTTACACAAATTATTCCTTTTTCCAACCTTGAAAAAATCCAAACTGAAGTCAAAATGCAGCTTTAGCAGTAATTATTTATAAATGTGCTAAAGCTTCTTTTTGGCAACAGTTTCAGTTTTACCGAAAATGGTCCAAACCTTTTAAAAAGTATTATTTATTGGTTCCTACTGAAATCATTTAAAGAACAGTCACGAGTAGTGTTTTTTATTTTTATGGTGTTCATTTTGTAATAACTATTTAGAGTGCCTAGCATAAAAGAGACCCCACATTCAGATTGTTAAACGTAATTTCAAATGATCGATTCCAAACTTTTGTTTTGAAAAAAATTTACCGCCTCTTTTATGCTTGCCACCCTGTATTGTAACCTGAATTGTCAAATTCAAAAAATTATTTTTTCACAATGAGCACCCAGCAACACAGGTTCACAGAGCTAGTAGAACAATTAAACCTACAGTTTATCTTATTCAAAAAGTAGCATTGTTTGAAAAATGGCCACCGAACACTTGTAATGCGAGTACCTGCAATTGAATTGCTTAAAATCTTTTTTGATTCCTTGTTGGTGTGACAAAGATTTTTTGTTTTGTATGCCTCTTGCACATGTGATTTATTACAATTCTATAACTTAAAGACTGCAGAAGCATGCAAAAAGTGAGTATCCTCGATTAACAGTACACATTTTTTAACTTCAGCCCCTGAACCAAACATTAAAAAAAAAATTATCTTAGCAGTGAGTCAATAGCTAATTGTACCTCTGCCATTTTATTTAAATTGAAAATATTTTAAGCAAATTTATTAAGTGAATCCTCTACTGAAATTCATTTTTGGTTGAGACCAGTTTTTTTCGAAATTAATAATTCTCTATACTATATAAATTCTCCATTATTGTGAAGCATTTTAAATTATAAACATTTGCTGGATTATATTTTTGTTAAAAAACATGTTGGGGTTTTGTTTTTTATTTCTGATTTTATTTTATTTTATAATTAAAATTTTGTAACATTTGTATCTTCAAGTTAAAATATAATTAGTATCATTAAAACAGAATGCAAAAATTATACAGTATAATTTATTGTCTACAATTTAAAACCCGCCTGGTGGTTGTGGGACTAGCGCTTTGGCCACACAAGTCAAAGGTGTCGGATTCGAATCCTGGGTTAGGGATGGATGTTTGTTATGGTTCGAAATCCACTTTAAGTTGTAGGTCCTAGTCTGATTAGCCGTCCTTGTACATAAAAATAAGTCGTTGAGTGTACAAACCAGTCTTCGGTTTAAAAAACATTGACTTAAAAACTGACTAAGGTTAAGTATATTTACTATATTATGCAGCCTTTGGATTTGGTCTATACCGCAAGAAAAAAACTGAACCACCTCTAGTCTTAAAACATTAAAATACTCTTATAATATACTGTCACAATAGGACATATTACTTACACTTGAACTGCTTAAGATATTTTTTTTTTCCTTGTTATTGTGATAAAGTATCCCTGTTGCACAAGCGTGTAATTTAGTAAATTTTTAAATCTTAAAAACTGCGGAAGCATGTAAAAAACGAGTATCCTGGATTAGCAATACAAAAAGTTCAACACCAGGTCAAACATTGGAATAAAAAATTATCTCAGCAGTGAGTCTATATCAAAAGTGTTCTTTCACAACTTTATTTTAAATTAGAAATATTTAAGCCAATTTAATCAATCAATCCTCCTCCGCTAAAGTCCATTATAAGTTACGAAACTACTCTTTAATGTAAATGTCACTTCTTATAGGCATAATAAATATTAAAAAATTGCAAGATTTTTTTAAATTAATCAATACTCTATATGTTAAATTCATTTGTGGAGTATTTTAAATTACCAATATATCTTTGCTAAATTATATTTTTGTTAAAAAGCATGATGAGTTTGCCTTTTTATTTTTGTATAAAATGACTTTTGTACTATTTTTATATCCTAAAATATAAAATGTTTCTTACTACAACATGGTGCAAAAAAAAAGGACAGTATAATGCAGTTTCTTCAATTTTATAGTTTTTGACCAAAAAACTAACTAGGATCATGTGTTTGATTTATCATGCTTTTTGTAGAATCTTGTATTGTTGCAGAATATTAAGATATATATTTTACTCATTGCTGTGATTCTAAATTTGCTTTTCCAGAAACACATGTCAATGTTAAATTGCAAAATGCATTTTTATTACATTCAAAAGGCAGCACAAAAGCAAACTGTGACAAAACTAGTTCATTGTCTTGTTTTTTCGAAGCTTGAAATATATAACTTGTAAGACTTTTATAATTTTCATTTCTACTTGCGTCGTGTGCATCAACATTGAAGAATGTTTTACAGGTTAAATTTATTGGGTATCGTATATACTACGACAGTTTTTCCTCTCTACGCTTTACATATCAACGATATTTTAGTTTCAATCAAAACAAATTTAATAATGCTTCAGTCTTCAAGGGCGATATCAACATTTATTAAAAGATCCTCAATTATGAATAAAAGAAAATAAGTTCATTTTATTTTTAGAAACATTTTCAGATCTCGGTAACGATCCGCAACCACATATTGCTTGGAATAAAGCGAGGATTAGCCTTAAATTGTAAACAATATCACGTGATCCTTCTTTAACCAATAGCAAGCGTCGTTACATACTTTCGTGGGTTATCCAAAGGAAACACTCGGATTAAGAAATCCACGGTTAAGATTAGACTGTGAATAACGTTACGAGTTAAACTATGGATTATCGTTAATTCGCGGATTTCATAACCCAGATTTAAACTGCGGTTTATTCCTTGACTGCGAATAAGGCCGTTAATGGTGCTACCTGCTTAATTTGTTACTTTTACATAAAAAATAAATATTGTAAAGTTTAAGCCCATAATTTTAATATTTAGGGGTAGCTCAACACTCCAAAAGTTTTGTGTTTGGGTATTTTATATTGCAGAAAGTAATAAACTTAAAGAAAATATTAAACTTTATTTTGTGGAAATCTCTAGCATTTTTCAAGATAAAAATAATTATAAAACAATATAATAATAATAATACATCAATGATATTTAAATAGCAGCTGATGTGCCAGTGGCTGCTAAAGTCTGTTTATTACCTTCAGGATAAGTTTGGCGATGTTCTCCCAGCACGGGTAGCAAGAATCGTAGTTGGTTCTTGTAAGAATCATAGTTGTGTGTTATTTTCCTATTAAACTCTTTAACGAGGGCACTGCACCTCTTTCCGCTTGATCATTGACTTCAATTATTTGTACAATTTTTAATGCTGAGTCTCCCATATTTCTGGATCTACTTGAAGAAATGTGTCTGGCAGGATAACTCTTTCAAATAACAAAGCTGATTGTTTTGTCACTAAGTCCTCAAATTTCATGTCCATAAAAGTTTTGAGCTTAACGTCAGGACATTTTGCAGGATTGTTTCCGTTAACTTCTTTCATATCCTTTATCATAATTCTTTTCAGGCAGTGAGACACTTGATTGTTGCTACCAAAAGGAGATTAGGTTGTAATGGGCATGTTTTTATTCATGTAGACATTCAATTTGTCGAGAAATAATTAAAAACGATCTAATACGTTTGAGCAACTCAAAACTGAATTTCAAGAACAAGGTGCTAAATTAATAGGACAGTAAACTGTTAAAAGACTTAACTGGAAAAGAAAAAGTCCTTGTAATCGGGTCTGGAAAGAGTCTCTATCAATTACTTTCAGTAGCAAAATTGCCATTAGCAACCGGAGATAGTCAAGCTAACTGTAGTTTATGCAGTGTCGCAGGATTGAAGCTAGCCTTCAATGACAAAGTATATGCTTTGACACAAAAAGTGTAAATACTGGACAAAGTAATGGTGCATGTATCTTACTTGAACAAAACATGAACAAGAAGCTACTTTACTTTACATGTCGATACTATATTATGGAATTTGTTATTGATACAGATTTTAATAAGTGCACAAATGAGTTCTGGAGCAGAGGTACCTCTCTTAAAAAAATTCTAGCCCTACTGGGAGTTCGTTGATAAAGAAAAGTATAAGACAGTAATTGATAGCCAGGAAATTTTTACTCAAGTGGCTCATATAAAGACCATTATAATTCGATTTGATGAAATATTATTGGATGCTGATTTTAATATTTCTAGGTAAAAACCCCATCTTACAGAATCAGTTTTATGAAACCTGCAGCAATATACCATGCTCTGATGGATATCAAAAATATTGTACTCTTGATATATGGATACTTAGTTGCCAGATCATCATTATTCCAAAAGATGAAAAGGAATTACAAGAGATATGTGTATTTGCTATACAAGTATACTTAAAGACTTGGATGACAGTTTCTCCTTCACCTCAAAATGCACCATGTAATGATTTCAATTTGATAAAATCCCTATTGCACTATAAAAATGTTGATGACGAATTATACAAAGTTGCATCAGAAAAACTAGTCAATTGTCTTTAGTGTTTGTCAGAGAATCTTATAACCTTAACTCTATTTGAAGCCTTCCGATCATAAACTTTCGTTCGATCTAAAGCTTTTTTTACCGATATATTTTTTTTAGGTATTTACTGGCCTAGTTGAAAAAGTTACAGTTCAAAATATATTTCATAAAATATTTGTTAATACAAAACTTACATTTCAGTTTCTGTTAATTTTAGCTGTTAAAAATATATACAATTACAATCTCATTTAGGTTTAGTTTGCACCATTGAAAACAACCTCCCTATGCGACAATGGAGTGAACTTCATCTGCATTGAGCTACCTCTTAATATCACTGAAAAGTTCTTAAATTTGGTCTGATTTATTTTTTACAAGATTGGAGCAAAATAAGAGCGTAGAACTAAAAAAACGTCGACCTTCGATATTTTGGACCACCCTAATGTTAAGTTTAGTACTTCTTGAGTTGTAATGCTGCAAAATGTCAAATTTTTACTGCATTATAATGAATTTATTAAAAGTTTACAAAGAAATAATACCATATGAAGTCAAGCGATATATAAACGGTTAACAAATGTACTAACTTGAGCTATTTTCGGTATACCAGCTGTAGGGAAGATGTCCAAGCTTCGAACAATTCCATGATCATCACGGAAACCACAAACTATTTTTGGGATTCCTGCTAAAAATGACTGCAACCACCACTTTAAAAGTTTGAACCTTAAAAGAAAAAAACATACATGAGACTGAAACCTGATGTAACAAATATCAAAAGAATTCAATACATTATTAAATAAGAGATTAACTTTAAATTCTCATTTTATCCTAGTATATACAGCAAGAAAATTAATGAAACATAATGCTACAATCATCAGAGATATAACAACCCAGGGTGGGTCCTAGTTTTTGCAATGATTTTATCCCATCTCACAAAGCTTTGTAATAGCGGTACAGTAGAACCCTAGTTATCCGAAAAGCACAGGACCAGAACGTTTTTGGTTAATCAAAATTACATAGGAATTTTCTGATAACTGAGAAGCATAGGTAAAAGGACCATGTATATATACCAACTCCGTTCCTCCCTGAGTAGATCTCCAAAAACAGTGTACTGTACTTTTTCCAGCTGCAGAATACAATGGATTTCAAGGCGGTTTGCTTTTAAAGAAACAAAAATCAAACATCAAAAGAAAATAACTGCCTATCTTGTTAACCCGAATATGTGAGCACAGCTTTAATTTTTGTTATTTTTTACTTTGTTTACCTATAGAGGCAAAAAATAAAAACAGGCCATGTGCCTTTCGGAAAAGCAAATTTTCGGTTAATTGAGATTCAGATAACCGGGGTTCTACTGTATTTTTATATGATGAGGGCTTTCTCCCAACCTCCAACCTGGAGATCCAAGGTGTTGCTCTTCATCTAACACCTCATTGCTGAAAAGTCCAGGTTGGGAGATCCTACCAGTAGCAAAGCTCAGTCAACATAGTTAGAGCATGCGAACTCACTCACTACGACAAGGTAGTAACACAAATCATGAGAGTTTAAAAGAGTAAAACTTTTAAATTCAAACTGCTGTTATAAAAAAAATTCTGTAAATAATATTCCATATTTATAGATGGGTAAATATTTCTTTTACTTCTGCTACTCACAGAATAAGATATTCTTAGGTTATTATAATTTTAAAAAGGAACAAAAATACAATCTTGTACACACAAATATTGTTAAGGTTTAGTCGCTGTGTTACGTTTCAAGTCCAAAGTAGAAGACCAATATGTAGAAACAATATTTATTTGCAGCCACTCAGTCAGAATAGGCATCTTGTAAAACAAAATCCAATATCGTATATAATTTAAACATAAAAACACGCCAAACTGGCATAATCAAATTTCAACAAACATCATTCAATCCACTTATCGATTCAGCGATCCACCTATCGATCTAACGAACTTCAGTAGTATCCGTTTTTTATATACACAAGCAACACGGGAATGAAGTCAAAAAGTGTTGGTTGCCACTTATAGAAATTATGAAGATTAATTATCTCCATTACAGCACTTGCTTGTAGTAATGAAGTAAGATCGTATTGCAACAAACGACCAACCAGTAAATTTTACCAACAAATATATACATATATATATTTGTGTGTGCATGCATGAATGTATCAATAACACACACTCATATGTGTATGATTGTATTTTTGTTTCTTTTCAAAATTATATACTATATATTTCAAACAGCATTTTGTCAGTACTTTTGAATAATCTTGAAAAATTGCAACACTCTACAAAACACATAAATTTTAACCAAATTTGAAGTGGATGAGAACTTCTAAAAAGAAGATATTGAAATTGTGTTTATGAAACCTGAAGTCAAAACTGAATGTCCAATGAGGATATTATGCACACAAAAAAAAGGCAGGGATGCAAAGAAGTTTGGATTCAAGAAGCACAGAAGTTGTAAATGATTTTTATTAGTAAGAAATAACCCCTCATCCTGAACAATTACAATACTACTTGCAAAATCTACAGTATCAACAAAATCACATATTTTTTTTTAACTTTTAAAGATTGCATGCTTATTGTAAAAGGAGATAAATGTATCGATCACAAGGAATTTAAATTAAACATCATAAGTCCAGAAGATCATGCAAAATTCTTTTTCTTTTAAATACATCTTTTTAAATCCATGATTAATGACAGTGATGATATTAGTGAGGTTTGACTGTTAATAACCAACAATGACAAATAAACCGTAATTTTTTCTATGAAAATCAAGGCAGTAATTTACTTTGAAAACAAATTAAAGTATAACACTAAATTTTTGCATTTAAAATAACATTCAAAGTTAAAATATTTTTATCATTTGAGTATTAATCAGGAAAAATTAATGCTGTAAACTATTTATTAAACTACCCAGTAAGAAATAAAAAAACACAATAAGCACCTGCAAAAGTTGCGGTGTTGTCTGTCAGTAGTGATAACCCTGGATGTTTTCAATTCAATATAAGCATTTGTTGACTCTGGATCATTATCTGCGTGATTCAAAAGAGTAGAATCTTTACCATCCACCTCAGCACTATAGAGAATAGTGTAGTTATTTAAACGGCCTTTTGTTACAATACAGTATTCTTCCTTTTCATTAACAGGAATAGACAAATCTGGTTTAGAATCTGGAGTGTCTGTGGATAAATAAATGCAAGATGCAAACTATAGACACATTTTAAAAATCTTATTTTTATACATTACAAAAACAAATCAAACTGCATAATTGAAATTATTTGTATAATATTTTAAAACAATTCAACCTTCTTATATTTATTTTATTTATAAGTACAAAGGGGTAATCTTAATTTGAATTAAATTTTTGTGCTCTTCTTATTTTGTTGTCAAGGAAATATTTGAGGTTGAAATTCAAACTGACACAACATGAAATATGTATATATAGTTTATATTAAATGCAATATATTGAGTTTTAAATATGACTGGTGAGCTTGTGCGTTTCAGATTTCTTAGAGGAATTACATTTTTGGAAGTTCATCCGAATTAGATAATGTATTCTAGTGCTGAAATATATAAGATTTCTTAGTTTAAAAATATACTTAAATTGCAAATTGCACTTTCTTATCAGGCTGCCATCTACTGTACATTATCACAACTTCTCCATTTTTTTACTCTAAAATAATATAATTTTGAGATCTTAGATTTTAAATTAACATCATTTATCAATTTCGGTTTTTGAAATTATAGAAAAAAGTATAGTATTTTGATATTATATTGTAATTCAGTTTTACGAAATTATTGTATTATTATATGTATAAAGGAGAAAAGGGATTATCATAAAAACAAGAAACAGTATACAGAAATAATACGATAACCAAACTACATTTAATGGGTTTTTTTAAGTAATGCTGAAGTCTGGAGTATGCAGATATATGTAGCAGCTAATCTAAAAAAATATCTAAACTGTGCAATAGCTGCTAGTTCTCTTTAAGGCATATAGCATTCAAAGAATGACAAAGTATACAAAAATACACTTAAATATTCCAAATTTATGTTTAACAAATTCATGGGTGCCAGCAGAATTATTTGCAGGGGGGTGCAGATCCCTTTTATTGAGTGGTAGTCAACTTTTCATTGATCATATATATATGACGACACAAATTAATTGATCAGTTTTTAAAAAATTTTAATTGAAGGAAGAATTATTTAAAATGTAAAACATTTTAATTAAAATTAATAATTTTAGAACTAAAAGTCTCAGTAAATTTATTGCTATTGGTTTAAAAATTGAATCAAAGTTACTGCATCTAAAAAGTATTTTTAATGTCAGTGTAGAAAAAAATTTTAGTTCTAAAATCGTAAACAACATAAATTAAGAAAATATTTACATGGATAACCATTGAAAATGGAAAATACTTTTTATTTCGGAAATGTCAAAATCAAAGCTTACCACAATTTTCCGAAGTAATTATGTCTTGGTGTTTTTATGAATTTAAAATCTCCTGCCAATAAATATATGACGGTGAAATTGAACTACAGATTAATAAGCCTGGGGTGTATTAAAGTTGAGCTAAAAGATTTTAATTTTCAAAATCTAAAAGAGTGCAAGCACACCCCATTGCATCCTCCTGGCTGCACCCGTGAACAAATTTAAGTGATTTAGAGAATTTAAATTAAATTACAAATTGTTAATTAAAAAAAAGAACTTACCAGATACCATATATTGTTCAAATTTATAGCCCCAAGAGCACATCACTTTATCTCTTTCAGTAGCTGATTCTCTTCTATAAATATGTTCATCTGTTTCAAAAGCACATAAATAAATTACTGACTTATGCTTGGAAGCACAGATCAACCAATCATCCTTATTTTCATAGATAGTTGTACAAATTACTGTAAGTAGTCCTCGATAGCAAACAAAATCTATATTTGGACTGAAAATTTTACAAAAAATTATCAATACAACATAAATATAAAATCGGGAAAATTTAAAAAATAGTGGAAAAAATTTTACAAGTAATATTGTATCAAGTTACAAATAATATTTATTAATTAATATTGTATTAGTTACAAAATGCTCATCAACATACATATGGCAATAAGAAGCCAATGAATTAATTTTATACTTGAATGCATGCTGACAACACAGTGAGAATGATGAAAGGGGTGCTGAACAGTGAACACTGGAGCAAAACAATTTGATAAAACTGTTATATCAACAATAAACCATTAGTGTAGAGAATTTTATTTGTTAAATAACAATTTCATTAATAAAATTTTATTTTTCATTACACTACTTGGGAAAAGTTCAGTTTATCAGTAGGTATATATATATATTTTAACACATATTTAAACTAAGAATAACATGAACAAAAACATACCTTTCTGAATTTGGGACATGAAAAGTATTCTGTACTTTATCTTGATGGTTCAAAATCCATGTTAACAGAAAATCGATTCTTTCTTTTTTACCAAATTCTTTTCTTATAGCATCATAGTACCCAACATTTAAGTCCATATGCAAATTAGTTAAACTTTGAGGAATCTTAATGTACTTCAGCTTGTGATTGTCATTATGAAATTTTCTCTCACCATCTAATGAAAATGAACCGATTACAGATGGTTTGCGAAAAATAGGAAATCTGCCATCGTAATGAGCAGGTATATTAATATTAAGATGCATATTAGTTTAAAATTTTAAAAGAGACAATTAAAATGACGTGAATCTAACTTTTAAACAATATCTGCGTATCTACACATCATTTTTTAACGGTACACGGCAATTGAGCAAAAATTAAAACTAGGGTACTTGAATACTAGGACACGAAAATGAAATCAATTTACCAAATACAAGCTAGAGAGCAGAAATGAGCTGCCTAGTAAAGACCATGCAAAGAATATACGCCTTTTTTATAACTCATACATAAATTACAAAATGTTTTCTCTTTCAACAGACGTTGTAAACGAAAATGAAGTATTTCCAAAATTTAAAAACGTGTAAAAGTTGATAAAATACATAGTAAATAAACAACGTAAGTCATTTCACTTCAATATTTTGGAGAATCTGAGCTTGTTTTTTTTATTCAAAAATAGCTAAAAGAAAATTATTTTGTAATATAGTTTATTTATTTCCCATTTTTATTAAACTTGTATTTTACTAAGATTATTAAAAAATATCATCTAATATTATTTTAAATAAACCTCAATGTACGAAAACCTTCAAAATAATCATATCCATATCCGTAATCATTTCTGGCAATGTTTTAATGTTTACGTTTAGAGATGTGATATTTACGCTCTTTTTGCTGAACAGGTGTTCTCTGCTCCCGTTCTTTTAAAATGAACTACTCATTAACCCGTTCTTTTGAAGAACCAGTTCTTTTTTTCCAATTGCCGAAGTTATAACCTTTTCGAAGAAGTGCCATCTTCGGTCGATCTCTGGGGTAGGTCACTAGGGTCAAGGACGAATCTTTCTCCACTCCACTGCTCTGATGACGTGGCGTTTTAGAGAATGAGAGGAAAAGTTACTAAGTTTTTGTGTGGTTTTCCAATGACTGCGTCAGAATAAAACATACAAATTAGAAGAGACTTTTTTATATTTTCGAAAATATGATTGTGACAGTCACACTCCTTAAATTATAAGCTCAACATATAATTTTAGGCTGAATACTTGCATTTATAATGTAGGAATTTTAAATGAATGGAGTTTTTAATATATAAAGTTTCCTCAATGGACAAAAACAAATATTATTGCATTTTAGTATATAATTTAATAAAAGGGATGAATAAATAAATTAGAACTCTAAATTGGAAATTAACGAAGGTATACAAAATCACAATCGATGGTGAATTTTGTATAATTTTTTTCTGACACACTAGAAATTATTATATTTTTTATTTTACTTTCATTTACCCCAGGGGCGTAGCCAGAAAATAAATTCGGAAGGGATATGAAATCATGTCAATAAATCATGCAATCCTCTTTATCAATGCCGCATATATTTAGTAATCAAGATAATTGCTATATTTTTCGTAACCTTAGACATTCAAAAACATTTTAAATAAATTAAATATTTTAAACAAAATATCAATTGATTTTTGTGTTTTAATGGCAAACCTAAAAATATAGGGAAGTTCTGGATACGCGCTTGA
This sequence comes from Linyphia triangularis, assembly GCA_963978545.1. Taxonomy (NCBI): domain Eukaryota; kingdom Metazoa; phylum Arthropoda; class Arachnida; order Araneae; family Linyphiidae; genus Linyphia; species Linyphia triangularis. The sequence goes on along the minus strand of OZ021727.1, from coordinate 62,946,240 downwards.
ATTACTCATATGTATACATAAGGTAATGAAAGTATAGCATTCGGTAAAAAAATTGATTTAGTTTTTGCATTTCTCCACGTTTTGGAACATCCGGCTTTCAAAAAGAGTGATCTAGAAAAAATACCTGTCTGTGGTCAGCATAACTCCCGAAAAAATTGACCTACGATGTTCAAATTTAGTATGCAGGTTGGTGGCAGCCATAGGTACCATTTAGGTTTTCGTCAAAATCGCGCACGCGCTCAAGGCAACTGCCATTGAAAAAATCATGTTTTTCAATTATTGCAACAACAACAAAAAAAACGCCTCTAACGATTTTCATCAAATTCGCTGTGGAAATGCCATTTAAGGTGTTTTAAACATACCCACTTTCAAAATTCCCATAAAAGTGCTTTAATGGTGTAAAAAGTTGAAAAACGAATGCCTTCAATAAAAGTTCTGTTTCCTTGAGCATACCTCATCAACGATCGTTTTCTTATCTCCCCTCAGTTTCACTCATAATAATGGATAATATATAAAAACGGTAAATGACACAAATCCACGTCAGTATGTAATTGAAAGTTGTGCGATGTTCCACACCCCCCAGTTTTCATTTCAATGGTAAACTTATGCTAAAAACACGTATTTATCAGTGCCATTTGAAAAACGTTTTAGCTCGGTTTTTTTTTTTTTTTTTTTTTTTTTTTTAATTTTTAGAAAGCTATAATTTTATATAAGTAACTCAAAAAATTTAAATTATTCTTGGACATACTCGTTTCTGAAAACAAAATTATTATAGTAGTATAATAACTATCTTTCTTTAGAACACTTATTATAATGGAAAAAAATTTAAAAAAAAAAAAAAAAAAAAAAAAAAAAAACTTCACAACTAGTGAGGGATAATTTGTCACAATCACTGTCGTGTCTACTCGTTTCTGGATAGTAGAAATTACATTGGCTCGATGGGGCGATAGAGGATAAGTAATTTGTGAAGGATTCCCACAGTGATAATGTAGTGTAAAAAAGATTAACTGGAAACAAAAATGTTAGAGATAGCTCAGTTCCTTTTACCAAAACAATATTTCACAATAGATTTACAATATTATTGGACACACTAGTTTTATTACACACTATATCAAAAAATACAACCTTCATTACAGTGGATTTCGAAACACAACGAACAACTCTGCCTGACAAGGATTCGAGCCTAGCACCTTTAGAATAGACAAGCAACCTTTGGAATTGCATTAAACAAAATACGTTGGTTGTATTCAGATTATCTGGCTCCGTCAGCAACACGAGGGCTATAATGCGCCGAAACATTCGTCATTACAACATACATTTACAAACACCCATGCCTAACACGGGACTCGAACCCGCAACCTCGAGGTCTAGAAGCTAGTACGCTAACCACTATACCGTTTGGCCTGCTTAAACAAAATACGACTTTTCTTTCTTAATTAATACAAATTGGAAGACCAAGAAGAGGCTTAAGATCCAGTAGGGTTGGTCTAGACAAAAATAAGATACTGAATTTATAAAATACACATTATAAAAAACCGAATATACAGAATGCATAATAGAAAATACCGAATTTGTAGAATTCGATATTTTCAATTATGTATTCCTATTATGCATTGTGTATATTTCGTAAGTAAAGAAAGTCAAACTGTTTACAAGTCCTCACATGCCGAAAATCCAGTGAAAGAACATGTTCTTTACAAATTTATCATAAACTCAACAAATTAATTTTTTTAATTCTTTCAAAACCAGCTTTTATTTGTTACATACAAATATGGCTAAAAAATTATAATAAATTTAATTTAAAACCAAGGTAAAATTAAAAAAGAAAAAAAAATTAAACGTTTTTTTTTTTTTTTTTTTTTTTTTTTTGCCGGATGGGATTTACCGGACCAATGTAACATAGACCTAATACATAAAAATTAAAAATATATATATATATATTTTCTGAAAATAAAAATTCCACAACGTTTTGTTAACATAAATTATGTTTCCTTTTTCCAAATTTACCAAAAATTAAGTTTGCCTAATTTAAAAACACACTTGAAACAAACACATTATAATATAAGAAAAATGCGGTTTCATTCCAATGCATTGAAAGTTTGAATATAGAACGAGAAATTAAATAATTTAGTTATTATTTTTTATACTCAAATTAAAATAAAACCCCAAAAATAAGCATTATATCTGCTGAAATTCATTTAAAAGATTCCCCCCCCCCCTCCCCGTCACAAGCATTTCAACATTGCCCTAAATTACTTACGATAGCTTCCACTTTCATTTGAAAGCAACAGCATATTCGAGAAAAACGGAACAGGTTCTGACGGAATAGCTCCCGTTCCGAAAGAGAGCGGGAGCAGAGAGCAAGTGAACGGGAGTAGCTCAAATGAACTACTCATTACGGAACAGTTCAAACTGAGCCGTTCGGAAAGAGCAACTCAACTAAACTGTTCTGACTGAACAGGTTGAAAAGAACTGACTCTTTGAAGCAAACCTGCTCATCGATAGTCTTGTAGTAAAGCAAGTGTGAATGTTATAGCTATGGTAAATCCCACTTTCCATGCTCTCGTACATCACAATTAATATTTATTAACTTAAGAATAGAATAAAAATAATTAAATTTAAATGAGGTAGGTTGCGTTACAATTGGAAAAACATAATATTGCATTTAGCGTGAGGACATCACCAATTTGTTTTGTTTTGTTTTGAAACCACCGACTGTCTATTTCTGCCACTTATAAAGTGCTTAACACAGCCAAATATTTCTCGTAATTTTGAGCATCTAGAAGAATACGAGATCGAAATCTTCTAGTGTAAACCCCTCTCTCCGACCCCACCACACCAACGAGAGGACATTGAGGCCACGACAGATTTAATGTGCACCAGCATCACCAATTTAAAATCGGATCTCATCAAGTAAACATTAACTTTTGTTGCCAGCTCCTTCTCTCCAACATTAGTTGAAATAGACTTCTTCGCATGACGTCAGAGTCTGGTTTCTGGTTGGCTGTGGTAGTCACCACAGTCTTGATCGATAATACTCATATCGATGTTATCCATCTACTCTGTGCAACGCAGCCCTGCTGTTAGGAGTATATGGATGTGTCTGAGGAGTGGGAGGAGGAAACGAAATTTATTTCCTCAAGTGTGACGTCAGAGGTATGACGCATAGGATCGGAGCGGGAAATATATCGTCGAAGACTGTTAACGAACAGGGTTTTGGTGTGATCAGAGAACAGGATGTTCCTGCTCTTTTTAAGGAACAGGTTCAAAATAGCAGACTGTTCTTTTATTTCCCATCCCTATTTACGTTACAGATGATTTCACATTTTCAAAGAAAATATTTCTTTATCTTAATAGAGAATTTCCCTTGTTTTTCGCTGAGTTACTGTTCGATTCGATGGCGCCATTTTGTCGTATTTGAATTTTAACTGCGAAAAGTTTCTCTCTCCGTGGAGATTTGTTGTCTGCTCTTGAATAAAGTCTTTTCTACTTCATCAGCGCAAGTTTTTAGATTCTTTTCCTGGATTTTTCTGTTTATTAAAGCCTAAAGAACCGATAAGTGATATTTTTCTTTTCGTGCTGAAGCTTGACTGCTCCAAGCTCTCTGTCTTTCTTTTTTTTTTTTTTTTTTTTTTATTTTTTTTTTTTTTTTTTTTTTTTTTTTTATTTTTTTTTTTTTTTTTATTATTATTATTATAAATTAAACCTTGGAGAGATTTGGCCCATATCTCAAAGTGGCGCAAAGTATTCTAAAACCTCCAATCCTAAATTTTAAATCGGATGATGCTTCTATAAGTAATATGGATCCCTCTGGAGTGTTTTCTAAAACTCTTGACTCGCGGTTTATAATTTCTGAGGCAGCAAAATATGGATGCCAAAGATTTGTTGTCAGCATATCTAACAAAATTGGAACTGGATTACCTCGTAACAAACCAAAGTCACTCGGATCTGAAATAAACAAGCTAATCCCTGATCATAAAAGCATAGACAACTTAAAATTCACCAGAGATAATAAGATCGAGATTACAACGTCTAACCCGATATGTGCTGAGCAAGTATGTGCCATTACAAATCTACTTGGTTTGGCTGTAGTCACATCTATCCAATTGGACAATCTTACTACGAAATTCCTCCTAAGAGATATTCCAACAGATATCAACCTAAACGAAGTTGCTTTTGAGATCGAAGAATGCAATGACATCTATGTAACGGAAATTCGACGCTTCACTAAGCAACAAGATAACAGCCGCGTCCCCTCTGAAACGGTCTTAGTATCTGTACTTGGGGTTAATCTCCCATCCAAGATAAAAATTTGGTACACCATTCAAAATATTACCACCTTTGTTGATCGTCCTCGTCAATGCAGACGGTGCTTTTTATACAATCACACGACAAAAAAATGCACAAGAGACCCTGTTTGTCTTCGCTGTGGATCATCTCCAGAAGTTTCATGTACTCAGCCATTGAGGTGCGTTCTTTGCAACGGGCCTCATGCTGCAGACTACAAAGAATGTCCAAAACGCATTGAAGAAACTGAATTTCTTAAATTCAAATGTTTAAATCACTTTTCTTTTGCTGAAGCTCGGCGTTTGTTTAAACCGAAGGCAACCGGCACGACAACTGCTAGTATTGTTACAAAGAGCTTGTCTGACGAAACATCTACCCTTAAACCTGAAGTGATCAGGCTCATAAAAGAAACTGTTCAATCGTCTCTAATAGATTTCTCTTCTACTTTTGCAACTCTCCAAGCTCAACAGTCCAAGACCACTGATGTTTTAAACTCCCTCTCGACCCAAGTCAGTCAGATTGCTACGTGTTTGGCTTCAGTATTACCTAGTCTAAGCGCTTTTCCAGCAACCCTCACTCAAGCTACCCCAAGAAAAAGGAAAGAACTCACTAATACAACCCTTCAATCTAAAAAACCTGGTCATATTAACCCAAATTCGGCTAACTTCTCCCTTTCTACCACCTCTAATTCTACCCAACAGATTCCCAAAGTCTGCTGCGAAACTAACAAAACTTCAAGAATTACCGCCAAATCAACCAAAATTGAAGAGTCGGAAGAAATGGAGACAGCTTTGACCACAGAAGTCTCTAATTTACCTAGTTTGAATCGTCATACATAGCTTGTTTAGATTTTGAATTCGTTTTTTTTTTGTTTTTTTTGGTTTTCATACCATGTGTTTCTTTTCCCCGGCTTTTTTCATCCAATAATTTAAGATTTCAAGTTCAACAAGTTAGAAATAGTTCAATGGAACTGCAGAAGTATCACAAGTAAGAAACACTGGATTAATCACCCTATTTTCCCTTACTTTGACATTTTAATTTGCCAAGAAACTTTTCTCAAGCCAAGCTCCCATTTTCACATCGGTGGCAATATCATCTTCAGGCAAGATAGGTCTACTAATTCTCATCATAGAGGAGGTGGTCTCTTAATTGCTCACAAATCGAAGTACTCCAGCCAAATTCTAAATTTTCAAAATCTGTCTGACCCTGAAGCAGAACTCTTAGCAATTAAGCTGCAAACAAAAGGTTTAAACCTCACTATTGTCAATATTTATTCTCCTAGAGGCAAATTTAACGAAAACTGGCTTTTGAATCTAATAGACCAAATTGAAAAACCTTTTGTTATAGTGGGTGATTTTAACATTAAACACCCTGCCTTGGGTTCTCAAAGTAAACAAGGCGACAGTGAAACAGTTTTAGACTGGATTATTGGAAATAATATCAATATTCTGAACACACATTTTCCTACTCGGATATCTGCAACCTCCTCCTCTCTTATTGATCTCAGTTTAACTTCATCTGACCTGTTCTGTCATTCAAGCTTCAAGATCTGCCCTGATCAATTTGATAGTGATCATTTCCCTATACAAATTTCAATTGATTTAAACGATAACATTTCTAAAAATCAAAGGAAAATAGTTTGTTGGAAGGAAATTGAACAAGCTCTTAGTAATCTCCCGTTCTCAACAAATCACTTTAAATCATACGAAGATCTCCATTTTTATGTGTCTAACCTTATTAAAGAAAAAACAAAGGAAATCAATATAAATAATAAAAAATTTGGCCCATGGTGGAATAGTAAATGCAGCTACTGGCAAGGACAGAAAAGAAAATACCTAAGAAAATCCAGAAAATTTGTGGATTTAAACTCTTGGATTATGTACAAGAAATGTTCAACGAAATTAAAAAACTTGGTGAAATCTCTTAAGAGAAAATACTGGAATGATGTATGTGAAAATGGAGCTAGTACAGGCAAAATCTATAGAATTATTAAATGTATTTATAATAGAAATTTTTCTCCCTCTACAAGTAACAATACTTTATCTGTTGGAATTAACAAGGTAACTGATCCAGTCATGCAAGCTAATTTGTTTGCAGAGAGCTTTGCTTCTGAAGGTATTTTTGAATTCATCCCATTCATTTTCTCAGGAGATGAGGATTCTTCGTACAATAGAAATTTCTCTCTCTCGGAAATCCAGAATTGTATCAAAGGCCTTAGGACAACCTCCCCTGGTCCGGATGGAATTAGCTCTAAAGCTCTCAAACTTCTGCAACCACACACAGTAGAAAATCTTCTTAATCTTTTCAATCACATTTGGAACTCAGATCACTTCCCAGAAGAGTGGAGTATATCTAAAATTTTACCCATCCTAAAACCTGGAAAGTCGCCTCTGGACATAGCATCATACAGGCCAATTGCTCTTACATCAGTTATATGCAAGTTATTTGAAAAAATGATTCTTAATCGCATTATAAAATTTACATCTTCTAGCAAATTTAACTCTAATCACTGCGGTTTTATTCCTCATAAAGATTGTATATATGCTCTCTCTACTATTCACCACAAAATTATTCAAGCAAAGAATGAGAAAAAATACTGTTTCCTGATTAAATTAGACATTTCTGCTGCGTACGACTCAGTTTGGAGAGATGGCCTTATTTATAAAATTTTACAATTAGGCATCTCAGGAAAAGCGGTTTACTGGATCTTTAGATTCTTGACCAATAGAAAGTTTTTCGTTCATTGGAGAAAATGCTCTTCTAACTTATTCTCATTTTCTCGGGGCGTACCACAAGGGAGCGTTTTGAGCCCCTTTCTATTTACCATTTACATGATGGACATTTTTGATGTCATTCCCAATAACATAGATTGTGTTGTCTATGCTGATGACATATTCATCTGTGGGCAAGGAAAAGATCGGGACAAACTTGTCGACAAATTACAACTAACCCTACATAAAATAAATGCATGGTGTACTACGTGGAAAATGGTCATTCGCCCAGAAAAATGTGAAAGTATAAATTTTTCAAATTCTAAAGCTAACAATAATCGGCCATTTCATCTCAATGGAAAATTTATTCCTATTGTAAATAATATTAAAATACTTGGTTTATTTTTCACAAGCAATCTAACTTTTAAATATCATTTTGAATACCTCAAGAAGAAAATTTTAAAGAAACTTAACTCTGTTAAAGTTATTGCCTCTAATTCTTGGGGAGCTCGATCCCATCATCTGATTCAAATTGTAAATTCATCAATCCGCAGCACGCTTGATTATGGCTGCCAAATTTTTTCTTCCTCATGTAAATCAGGCTTACAAAAGTTAGAAATACTCTATCACCAAGCTCTCAGAATAGCGATGGGTCTGCCTAGATGGACACCTATACCAGTTTTATTGGCTGAAGCAAATGAATCATCTCTTGCGCTTCGTCATCAATATCTCTCCAAAAAATTCTATATAAAGCAATATGCTTTGACTGTTTCTCATCTACCAAATGTCTTCCTCTCTGCATCCTTCAAACCCAGACTTAAAAGACCTATTTCTTTAGGCAGAAGATTTAGAAATCTTGCAGTTGATCTCAATTTCGACAAAAATCACATAATCCCACAAGCCTTTCCTAACATGGTCTGTAATAATATCAAGATTCATCTTAAAGACTTTCCTTTTCAAACCAAGCATCTTTCAGATAGTGTCATACAAAATCTTTTCTTGGAGTTTAAAAACCAAATTGATCCAAACACAATTGTTATTGCAACAGATGCGTCAAGAATAAATGGTTTAAATAAAATTGCTGCAATTAACTGTAATACTAATATTGCCTTATCTGGTAGTATTTCTTCTATCAACAGCATATTTACCGGTGAAGCCCTTGCTATTTTTTTGGCCATTAAAAACTTTGTCATCTCAGATCATCACTACATTATTTTATCCGACAGCCTATCAACTTTAACGGCTCTCAAACAAGTGAATAATAAATCATCTAGTGTCATCAATCTAATTGCTAACCAAATTCAATCAGCTTCAAACAAAATAAAAAGTATTTCTCTAATATGGACTCCAGGACATAAAGGTATAACCGAAAATGAAAAAGCAGATTTTTCAGCCAAGAATGCACCTGAAAATGTTATCACAAATTTTGTTTCATTAGAAGATATTAATAGATTACTCAAATATAAATTCTTAGAAGAAAAAGCCTCCGCATGGTCTGCAAGTAAATACGCCGGGCCTTTCGACCACCTCAGAACTATTAAACCAGGCCATCGCCTTCTTCCACCCAATAGAAGAATTGATGTTTTGCTCTCTAGACTACGCACGAAATCTTATCCCTCAAATTCCATACTTTTCAAATTCAATCTCGTATCTTTTCCAGATTGCCCTTTTTGCAGTAGTGAACAATCTATCGAACATATCGTTTTAACGTGCCATCGCTTCGAAGATGCAAGAGAAAAACTCAGAAACTCTCTTGGTCCAGTTCCCATTTCTTTCTCTTGGATTTTCAATCTCTCAGAAGATGCTTTAATTAAAACTAGAGCTCTAGTGAAATTCATAAGTTCTATAATGAAAGACTTGTGATCCTCTTTGTTATCTAATATAGAAGTTGTTTGAACTAAGGAATAATGAGATAAAGCAGCCAGTAGGCGAGCAAAAATCTCACACCACCCAATCAATCAATCAATCAATCAATCTTAATAGATTTCGTGTTTTGAAGTTTGTTGTTCTTTATGTTTTAACCATAATCATGAGACGATTATTTTTAAACTAAGGAATTCTGCAGTTTTTCCTACCTTTGTATTATGAATAATATAAAATACTTAGAACTACATTTCAAGAGCGCCGGCACAATACTTTAAACGTTCTCTTTTGCTTTTCAATTTAAATGTTGACTGTAATATATTGTTTATAAAATGAACAGGTACATATTTTCCTTCCTTCGATCATTTTAATAGCCTAATTTAAATAGTGTTTTCAAAAAAGTTTCCTGGTAAAAGAAATTGAGTATTGCATCATTTATCGCAACCTCAATAATCATTTCATACTGGTAAATTTTACGTCCATTGTTGTTACTCAAATATTCATGAACATATGAAACTATTTTTAAGTGTTTAGGTATAAAAGCAGTATAGGACAACATTGGCGACTTTTCCCTGTATGAACTGGTCGGATTGGCACTTTTTTACACTTCTGGCTACCCTTCTTCCTACATGTGGGTTTCAATCTGGCAACCCTTACAGTTTTGGCTGTTATAATTTATTTTGGTGCTTTGCACTTGTTGGTTCTACCAGTTCAAACCGCGAAAAGTCGCCAATGGGGTCCTCTATACTGCTTTTGTTTCAGTGTTTATTACTTATTTTGTGCTAGGCTTACATATAATAATTTTAATGTTTACTTATCATTTCATTAAATATAGACCGTGAGGTTGCGGGTTTGAGTCCTGTTTAAGGCATGGGTGTTTGTAAATGTTTGTTGGCTTGTCAAATGACGAATGTTTCGGTGCATTATAGCCCTTGTGTTGCTGACGGCGCCAGATAATCTGTAAACAACCAACCATTTCATTAAATATCCTATCAAAAAACAGCCATCTGATTACTGTGTATTTTTGGCATTACATGCTGAAAGTGCTGGGGTTTAGATTTACTTTGCAATGCCTCTTGGCGACTTTTTGAATGTTGTAGATTCACTGCTGAATGTGTGGTAACCTGTTACCAAGATTTTCCGACAACCCTAGTGATCATTTGAATTTGGCAACACAGTGTATTTCGGCACCAATTTGGATTTGGTGACGCATCCTTTTGACATCCTTTTGGCCTTTATCTGCATTTTAATTTGGTGACTTTTTGGAAAAGTTAGCATGAGGCATCGCACAGTAAATCTTAACCAGTGTTGGGTTCAAATCCTGGGTTATACATGGATGTCCATTGTGGTTTGGAATTGACATTAAGCTGTAGTGCTCAGCCTGACTAACCATAGCTGTGTAAAAAAAATAGGTTGTTGAGCATACCAACCAACCGATCTAAAAACAATTAATATCTTTTGCCCCTTGCAAATTCTCTTTAAAAAATTAGTAGATTTGACAGATGATCTTGTGCTGATAGTTGAACTCTTTGTGGTAGTTTTTAATGGGTTTTCTACCTTTCAAGATACAAATTTAGAACTGGTGGCCTTGAAAGGCCTTTGAGAAGTCGTTCAGTCCTATGAAGTATGATTATTATAGGTTTTTGCTGTATTGTTTATACTAGAGGACAGGATGAAGTGAGCTCACTGTATACGCTGTAGGAACCAGTTCTTCTATAGCTCTAAAGCATTGAGTGAACTCAAAACAGGTTTTCTTCTAGTATAGGCACAGTATTTCCATTTTGTAGCTGTTGCACAATGAAAAACAACATAAAATAAAATGCTTTATTGTGTATGTTTTACTTGCTATTTATTAAAAATTATTGAGATGTTTTTTACATCACTTTAATTTCAATGGGATTATGTTGGTAAAAAATATAAATACTAGTTTGTAAAAAGAATAAGTTGCAAAAAATTTAATAGTCTGGGATTAATATTTACCCTTGAAAAGTTTGCCTTGAAGTGGGTTAGAATGGAATTATTTTTGTTTGTTAGCTTACAATCATATCTTAAAACCTTGTTGTTTTATGTTAAGGAGAACATACTTTTAATTATGTCAATTACAACTATATCATACTAATCTACTTGATCACTTCAGAAAGCTAATTTATATGTATAAAGTTTCAATACTAAATTGGGCAGAATTATATAATATATATTTTATTGAAATTTAACTAGTCTGTATTTATTGCTCTTATTCACTGAAAAAAATGTGCCTATATATTAACTCACAATTATACTTTAAAATTTAGTATTATACTCCTGCATTTGGAAATAATACATCTTACCTAAAAAAAATATGTAATTTCATTTCTAATCTTAGGATAAAAATTAAATGAAAAAAAAAAACTTTTTTTAATAAGCTTGAACTCTACCAGACTTAATTTATGACAATCAGTTCTATAATACACAGTTCCTTAAATGTACCCCAATTGTAAGGAAATACTATTTAATTATTAGAATTTTTAATATTTTATTTAATGATGAACGTGGAAATAATTTGCTATTTATTATTTTTAGATCAGTCTTGCAAGTTTTGTAACCTGATTAAAACCTGGCCAAATTGATGAGGATAAATATTTTTTCCAAGTTGTTCTTTGCAAGGAAGGTAGTTCTTCGTGATTATTACAGATCACAAACTTTTGCAAGATTCTTGTCATATGCTAAAAGGTCTAATTCTAAATTAGTCACGATGAAACTTGACACACCATATTTTCATGGTATATTTACCCCAGAAGTAAATAATTTATCAGAACTATTTAAAAAACATGGATATGGTCTTCGAATTGCTGGTGGAGCTGTACGTGATCTTTTGATGGATAAACAGCCAGATGACTTGGATTTTGCAACTACTGCAACGCCAACAGAAATGAAAAAGATGTTTGAAGCTGAAGGTATTTTGAAATAAATTTCCATGGTATTCGTATAATTTTTATTGAAAGAAACTTGTATTTTAGGTGTTTCCTGTGGTAATATATGCGGCATAGTTGTTTCTGGCAAAAAAAATCCAAACTCAATTTTTTTGGTGAAATTTTAAAATGTTACTTTTCTATAAAAATCTGATTTTAGAAACAATCAAGGGTGTCTTTAAATTTAAGCTTTTATTTCATTTTCTTTTTTACAAATTGTTAATGTCTAATAGCAGGGGTCTAAGCAGAAGAAAATTTGGGTTCATTTAAGGACCCTTTACAAAATTCCATGTTCAAAAACTGACCCTTCACAAAATTCCATAACCAACAAAAGGACCCTTCACAAAATTCCATGTCCAACAAACGGACCTTTCATTTAATTCCTTGTCAAAAAAACGGAACCTTCATAATATTTCCAGTTTGAAAATGGACCATTTACAAAATCGCAAAGTATATTTATATCAAAAGGAAAAAACAGCCCTCTTGCACACATGTTGGTTTCAAGGAAGTAAAACATGAACGCCAAACCATATACTCAAAATATATAAAATTGGAAATTTTTCACAAAATTAAATTTTTTCCTACAAAAATAGGATCCTGTAAAAAAAAGGCTAGATAGTAGGCAGGGTTGAAAAAGTCAAAGTATCTTAAGGTAAGTGTCCACGAGGGAGAAAACTCGCGCGAGCTCCATGCGAGGAACTTGCTGCACTGTTTCCACTGTGTATGCAATATTGCTCGCAGAGGGGTAGTTGCAATTTTCTCACAACAGAAATCTTGCATAGGTGTGTCCACGGCGACGTCATGCAACTGCAAGAAGGAAATGGATTCTCTGGGGGAAATTGGCAGTAATTTTGCTTTTGAATAATAAAGGCAATATTTTTTTTTTAATTTATTCATGATTTTTAGATGAACATGTTAGACAAAAATAATTATTTAGGAGACAAGATTTTAGGTAAAAAAATACACTGTATAAAGTTAATTGGCAGTTCAATTATAAAAAAAAATTTATATTATCATTTAAATTATATGTATAAAGTTTAATTTTTGTATAATATGTAATTGTAAACATAGTATTACAAAAAATAAAATTATTTCTTTGAAGAACAGGCAAATTTTAAAGAACTCTAAAAAAAAGAATAATTTTAGGAAAAGAAAAGAATCGTTATTTATAAATTCAATGATATTGTATTATTATCTATTTTATTTATAATAATTATTACGCAAATTATTTTTGAATATACATTATAATGATTTAAAGTACAGTTTTATGTGTTAAAGTTTTTTTGTTTTTGCTATGAGAAATATCACTTTTATAAAACAAATGTGTGTTTTAAAAAGATATTTTGTAACATATTTTAATAATTTCCTGGAATTCTATAGGGACCAGATAAAAACTCTTATGAAGAAGTAATTATCTGATTAAATAGTGAATATGCATTTGAGAGCGTTGAGTAAAATAAATCTAAAAAATCAATAGTTATTTTACATTTTATAGTTAACTTGAATAATACTATACCTCACACTATACTATAACAATAAATAAATTTAATCCACATAATAATAAAAAATTCCAAATTGAAAACTAAAAAATAAGTACACAGGAATCGAACCAGAAACCTTTCGAGTACAAAAGAAACCCTACGCACCACGCCATTGGACCAATACGAAACTGTGTGAAGTATAAATTTTGAATAGGTTCTTTTTTCAGTTTATTTAATTTAAATAAAATGAAGTTTTGCACTAGCAATGAACATTAATTTTCATTATATCTAGTTAAAATATCTTCGTGGTATATTTTCTAATGCTGCAAAAAGAAAATTAGGCAGTATAACGCATGAAGGAAATTGTTTCGCTACATGAGAAGTATGAATCATACTGTGCCTTTTTAAACCATATTTAATCTTATATTTGATACAAACGTATCTTAGTATTTTTAATTAATCAAATCCATGCTATTTTTACTTAATCCAAGATAGTTTTTTACCAATTTCTCCCGAACTCTGAAACTTCCAAATGAATGTGTCATTCGGATCTTCAAAGGTAGAAAATCGACATGCGTTTGTATTTACAATCCTGTAATTTTTTTAAATGCTCGTCTCTAATCATATACATATGCATTTTCTAGTCAAAATATCTTTGTGGTATATTTTCTAACGCTGCAAAAAGAAAATTAGGCACAATAATGCATGAAGTTGTTTTGCTACATGAGAAGAATGAATCGTGCTGTGCCTTTTTAAACCATATTTAACCTTATATTTGACTAGCTGAATACCCGTGCTGTGCTACGAAATGTTACCATTAACATTTTAGCGATCAAAGGACATTCATGTATTCTACACTGCAAACGTTTGCTACCATTTCGATCCCGACAAATTTATTTCTCAAAATATGAACTTTCTTTTGTTGAAATTTTTAACAAAATTTATAATTGTGAATAGTAAATTGGAAAGAGACATTAGATTATCCTTCGTTTAGAACGTTTAACTCCCTTCAGACCCTTTTTAATTACGTAATCGAGATACGAACATATCTTAGTATTTTTAATTAATCAAATCCATGCTATTTTTACTTAATCCAAGATAGTTTTTTTAAAAAAACTCTGAAACTTCTAAATGAATGTGTCATTCGGATCTTCAAAGGTAGAAAATTGACATGCGTTAGTAATTACAATCCTGTAATTTTTTAAATGCTCATCTTTAATCATATACAATAGTGACAAGTCCTATACAGTACAAATTATTCAAAATAATTATTTAATAAAATCAGCATCATCAAAATAAAATCAGCTTCACGATTGAGGATTCAACTTGCGGCGAGAAGCTACAATATTTTCCAAACGGCTGGAATCAAGGAAGAAAACTTCCAGAACTAGTGTCCACGAGAGGATTTTCGGACGGTGCAAGTCTTGCTGCAACTAACTAAAACTTCCCGATAGTGGACTTGCAAGGGTGTGTACACGAGCAAGAATCCGTTTTTGCATCTAACTTGCGCGCGTTTTCTCGCCCGTGAACACTTACCTTTAGATCTTTTCGCGGTAGGGCGGAAAAGTTGTAGACTCTCATTATTAAAAAGTGTGTAAAATCTTATAACTCTGAATTGATATCTTCTGTTGCCTCAATGGGTCGAAAGTTGTGAAAAATAGACTAAAAATGCTTCAAATTTAAAAATTAATAAATAATCACAGATTTTGTTGATCAGTGCTTAAAAGTTATTATTTATAACAACAACACTTACAAAAGATTTTAGAATTATACGTTAATATCTTCTGCCGCTTCCACTGCATCGAATTTTGGAAATAGAAGGCAATTTTTTAAATAAAAACACATTACACTTACCTCATTATAATGCAAAAAGAAAATTTATTCCATCTTTCAGCCATACAAAAATTTACAAAAGTATTATTGCATATAATCTTTTTTGGACTCTCATTCTGGCAAGTGGTTTCTGAATTTTAATGTTGCTCTAATAAATCCATCCCTATCCTGCTGTTCAACTGTTTTCCAGAGGCTTCAGTGATTAGTTTTGTGTGAGTGTGAAGGATATTTAATAGGGTGGCTCGAAAAAGACATACTATCTTAGATCTTTTTGCGGTAGTGTGAAAAAGTTGAGAATCTCATTATAAAAACAAGTGTGCAAAATCTTAAAAATCTGAATTAATATCTTCTGTCGAGGAATACCAAAAGATTACCAAAGATGCATCTTTCACAACTTTTGCAAACAAACCTCTTTGCAATGCATTTAAAACTCTTGCAAATGGATTTAAAACTGGATAAAACAACTCTTCTCAGTCACAGATATAGTGTCTCCAACAGATCCACCACGAATGCTATTGCATCGAGTGTTATGCAAGATTTGGGTTTAATATCAGAATCGAATACCTTGTGACAGACAAAAATAAAATATAGAGGAGAAAATTTTTGAATTAAAAAAGAATTCTACTCTACCGGGCCTTTATTTTGATGGATGGCATGACTAAACCTAAACAACTGAAACACACAAGAGCCAACAATTCAAAAGAACAATTGTAAAAGATAATTACTGTTTTGTATCTGATCCTGGTTCCACGTACATAGAACATGTTACACCTTGTAGTAGATCTAGTCTTGATTTATCCAACAGCATTTACGAATACGTAACCAATGCGTTATTGGATAATTGTAGTAACCTTTTTGTTCTCGGATGTTACAGCCACAGTCATGAACACTGGAGCGTTTAATGGTATAATTCATAGGCTTGAATTAAAACTTCAGAGACCAATCCAATGGATTACCTTCTTGCTTCATTTCAACGAGTTGCCATTATATCACCTATTTGAGTACATAGACAGCAAGTCTTCCGGCCCCACGTCTTACACCATAGACATTAGACGAAACCTGAAAGGATGCAAAAAGCTTCCACTTGCTGCTTTTTAGTATTGATCCCTGCAGCCTGAGTTCTGATCAGAAATACTTCTTGGGCATTTGCACCACCATTAGTTCTGGCTTTTGTTCTTCCGATTTAGCAGCATCAACCAGGAATGTTGGCTCGCTGGCTGGCTACTGCCAATCGAATGCTGAGGTTTTACATGGTTCCCACGGTCATTGAAAGTCGTTAAAAGTGCATTAAATTTTTGAACTTGCTTTCGAAGCCTTGAAAGTACTTGAAAATGCTTAGATGTTGTGTGCCCAACAGCAACATTTTTAAAAATACAACTCGGACTTGCTATCCCCGCTTGACCGCCACTTATGCGCATCGTAATGGAATTCAGTGACGTATTTGTATTATGCATGCACAAACTTGTAATTTTTTTGGTAGAATATACTTTATTAAATTTATAAATAGACATGATGCCTAGAAACAATTTTTCAAAGGTCCTTAAAAACATTATTTAGGTCCTTAAAAGTCATTGAAAAGTCAGTGATTTTCATTCTGTGATTTGAGCGGGAACCCTGTTTATATACCTACATCAGGCATATCAAATGAGTTGCAAACCTTGGTTGTATTCATTCTAAGAGTCTTATGTACCATCATAGCTTCAAACTAAGATTCATCATACCATAAAGGACAGTGCTAGACACTTGTTACATTTCATCAACTAATCTTGGTACTTGCCTAAGAAATATCGTGACATAATATATCCAGTAATTTTTATGGATCCAGAAAGCATGCTTATGTTCATTTTTACTGATGAGAGAAGCCATATTAGGACTCCTACAGCTATACTGATTATAAGAGCAAGGGAAAATGGCCCAGATGAAAATTGTGTTTGCAGATTTGCTATTCCTGCTGTTAACCTTGGAGCTACAAACTACACAGATCTCATGAACTTGCAAACTTGTTATTGGACTATGTGAAATTACATCTAGTTCTCAGAGAGATCAGTTCTTATGAACTTTTGAAGATGATACAGGACTGTGTGCCGATGGACGAGTAGGATTTTATTAAATATCCTTCACACACGGGCAAGCAGTCGAGCAAATTGTAAAACTAAACACTGAATCCTCCGGAAAAGCAGTTAGATTGCAGAATAGGGATGGAGCAACCCTAGAATCCAGAAACCACATGCTAGAATTTCTACTAAAAAAAGCCAGAAAAAAAGTCCAAAAAAGATTATAATCAATATAGTTTTTGTAAGTCTGAAAGATGGAATAAAATTTATTTTTGCATTATAATGATGCAAGTGTAATGTGTTTTTATTAAAAAATTTGCTTCAATTACTAAAATTTGGTGCTATTGAGGTGGCAGAAGATATTAATGTTAAATTCTAAAAAAATTTACAGGTGCTGTTGTTAAAAAACAAAAACTTCTAAGCATTACCGCAAAATAATTGACGAAATCTGTGATTGTTTATTAATTTTTTAATTTTAAGCATTTTTAATCCATATTTCACAACTTTAGACCCATTGAGACGAAAGAAGATATCAATTCAGAGTTATAAGATTTTACACACTTTTTAATAATGAGAGTCCACAACTTTTTCATACTACTGCAAAAAGATCCAAGAGGCTTCGACTTTTTCGCCCCGGCCTACTGCATAGACCTTTGAATAGGAAAACTGTATGGTTATGTATATAGCTCATCTGGTTAATTCTGGTTATCCTTCATTTTACAAACTATGCAAATATTGATTGTTTCTTGCCAGCAATCTTTGCCTCAATTAGGATTTGTTTAATTCATACATAAAATACATGAATACCTCTCTTTCATACATAAAATTATGTAAAAAAAATTGTTTTAATTTTTTTAAGGTTTTAACTTTCTTTTGAACTAACTCTTGTGTGTGGTAATCCAAATCATTTCAACTCTCAAACTATTTTGGATATTAATTGTAAAAAAAATTTATTGTATATGTATAAAATTACCCAAGGATATATTTATTCTTCTGTCTTTGTCAGGTTTTATTTTAATGACAATATGTTAAATATGGCATATCCTTAACATATTTGTGTCAGTTTTGTTTTATAAAATGAAGTTAGCTTAGTAGTTATTATATATGATTAATACTCAACTGTTAAGCTACATTTATTATTAAACTAAACATCATTAGACGTTTTAAATTCCTATAAATTTCTTTGTATTTAGGTGTCCGTATGTTGCATCGTAAAGGTGAAGCTCATGGAACTGTAACTATTAGACTAAATGACAAACAAAATTTTGAAATAACTACACTGAGAATCGACACAACTACAGATGGTAGGCATGCTGAAGTAGAGTTTACAACTGATTGGGAATTAGATGCTGGTAGACGAGATCTAACTTTCAATGCAATGTTTTTAGGTATGCAGAATAAAAGTACAAGCTCTGTATTTGACTGTTAATTGTAGTTTTCTGATGTTTAGCTGTTTTTGTAGGATTGGATGGAACTTTGTATGATTACTTTAATGGAATTGAAGACTTAAAAAGTCGAAAGATTCGTTTCGTTGGGGACCCAGACTACAGAATTAAGGAAGATTACCTAAGAATTCTTCGATATTTCAGGTTTGGATACTTATTCTATATTATTTCAAACCTTTTCTACAAAAATTCCTTATGAAAGTACCTCATAATATTACAAAAATATATATAAAAACAATTTTTTTTTTATCGTATTCAATTTGCATTTGAAAAAAAAAAATTATCATACCTAGAGCAGTGAGTAAACATTCAATTTTTAATATTTTAATTACATAGATTTATCCTCTGCATAGTTATAAAGTAAATGAAATTTTTTAATTTCTTTATTAAAAATTTTTCTCATAAGCCTTAAATCAGGTGAAATGTTTTCACACGCACCATAAATTGCATGCATTCATAAAGCTTTTACAAAGTTTTAAAGATTATGCATTCTTCTATATCGTCTGCATTAACACTCAGCTACTGGATTTCATATTCGGGTGAACAAGACGGTGATTATGGTAAATAATCTTGTATTTATTGTCGGATTACCTAGTCGGTTTTTCTGGTTTCCTCCTGCTTAAGATGAAAATATTGGTAAATTTCTCTGGAAAAACAAACCCCCTATGTAAGGTAATTTTTCCTTGAAATCTTGTAGGTCAATATTTCAGCCCACAATAGCTCTTGTATAGCTTTTATGCCATGAAAAATCAGATACAACCAATCATCTTCTCTAAGGAATAATTTTCGGATAACGAAAATAGCAATTTTACTCATTTTTTTGTTAAATGTCTTAACAAAAGAGCTAAATCAAATTTTTAATTTTTGCATTATAGAAAGTACTTAAGCATTTTGCTAAAAAAGCACCCACAGCTTAATCCCTGCCAACACATGTCTATTCCTTTCTGTAAATTTTCTCTTTCACACACTGTTGTGCTTTAAAAATGCGTATTACTCTTTCATGTTCACTGACATATTGGCTGATACCGTTTTTCATGCATACGGAAAAGGTTTGCATTGTTTGTAGACCATACTCCAGGTAAAGTTTTTTTTACCATCATGCCCCTTTAGAACTCTACCAGATCTAACATTTCAATGTTTCTCAGAGAATATGACAAAGACATACTACACTTTTGACTGAGGTACCATCCCTTTCATAGCAGACTTGTGTATAGGTGGACTAGCTTTACTTCAAATGTAAAATGCAATTTACTTGATTAATTAAATATTGGTATTATTGATTGTCACAGTTAACCGCTACTTAAATTGAAGTCATAATTATCTGTAGGGGTCTATCCAGGATTTTTTTTACAGGGTCCTATTTTTTTGAAAAATTTCCAATTTTATATATTTTGAGCTTATCGTTTGGCATCCAGGACCTCACTTCCTTAAAACCAACATGTGGGCAAGCGAGCTGTTTTCTTCTTTTGCCATAAAATAAACTTTGTAATTGGTCCATTTTCAAACTGGAAATATTATGTAGTTTCTGTTTTTTTGACTTGGAATTTTGAGAGAGGTCAGTTTGTTGGCCATGGAATTTTGTGAAGGGTCCTTAAAAGGACCCAAATTTTCTTCTGCATAAACCCCTGATCTGAATGCAGTTGATTGCATTACTCTTGTATTGCAAGATCTGTGTGTAGTTTTATTACTATTACGTTCCAATAACTTGAATATTAATATTTTCAAAGGTATCCAATTTTTTACACCTAAAATGCTCATTAAGGCCATTTTTAATAAAAATTTACACTGATTGTGACTTTTTTCCTTCTAAACAATGTTTGAATTTGATTATAGATTTTATGGAAGGATAGCAATTGAACCTGATAATCATGATGCACAGACACTAGAAGCTGTTGAAAAGAATGCAGAAGGTTTAGGAAGTAAGAATTTTTCATTAAAATTTGCTTTAGAAACAATCGCGGGTGCAAGTAGAAGATCACATGTTTCATAACTGTTTTTTAAACAACCATTATCAGTGAAATGGAATAGTCACCTTTAAAAAAAAAATTTAATTTCTTGTAATATTTCTACTAGTTAATTTAATGATTATATTAAGAGAACACATATTTTCCCATTAAAAAGAATTTATTCTTTGATCTATTTTATAACAATCCTGAATTTTACAATAGTTTTGAAATCTTGTCATCAATAGATCTTTCATTTAATATATTTCAAAAAAAATTATTCAAGTAAAAAAAAAGATATTCAAACATTTCTTTATGTAAGCACTGAGTGCTACATTTCCGAGTTGTCTTATTAATGCTTATTATTGATGAACAGCCATACAAAAAAAAGAATTTTAAGTCTTTCTTCTAATCTAGTCTGTGAAATACTAATTTTGAATTTCAAAATTTATTGTACATATTATGATTTTATCAGATGATAAATATTAGTTATATAATTTTTTTGCAGTGTAAAATAACTAAAAATTGAAAATAATTTTCTATTTTCCATACATTGTTTCTTATCTATTTTTATTATGTCTTTTAATGCCTATTGTTATATATTTAAACAAAACATATGCATTATATTAACATTCCTATATCCCATTCCAATGCTATGCTGATTTAAATTTATTTTCTATAGAAATCACGAAATACTTTTTGTAACCCGAAAGTATTGTTCTTTTCTTGAAAAAAAATTTTTTTATCACTTTTAAATGTAATATGTATCTATTCTTAGAAATATCGGGCGAAAGATTATGGACTGAACTAAAGAAAATCCTTGTTGGCAACTATGCAAAAGAAATCATGCTCAGAATGTTGGATTTAGGGATTGGTTCATTTGTTGGCAAGTATATTTTGTATTATATAAAATATAGAATGAAATTTTAGTCATTGTTTTGTGTTAATTTTTAATAAGTATTTTTATACCTAGATACTATTCTTTCCTACTCTACTGCAAGAAGAAAGATTCTAAATAAATATGAGACATACACAGGGATGGCACGCCTGTGCCAATTTAAAATTCTGATACAACCTCATACAAAACGGACTTTTTTGCAATGTTTGCGCCTAACACTGCACCATTTTTTTTTTAAAATTTGGTGTAAATGTCTGTTGGCTGAAAACAGCCTGCATTTCTGTGACCATTCATCGGCAGTTGTTTCGTCATTGTCTCTGTACCACGCATTAGCTATTTCCAGGGATGCGATTCTTCCGCCGATTGGCGTTTTTTTTTTATTATTATTATTATTATTATAATTTTTTCATTTTAATATTTTTTCGCTTTTTCAAAGTTTCTTCGCTTTTCACAAATTTCAAAGAAAATCACCTCTTTTCTGCAATTTTTCTTGCGGAAAGAGTAGTTTTCTCTTTCCCATTTATGTTTTCTCTTATTTCAAATTGGTACAATTCCGTGAATTTCAGGTTTGTGGACCGAAATTTCGATCATGAATGAGCCGATCACCCTGAACATTTTTACATAGTTTTAGCATCCTTGTTATATAGAAAGTAGAGCAATGTAATTATTGGCATACAGAACTCTGTTGCTTTAGGTTGGAAATCAGGGTACAACTTAATAAAACTAAAATATTCCAAATCTTAACTTAATTTTATTAAGTTGTTTGCCAATGTTTGCATACGTGTACCATTTTCAGCATTTTAGCTCTATTGGAAGTAGAATATTTCATATTTAAAAACCTTGTTCCTTAACAGACTATCAAAGCAGAAAAATTCTTGAAAGTAATCCAATAGATGGCAGTGCGAGCTGATTGAGTGAGGGATTAATTAATGGGGAAAATCCACCAGTAAAGGAAGCTTTCCCCTATCTTTTCCCTTATCTTTCTTAGGGGTGGCAAAGGGGGTCATGTGAGACATTATCTTCCTTTCCCACCCCTCTCAACAGGGGTTCATGTCCAGCGGAGGGCAAATTGTCCATCAATACACCCCTAAAAGGCCCCCTAAGCATTTCCTTCAGTTCTTAGAAAAAGAAGGAGGGGACCAGGTTTCCTGATCTCTTTTAGCTGGCCACAGATCCGTTCTAAATCCAATGCCAAAAATATATAAGATAATGGTTGGACTAGATAATATGAAAGAAACGGTAATTTAACTTAAAAATCACGAAATGAAAATGATGCAATGACAAAATTTCGATTTTACATGAGACTCAAGTTAAAAAATACATACAAAGCAATCTGTAATAAAAATAAATCTTTTGTCAGAATTGTTTAGATGGATGTATATTTGGCGACATTTCGAATGACCTTAATTTTACTGAAGCGTTACTTTTGTGAAACTTTTATCACAATAACATGAAATATTGACATAAAATATGCTCTTTTTTTTTCGGGATTCAAATTGGAGGACTATAAGAAATGTGTGCTGTTTAAAAATTACCAGCCTCTTTGTCTTGCAAAAAAAGGTTGTTCCTTGTTCGGTATTTTGTTTTCTACTAATTGATGTGAATCAATGTGGCAGGTGTGTATTTTATTAATGTATTAATATACACATAATGCCATTATTTTCATTTTTAAGATATTTATAGCTACTCTTAAGACGGTTCGATGAATTTTGATCATTCTTTTTTCATTCTTCTAAACCGATCAGAGGAAGGGCATTTTTTATTATTTGAAGAACCTTTTATATGATTTAATATTCACGATTGTCGGTTTCCCCCAGAAATGATCACGGAACCGTGTGACCTTTAGCGATGGTAATGACTGACTAAAGCGGGTCGAAAGATTTTGGATATTCCTCTTTTACTCAACGTAATGAAATTATATTGATATCTTAAAGTTGAAATATTAAAACATTATGATAAGTAAAATTTACTTATTTTTCTATTAAATTACATGTTTATAAAAGCTCTAAAAGCATGTGTTTCAACTTTGAGACAGACAACCACTTGCATTTTAAAATCAAACTTTTAATACGGCTTGGCTTGATCACTAACCTGATTCACCGAAGATCGCTTAAACTTTTCTCGAAATAATAAAAAAAATAAAAATTTTAACTTTAATCAGAAGTTGTTTTTCAAACGCTTTTTTAATATATATTAGTATGTGAAGCTAGCAATCCTCAATTATTTTGGATAAAAAGCAAGTACTTATTTTTCAAATATGTGATACTTTCAATTAGTTTTTTTTTTTTTTTTTTTTTTTTTTTTTTTTTTTTTTTTTTTTAGTATGTATTTGCAAGTCTATTTACTCAAGTAAATTTTAAAAAATTGTTGGTACATATTTAATTTAAAAGAAAATATTTTCTCCTGGGTGCGATAAGGAGATTCCTATTTCAAAGAAATTAACTGGGTGTTTTTTACAAACCTAAAGCTCTGTATAACGTAACATGTATTTGTAGTTGTTCTCAATAGCAAGAGTTGTTTCTTACACCACATGTGTTTTGAGAAACGATTTGATTATTCAACCAAAAACATCCATTGACAATATATTATTTTACTCGAATAAAAATAATACAACAAAAAGGATTGTCATGTGTCTCTTGAAAACAAATTATTCAACTAATGAAGTTGTGAAAGCTGGTAGAATTATTTTCAGAAGGGTCCATCACATGGCATAGGTGCAAGGGGAGAAATTCATTGTTTTAATCTTGGTTTTTCAATTGGCTATATTAATAAAATTTCAATAAATAGTTTTGTATTACATTTCTTATCATTGAAAATTCTATAGCCTATACCATACTTATATTTCCAGTGAATCATACCACTTTTTCTACATTATTTTGAGTCTAGGGGTGTGCAAGTGCACTTCCTTGCACCTCCAAGGTGGCGCCTATGAATGAAGTTTAAAATCGAATTGAAATCATTGTACTTCAAATTGTAAACAATGTCTATGCTATCACGATTTAAATATACATAGCCAATGATAAACACATTTTAAAACTCTATGAACAAGGTGATAATATAATGTATGAGTTTTTAATGATTAAAAACAAATTCCAAACGTACAATTGCGAATTTCTTTTGAAAATAAATGGTTTCTTCGAAAGCTTTTACAAGCGCTTGAGGGAAGGTGACATTGCACTGGAAGACTGGAGCCGAATTTTAAAAAGGAACAAGTCATAAAAAAGAGGGGTAAGATACTTGCGAAAAAAGCTATATAATTGCAAGAATTCTCACAGCTTATCTATGGGTTACAAAGGGACAGAGGACTTTTTTGAACAGATGATATGTTTATGAGGAGGTAGTCCAATTATAGTCAAAGACCAAGGGCTAAGAACCGCTTATAGCCAGTTAGAACCTGATGTAACATAGTCAATAGTTGTCAAGTATTTTAAGTCTCAAGTTATACAAAGTATTCACTGTTTATAAACACAGCACACATTTTACGTTGCTCTGCTAGTCTAATATTTTCGTAAGTCATGAGTCGTAGGTTTAATCGATCTGGAAAACTTCATCTGTCACTTAAAGCTAAGAAGCGAAGAGGTGAACATTTAGCGGAATGGAGAAGAAAAAGGTATGTTCAAGGCTTTTAATTATTGCTTTTAAATTAATATTTCATACAAGACTTTGAAAACGGCACACATCATTTTTTTTAAATGCCCTTCTTTTCCTATCACATGATGTTTCTCCATTTTTGATTTAAAAAAAAAAAAGACGTAAATAAATATCACTACACCTATTTTTGTCATTTAATGCTCACCAATAGACACTATTTACCAATATAATTGTTTGCTTATCTTGAGTTGCTCCTTCCCCCCCCCCCCCAATTTTTTCATAATAAGCTTAATGGTCCTAAATTCATTTTGTTTTTATTCGGTCTTATACAAATGCAATTTTAAGAATTAATTATTAATTTCCTTTTTATATTTAACACTTTAACTATTTGTTAAACTGCTATTACGACCCTACACCCAAAAGCTAGGATCTGGTCAGTTAAAACATATTTTGAAATATAACTGGTGTGCTTTTTCTTTCAGACCACCTATAATTAAAAGTATTTTTTTTTATATATATATATAATATGCAAATACGGCAAAGTTATCTTGAGTTGGATATTCATACATTCTTTTCTCTTTGACAAAAGTTATTTATTACTGTACTAATTAACTATTTTATGTTTCTAGGAAAGAATTGTCCGAGACTTTTATTGATACCAAAGAATGTTTAGAGCTCGCAAATTCACAAGAATTTCAAAATAATGAGAGGGACATAGTAATGCCTGAGACCACTCAAAGTTGCTCCTATAGTTTTCAAGTAAGTCTAGAAACAAACTCTAGCGATTTATGTAGTATACAGGACGAGAATCTTCTAGATCTGGTAGTTGAAAAAAACTGCGAGAACAAAGGAAACCAGCCTCCTTCTGGTAGATTCATTTGTGACATGATGTATGTTATAAAGCAAGCAAGACAGTTAGAAGGGCATAGGCTAATTTGCAACTTTGGGGACGAATTTGTTTTTCAAAAGTTGCTTCGTTTCGGCTTAGTTGTGGAGTGCCATTACATATGTTCAAAGAAAGAATGCTCTTCTATAAAAACGATTTATAGCGACAAAAATCGCACCCTCAACAAATTGGCTGTCCTAGGTGCTCTCTCTTGTGGAAGTGGCTATGCATTGAAAGAAGAAAAGTTTTCTGCGATGAACATCTAATACATGAGCCAGCCAACATTTGCTAAGTGTGAAAAACTAAGTGGAGATATTTTGGATGCATGTTTAGAAGAAAATCTTTTAGACGCTATTCAAGTAGAAAAAGAACTTGCAAAAAAACGCTCGGGCATTGACCAGGCCGGATACTTCTGCCTAAGTGTCATTGTTGATGGAGGGTGGTGTAAGAGAACTTACGGTCACGGCTACAATGCATCGAGTGGTGTGGCAGTGATAATTGGAGTGGAAACTAAAAAGCTTTTATTCATCGGAGTTCGCAATAAAGTTTGCCTTATTTGCAACGCGATCTACGCTGGTAAAATAAAAAATAAAAATCATCTTTGTTTTAAAAATTGGACTGGTTCTTCAACGGCGATGGAAAGGGATATAATTGTAGAAGGTATGGCATATCTCGAAGAAATGCATAACGTAAGGTGCACACGTATGATTGGGACGGAGATTCTAACACTATGGCCCTCATCCAAAAGAAATTAGAATTTGGAAAAGGCGTTCTTAAAGTGGAATGCGCAAACCACGCAGTGAGGAGATATAGAAGTTCACTTGAAAAAATTCAAAAGAACACATCCAAATTTCCGGGTCAGAGCGGAATTGAATGCCGTAAAAAATTAAAAACCTCCATCCCAAGCCTTGTTATAGCAGCCAGATCTGCAATAAAGAAACACTCCGTCAGAAACCATAAGGAAGATAACTCTAAAGCTGTGACGGAACTTGTTGCTGAGTTAGAAAACGCTCCGTATCACGTGTTTGGGAAGCATGAAAAGTGTGGAGAACTCTGTCAACGTAAAGGAGTAGAGATATCCCAAGAAGCCTATGACATCATGCTACAAACTGGCATGTTAGCATCCGTGAATGATGCTATAAGAAAGAACCTTATTTCTTGTGCAAACGCGTTGGTATGGAATGCCACAAATAATCCAGCTAAGCATTACATGTCCCAATTTTGCAAAACTATTGGTGGAAAGAAGGTTGATCATTCAAAATCCGGTAAGTTTAAAAATTAATTCAACTTCCACTTACTAAAATTATTAGTTTTACAAGATTTACTTTTTTTGGTTTTTTACAATATAAAATGTCTTTCTGATTCATGGATTTGATTATAAGCTAGTCCTACAAGGAATATTTTACATAGAAGCAATCCAATAACGTTTCTCGTGATAGAAAGAAACTGATACTTAAGTTGCTTCATAAAATATTTTAAGAACAAATTTAAAATTTATGAAAATCACTGGCCCCGAAGTTATTAAAAATAATTACTATGCTATTTATATATTTTTAAACAACTAAACCGTTAACTTGTAATTAAAGAAAAACTGACAGTTTACTCATTCTACCCGAAGATCATACAAAAATAGACACCTCTAAAGGCTGTCATAAAGTGCCAGTGTAAAAAAAATTCTAAATTACAATGTAATTCCTTGAGAACTAGCTTGTTTTCTTATATTTCTAAATTGAACATTTTTATTCACAAATAAAACTTAATCGAAATTGTACTGTGATTTTAGAAACATGGACCTGTGTAAGAACTTTTTTTTTAAATACATATTTTTAAAAATAATTTAATGAAAATTCCATAATTGAATTTCTTGAAGAAAACAAACTGAATATTTCCAAAAATCTATTAAGTGCGAATACTATATAGTCGAGTGTTACGTATCCGAAGACTATGCATTTAGGTAATTCAAAGAAAGTGAAATAAAATATGCCACAAATTCAAAAAAAAGAGCCTAATTTTCATAAGTAATTACCTGAAGAGTGTATTTTAATGCTGGTTTATTTATTAGTGATCGTTTATAAGTAAAATCAAATAATGGAACAGACACTTATATTGTTTCTCAGTACAACTTTCAAAACATATAAGAAGTTTTAAAAACTTTTATAAAGAAGATTAATGTGAATTCAAAAACTTTAGTGATGTAACTGGACAGACATTCACAGGTGGAAAGAGATTCTTCAAGTGATCCTTTTTTTTTTTTTTTTTACTTTAATGAACGAAATACTAAAAAGGAAAAATTTTACATGGAGAAAGCAATTCAGTAATATATGAAAACATTAGATAAGTAATAAAGTAAGTAAGGTAGATTTACTTTTTAATAAAAACGCGATTTTTTGGGGGGGGGGGGGTACCTGCACTATTTTTTTTTCATTCTAAATATTAGAATCGCTTTTAAATATTTGTGGAATATTATTAAATCATTCGTCTCCCCTTTACTTCCAACTAATTGTTAGGGGCATGGAGTTGTCCGACGCAATCACTTGGCCGGTCAGTGTATGTAGAAAATGGACCGGTTTGGTGTGGAAGTTATTCTTTTTTTCTTTTTTTTTTCATTTATTTTTCAATAAAAATAGAGATGCTTTTCTTAAAGTCCATTGCATTCAAAACCGATCACTCCCCCATCCTCAGTGAGGCTAATTGTTTGTGTGAGGAGATAAAATGTACTAAGAAAAGTAGATGAACTAAAACTTATATGATATCGTATTACTCTTTACTTTTTTTGTGACCTTTAAGGTTAAATATGTATTATCATTTCGGATGTCATTTTCTAATCTACTAGTGTTATTTTCTATTCGTGGACCATCATTGACATTATTTTACAATTTAGATTGCTTGTTTTAGTTTTTGCAACAAACAACAATCAATGATTTATGGATACCAAGTTCACTCCAAGGAGTTATAAATAGTAGAAACAGAGAAAATTTTATTTTATTTAACTAATTGTTACAACAAGTTAATTACTAGATTGTATAAATAAAGTTAATTAATTGTTGAAGCTAATTATTAAATATGCATACTTAAACAACAAAATATATTAATTATTGAAAGTATTTAATTATTATAATTGATTATTTAAATAAAAAAAAATATATTAAATATCTAAACTATTTAATTAGTAAAATTATTTAATCATTGGAATTATTTGATTAAAAATAAAATTTAATTAATAAATATTTTGAAAATTTAGGCTGGCATAAATCTAAAATCCCCTGGCGGATTTTACATCCCAGGACGCCTCTGCTAATTATATTCTTTTCTACCTTATCAGTATGTTCAACAATGGGCAATTAGATTTTGAACAAAATATTTTGTCTCATTTGCAGGAAGTATCAAGAGGAGAGCTGGGATTGCGGCCATGGCCTATCAATCACCAGCGCAAGCATGGCACAACAATGTACATAAAGCCATAGCTGGAAGCAGTCCTCAAACGCCTTTGAGAAAGTTCGTACTATCTCGAAGGAAAAAGTACCTCTACCAGGTTCGAAGGAGAAGTCTTTTTCTGAGGAAAAAGGTGTTGAAAGCAGCACAGGATCAAGGAGGTGACTCCAGTTACGGCGCAAATCCGGAACAGGCGGACTTGCCTGAAGAAGCTATGAAAGTTCTAAGCGAAACTTATATAAGAAATTTGCAAGCAGATGCCAGGAGTATACCGGAAAGGACTATCGGCCAAAGTTCAAATCCTGTGTGGAAGAGTGAAAGGGCAAAGCGACTCTCCTCGTCTTTCTTCAAAGATGTTGGAAGTAGAAGAGCGTTAACACCATGTGCTAAATTGGTAAAAAAAATTGTTTACGGGGGAAATATTAACACCCCTGCGGTTCAATATGGCAAACTGCACTAGGCTACGGCTCGAAGCGCCTATGAAGAATTTACAGGACTTTCAGTCAGAGAATGCAGGCTTTTCATAGATAGTACTGACCCTTTCCTATGCACTAGCCCGGATGGTTTGGTAGGAGACGACGGTTTAATTGAAATTAAATGTCCCTACTCAGCACGCAACGCAATTACGATAGAGGATGAAACCATTCTACAAAAAGTCGGCTTGCAAAACAATTGCTTACGAGAAGTTCACAAGTACTACTTTCAGGTTCAAGGACAGTTGAACATCACAGACAGAAAATGGTGTGATTTTGTTGTGTGGTGTCCAAATGATATAAAAGTAGTTTGAGTCAAACGGAATGCGGAATTTTGGAATGCATTAGTTCTAAAGTTGAGGAAGTTTTACTTAGAATGCATTCTTCCGGAGTTAATAAATCCAAGGTATCCAAGAAAATTGCCAATTAGAGAGGCTAAATAAAAAAAGTTTGAGAATTTTTCTAGATAAAGGATTATTACATTTATATAATTATAATGTACTAGAAATTTTAGAACTTATGATAAAGTTTGCATTCATCATAAAGTATAAATGAAGAAATAATAATATATAATTATATATAACAACTTATGTTTTGTTGCATTGTTAGACGTTATTTCCTATATTAATAGCTCCTGATGCATGCATTTAATGTAAATTTTTGCAATTTGGAACTAATGTACTCCAGTATTCTTCCATTTAAATACTTTAGATTCAGATTTTTTTTTTACCAGAGTAACTTTTACGACATTGAGGAACCATGCAACATAAACGCACTCTTTCCTATTTGAAAAACTCAATTGAACTTGATGTATTTGATTGTTATATTTCTAATGTTAAACCTTACCAAATTTTGAATAATTATTTATGCATTAAAAAACACATATCATACTGGTCAAAACTAGTCTCATCACATTGTCTATTTCATGAAATGACTACAAAACGAACTGTGCGAATTTAAAGAAAATAAGTTAAATCCTTTCTAATATAATTCTGGCGCAAGAAAATAAAGAGCCTTGAATGAAATTGTAGAATCTTTAAGAAAAGACCAAAAATAATGGAAAAAGTTGTGTGGTTAATTTAATTGAAGGATTGAGAAGGAAAGGGGTCTAAGTGATTTTTCTTAAGTTTTGAGAATATACACTTTAAAGTATCTTATTTATATTTAATTCTATGAAAAATGATATCTTTATTCCAGAGTTTAGTATTTGAACAGCAAATAATTTTCTTAGAATATTAATGTAATAAGAAACTTTATAGTGTACTCTGCGACTCATAATTATAAGGACAACAGATATTTTATTTTTATAATAAAGCTAAATAGAAGAGATGAACTTAACAATATATATATTGTTTAAAATGGAAATCAGAAACTTGTCTTTGGAATGAAATAAAATAACACGAAAAATAAAAATTTTTAGCATGTGGATAAGTATAAGGACAGTTTAGTTTTTCGGGAAAAATGAAAATTATTCGTGAAATCAATATTTCTTTGGCATGTCTTTTCTTTCTAGATAGTTAGTCATTCTTTCTGGAATATAGCTGACCAGTTCATTCAAGTAATTAGAGTCAAGTTCACTTCATACATCGTAAACTTTCTCTTCAAGCTCTGCCAATGAGTAATTTTTCTTTCCGTTTACATAAACCTTTCTTGCCAGATATCCCTAAACGTTTTCTATAATATATAAATCTGAAGAATACGCAGGCCATGTTAAGCGCTCGATGTTTATTTCTTCAAATCATTTTCTAAGCATTAGAAGTGAGGCATAATGCACCATCTTGTTGAAATAGGAAGTTTTCCCCACCCATAAGTAAACATATGCTAAAAATTGTATGTGTAGGATTTCAAGATACTTCTGTGTGTTCATAGTTGTAGTAACAAATACTTAAAACTGTCTTTCCACTTGAAGAAATAGTACTTCAAAACATTAAAGACATACTCTGAAAACGCCTGCTCCATATGAAAGTTTTCTCGGGCCTTAAATTGTGCCAATACTATTTTGGACCGTCAGGGC
Organism: Linyphia triangularis; assembly: GCA_963978545.1. NCBI lineage: Eukaryota > Metazoa > Arthropoda > Arachnida > Araneae > Linyphiidae > Linyphia > Linyphia triangularis. The sequence goes on along the minus strand of OZ021727.1, from coordinate 62,914,381 downwards.
CATCCAAATCGAACCGTTTTTATCAGAAATTAGGAAATTTTATCATTTCACATTTTCTTTCATCCATCTTAATACTGCATCTCTTCGCAAAAGCTGATGATGTCGTTTCATCAAGTATAGTTTTTTTTATACATTTTTATGTATTTCACTTTATTGCATTTATTCAAAACCCGCGAAACAGTTGTCTTTGAAACTTTCTTACTCAAATCATCGGCAATTCGGCGAGCAAGCATGTTTTTCGGGGGCAGCCATGCTGACGATTCGTCTCCGATCCCTTTGAAACAACTTGGGTATCGCTCTTGTTCGAACCATTGTCCTGAAACATTAATTCCTCTTTTGATACATTTTTAATAGAACCTTTCGATCTTTCAATAACTTTACTAATATATCTTTAGACTTACTACTTTCAAGATATACTACTTTCAAGAAATTCCATATATTTGGAATTTCAATAAGTTTTTTCCACGAGGCATTCTAAAACAAGTCAGGTCAAATTGGTTCTGAACGAAGAACAATCTCCGACTCACAGTATTATAAAATCATTATTAACCTACAATTTAACCCTCAGGGTAGCTGTGGCAAAATACATCAGCTGTCCTTACAATTATGAGCCAATACAAAATGACAAAAATATAGAACTGTTTAAATATCAGAATAATTTATGTGTTTTGCTGAAAAGTATGTTAAAAGTGTTGCAAATTACAATAAGTTATCTTATCGTTTTCGTGTTGCTCATTCGAAGTTCTTTTGTTGCTATTTTGGGAGAAACTATGATTGTCCTTTTAATTATGAGTCGCACTGTATTTCCTCAAAAGTTAAGAAAAGTCACTTGAACCCCTTTGCTTTACAGGCTCTCAATTTCAACAACCAAAAGCTCGTACAACACCAAACATTGGAATTTTGAATGAGGTGATTATTACTTTATCTTTTAAATGTTATGGAGCGTGTATTGCTGTAAAATTATTACTCTACCCAACTAAACCAATTCAAATCAAAAAGTCCTCCGCAATTCTGAATGAACATGCTCGAACACTTGTCTCCCGTAAAAGAAGCAGGGGCGCGTTTAAAATATTTCTGTGGGAGTTTTCAATCAAGCAATTAGTTCAACCTGTATTTCTCTATAAAAGAAGGGGGAAGGGGAATCTATGTAGAACTTTCTCAACCCATATTTGTCACAGGTTGCAATATTATTGCAGTTTCGTAATATGCTACCTATATTGCAAAATAGTCCAGTATTCGAGTTATACAAAATACCCCAACGGGGGACTTTATTTTATATATATCCTGTTTTATCCATTTTGTCTGTTTAGATTATAGAGTAATCTGAATTTTTGTTTTGTTTATATTCAATTGGCGAAAGAGTAATATTTTTAGGAGAACAGATAAATACCAATATCATATCAGACTGATTTTATCAGATATGTATGCCGCTTGAAATATAAAGACAATGTAGCATTGAAACACTATTATAACACTTAGAAAACAAACTTTTTTTTTTCTTTCCAGTTTATGTTAGACCTAAGTAGATCAAAACTGTTGTATAACGATTTTTTGGTGTTATGATATTTACAAATACGTTGTTTCAAAGATCTAGGACCTTATATCTACTTTAGTGCGATTATGCTATCTGAATGATGGTAAATTAAAAACGTATTATTTACGATTATTATCTATTATGTGATTGTTAGTCATACATCAGAAAATATGGGGATTTTAGGGTCCTAGTGAGGGGTTTCTGATACCCCCCCCCCCCCCACTTCTGTATGGTTTTCGACCATTTTTGTAAGGTTATATGAGTAGCTCACTAAATTATCGGAACTTCGCTTCTTTTAGGAGCGCCAGAGTGGGTTCTGACACTCCCCCCCCCCCCCCTCCCGCTGGCTGCGCCCCTAAAAAAATCGAAATTCGGATAATTTAGAGAGCTATTCGTACAATCATACAAAAATGGTCGAAAACTATATATTTACGGCTAATCCGTAACAGTTGGTAGGTATGAAAATATGTTATTAAATTAATCGTTTCCCTGCATTCCTTATATAAATCGATTGTTTCGTATGTCAACGTACAAAACGGAGCACATAAAATTATTTCGACGCCTGTCTGTAAAAAACTCAAATATGAAAAAATCAATAAAATAACGAAAAAATCAATAAAATAACATTCTGTTCGGTATGAAATGAAAGCAACTGATGACAGCCTATCAAAAATATGACAGTATATAAGCAGTGATATAAGTGTCTTATTATACTTTTGCTTAAATGTTCAAAGAAAAAGATGGAAAATATCTGACTTCTTACTTCCCTTCCCTCTTAATTGCAAAATTTACGGGCCAAAGAACTTCCTGCTAAGTAAAATTTTAAATAGGTTTTGAAAAATAAAAAATAATTCAGGAACAAATAAAGAGTCAATTCCAATAACAAACACTGACATTAGATTTAAAACGCTGTGAAGTAAATAGCTGCAAAATTACTGAAATAATCCAAAACACTTCACAGTTGCGATTGTAGAGGAAGAACAGTTTTTGGAGAGTTTCTTTTGGGGGGAGGGGGATGCTAACCGCAAACAGGGACCATTCCTATAATAGCGGGGGGTCCCTATTCAATGGTTTGACTGAAGGGAAGTGCTCTATAATTAACTGGTCGAATTTTCCCTCTGAAAGGGAAGAAATGTAGATGGCGCTTTGTCCAGAGCGAAATATCTTCGGAATAAACCGGCAATCAATGAAATATCTCTCTTGAATTATTTTGTTATTTCTTGGTTCCAAATAAAGTTTGAGATATTTTTTGTTTTAAACGATAAAAAATAGTATTTCAAGTTTATATATAAAAGAATTTAGTTAATTTCTCTTATATATATTTTTTTAAATATCTAGTAAAATTTGGTCGTTTTTTAATTACTTTTCTAAAAAAAACTGTAAGTAAAATCAAAATATAATATTCTAAAGTTGTAGAAAACCTTTTAGATTGCATAATGCAAAAAATCGCCTGCAAAAATGTTGAAAATTAAAGTCAGGAGAATCGTTAAATTATCCCTTAAAATCGCATAGATTTCGGTAGACCTTTCACTTCCTCTTAATAGATTGGAATAGGACACTTTTCTATGATATTCCTTGTTGACATTTGTGTCCAATTTTGGAGTAATGGCTTTATGAGAAATACAAAAATTAGTGATGAAGTAAGGGCAATGGCTTTATATAGCTTTATCACAACTTTTATTCTTATGGCAATTTTTTTAATTCATTGTCAAGTTTTTCTCAAATATACATTTATCAATTGAACAATAAATACCATAGCATATATTCATTGCTGTATTTTATAAAACATCTAACTGAATGTATGTGCTTTGCTATGTAATTTTAACAATTGTAAAAGCTTGGATAACAATGTATTTGAAAACTAAATATAGCAATGTTTAGCATTCTGGCTCAATGTGAAATAGAACATTGAAATATTTCACATTTGAAATGTTTTACCCTTTTTCAATTATGAAGCGTGGGTATTAAAATTGCAATAGCTTTCTTTTGCTGTTGAGCTTTGCATCAATTTTTATCGTCCTGGCTTTATGAGAAATTGAGATATTCCACACTTGGAATGTTTGACCCACTTTCAAACCCTGGAAGTTGGTTTATCCAGATCGGAATGGCTTAATTTTTTCAATGTTTGACATATGTAACTAATTTCTAAGTTTTGGCTGTATTAGAAGTGGGACATTTGAATATTCCTCATTTGGAATGTTTAACCCCTTAAAGTTGGTTATTCAAGATCAATAAAGAAAATAATCTCAAATTATGTTTTTAAAAATACTTAGGTCCAAAATGTATTCTATTTAAAATTGTATCTATTGCTGTAAATTCAAAACAAACATTTCATTATTTCTAATGTTCATAGGGCTACCAGAAAAAGTCAATTTAGAAGAGTTCAAAGATGTGTGTGAAAATGTTCAAGGTTTAAAACCTAATCCCATTACAAAATTAACGGCTTTACTAAGAACCGAAGATGAAGTAAGTATTGTTATCAAATAGTATGATCTTTTTTTAACAGTTTTGTTCATAATATTTATCATTTATCTATATCTTAAATCTCTTGCTCAGCAGTATAGTTTTATTGTATAGTCCTAATATAAAATATGTTCATACAAAAACAATAATTAAAAACCAGTACATAATATAACATCCTAAGTAGATCACCATCCCAGCTTATCTAAATCTGTCTTAATAAATTTTCAAGTATAGCCTATCATAATGTTTAGAATTACATTTACAAATGTAGTATTTAAATATTTTTTTTATATAAATCATTAAAATGGCAATTTGATGAACAATTTACCAAAATAGATCTGAAATTTTTTTAACTTCTGTTAGAAATGTATTATGAAATTTGGAAATAAGTTTATTCGTTAAAAGTAATTATTACTGATTCAAAAAGGTTTGTAGTCTTTCCTAATTAAAATTTACTTTAAATATATATCTCTACTTTGCAACCCACAAGTACTCATGCAAATATATACTAAATTTACACTGAGTTTGTAGAAGCCTTAATTATAACTTTGTTAATCAGACCACAACTAATAAAAGAGAAATGTGATTTTGAATGTAACATTTCAACACCCCTTATTTATACATTTTTTTCTCTCTTTTAGGTGACAGCTTTGCATACCCGTCTAAAATTTTCGAAATACGAGAGAGACCTGGCTTATTTTATCATCAATAATAAATCTCTCACTGGTCATCCACCATTAAAACCGTTTATACTTTTAATAATGCATACAAAATCCAAAGTGAGTGATACTCATGAGTGGAGTTGCGAAGTTTTAAAGTATCGAGGTGATGTTACTCTGTTAAAAGAATTATCCGAGTGGAATATTCCAAAATTCCCTATTAGTGGACATGTGTTAATGGAAATGGGTTATAAACCAGGACCTAAAATGACTGAAATTATGACTGTATTGAAGAACCAGTGGATTGAAAGTAATTTCAAATTGTCAAAGACGGAACTTCTTGATAATATAAACAAAAATGCTTGTGGTGAAAAAGTGTAGATATTTTATAATAACTAGAATTAAACAACCATGTTTTTCTACAATAATGTTTCGGGTTTTATTTCCAACTCTAATCAGACTATTTTTACTACGTTGAAGTTAAGAAAGATTTAACCCTAAAAACAGCAATTTGAGGAAATTAAAAAATACTTTACAATCTTGTTAAAAGATATTGAACAACTTTTTTGATGAAGTTTAAATTGCTGGCTAAGGTTAAAGATTATTTCTTTGTTTTAAATCTTACTTAGTATCAATTTTGACTGTTTTCTCAAAATTAAATTAGTAGCTTCTAAATCTTTTTTGGCATCCCTTTAATTGTAATTATGTATATATCACAAAATTAAGGTTACAAACACTGGAATGGATGTAATTAAAAGTTTCAAACTTATTTTTTTAGAAAGAAGACATTCATCGATTGTTGTATCCATTTTTAATTTTAAGAGTTTTAATTGTTACTAAGTTTAAGCAAAAGAATATTTTTAAAAGAAAATTGTTGTAGTTTTAATGGTATATCATTAATAATTTACTTGACATTAACTAAAATTACCAATTTTAACTTTAATGATAGTATAAAGTTGGCTAAAGGCAACTTGTTTCATAAGAATACAATGTAAAGTAACTCATAACTTCCAATAAATAAATTCTCACTTTAAATAGAAGTTTCACTTTACTATTGGCCAAGTAGGAACACTATCCTTTAATACATTCACTAACCCAAAGGAAAATATTCTAGTAATTTTTTCAAAAACAAAAAGCTCATGTTCTTTCTAAAAGCAGTTTTGTGGGCTGAAAATAAACTTTTTTGAGGGAAAAAACTTCATTGTTAAATATAATTTTACAAAAAAATATTTCTAATAAAGCCTACGTAAAGGTGGTGCTTGTTTGTGATTGCTGTTGATAACGGCAATAAAATCCAGATCAATTAGTTATTTTCAGACTCAAGAAGCTCGAAAATAATTAAAAAAATAAAAAATTTAAGATAATAAATTGAGATTTGTTGAGATATATAGGTAATTATTACATCTTGGTATTTATATATGTTTCAAAACTCTCATATTTGCAGTCTCGTCACAACTCACAGTGTGGGTGCTAGACTCTTTTTAAACATTGTTAATCACCAATTTAAAAGCATTTGGTATGGCCAGGGTAAGAAGAAAATTTAATGTCCTATCCATTGAAGAAACGATGAAAATCCTAACATTCTTGAACTAAAATCTATTAATGAAAAAAAAAAGAAATGTGGGAGTAGACGATCAGAGAAGGGACACTTGTTGAGTGTAGATTCCAGCTTTAATGAATCCTTATTGCCTCTTATCTCATACTACATTAGGCACAAGCGCCTTTCTTACGTATATTCACATCGAGAATGTTCAGTGATCTGTCTCTCTCATCAGAATGAGGAATACCTCCCTCTGCCGCTAGGAGTCGCCACGAGGGGTTCTCTAGTGGTGCGCCCTCTATCTCCACACTCGGTCATCTTGGCGAACTATGTCCTCATAGTTTATGTCTGAAATTATCTGAAATACAATAAAAATACTAGAAAGAAAAATGCAAACGTTTAAAAGTTTAAGACTTGGCAGTGAGCTCTAACACTTAATTCCACGCTTTTATATGGTCTATAGCCGTGCTTGTCATGTTAGGCCCCTCGTGCTCGCCTACTTTTTTAACATCATACCTATGATTTTTCTTAACTGCTGTTATTTTGTAAGGACCAAAAAATTTTGTTTTTAGTTTTAATCCGGCTCCGAACTGGGTTCGTTGAATCGCTATGAGGTCGTTCACTTTGAATGTTCGAGGTTCCTTGCACTTTTTATTAAACTGTCTACGGTTTTCTTCCTGAATCTTCAGTATATTATTCTTTGCCTCTTCTCGTATTTTTTCTCTTTCTTGGTTCATTTGGGCTATATTTTCTTCTTCGATAAGCTCTTTAATTTTTATGTCTTCTCTGTTTCTCATTTTTACACCAGTTAGTAGTTCGAACGGTGTATATCTTGTACTCCTTGAGCTTGTGCTATTGATGACCCTTTGTACACCTTCGACAAACTTGTACCACTTTGTTGGATCTTCACTTGTGAGTTTTGCAAGTATTGGAATTAGGGTGTTGTGAACTCTTTCCACTTGTCCATTGCCTCGATGAACTCCTGTCGTTGTTAACACATGTTCAATTCCTTCCTTCTGGCAATATTGTTGGAACTCATTCGAACTAAATGCTGATCCTCTGTCCGAGATTATTCGCTGAGGATTCCCAAATATGGTTTTTTGCAATTCTAGCTTATCAATTGCATTTTTTGCTGTGGTTGATTTGACTGGATAGAACCATACGAATTTTGTGAATGAGTCCACTACTGAGAAAATATGCTGATATTGCTTATTTGTGGATGGTAGAGGCCCTATGTAGTCAACATGGTAAGTGCTTAGTGGTATGTTTTCTTTTGGTATGGGGTTCAGCAACCCTTCTGCCTTTCCTCTCTTTTTGTTACACAGAATGCAGTCCAAGCAGTTGGCAATTACACTTTCAATCATCTTTCTTGCTTTTGGTATGTAAAATTCTCGCCTTAGAATTTCTTCAGTTTTGGCCACTGCAAAATGTCCTTTGTTATGCACTTCTTTAATGATTTCATTTTGCAATGCTTGAGGTACAACCAGCAGCTCTCTTCCATTTTCGTGCTTATACAAAATACCCTGCTTCACTGAGTGATCATTATCCTCTCCTTGTCGTATCAATTCTTTAAGCATTTTGATGTGTTCATCCTCGTCTTGTGCTGCTGCTATCTTTGTAGTTATCTCAGCTTGCGATCTAGTCACCAACATGACTGTGTTTCTGCTTAATGCATCTACATGTGGCATCTTCTTTCCTGGGCGGTGGATTACCGTGTAGTCAAACTCTTCTAGCATTAAGGCCCATCTTGCTATCCTTGGTGTCAAGTCTTTTTTGTCGAGGGTTTTTTGAAATGCTGCACAGTCTGTTATTATTTTGAATTTGGACCCTACGAGGTAATTTCTAAATTTTTTAACTGCTTCTACGATTGCTAACACCTCTAATTCGTAGCTTCCATATTTCTCTTGTTGTGGGTTGGTTTTTTTGCTCATATAATGTACTGGGTGAAACGCATTATCGTCTGCCTTCTGCAATATTATTGCTCCAAAACCCTGACTGCTTGCATCCGTATGTAGCTCTGTTTCTACTCCCTGTTTGAAGATATGCAGGACTGGCTCTTCTGATAATAACTGTTTAAGTTTATTGAACGCTTCTCTCTGTTGCGGTCCAAATTGAAATTTAACATTGTCACGTAGAATATCACTTAGTGGTCTGGCTATTATGGCGTATTGATGAATGAATTTTCGAAAATATCCTGCGAGACCTAGAAAACTTTGAACCTGTCTTTCATTCTTTGGTTCTGGAAAGTTTTGCAATGCTTTTGTCTTATATGGGGATGGTTTGACTGTCCCATTTTCTATCACATGGCCTAAAAATTCAATCTTGCTCTTCAGGAATTGACATTTTTTGAAGTTGATATCCAAGCCGTACTCTGATGCCACTTTAAATACTCTTTTTAACTTTTCTAGATTTCCCTCCTTTGTAGCACTAGGAATTATAATATCATCACAATATATTATTACTGTTGAGTCCCGTAATAGTTCTTTAAAGACCGTGTTTATGTAACGTTGGAATACTGGAGAAGACACAGACAATCCAAATGGACAACGCAAAAATTCGAAATGACCATTACAAGTATTGAACGCTGTATATTTTGTGCTGTCCGGATCAATTCTCACATGATGATACCCACTCTTCAAGTCAAGGCAGGAATATACTTTTGCATCTTGCAGTTTGTCGATCACGTCTTCAATCACAGGCAACGGGAAACAGTCCTTGACAATACGTTTATTTAACTTTCTGTAGTCCAAACAGAGACGATGTTCGTTATTGCGTTTCTTCGTGAGTACTATGGGTGCAGCAAAATCTGATACACTCTCTTTAATTATTCCCTTTTTTAACCAATCTTCAATTTGGGCGTCGATTATTTTCTGTTCACTCAACGGAATTCTACGGCTACGAACATAAATGGGAGACTCGTCTGTTAAAATAATCTTCATACTCCGATTGGTATCCTTTACCTTATTCGGTTTATAATTATTCACCAAATTAGTTAATTCGTCTTTGATTTCAGTGTTCTGTATATGCGTTACTTCAAGCTCGTCGCACTCTCTCAAGTTCGGTAACTCTGCAAATAAACATGCCGCAATTCTACGCTGTTCGCCAGTTGTTCCGTCTGGTATTACCAAGCCAAATGATTTCGCCACTGGTACGGGATTTCCTCTCTTCTTTTCGCCGTCAAGGTCTAATCTTTCTCGGGTCACACCAGTAAGATGACTAGCGCTTCTGCATTTGGAAGGCGGAGCTACACATTTCTCCTCTGCTCTGCTTCCTGATTGGCTGCCGCGGCCGTCGATCTTCTTCTCAACTGTCAGGATAGATTTGATTGACATCTTGCGGAGCGTTTCGCCTTCATTTCCTCTTTTGGCCTCGCCAGACTGGCGCCTGATAACTTGTAAATAAAAAACACGTGGATCCTCTCGGAGCTGTCTGTAAAAGGATGGGTTTTCGAATTTTCCTATAACGTCCATTCCAATTATTAACTCATTTGTGTGGTCTTTGATGACGTATATTTTTGCATTGACTGAATGAGTGTCGATTTTAATGTCAGTATGGAAATATCCTAATGGTTGTATTTCTATATTACCTAACCCTTTTAGTAATATGTCATTTGTCATTAATTGGGGTGATCCTATTTTTATATACAAGTCCTCAGAAATGAAGGTGACTTGGCTCCCTGTATCATTCAGAGCAACTATTTCATGATCGAATATTATTACCTTTGTGGTGCTTTTATTGTCAGTGTAACTATTAATTTTATCAATTGGATTATTATTGCTTTCATTTTCGGGATACACATTACTTTTATAATTAGGATAATTACTAATTACAGCTCTATTTGCCTTCTTTTTTGGACAGCTGGCCTGGCGGTGGCCTATTTCATTACAATTAAAGCATTTAATACCTTGATTTTTAACTTCAAACTGGTTAGACTTATTAGGCCACTCTCTACTATTTAAAGTACCATTATTTCTTTCTTTATACAAGTGGTTAGTACTGGTTTGAGCACGAACGAATGGACGTTCCTGTATATTTTCTCTAGACTGCCAGTGCTTCCTGTTTTTTTCTTCATATTTATTTTCGCGAAATACCGTATTCTTTTTAAAATTATTTCTAGTTGAATCAAAGTCATCGAGTTTGTTGACCAATATTTCCCTATTTTTTATTTTCGGAAGTTCGTCCATAAAGTGTTCTCGAATTTCTTTGGGTAATTTTCTTTTTATTTGATCTACTAGCATTAATTCTTTTAAATCTTCAAATGTTGTGACATCAAGTCCGCTCAACCATTCGGTTAGATGATTGTTTAGTTCAAAAGCAAAGTCTCTCCATGTCTGACATTGTTCTTTTTTATGGAATGAGAATTGTATTCTGAACTGTTCTGGGCTAAGTCGGTATCGTCTCAGCAAAATGCTCTTAATGTGGTCGTAATTATTCGCTAGTGTTTCCGGCTCACGTGTTATTAAGCTTGCTATGTCAAGTGGAAGCAATGTAATTAAATAATTTACCCAAGTATCTTTCGCTATTTCTAGACGACTAATTTGTCTCTCAAATAGTGTCAAGTAGATGCTTATGTCACTACCGTCAAACGGTTTCATATACTGCAATATATTTGGGCTTCTGCTTACTTCGTTTTCCCGTGCGTTTGTTACAGTAGCGCCATGTTGGCGAACTTCTGCTTCTATGCGCAGTTTCGCTAACTCGAATTCTTTCGCTTCCCTATCTTTTGCTAATGATTCCTCATTTTCACGGTCATTTACAATTGTGTTTAACATATTTTTAACAAAGTTTTCATCATAATCGGCGTGTTCTGTTATTAATTTACATAATTGAGCGATTTTTGGGTTAATGGGTTGTTCCAATCCCAGTTCATCTATTAAGGCGAGTAAGTCATTCTTTCGTGCTCTGGCAAGAAACGCCATGTTAGTATAATCGAAAATTGTACTCACAGTTTTTCTGTTGACTTGTTACCTCGACTTGTGACAGTCAGTGTCTATGTTTCGTTATGGTCTCCCAGTGCTTGCTGGTCCCCTCTTTAATGATGTTGACCTCTTGTATTTGACACGAAGTTTCTTGGCTTCGACGGCGGTGTTCCAATGCTTGTTGTTTCCGCTAAACAATCCTCTTCGTCGGCGCTGACTTCGCTTTTCCGACGTGGTGGTTTCGCTTTCCGATGAGACGTGATTTCACTTTTCGGTCACTGTGCTAGCTGCTCCACTTCTCAGTGATGTCGACTTCTTTTATTCGATGAGCAGTTTCTTGGCTTCGTTAGCGGTGTTCCAATGCTTGTTGTTTCCGCTAGGCAATCCTCTTCGTCGGCGCTGACTTCGCTTTTCCGACGTGGTAGTTTCGCTTTCCGGTGAGACGTGGTTTCCCTTCCCGGTCACTGCGCTGTTATGTCGTTTACACTGCTAGGTGATACGACGGCTTATACTTCGATCTCCGGTTCACTGCTGGGTGACTACGGGGCTGTTCGGTTTCATTTGTACTCGTACTTCTGGTTTGCCTTTACACGTTCTGCCGTTTGGTTCTTAACGTAACGTTCTGACGCCTACTCAGTTCGTGATGCCGAGCCCCCATGTGGGAGTAGACGATCAGAGAAGGGACACTTGTTGAGTGTAGATTCCAGCTTTAATGAATCCTTATTGCCTCTTATCTCATACTACATTAGGCACAAGCGCCTTTCTTACGTATATTCACATCGAGAATGTTCAGTGATCTGTCTCTCTCATCAGAATGAGGAATACCTCCCTCTGCCGCTAGGAGTCGCCACGAGGGGTTCTCTAGTGGTGCGCCCTCTATCTCCACAGAAATTGCAGTCAAGTTTGTTGTTCCAGTAGCACTCCATCAACAATCATCAAAAAACACGTTTTAGAGCAATAGTTTCTAAATAAGAAGTGAAAAAAGTAGAAAATTTACTTTTCTACGAATGTGTTAAGAAATGGTTTATGCAATGTAGAGACCAAGGAATCCCTATCAGTGGACAGATGACTTTAAATGGAATATCGATGAACAGCTAAAATCTTTTGACAAATCTATGCGATTGAGAGGGAAAAGTTATTCTTTCCATAAATAACTGCTTTGAAAAACGTCTGTGTAAAATTCCTCCCACCACATCAAACTTGTAACCACTGGGTCAAGGAATAATTAGAAGCTTTAAAGTTAACTACAGAAACCAGTTGGTCTGTAAAAGCTTGTAGATGCCAATGATGAAGGAAGCACTCTCCCAAAGATCAATGTGCTGGATTCAATGAGGATGACATACTAATAAGCATGGAGAATTTGGGCACAGAAGACTATCCAAGATTACTTTAAAAGAGCTGGATTCAAGAATGGATGCAAATAGAAAGAAGAGATTGACATACAAGAGAGTACAAGCATCGAAAAAGAAACTGTTGATGCTGCAAATGAAGAGCTAGAAATAAATTCCCAAGAGTGGAATGCCATCAAATCTGGAAAGTGGATTCCTTAGCAACATGCAGCACCCTCACGGATGAGGAGATCCCGGATAAGGCGAGAGGTGTTTCGATAGAAGATGAAGCTGAAAAACATATTGATGCACCTCAAGTGACAATAAAAGAAGCAGTGAAATCCTTGATTCCCAGGAAATCTTTGACCACAAGCCAGGCCCGGACCTTGGGCTCATGATTTTAGGGGGCCCCAAAATATGCTTTAAACTAGGGATGGAACGGATATCCGGCAAATATCCGATATCCGGCTGATATTTCAATATCCGAAACCCCGTCGGATATCCGATTTGAAATATCGGACATCCGATAATTTCATTCGGATATCCGGCTGTATATCCGACCACCAGGTATCCACAAGAAATAATTTTTTGAAAAAAATAATGATCTTTTTCGGACAAAGGGAACACCGCATCCTACACTTTTTTTTTCTTAATTTTTTTTTCTTGGACATAAATTGCAGTCAAGTTACAAACCGAAAACAGAAAGAGGCGCCGTATTATTGACGCCGAATTGATAAGCATAAACCATTCCTCCAATCTTTTTCCATACACATCCTTCATACGTGTTTTGCAATATGTTCTTTTCATTCCAAGTTTATGATCTGATTAATTCCAGATGTTATATTTGAATGCTTCTCCGTAAAACTCGAACCGAAATACTAATAAATAGTACTTTTTTCCATAACATAAGTGACTTCTTAAGAGTTTTAGTTATTATCACTTCCTCCTTTTTTTCTGACATTTGCTAGCGAGTAAAAAGCAATAAATAGCCAATGCGCAATCCTCAATGCTTTTTTTTTTGTTCTATCGACGATAATACCCTACCCCTTTATGCTGTGAATGGTATGGTCTAATTTCTGATTTTTCATTGGCAGAAGTTGAAAGCTGGTATATTTTTTCTGACGTAAAATGAAGTATTGTAATTTTTAGGTCTTTAAAGCAGCGCCACAATGTGGAATTATATTTAGCTCTCTAGAATGCATTGAATTTTATTTTTCTCCAATTACAATCCAATTTATAATTTTTAATAATGGCTCATTTAAAATCACCCATTTGGAAGTATTTTAAAATTAATGGAAATGACGAAAGCAAAGCCCTATGTGTTACTTGCTCCACAGAATCGTTTAAAAAATGTGCGCGTCAAAAGCACAAAATCCTTTTCCACAAAACCCTTATGGAACCATTTAATGAGTGTGCATAAGGAAATTCACCGAAGCTTAAAAGACTCACTAAATGCATCAAATATTGATGAACAAGAAAAAACAATTCATCAAAACAAGAAATGCACGCAGACAACATTGGAATCGAAATTATTTGTACCAAAATTGTGGAGTTTTGATGATCCTAAAACAAAAGCCTTAACCGCAAAAATATGTAAGTACTAATTTTGTTTGTTTATATTAAATATATATTTTAAATATGGTATAACATAATGTTGATGAATTTTGGGTTCGAAATTTTTTAAGTTTATATTTAAAGACGGAATATTCCGATAGATCCAATTTAAGTTTTCTACGAGATTTCTTTAAATTCGTAATGTTTTAGGTGCATTGCAAAAAAATATATACTTCAATTTCATAAAATATTTAAAATAAATCTTTTGTTATTAACAAATGCCTCCGGTATAATTTTGTAATCATTTATCAATTATAAACAATGCATGAAGTAAATTGAAAGTAGCTATATTTTGCACTTCAACATTGTAAAAAAAAATTTTAATATAATTTTAGGTGAGTTAATGGCTCTTGATGCTGAACCATTCTCCATTGTGAATAGAGAAGGCTTTGGTCAGTTAATAAAATACCTAGCTCCTCGTTATCCGCTTCCAAGTAGAAATTATTTTCGTGATAAAGCCCTGCCAGAACTATATGAAAAACTAAAAGTATCAATATTACAAGATATAAAATCAGCAACAAAGATCTCTTTCACTCATCAACTAAAGTTTAAATAAAAAAAATAAACTCAGTGCGTGACAGCCCGTGTGGACTAAGGCCTGCTGGGCCCAGCTCAGCTTTCTCGACTGTGGCATTTGTGTGTCACATAGCAGATGTTTCAGTCAGATGGTCATTCTGACGCCGAACCCCAGTGTTTAGTTCCCAAGCATGCATGGTCCTCCTCAGTTTATTTCTTTCAGGTATAAACAGATAAGTCAACCTTGCCCAGTCCGCGAATCAAACAATGGACCTGTGGCATGCAGCGCGGTGCGCTAACCACTAATTATAATTTACTTAATACAGTCAACTCGCGATAACTCGAAGTTCAAGGGACTGGCAAAATTCTTCGAGTTATCCGAGGTTCGAGTTATCGAGAGTCACTCTATAGTTACTTTCTATTCAAAACATATTCTTGGGACCTGATGAAAACTTCGAGATAAATGAATATTCGACTTATGAGACTTCGAGTTATCGCGAGTTAACTGTACTTCATATCATGACCATTTTTTTCGTATAGCATATCGTATAACTATTGTTTTTAGTATATAGACCGAATATCCGGCCGGATATCCGGCGAAATCCGTTTCGGATATCCGTATCCGGTAGACATTGTACCCCGGATATCCGAAATCCGGTATCCGGCAAAACTCACATCCGTTCCATCCCTACTTTAAACCTATAATTTTCTTTCACAAAAGCTATGTGAATATCTTTTGTAATCTGTATAAAAGAAGTTTTACTTAAAAATCATTTTGTTTTAATCTTGAACCTTCTTTGGTATCCCAGACTATATTTATTCAAATAAACCAAACCATTATTTAAAAGCGTAAAAAAAGCTTTCCTGAAAGATTGAGTCAAAAATTAAAAGGAATTCTTGAAGAATTTATTGTAAAATCAGCAAATGTTGATAGTGAAGTTATGAGTAATGCTGCAGATATTGTTGTCACTGATATTACTACACATTGTGATAGTGAAGTGCAATACTACATTACAAAGTTTTTCCTGTTTCGATTTATAAATTTGATAGTTTGAAATTTGTTTTTTTATTCGTGATAAAAAAAATTAACTTTTAGAAAACAATATCTTAATAGTAATTTATCAACTTTTTCTGTATTTAATGTTAATTCATTTGAGTAGGTGTCAAGCCCATTTCCAATAAATCTCGCATTTGAAAAAGGGGCCCCCGAAATTGTCCAGGCCTTGGGGCCCAACTTGTCATGGTCAGGCCCTGACCACAAGGGATTCACAGCTATTGCTGACCTTCGAAAAATAGTAGAAACTAAGAAAATTAAATGCAAAAAGTCATTGAAAGATTATTCTGCTTGCTAAAGGTACAAATGTATGTTAATAATTTGTTATAGATGAATAATTTTGTAATTTAATCTGTGATCATACCCCAACTGCGTTCCTCTTTTGTACTCCATATGAAATCTAAAACAAATAAAACGTTCTTTAATTGACCTTATTCAAAACCTTTATAACTCGAAACTTCTTGATTTCAATATTTTCTTCTTTCCCATGAGATTCGAGATAGTCGGGTATGACTGTACTCAGTGGCGGCCCGTGATCGAAAATGTTAATGCAGTCGGAAACCCGCGACTTCCCAACAACCCTCCCCCAACCACACACACACTTTTCACAATCATGTACAACCGACCAAACGGTATAGTGGTTAGCGTGCTAGCTTCTAGACCGCGAGGTTGCAGGTTCGAGTCCCGTGTTGGCATGGGTGTTTGTAAATGTATGTTGGCTTGTCTAATGATGAATGTTTCGGCGCATTATAGCCCTCGTGTTGCTGACGGCGCCAGATAATCTGAATACAACCAACCAACCAATCATGTACAAGCGCACTTGACCTTTTTTTTTTAAATTATCATTTAAAAGATCTGATTTTTTTGCACATAAAAGTACAGAATTAGAAGTGATGTTTAAATGAAAAAAAATTCAGTTTTATTCAAAAATTAATCTTCTAATTAACATTTAGCTCGTTATAATTGGCATATTTTAGAATGGTGATTACTCAAGTTTTATGATGTAAAAAAAATAAATTATGGTTGGAAATTGTTCGTAAAATCATTATTAATGTAATCAACCTCCATCTAGTTTCTAGAATATATAGTTTTTTTAATAGAATTTTTTTAACATTGAAAGAAAAAATTGCAATGTTACTAAAAACTTTTGCATTTAAAAATCTAGCAAAATTTATTTTTTTTCCAATCAATTTGACTGAGGTTCAAAACATTCAACAGATTTGAATTCTCAAATCATTTTTCAAAAAGATTGTATCAAGCTTCAGTTATCACTGTTTAAATGAAGTTTCACAAGCCAAAAACATGATTTTTTAGATAATGTGTTTATAATATTCAACTTTATTTTCAGAACAAAATAGTACTTCAAACTAATAAAATAACTCTCTAGCCTTCAGATGATACCATTACCTTGCCAAAATTCCATCTAAAGTATTTTAAAGCAGAAATTCTAAAGAGCAGCCGAAGTCGGAAAATCCCTGATCTGGCCGCCTCGCTACACATTACATGGAGGAAAGATTCTATTAGATTCCATTTGTTACCACAGCAACTTCGCAGTCAAACTGCGTTTCAGGAACACACGGCTGCCGTTTGGAGAAGATCCCCTAGATTGGAAGCGGTTTTTTCTTCCCTTGTGAATTAAGTATAGAAGCAAGAGTTTGTTGTTTATCTAATTTTTTTACATTACTGTAGAAATTGGATCTTCATTTTAGAAAATTGTAAAATACATAATTTTAGTTTTGAACAAATAAATTTAGATTCAGCCTGGCTGCACTGCACGAGCTGCCACTGATTGTACTAGATTAAAGTTTGCCCCTAAAGTTCGGAAAAAGTCAAAATTTTGAAATTTGCCGACTGAAACGGTTTTGGTAAATTGGTATTCAGATAATTGATGACCTACTATAATACAAATTTAAAATTGCTACATTTGTCTGGAAAATGGTTAGAAATGAAATTCTAATTTAATTAATATAATTTCATAAAAAAATATACATTTATTTTCACATTGAATGTAACCTGAATTTTAATAAAAGTAATAAAGATATAAACAACTTATAACTTAACAATAAATTACATACAATATCAGCCCAATGATTAAACTACTATTATAAATTATCCACCACTTAAAGGTGGAATTACAGCAATTTCATCTCTATCTTTCAATGAAATATTTCTCAACTTATGAACATACTCTTCATTCAATGCAAGAATGACATTTTCAGCAATTGTTTTCAAATCCTCGCAATTACTCAAGATAACATTTAGTAATTGTTGAGAATTATAAGGTCCTGGAGATAACATAGCCTCCATCTCGTGTTTTCCCATAACTTCTCTAGCTTTGGCGAAAAACAGCAGTTTGACACAGACCTTGTCTTCCTGCATCATTAAATGCACTGAAATGAAAACAAAATAATCTTAATGTCAATAACACTTGAGTAAAAACACAAATAAAAAAGCAAGTTATGTTTTCTTTGCTTTCTTTTCGTCCTCTTTAGGTTTGGCTGATCGTGCAAATTGTACGACTAAAGGCTTTGTATGAAGCACAAAACCATTTGTTTCTTTTACAGCTTCCATAGCTTGTTTCTCATTAGCAAGGGTCACAAAGGCTTGACCTTTCATTCGACCTTCCTTCATGAGTCGAATGTCAAACATGTTCCTCTCCTGCTCTGAATTTCGATCAATAAATCTTCCAAACACATAACGCAGGTCCTTTTCTTCAACTTGCTTGGCAAGATTTTTAATATACAATCGAAAAGTAGGCTCTCCTGGTGAAAAGTTTCTGAATATTGACATGGTCTTCATTTCTCGGGAAGATAGTCGCTTCTTCCTCAATTCATCCCGAGATATAAACCGTGATTCACTCCATTTTTCTTCTCCTGGTTCTGAAATACTCGCATCATTATTATCTGGAACTTTAAGAGATTCAAACTCTCCAAAGCCACCAACAGATTCATAGTTCACTGGGTCTGCAACAGGGATTTGATCAACATTTTTCATGCTTATCTTTTTCTGACTTATGGGTTGGGATTCAAATACTTCTGACGGTTCTGTAGCAGGTTTTCTCACAGTATTTGTATTCTTCACTAGCAGTAAGTTTGATAACTTCTGCTTTTTCTTTTTAATTCTAGGTTTCAGCAATTTTCTTTTTTGAGGAAAAATTTGCTCAGCAATCTTCGGTTTATCCTCTTCTGACTCAGTTTCATACTCAGATTCCTCCACTGAAGATTCAACCATGTCCTCAGGTTCTAATATGTCCTCCTTGACATGTGTTTCAACATCAGGAGCCAAAGGTGGTGCTGGTGTCAAGGGACCAAATGGAGCTGGAAGATTCATTTTATTCATGAGATGAAGAACCTGAGTATAGAATTTAGGAACTGAGGCTAAGGCATGGCTGATATTCTGTATAATAGTTGGTGTGGGTGGTGGATATTTATATTTCAATAAATGTGATGGTAAATAATCTAAACCTAGAGCAGGTGCAACCCCATGTAGTTTTCTTGAAAATTCTTCCATATCCAGCCTCAGAACTTCTTTTTCTGATGATTTAGTTGCATTTTCTTTATTTGGAATATTTTGGAACTTAGGATAATCACTTTGTTGTGGAATAAGGTGGTCATGCTGTTCCTTAGAAAATTCCACTACCAAGCGTCTACTCAGAACTTCTCTTTGGTGTAAAATACACAATGCATGTTTTGCATCTTCATGAGTTGGAAAAGTAGCAAATGCAGTGTACTTCATTTTCCCATCATCAGGCATTATACGAACTTTTACTGCTCCCACAAGCTTTAACAATTCTTCTCTATCTCCTGCCTGGAGCTCAGCAGGTAGATGCTTTATGAATAAAGTTGTAGGTCCTAACATTTTCCCTGCAAAATGTTATTTAAGCATACAATTATCTTAAATCTCAAGTTTCCAGCATCAAACTAGTGTTTGAAATCATAGTACATATAAGTTGAAAATTTAATACATACAGTTACATGAATATACTATAATAGCTGAGCTTTTTGCTAAAAAATTTTAGCAAGTTGTAGCGCCCTGGCTATATGGAAAGCAAGGCATTGAATATTCCATAATACCCACAAAACTTCGAGGTTGTTATTTAAAATCCTCTAAGCTCATTTACAGCTTTAGCTTTGTTAACATATATTTACTCTTTTCAAAGTACTAGCTTTATGGGACATTGGAACAATCTATGTTTGGAACATTTTACTGCTTTTGAGGTTAGTTGAGATATGTTATGTGTTAGTTTGAATATGTATAGAATTAGAAGTATGTGTACCCATTCGTATTGTTTCTGGCTTAATGTTAGAGAGTATATTGAAATATTCTACTTTTTGAAAGTTTTACCCTTTTTAACCTCTTAAATTTAGTCAACCAAAATTGAAATAGCTTACTTTTATTCTTGTTGACATTTGTACCAAATACAGAGTTGTGGGTTGTGGCTATGTGGAAAAATTAGTGATGAGTCAGCAAGTTAGTGAGGCCTTTTATATGGGGAAAGATGATATGGTAAAATAACAAAAGTATGTTTTTATACATAATGTTGGAGGATATATTATTTTGGTTTTAAATTAGGAAGAACAAACTAGTTTGGCCTAGGTTAAAGAGTAGAAGCATTAAATAATCTAAAATAACTTGCCCTAAATCTCAATTCCAGGCTTAACTTGTTTGTCTCAATGAGTTTGTTCTGCAACCCATATATAAATTCTATACTGTCACTATGATGGCATAGAGGTTTATTGCAAATGGTCATGATGTTAAATAATTATTTCTCTTTGTTATAAAATTTATCTCTTAGAAACCATTTAAAAGCAGACCAAAATTACATTGTGATTGAATGAGAAAAATTTTATGACTTTTGATTATGAGAGAAAAGGGAATGTAGTGTTTCGTTAGAGTAAATTACAGAAATGCAATTTCAATCCTAGTCAAATAAAATTCTAACTTACCCCAAAGTTAGAAGAAATATAAATATAAGACAGTAAAATGAAAAGGGGCCCCTCTAATGAAAGAAAGCAAAAGTCTAAATTTTAAAACAATTTTCGGTACATGCATATTATTCTCTTAACCATTGGCGAGAAAAGTTTGAACCTCCAGGTCCCCTCGGATGTCCGGACATTCATTTGGACAAACAGTTTCTCTGAGCTAAGGGGATCTGTTTGGCAACTTTTTCACCTTTCCAACTGATCCTGTTGATGAAGTAAAAATCGGGTACTTATGTAATTTGCATAAATACCCATTTTTCACTAATTGAATAATTTCAGACAACTAATTTGTTATCTAGATATTAAACAAAATGATGTGTCCAATAGCTGCTTTGGTTTAAATATAGAAAAGTCCATTGTTTAACTATAGACATGATAAAATTCAGCAAATATTATAAACAAAGGGATTTTAACAGAATATTTTGTATATTTATGTACATATTGAATATTTATTTTTCAATCATTTGATTTTATGTATATTTTAGCCGAATATTAAAGAAAAGAAGCGAATATATATCGGGGAAAGCGATTTCAGTCACCAATATAACGGAAGCTAGATATAGTATTATTAAGTTTTATCATAACTTTTATTGTAGTGAATGTGCGTAATTGGCTCTTAAAGATAGATGATAAGAAAGCAGATTAGATCAAAGTAGAGAACAAGTACCAAATACCGGTGCTTCTCATCATATCGGGAAAACTGATCTAAAAAAGTAAGCATTTTAACTTCAGAGCAATTTAATTTTGAATTTTTTGAAAATAAATTGCAAAAATAGATACCTCAAAATTATAAAGATGATTCTTTTCGACAATATTTCTTACTTTCTGGTAAAAACGTTTGAAGAAGTGTCTGCCTATGCAGAGAATAAATTAACACCGAATTGTTTATTTTCTTTACAGCCAAGCCAAGTGTAAACAAAATTGCTTCGGAACGCAATACGCATGCTCAGGGCTGCCAACTCTCAGATAGCAGGAATCGCCAACAGCCTGTTAAAAAATCGCCAAATCTCAAAATTAAGAAAATCGCCAAAATATAGCCAAAAATCGCCAAATTTGAAAATACATCGCTAAAAAAACTAATTATCTTAGAAAAGAGATGTTTTTTATCAATAGTATTGCCTTTCTAGCCAAACCAATTGGCGGATAAATACCCGCAAACCTGGTTTTTTCAACGTTGGAGGGTAATTTGAAAATGAGGTTATCTGAAGTGTGTGTGTTTTTTTTTCGTTTTTTTCCACTAAAGAATGTATTTTTTTTACTACGGACAGGTCATTTTTCGGATAATCTGATAATGTGAAGGAATGGATTAAATAGACAAGGGTCATTACAACACGAGTAGGCGACGAAACACGAGATCAATTCAATTAGTTTGCAGCCGTTTTTAGGGTTCGCTATCCCTCCCTATTTCCCCCCACAGGAGTTCTCTTACAAATAAACCTCGGCGCCTACTTGACAAATAATTCGTTCGAATTGGCGGGAAAACTTAACGTAACCCAAATGGTTAGGAGAATCGTTTTAGGGCAGTTTGGCTTCTGGCCTCCAGCCCCATTATTCTTTCCTTTTTTTTTTTTTTTTTTTTTTTTTCTTTCTTTCTCGCATGCAGAACCAAATTGCAACGAGCAGAACAAAGGACCAAGAGGGTACACCTGTTGTGTTTGTTAAAATACTAGTCGCACTGTCGGCGGGGGGGGGGGGGGGGAAGAAAAGTCCAGTGTCATTTCCTTTCCTTTGGCGTTTTTTTTCCTTTCCATTTCTATCGATTAACTGTGCTGGGATTTAGGAAAGTTAGGCTGCCACGTATTATTCGTTATGCAAAAAATTCTAAATAATATATTGGAAATTTTTCTTGGATATTCCTAGGTTATTTGCTTATGCTTGTCATTTAAAACTTAACAATAAGAATAATAAAAAACTGCAAATCATTATTTATATTCAATTTGATTTTGTTCAATAGAGGAAACAGTATAAATAGAAGAAAATGCAACAAACCTGGAAATGATGAAGAAAATAGTAGATAAAAATGTAAATAGTAAAGCTTTAACCACAAGATTATTATTTCTAAAAAGAGTTAATTAACTTTAGAGAGAAATGAAAAATAAATATTGACATAGTTAACATGACTGATTACAATGTTTTAATTGGATATAAAAATAAGAATTTATGTTTTTGAATAAAAATTATAAGATTATTTTTCTTAATAATCTTATAACTTTTGAAATTTTAATTTGTTAAAAATTTTAAACTTGTTTTTTTAACAGTTCAGATTGTTACTACATCAATAATCGGACATCTGTCACAATCCCTGTCGGGTCTACTTATATTTTGAAAATTGAGATCGCCACAGAACTCCTCCACGTTATAGAAAATTTTGAAATAATATTTCATCATTTTCTTAGTTACACGAACAGTATTGCATTTCAATAATTTTATGCTTTTATATGGAGCTAGATAAATTATTTTTAGGAATTTCAATTAACCATTTGTTAAAACAGGGAAATAAAACTATTGGATTCGTTTTTTTTTTTAAAAATCGATTTTTTGCTTTCTTCATGTTTTGGGATGTGCTCCGAGTTCAAAAAAGTGGTCTAGAACAATGTTCGGTGTTCGTCCGTAGACCTGGTAAGCATAACTCCCGAACAGATTGATCTACGATATTCTACTTAGGGTCGCACTCATCAAATAAGCATTTTACCTTGTTTGAAAAAGTAATACTTTCCCCACTAATAGTTGCATAAATAACTATTTCCTATGAATTTTTTTTTTTCAATCGAATTAGAACTTCTCAATAGTCAAAAACTTCTCAAATCTAATGTATCTCTTTGTTAAAATATTAAATTTTTATATGTGATTATAATATATGTGATACATTTTTGTAAATTATTTGAAAATTTCCGAGTAGTTTGGTATATGAACGGAAAAAAAGTAATTTAAAATGAATGACTGGTGTTCGATCTAACATTTTAATTTTCTTATCTTTACTTTGATGTCGACATTTTCAAAATTTTGATTTTTTTTTATCATTAAACTTTTATTATTTTAAATAAGATACTCATTTCATAATACATGCTAAAAAGTTTTTGAAGTTGTTCCATTGACTTTGACTTCAGGGCAACATATTTTAAAGTCGGATTGTCGGAGAATCGGTTGACTTCTTATAATAGTTATAATAATATTTTTTTTCTTTCTTTTTGTCGCGTTCCACATGTGCCTCCTACGTGGGAAGACTGTTTCTTCCTCTCGTTTTTTATTTCTGGTAACACCTTTAGATTAGATACGAATCAAGTTTCTTAATAAGAAAAAATCATTTGCTCGAAATAAGAAAACAATTTGTGATTAGTTGAAACGCACTTCGAATTCTTCCACCTCTTTTTATTTTACACTACAGCACTTAGTTTAAGTTCAATTGGATTACAGTAAGTGAGTTAATTAGTTCCTCCAAGTCAAATAGAAACGTGTGTAAAAGAGGCCTTTTAGTGACAGCCCTTAAAACTTGATAGAATACATTGCCATCGACATCTAATCTATCTGCTAAGTCTCAGCTCGAATGTATGAAGCTAGGCAAGTGGATTAATTTGTCCTTTTCATTTTCTCAGATTCGTAAGCCACACACAAAAGCAAACAAAATCGAAGTTAGGATTTAGAAATACAACATACAAAATTCAAAGAAAATTTTTTCCCCAATGAAAATAAAATCAAAAAATAGGCCATATTCTAAATGAAGAACCGAATTCTAAAAATAGATATCAAAGTACCATATTTGATGCCTAATAATCTACAAAAAGCAAAGTATTTAAAAGTAAATGGTTGAGAACAAAACAGGAAGAAAAAGCAAGCCAAAGTATTTTAATGATAGTGCAATAAATGTATCTTCTAACCAATCCTCAATAATTCAAGACAACAGGCGCCTGCATTCACCAGACAGTTACAAGGAAAGTTAACTGAGTCTGATTTAAACAAAATAAAAAATATATATTTATAAAAAAAAATAGCAAATTTACAGAAAATCACTGGAAAATCAGAAAATCGCCAAAAAAAGTTGAAATTCGCCAGAATAATTTTTTTAAATCGCCAAAAAATCGCCAGTCGCCAAACCCTCAAAACCTATCGCCAGACGCCCTCAAAAATTGCCAAATTGGCGAAAAATTGCCAGACCTGGCAGCGCTGCGCATGCTCAGTTATATGCAATTAACAGTTAATAACTTTTACCATCTGCTGTGTTTAAAATAATATTAAAAAAATCAATGTTTTTTTAGTGAAGCTTTATTTTTAAAAAAAATTTAAAATTATAATTATTTAAGATATTCAACAAAAAAATATTTTACCACAAATAAATATATTATCGTAAGGCTACGTCACCTAACTTTACTGCAACTGCCGTCCCCGGCTTTTAAATGAAATTCGTGGCGTTACGGAGATATTGATAGTTTCAGAATCAGATAATTAAACAACGTAATCTTGAATAAAATCCGATCTAAGCTCAAAACAAGCTTATGTAATTAGTTTTGTGTATTTTCTGCATTGGATCTTGCTTGAAGCCACCCTACTTACTCGATGTCTGAGCTGGCATAACGCAGTGTTTATAGTTTTGTTTTGAATCAACATTCCCATTAGATCAAAATGTCTCCCAGCTCTCTGTACAAGAAACCAGCATGGTTTGTTCGAATGTCTCCTGAAAAACAGGACACCCTATTAAAAATGCTGATCCTGTCTATGGCTGCTGTACTATCCTTTTCCACTCGTCTATTTTCTGTACTACGATTTGAAAGTGTCATCCACGAATTTGATCCTTACTTCAACTACCGAACGACCAAGTACTTGGCTGAAAATGGGTTTTACAGTTTCCACAACTGGTTCGATGATCGGGCATGGTATCCTCTTGGCAGGATCATCGGTGGTACTATCTACCCTGGTCTGATGGTCACATCTGCCACCCTCTACAGTGTTCTACAATGGTTGCACATCACCATAGATATTAGAAACGTGTGTGTATTTCTGGCGCCCCTATTTTCCAGCCTCACCACCATCATCACCTATCTCTTAACAAAGGAGCTGAAGGATGCTGCATCAGGGCTTGTTGCTGCTGCAATGATAGCCGTTGTTCCTGGATACATATCGAGATCTGTAGCAGGCTCCTACGATAATGAAGGAATAGCCATTTTCTGCATGCTCCTAACATACTACATGTGGATAAAAGCTGTTAAAACTGGATCAATCTACTGGGCAGCAATGTGTGGCATTGCCTATTTCTATATGGTTTCATCTTGGGGAGGATATGTCTTCCTTATCAACCTGATTCCTCTGCACGTTCTGGCTTTAATGATCACTGGCCGTTTCTCACACAGAGTATATGTTGCTTATAGTACACTTTATTGCCTTGGAACTCTACTCTCAATGCAGATATCCTTTGTTGGATTCCAGCCCGTTCAATCCAGTGAGCACATGGCCGCCTTAGGAGTGTTTGGACTTTGTCAGCTCCATGCATTTGCTGACTATGTTAGCTCTCGCCTGAGCAAAGAAGATTTTGATATCCTGTTTCAAGCTGTCTATACCATATGTGCCATACTATCCATCGGTGCCGGAGCAGTCTTGACCGTAACAGGAAAAATTTCTCCATGGACTGGTAGATTTTACTCATTATTGGATCCCTCTTATGCTAAAAATAATATCCCCATCATTGCCTCTGTATCTGAACATCAACCCACCTCTTGGTCAAGTTTCTACTTTGATCTTCAATTCCTTGTGTTTATGTTTCCAGTTGGACTCTACTTCTGCTTCTCCAAATTAACTGATGCCAATATTTTCATAATATTGTATGGGGTTACCAGCATCTACTTTGCTGGTGTCATGGTTCGTCTGATGCTCGTACTGGCTCCTGTCATGTGCATACTGTCTGGCATCGGCGTCTCTTCGATTTTGACAACCTACTGCAAACAGCTTGAAGTGATCCCTCAAGACAAAAAGGTCAAGCGATATGGAAGTAACTTCTTCAAAAAAACCGAGGTCGCCTGGGGTTTTATCTTCATTATGTCTTTCTTCCTGACAGCCTACATGTTCCATTGCACCTGGGTGACATCGGAAGCCTACTCATCTCCATCAATCGTCCTATCTGCTCGTAGCCATGATGGATCCAGGATCATTTTCGACGACTTTCGAGAGGCTTATTACTGGCTGAGGCATAATACTCCTGAAGATGCCAAGGTTATGTCATGGTGGGATTATGGATATCAAATTACTGCCATGGCAAATCGAACAATTCTGGTGGACAATAACACTTGGAACAATACTCATATATCTCGAGTAGGGCAAGCCATGGCCTCTTCTGAAGACAAGGCTTATGAAATAATGAAAGAACTGGATGTCAACTATGTCCTTGTCATTTTTGGTGGTCTAACAGGATATTCATCTGATGATATCAACAAATTCCTCTGGATGGTCAGGATTGGAGGCAGTACCGATCGGGGCAAGCACATCAAAGAAAATGATTACTACACACCTTCTGGAGAATTCCGTATTGATAAAGATGGATCCGAGACCCTCTTAAAATCATTGATGTATAAGATGTGCTATTACAGATTTGGATCTGTATATACTGAAGCTGGCAAACCTCCTGGTTACGATCGAGTTAGAAATGCAGAGATTGGAAATAAAAATTTTGAGCTGGATGTTTTGGAGGAAGCATACACAACAGAACATTGGTTAGTTAGAATTTACAAGGTAAAAGATTTACCAAACAGAGGTGTCTAATAATGTTTGAACTGTCAAATGTTTCCAATACTTAATATTTTTGTATTTAAATGAAGTTTTCACTCTGTTACTGACATATATGTGAACAAGCATTTTCTACACTATTTGTCCTCATTAAGGTGCATGGTTTACTTTAATTTTTTTCTTCTTGAAACCTGATTTGAACTGAAAATTTAGATAGTTCGTTTTGATGTGTTAAAATTAAAATGTTTTTTATAAATTGTGTATTTCCTTTAGTACAAAATTGTTGAATAACTGCATAAAGAGTTTAATTTTGTAAAAACAATTTATTATTTTTTTCAATTAATATTTATTCTGCTGATGTTCAGTTAAAATTATGCATATGCTACATGAATCTTAAAAAATTTGAGTTGAGTATAAACTACTTGCACCTAAATTTCTAGTGCAATATGCACTTTTATTTTAATTAAAATATATTTCTTAACTTAAACAACTTATTATATTAAAAGGATTGGTTAAAACCATCGCTTAAGTACTAAAACAATTCAGTGGCGGTTCGTGCACAACAGCCAGTCTGCATCTAAATTTATTAGTTCAAAACTAAAATTATGTATTTTACAATTTTCTAAAATGAAGATCCAACTTCTATGGTAAGAAAAAAAAATTCGATGAAGGAAAATCTTCTTGCTTGAATAATTCCTCCGAACACAGCAACCATGTGTTCCTGAAACGTATTTCGGACAGCCACTTTGCCATGGAAAGCAATAGAAGCCTTCCATCCACGCAATAGCAGTGCTGCTGATCAGGGATTAATTCTAACTTAGGCTGCCCTTGATAATTCATTGAGCTGATTGGCTCAGCATGAGTAGGGTGAGTGTGTTACCAAAATAACACCATTTTGTGACGACATCATTGACTAATTCACAAGTTAAACTTTGATAGAAGGATTGATTTGGTTTCTAAAAATAAGTGTTTTCTTTCTCGTATCTTATTTACTTTTTAAAAATTGAAAGGAAACTTTGATTTGAGTTGAAGATTAAAGACTTAGCGTTCATGAATGATTGTGAAAAGTGTGTGGTGAAGGGGTAACGCATGTTTCCGGCTGCACTAGCATTTTCGATCATGGGCTGCCACTGATACAATTTAAACCATGCAGTCGACCTGGAGATAGTACGACGCATACCAAAAGGATTATAGGCAGAGCCCCCTAGTTCATTAAATAGTTAATTCAAACTTGCAAAGAAATTTGGCAACTTTAAAGAAATCTGATTAAAATTCTTTAACTTTTCTAGGTAATTGGATGTTAACTAACTTATAACTATAGAACAAAAGTACTCATTGTTCCGAAATTTTGTCGGAGGAAGAATTCGAAACAGATTATACTACCTGTGTAAAATTAGTGCCATCTGAGCTTAAAGTACAGTAACGTATAGTGGGTCCTTTAAACAGACAGAATCCCACTCAATGTTATAGTTAAGACTAGAATTATAAATATATTTCACCATGCTTTCATTTTAAAACAAAAAAAATTTTATTCGAAGGCTCTCAGTTTTTCATATTGAGATACTAGACAGTTTTGGCAGTTGATGTTCTTGTATGACTACCACTGATTTTTTTTTTTTTTTTGTGGCTCTTTCATTTTTATAAATCGGTGAATATTACAATTTTTAATATTACAATGCAACTGAAGACTAATCTTTTAATTTCTCTCTTCCTCCATAAATTTGGAAATAGCTCATTTTGTGGTGCTATTGTATCCTCCTGAGACCCCATGTGCTTTTAAATGCACATCGGATTTTGGGCACATAATTTTTCTTTGCATGTAATAGCCGAATTCTGTCCTACAGCTGATGATAGTTCCACCGATTGTGGCGAAGTAGAGCCTGTAAAGAAACAGCAAAAAATAGTTCTGCGCAAACAAAAATTTTGTGTGCTAACTGTAAAGTATTTTAATGTATCACGTCCTCGTGAAATTGTTTTGCAACCTTTCTTGATTAAATTTCACATCTGAACAATTAAATTTCAGAATTTTTGCAAGCTTAAGGAGATGGTCATTTTTTGTCTAAGTGTACTTAAAGTGCATGGATCAGTTCTGAACTTTAAAAGTACGTTACATAGACCCAAAAGAATAATATACATAAAAATTAGCTTTAAATCAAATTTCAAACAATGGTGGGTCTCGGGAGGATATTTACAAATTATAAATGTTGTAACCCCTAATATGTTTTCTTTTTTGGGGGGTGGAGATTGAGGGTTATCAAGAAAGTATATCCAAGTTCAAGCTAGTCTATTAAACAGTTTATGTAAATTTTATTTTATAAAACACCTCATGAAAGCCTACACTATGCTTTCAGTTTGCCAAATATGTTTATCAGTCTTGATCGATGGACACTAAGACATTTATTTCGATTCCTTCCAAAAAATGTCATCCATTTCCTTCGTATCTTTTAAATTTATATGTAAATACAGTTACTAATTTGTACATTGTTAATTTTATTTGATTAACTTTCATAGTCCTACACTCATTTATATCTGAACTATTTAGCTATGTGCATTTTTTTTTAAATTCTTCATTTAATATATTAATATACAAAGTCACTTTTTTAGCAATTTAGTATTAATCAATAATAAGTGTATCAATAGCTTAACTGGCACATGCCTTATGCTAATTCAGGGTTCGTACGTCTGGAGGGAAAATCACCCTTAAAATCTCGGGGGGGGGGGGGGGGGGAGAAAAATTCCCCCTGAAACCTGGACAAAATCCTACTTTTCGGTGCTATGTGTTTAACCCTAACTCGAGGAATTAAAGTTGCAGAATTATTTGATAAATTGACTTGCAGAAAGTTATTCTTTAAAAAAAAGGACTTTCGAGTTATTGGAAGAATTTGTGTAATTGAGGTTTGACAATATTTATATGGCTAAAAAAATTAACTCCTCAATGGAAAACATGACTCTGGAAATCTCATAGTATATTTTTTCTGAAAATGAGTATGAACCCTGTAATTTATCTTAAGGTTGGATTCTACACAGAGTTTCCGTGGATATGGACATACCTAGAATTTGCCCAGCCTAAGATAAAATATTATACAACGCTTATTCTTAAAAACACACAGAAAATAGACTTCCCTGATGAACAATAACATTTTGGGGCTGGGTGGTGATGAGAATAATGTAATAATTGTACAGATAATGAAATCACAAACAAGATTATTTTTCCTGAAAAATATATACAAAAAGTGTGCGATTAACAAAAATTTATCTACAAATAAAAATATTAAATTATTGATTTGTTTAAAAAGTTAGGATTTTTTAATTGAATCGCTTATTGTAAAAACCCCATGATTACTAAAAAATGTTTAGTTTTTAGATATTTAAAAAAAAAAAAATACATCACCCTCTCCTCTAGATTTATAGTTGAACCAAGCTCACCTCCTAAAAGTCTTTTATATTCAACATTTTATAATTTTCAAAAAAATATTTTTTAACGATGTTATCGCGCGGTTCAATCCGAGAAAAATTTTACAATATCGGCTGTATTTCTACATTTCAAGGAACTGATTCGCTGCTTGAATCGGCGACAGCGACACTTTTAAGAATCTCTCCATAACTGTCTTCTAATTTATTAAGTCAACTATTTTGAAACAAGGAGTTCGTTATGATTAGTGTGCGTCTGGTTTGAAACTCATTCATAAAAAATAATAAAATGATATACGTCTCTGCATGGTTATAAGTTTCAGTTATCTTTTGATATTATATCAGTTCCTTGAAGGTCCAAATACAGCCGAAATTGTAAACTTTCTCTCGGATTCAGCCGCGCCATAACGCCGTATTCGAAACATTGGAGGGAAAAGTTCATAGATATTAGCAAACAGTTGCCATTGCAATGACTCACCCTGAACATAATTTCAGGAACTGATGGCTGAAATGCTTTTCTCGTGGTTAATCTATGATAGTTTTTACTTTAAAAAACTAGGGGTGTGGAACAGTGCACAACTTTCAGTTACACTATAATACTGACATGGATTTGTGTCATTTACCGTTTGTATATTTTCATCCTTCATTTAGAATAAATGGCCAGTTTGGCGATATTTTTTGCGATAATTCTTGTATGAATCTAAAAAAAAAAAAAAAAAAAAAATTTGCCAAAATGGTGATTTTGGTGATATACTTTTCGATAATCCTTATATTATCCTTTATTATAAGCGAAACTGGAGAGTAGAAGAAAAAACGATCGTTGATGAGGTATGCTCAAAGAAAGAGACTTCTGTGTTGAGGGTATTCATTTTTCAAGTTTTTATGCCATTAAAACATTTTTACGGGAATTTTGGAGGTGGGGATATTTAGAACACCTTACCACAGCGATTTTTATCAAAATTGTTAGAGCCGTTTTTTAGCAATCATTGAAAAATATAGTTTTTTCAATGGCAGCTACCTTATGTGCATACGCGATTTTGACAAAAACCTTAATGGTAGGTCCCATGGCTCCTTCATACCAAATTTGAACATCGTAGGTCAATTTGATCGGGAGTTATACTGACCAGGTTGGTAAGGGGGGGGGGGGGAGGTTGTAGGGAAGTCGCATGTTGGCCACACCGTTTTTATTTTTTCATTGCTAAACAAAGTTCATCTCAAATTATTCAATTTCTTTGTTTTTCCCTGAGAAAAGTGATTCAAATTATTGTTACCCTTTCATTCTAACAACTAATTACAAATTATTACTTTTTTTTTTTTTTTTTTTAAATACTTCTTGAGTATAAAATGGAAATAAGATAATCATCATCAAACAGTTTTCTGTATTTCCCTATGTTAACATATAGGCGATTGAAAGTAAAAAAAAAAATTAAAAAATATTACAGTAAATGATAATTACAAATTTAAATGCTCTTTCAACCACTTGAAAAAGGTAAGACGTCACACATATAATTTAGTTTAAAAATAGATATTTAACTGCAACTGTAAAATAAGAAAAGTTGTTTATTTACCTAGTGAGGTCCGCCCATCGCACGTGTCGAAGTCGAAAGGAGGTATAGGATTGCAGAGATACGAAATGCAAGGCACATTTACTCCAAAGGAACTGAACATCAAATGATTTATAACACACTTTTGGATGCATTAATTTGATTTAAACTATGACAATTTCAATTGACTCTTTTGGAGGAATAGAACTTAATGATGGTAACTTTAAAGAAATCACTCGATACACATTGTCGCATGAAAGATTGATATTGCAAGTTATAAATTATGGAGCCACTATTACATCTCTTAAAGTTCCTGATAAACTTGGAAACATGGTTGACATAGTATTGGGATTTGATAATATATTAGGTAAAGTAACAAAGGATTTTGATCTGCGACCCATATTTTGTGCTATTTTTTTCATTTGTGAGTTTTTGCAGCGGCTTTTATTTATTTGATTACGTATTGTATTCTCATGTGTTGGTTGAAACCTTGTTAGAATTAAAAAATTAAAATGCGTATTAAAAAATTATATTAAATTAATTAATAAAATTAAATATTAAGTTAATTTTAATCAAACTAAATATTAAATTAATTAATACAATTAAATATTATACAGGTTAAAATATTGAGAAGTAGTGTGATTAAAAGTTACTGGGAAACTGTACAATTTCAATGCAAATCAAAATATTGTACTATTTCAATTTAAATGTAATTACAAAAGTCAACATTTAATTAAGGGATTGTAATTAAGGGATTGGTGTGGATATTTAAGTTGTTCTTAAAAGGATGAGGATTAAAGAAAATATAGTAGAATCCCCCTTACAGAAAATACAGTAGAATCTCCGTTTAACCAGGCACAATTTTTTGAAGTACGAAACGTTAGAAAATATTAAAAAAATTTACAATTAGAAATTTTTTTATCACTACATTTAATTGTTACTGAATTAATAAAGATCTGACATCAATTGATATTTTTTGAAAATTATATTCTGTTAAAGAAAAATATTTTTATTTAGATTACATCCAACATCCATTCTACTTTGGATGTACTGTGGGGCGGTATGCCAACAGAATTGCAAGAGGGCAATTCAGCTTAGAAAACACAAAATATTCCTTGGCTATCAATAATGGACCACATCATTTACATGGAGGGCTCAAAGGTTTTGACAAGGAAAGTTTGATGTAAAGCACTATCTTTTTTATAATTATTTTATCATAAAAATGTCTTAAAATTTTTTGTATTTCCACTTAAGGATTTCCTAATTTATTTTTATAGGTTTTTGTCTTAAATAGTGAAATTTTTTGTTTTATACTTTTAAATTTATTTATGAAATGTTAATTTCATGCAAATTAGATTCAGTTTATAAATCAATCAAATAATTACTTTCACTAATTTTACAGGTTTTATGGAGTGCTGCCACAGAAGAAAACAAAATAATATTTTCTTATGTTAGCCCATCAATGGAAGAGAATTATCCAGGAGATTTAAAATGCAAAGTCACTTATGAATTAATTAATAAACATGAAATAATTATCAATTATGAAGCAAACACTACACACGCCACTCCAATAAACCTAACAAACCATTCTTATTTTAACCTTGCTGGCCATGTGAGTTAAACATTGCTTTTAATATATAACCTTGAAATTTTATACATTTTCAGTAGTTCTGCCATTTCATTGTAAATAATTCTCGGGCTTGAAAGCAGACCTAAAAATAAGTTAATTTTTTTGTTACAAGAAATATCTCTTTGTCAATGCAAATCTAAATTAAATTTACATAATATTACATTTTAAAAAGATTTTTTGAAAAATAGTGTTGACATATTCAATAAGAAAAATCAAGCATAAAACAAGAGTTCCCACGGTCATTAAAAGTGCTTAATATTTTTTAACTTGTTTTCAAAGCCTTGAAAATGCTTAGTGGTGCTTAAAAGTCATTAGAAATGTTTAGTGGTCCTTAAATTTTGTGGATGTTGTTTGAACCAATTGCAACCTTTATAAAAATACGACTCAGACTTGCTATCCCTGATTGACCGCCACTTATCCACATCGTATAGGAATTCTCTGACATATTTGTATAACGCATGCACTAACTTATAACTTGTTTGGTAGAATATACTTTATTAAAAATTTATATATAGACATGATGCCTGAAAACAAATTTTCAAAGGTCCTTTGTAAAACTTTATTTAGGTCCTTAAAAGTCATTATTGATTTTCTTTCTGTGATTTGAGAGGGAACCCTGATAAAAGCAATAAAATATGTCAACTGCGGAATTATCACATTTAAATAATTCTTTTTTTCTTTTTAACCTTGTCCAAACAGCAAATATTTTACAAAATCTGATGATTTTTTACTTCTGATTACCTTATAGAAAATCAAGCATTTGGGTATTTAAAATAAAAATTAGCAGTAAACTTACCAAGGCATTTTACATCCACATTGGGGGGGGGGGGGAGGGAAGTTATCCAAAGTGTACTTTTTGTCAAAACGTTGTACTCTACGATTAATTCATGATAATAAAAAAGCTAATAGCTCACTAGAAACATGCTTTTATTGCAAAAATAAAAATTTCTATTAAAGAAGTCCAAGTTTTCATAAACCAGTAAAGTAGAATCAACAAGTCAAATTTCTATACTCCAGAAGTAAAGGACACCATCTCTCTTTTTTTGAAATTATGATTACATTATGAGTAAGTATAGTATATGAGGTAGACAACACTTCCTTGTTGTTTATAAGGGAGATATTCATTTTTAAAGAGTATAAATAACAAGAACAGCAGTTTTCTAAATTTACCCAGCTCTCTTATAAAATTAGGACAGTGTCCTCCTACCTTTATCTCCAGTGTCCTTTTTCCCTACTAATTTTTACTCCTCCCCTATGTCCTAAAAACGGTTTTGCATTCCTCCACACTATTTCGTAAAGTGGTGGACTTCCATTGTATGGAAAATTCCGTTGTATCTTCCATACCCGAATACCATTCCCATACGTGTCATGTTAACATTTTGTAGATGTCTTATAGTTTGATGCAGATACATGTTAACCTTGAACCTTAGTTGATAAATGTATTATAATACATATGTGCCTTGTTTGAATCCAGTTAATGCATGTTTTGTAGATCTTCATAGTTCAATGCAGACATAATTGTCCTTCAACCTAAGTTAATATACACTTAAAAGTAATGAAAATTTTATAATAATACTTAAATGCTTGGCAGAAGTTCTGTATACTTTTAATTCCAATCTGTTTTTAAATTGAGTCAGTATTACTGTTTTCTGGTTGTTTTTTAATTGTTTGTTGTTCATTTATCCACATTCTACTATGAAAGCCACACATATTTTAACATTAGCACTTTACTAAATTACTCTTGTATATTATTAATTCAGATTAAATAAAATGATTTTTATATAAATTTGAAGCAATTTTCTTTTTAAGGGCTCTGGAAAAATTGATGACCACATAATTTCCATTAATGCGGACTATTATCTTCCAATTGACAAAACGGGCATACCTACAGGTAAAAATTTGTACTTTTAAGAGCTAAATGTATTTTATGAATTAGTATCAAACTCTTCTCTTAAAAAATAATCAACAATAAGTTTTTCATTTTCTTAGGGACAATTGAATCAGTGTCGTCAACAGGTTTTGATCTTCGTAAGCCGAATAAATTTGGAAGTTTATTTAATTTGATACCAGATGGTTTTGATCACAACTTTTGCATTAATGGTGAAAATGAAAAGGAAGTTGCTAGGTAAAAGCATATGGACCCTTTAAGAAAAATGCAGTTATAATAAGTATGTAATCAGCCAAAATATTGCCTTAACTAATTTGTTACAAAGCGTCAGTATTAAAAAAAAAAAAAAAAAGAATCGTTCAGGATTTAAACTCCACAAAATAGTTCTATTTTAGAAAATTGTTACAAGTGAAAATGCAACTCATAATTTTTCAACTTAAACTACTTTTACTTGAATAAAATTAAAGATTTAATATTGTAGATTAGTTTAGTTTTAAAATTCTTTTAGAACTTGTATTCACTTTCATGTGTTAAAATTCTTTAACTATTGTTAAAATTAAAACAAAATTTTTAATCTAACAATTTTTTTAAAACCATTTAGCGTCTATCACCCAAAAAGTGGTATTTTAATGGTAGTAACTAGTACCCAACCAGGTGTTCAACTATATACTGCCAACTTTTTGCCAGAAGATGATAGCTTGTATGGAAAAGAAAAAGCTTGCTACAAAAAACACAGTGGTTTCTGTCTGGAAACACAAAATTATCCAGATGCTATAAACCAGGTAATTACTGCTTGCAAGTGAAGAAATTTCACTAATTTAAGGATACAAGATTAATCAGTCTAAATAGAATAAAGTAATTCTTGCAGCAATAATTTACAAAGCTAGCAATGTAATTAGTTACTTATCTTGAAATGTTTTTTCCTAGAAGTTATTTGATACAATTATCTTTTTGTAAATTTTTTTAGTCATTTAAACAAAATGTCAAACCATAAAAATAATTACAGGTTTTATTAAAATAAATGTGATTAAAATATGCTATTGTTCGTTATATAAGCCACCAATACTTCACTCGTGTTCTTGGAAAATAAAGCAGATTAACTGCTAATTTGCTCTTTGTATAAGTTCATTTAAAATATTTATACCTAGTCTGAAAGCAGTGATGAAATTATTTATAAAAACATTTTGATTTTTCTTTCAGAAACATTTTCCAAAAGCTTTTCTAGATGTTGGTGAAGTATACAATCATTCAACAAAATTATCTTTTTCTATTAAGTAATTAGAGATTCTTACCAAGGCTGTTTTTTGGATTTATCTTGTGTGATAACTATATGTATGAATGAACATCCAATTAATAAACAGATAAAAATTCAAATCCTAAAATCTTTTATTTCATTATTTTCAACACAGAGGAAGACACTTGTTTGATACATTTTCACAAAACAACTTTACATATATGTACATAAAAAAACTTCAATACTTCAAAGGTAGTAAAAGTTCTAAACCTTTGGTTACACTTATAAAAGAGATGAAAATTGTTATTTTCCATTTTTGATATGTAGTGATAAAAAAATAAAAATACTGAAAATTAAACATGTTTGTATAATACCATGCTACTTGTTTAAGAAATACTGATGTATAAAGCAAAAGAATATTTAAAAGCTTAAACTTTTCGATATGTCTGCTATACATTTTAAATATATACTGCAAAATACTCATTTTTTAAAATGGCATTTATTCAAGTATAAAGACTCTTGAAGTGTTAAAACTATTTAGTTTTCTGTTATTGAGTTTCATGCACTTCAGGAAATGCAGAATACTTGACAGAAATAATAAAGATTAATATTTTAAACACAAATTAAATAATCTTCCTAAATTTTTTATCCAAATGCATGACATTTTAAACAAAGAAATAATGTTGCAGAGGTCAATATCTTTTTAAACCCCTCGGAACACATTTTAAATTACAAGTTAAATAATGAAAAATTGTTATTTTACCTAATATAGTACAATTGCTTGAATACATATATAAA
The DNA here is from genome assembly GCA_963978545.1 of Linyphia triangularis. Classification (NCBI taxonomy): domain Eukaryota; kingdom Metazoa; phylum Arthropoda; class Arachnida; order Araneae; family Linyphiidae; genus Linyphia; species Linyphia triangularis. Next base: position 62,876,559 of record OZ021727.1, on the reverse strand, counting down.
ATAATTTATTTTGATTTTTATGGAAGTTAAATATGGCAAAGGAAACAGAATTTGAGTTTCTACTGAGTGTTTTATCCTTATAACAGATACAAATACATGAACATATTTTTAAGATGATTAATTCAAAGATACCTGGAAAAGTGTATAACCCTTTAAATTCTAACACTTATAAGTTCCTTTGTAAAAAAAAAAAGGATAAATTATCTAGCTTAGAACTTTAACAAGTTAAATACAATGTTGTATAAAAGCTCAATAATGTTTTGATTACTATTTATCTACAAGATTTTATATGTTAAGATTCTAATAAGAATTAAAAATAAAGTATTAGAATATTACCAAAATTCAAATAATATAGTTAAAATTTTTAAAATACATTTTGCAATAGTTCTTCAAGCTACTTCACTTCATATGAAAGGATTTTATAATTTACACCAACGTACATACTCATTTAAGTTTTACAATTTGAATAAAGTTTTATAATTTAATTTAGGTAATACAAGTTTTATATTTTCACAGTAGTTACATTAAAATCAAACAATGCAACACATTAATTAATATTCAACTACATTCAACTATACTTTGAGTCAAGATATATATATTTTTTTGTTATTGTTGTAAACAGAGCTCATGGAAACGATGATGCTTAAGTAATGTAAATTATAACTTATTTTTATTTCAGATTGCTTAGGTCACAAAAAAATGGAATGTTAATTCTCAGTTTCAAAAATAATAATTAACATAAAAAAACATTAAAACCTCAGCATGCTTCAAGATAAAAATGGTCTCTTATTAGAATAAGGTCAAACAAATACTAAAATTCACAATCAACACAATATGATCTGATGATTGGAGAACCAGACACAGTAACATACGTAAACTGGAAAAAAATTCATAGAAACACTCTCACACACTCTACCTATCATTACATATCTTACATTGCAAAAAAAAAATTCTTTAATTATTTGGCTTGTCTCGACTACTAGATATTTTCTTCTCGACCATGCTCACAAGCTGATTGGAATACTGTTCAAGAAATGCCATCATATTCATTCCTTCTGGGTGTGATACACTTGGAGGTAACAACCTTTGCAGGGAAGGGTCATTGCCATTGGAGAAATTGAGGCCAGGAAGCCTTCTAGAATCCAAGAGGTTTTCGGTGGAGCCCAACCATTGGTTGGTGGGTGGAGGAGGCAGGGCTGGTCGGAGAATTTGTTGTGCTTGCCAAACACCTTGGGCAAGAGTGTTGGCCATGGAGGACTTTTCTTCCGGGGGTAGGTCGGAGCTATGTGTGACCTGTGAAATTATATAAATTAATATTTATGAGCAAATATATCATAAGAGCTTAACTATCATACGTGTTGTAACGTTCTTTTACTTTCATTTTTCCATTGGTCACTGAATATTTTTTTTTAAAGAATATGGAGGTAGAATATACTTGTCAGCTGAATGGAAAATGGTAAAAACTGTTCAAAAATCAATAGTCAAATGTGTCATAACTTGCCATATAATGAGTATATCTTTTAGTCTAGTAAATTACCCCTCTAATTTTAATGAATAAGGAAGAAAACGATTTTACTCCTCTTGCACAGAATCATTTCTTCTTTTAAAAAAACTAGGTCAATTAGCAATGGCTATTATGACATCAGTGACATAAATTAATGAATAATAACATTGTCAACTTAGCTCAGAGTGAAAAGAACCCATTCAGTGCAGGAGGTATAAAACTTGCTTCTCATTGAAAATTAAAGAGTGATAGGTTATCAGTGATATTCAATATTTGGCAAATGACATATTTAGATATTGGTTTTAGTTTCTCATTCAAAGTTTATTTTCAAACAGTTTCAGCTATTATTTCCCTTGCAGTCAAGTATATTATTAATTAAAATAGCTAAATCCCTTTTTAAAATAGTTAAACTTCATGATAATTCCCTCTGGCTGAATATGCTACATATGCACATATCTATGATATATTTTGATGAGTCAACAAGTTAAAATAGCGATATTTAGGAGTTTTCCTTTCAGTGCTTAAAATAAATTAACTTACTAACAAGTTTTTAGCTTAAAATTAATAACACATTTTATTATAAAGTAGCTAAACAGAAGCAATAACAATAATTTGACAATTGTACTTACTCTCTGAAGAACTTGCATGGCAATTGATGTAACTCGAGCTAAATTATCAACTATGTTGTCACATAAATCTGGGGTTACTAGAAAATAAATTAAGGAATTAAAATTAACGTATTTTTCTACTACCATATCTTATTCACAAGTGTTATGAAACTAAAAATTCTGATTACTTAAATAACTAATTTTTGATTATCAACTCAAAATGACGAAGGGGGTCAATTTCATACAACAGAAGTTTGTAATGTTAAGAAACACTTAAGATATAAAAATTTAAATGGTGGTTTAAAGAAAAGAAAATTGAACATTATTTGTATGTGCAAAAAAAAATAAAAAATTAGCAACTATAATAACTGTACTTTCTAAGTAAACATCACCTATTTTTATTTTCAGATAATATTTTAGGTAAAACAGGTATATAATACACATTCACAGGGTTGCCACTCAAAATGCAGAACAAAATTCCCTGACTTTTCCAGACATTTTTTTCAAATTTCCAGGTTTCATTTCAAGCCGAAGCAAACAATTTTTTTGCATACAATTGCAGCTAAAATTATAACATTAAACAAGGATTATACAGAAAAAATTTTAAGATATTTTAATGAGCTTTTTTATCAATTAATCAAAATTTTGGTAAAAAAAGCGGAAATCCACTTCTTTGCAGAACAGTAAAATGTTTGTGATTTATGTCACCAAACACTGATGCACTTGCACAAGAAGATAATTTGATTAGATAGTATAAATAGCAATCTGAGCATCCATCTCCCTTTATATTTCCCTGGGGTGAAAACAGTCAAAATATTAAAAAAGAGGAAAATTTAAATGCAGTGTTTTTATGAACTACAAAATAGCAGAATAAGAATATATTTGTGAACTAATGTGTGTACAAACAGTGGCGCAGCTAGAAATTTTTTCTGTGGGATGTTTTTGGCAAGTTTAGTCTGAAAAATTCTACCAAGTTCATTAAAAATAATAAAATTGTAGAAAAAGTAAAAAATCTTAGAAAAAAAAGCAGACATCTGCATAAAAGCGAAAGATTTTCACCTGTTTTTCAGACAGTTTGCTTTTAGTGGATGCTTTTTACACATTGTTACAAAAAACATCAAATTTTCAAAATGCAGATGTACTGAAAAATTACTGAACTTCTTGGAAGAAAACTTGAATCTGAAAGAAATTCCCTGACTTTTCCAGAAAATATAAAAATTTTTAGTTTTCCCTGACCTTTTTCAGGCATTTTCATTTTCCCTGACAATTCCAGGTTTTCCAGGTGTGTGGCAACCCTGCATTTACATCTGACAATTACAGACAAATAAACAAATGAAATAGTATTTTATTTACAATATTAAAACTAGGAGAAATATTGACACTTTTTTTAGTATTTGGCAACATTGACAGCAATACCTTACCTACCCACTTGGAATCTAAAAGCATTGCATTTAAAACTAATGCAGAATTCTATTGTATTTACCCCCGATCAAAACTACAAGAGGTAGGCAGAGTTCAGACTTGTAAACTAAGTTTGTGGGTTTTTTTGTCATGAAAATCGGAGGAAAATATCTGGTAATAATATAATCCATAAAAACAGAGTTTTTAACAAATCCTTTATATGAATTGACAATTTTTATATTCATTAACATAGTGCCGATATCAAAAACATTTCTATCAGTAAAATGTGCCGCAAACTACGTTTCAAAATTTAATCATTAAAAATGAATGTGAATTTATGCTCTCATCCAAATATCATTTATTTATTTTGATTAAAAACAATTTTATTATTTATTAATTAAAAAAAATTTGGCAACAGGAAAGAGTTTCAACAATGATCAATTCAATGCTATTTTAGTCTGATTGGATGACAGCAAGTTGGTTTATTAGTATTCCGTAAAAGCGACCTTTTAATGACAGTTACATTCCCAAAATTTGATAGAATACATTGTTATCAACATTGTACCTATCTACCAAGTTTCAGCCCAATTGGATGACAACAAGGAGGTTAATTAGGCCTCCGCAGATTCCGCCCTCATCGACAAACATACACACAAAATCGAAACTAATATAAAAGATTAAAAAATGGTGATTTTTTTTACTAATTTACACAATTAAATTGCTAGAAATCTTCTTATAAAAATCTAGCAAAGTCTACAATCAATTAATATTTATCTCCAATACTAATCTATATCAATCGGAGTTTGAGAGGCATCTACAAATAAAGAAACATCACTTTAAAATATTAAACTAGAGATTTTTCTGAATATTTTCTAGCACTGCTAGTAAGCTGATGCTCAAATGTTTACCAAAATCATAAACAAAGGCAAGAGAGGGAAAGAAACAGTTTAGAATACCAAATTTTTTAAAGAAAAGAATGAAAAATGAAGTTCTGATGTGATGAAAACCTTGTAACTGAAAAATTATTTTTAAACAATCTGTAGACATTTATTCAATAATCAGATGGAGAGTGTCCTGATATCAAAAGCATTTATTAAATGCTATTGCTTAGCAAAAACAGAAAAGGAGATAGGTTAAGATTATTCTAGTTTTTAGTGGCTGGAAATGTGTTTCCTGCAAAAAACACAAAGTTTGGACAATATAGCCAAATGAGTTACTGTAACAAAAGGTCCAAAATTCATATATTGGGTGGCTATAATCCATGCAAGTTAGCAGATAAAAAAATATGTAATTAAATTAATCAACATTTAAGTGAACTTTCAATGAAAATTCTCCAAAGTCAATTTTGTAGCATAAACTGCATTTGAATTTGTGCTTAATTTATATCTGGCAGATGAAAGCCCTCCTATATATAAGTCTTTAATTAACAACACAACATTAGCAGTTACCTGACATGTTCCAAGATAAAATCTTTCCCAAACAAACTTTAACAAACACAAACAAAGCACACATGTAACATCGACAAACTTTAACTCAGCAGACATTCTTACAATATACAATATTAATCTACCAATGGCAGTCCATCCACACTTGAAGTAAAACAAAGAAAATTATTTGTGTTCTTGGAAATCGGAAATTTTTAGCAACACCATTTTGTTGAAGATAAAAGCATAAAACTGCACCATTAATCAATGATGGATTCAAACTGGTAGAATTGAGAAATAGGCTAATTAAATTTGTCAATAGCCAAAAATACTGTAAAAAAAATCAAAATTGAAGGACCCAAAAAGAAAATAATACTTTAAGGGCATCTATATAAGTACCTACCAAAAATAAGTAGTTCATGAATTTTCAGGATTGTACAAACTCTAAATTAAAAATAGTATGTTCAAAGTGGCCACAAAATTTAGAAAAAAAAGTTTCCTGATTCCCTGACAGATTTCTAAAAAATTCCCTGATTTTAGGGCAAACTTTTTTTCAAATTTCTCCAATTTTCTTAGGTTTTCCAGATGTCTAGACACCCTGATCAAAGAGAACATGAACCTAAAGAGATAATATGCAATTTTTTAAAAAATAGTTTTGCTGGTAATGAAAATTTTAAATTATTCAGTAAAATTAAACTTCTAATGGCTAACCACTACAAATCTCCATGTAAATAGCGCCAAAATATGGATGAACGTGACTTAAACATTGCAAAATTTCCCTGATTTTCATGAAATTTTAAAAAGTTCCCTGACATTTCCCTGATTTCCAGTTCTGTGGCCGCTCTGATGTTTAAATATCTAAATAAAAAAAAAAAAAAAAAAAAAAAAAAATTCTTTCGTAGCCATCAAAAATAGTGCAAAACTTGCACAACTAGATTCTTTCCTACAATATCAGCAATTACAAAATCAATCAATTATAAATAATAATTAACAAACTGCTCACATGGCACTGAGGATGGATCCCACGCCAAAAAAGAACTGTCAAAATCTTTTCTTTCCTCAGTACCGATTAAGCTTGTAGGTGTGGAGTGCATTGCAGGCCCGCCAGCAGGATTCAATTTCAGAGGTCGTATGTAACTTTTACGAGGAGAATATGATAAATAGCGACTACTTTGCCATGAATCTCTTTCCTTCATACCATCATCTGCAGAACTGTTCTTTAAATCCCATTCGCTGCGAGACTTTAACCGAAGCTTTTGTGACCCCTCCTTGGAAATTGAGGCTGTTCCATTGCACGGTTCTGTACTTTCACTTAAACTAAAATGCCTGTTGGAGAAATTAACTATTAAAATATTTGTATAATAGGTAAACAAAATTTCTAATAATTATTTGAAATCTTAAAAAAATATGTATTTTAATTATTTTTTTAATGCAGGCATAAATATGATTTCGTATTATTCAAATATCATGTCCAATTTATATCACAAATCACCTTTCTATTATTATATATTGTTAACACTAATCTTTAATTGGATTTAAATACTAGTGAAATAGGAGAAAATTAAAGCATTGTAAATGTGCCTCTTCATCTATGTTACAGCTTTAACCCATTCTGTCTGCTAACCATTCTGTGGCCTGTTCTACCATCCTTGTCTATACATTTTCAAAAAAATTTAATGACACAAATGCTGCGTCAACATATGAAAAGTTCTGGCAGTTGGGTGAGGACCCGAGAAAGTTAGAGAACAATTTCGAGAAAAGGACACGAAACGCAAATATTGCATCATTGTCTTATTAAGAAGCAATTCCCAAGAATGCAACTGATGTTACGTGGATAAAAATGAGGTATGAGATGAAAATGAGGTAAAATGACCTTTCCAAGTACTATATTGAAAGAGCAAAGGAGTACACTTGCAATACTGACTTTTTTAAGAAAGGGAAGAAATGCCGTAAAATTAAGCGACTAATTCAATAATTACTTCATTAAAATGGTGAAAATTGACCCCATTTGCTGATAACATATAAACAAAGAATCGTCTAAAATCCAATGGAAGAGGAATGCTGCTTTTCTATCTCGGTAGATAATACTTCCTGTACCCATGTGTCTTATATTTGAATATGTAGGGATGCAGGTTAATAGTATAAACGGTCAAAATAATGGAAAATTTTGACAATGACCGTCTGAGTTTTCATAACATATTGTTATGAATTTTTCTCAGAGGCAATAATGACACTAGTTTATTCTTCCTATGAAAACTCACAATAATTCTTTGAGCAACAGTAAAATCACAATCAAGCTTCAATAAAAACAACTTTGAATACAGCAATAATTCAGGCACACTCAAACATGTAAACCAAGCACTCAACTTCTTTCAAATCAACAAACAAAGTAAAACTAAACTCTCCCAATCTGCAGTCTTGTATTTATAGAAGTGCGGAAGAACTTTTTCGAAATATCCAGCCAACGGGTCAAATAATAGAAACATCTCGAAATTTCCCAATTGCTTTAAGTGTAGCCACCTTTTTCTAACCTGTATTATCACTGTTAACAAATAAAATAGAACTTTAAACAAATATATCACTATTTACAACTATATCAGGGTGGTCACCAAATTCAGGAAAAAAAGTTCCCTGATTGATTTCTAAAAAATTCCCTGATTTTAGGGCACATTTTTTTTTTTAAATTACACCTATTTCTTAGGTTTTCCAGATGTCTAGACACCTTGATCAATTAGAACATGTATGCTAAAGAGATAATATGGAATTTTTTAAAAATAGTTTTGCTGGTAATGAAAAGTCTAAATTTTTCCGTAACACTAAACTTCTAACGATTAACACCACAAACCTCTGGGTAAATAGCACCAAAATATGGATGAACATGCCTTAAACAATACAAAATTTCCCTGATTTTCATGAAATTTTAAAAAAATTCCCTGACATTTCCCAGATTTCCAGGTTCTGTGGCCACTCTGTATGTACAGAAAATTAGTGCACCACTATTTTACTTGCTGAAAAAAAGCATCCAGAAAAATATAAAATCCATTTCTTAAACATATTTAATATGATTTTGGTATTTTAATTTGCAAATTGTTTTAATTTACTATTTCCAAGAAACATAAATTTGATTAGATATTTTTATTATTAAAATTAAAAATTAGCTTTCTAAAACAGAGGGATTAATTATTTAATTAAAACATTTTACTTTTACTGTTGAAATATATAGGTAGTTATAGCATTAGACCTCTAATTGAATTGTGCAGAAACACTAAATTAGAAGGTAAAAATTTTCAAGCACTTTTAAATTCTTTTATCACAGATCTTCAATTTTCCATGCCCAATAAACTAAAAGAAATATTGTTTTAAATCTTGTGAAATTTTTATCGCAAATAGTAATACATATGCATCTCTCATTCAATGATAATTCAAAGTTAGAAATAACAGATTTCAGATTTTTTAAACGATTGAAAAACCTTAGATTTTTAATTTTTTCCAAAAAATAGCACTACATTACTATATTTTAATTATTATACTATTTTAATTATAACTACATTACAATATACATTAATATATTTTATGTTAACTTTATAGTTAAAAAGCCATTTTATTTTTCTTTTAAATTTCATTGATTAGCTTCCACTATTAACGTTATATTAAAAAAAAATCTGAAGCAACATTTCTACCTATTTAGTGCACTTAGAAAAATATTTCATTAAGTTCATGGAGCAGTGAAAGAATAACCATCACTTTCAAGAATTCTCTTAAATATAATACAGAACTCAAACAGAAAAACCTCCATACAATACCTATAACGCTGTCCTAAAGGCCGTGGCGAAGCTCCACTCCGACTACTCTTAACAGGAGTCATTTCGGAAGGCGAAGAATCGGAAGAGGAATCGGTAGCCAATTGTGCAGTCGGAACCATACCGGGTGTTTGATGCTTAGGTGGCAAGGATGGCAGACTAGAACGGACAGCAGGGCTTGGTGTATTCCTTGCGATGGACAGTTGAGCTCTGGAGCCTGAGCGGTAGGGAGAAGTTCTGTCGAGGGCATAGACAGAGGAAGTCTTGTACAGGGTGCTGGAAGAATTATGTGTGTTTTTGGCATAGAGGGAGCTTGAGCTGTTACTTCGACAAACTGGTTCTGGACAGGATGAGGGAACTCTTTGGGTAGGCTGGGAGTGGAGGGGTGTGCTTGGTTTGGGCGATTCTGGAGGGGAGGTGTCAATGGGGTACATTTTGCTTTGGCTCCACAAGGGTGCTGTAGTTGGAGGAGCTGAAAAAATAATTGATGATAAGGTGTTTTAGTGGCATTAGTTAGGAATTTTTTTAGTTGCTTTGGAAAATGTTGTATAAAATAGTTTTAAAATAATTACAATGTATTGACATTATTTATTATTATTTTTTTTTTGTTTATGAAAACATATGTAATATGTCTGAATGTGAATCCAATTTTTTGTTAAAATCAGAGCAATTAAACAGAGCTCCATTATGAAAATTGGCATAAATTAATAGATTAATCTTGTACCAAAAGGTTCAGTTAATGTGAAAATTTATAAAATAGTTTCAAATAATTTCAATGAAAACGATGTAAAACATTAGTTTTGATTTTCATAAACAAAAATAAATGCCTGAAAATATAACAAGGCCTTTGTAAAAATAAGACTGGGTAAACATAGTTTAATCCGAATACTGGCACAAAACATTTAAAAGTGAGAATAAAAGTTATACACTATCAATTTAAGAGTGAGTTGTTGAGATGCAAAAAAAGTATACGAATCAAACAATGATTTTGCTTAAAAAACAAAGTTTTGTTTTCTGCTCCTATTTTGGTTGTTAACATGACAATATGCTTAATGCTCAATTCCTCATAAAGTAAATTATATAATAAAATTATTAAAAAAACTTATGTCTTTAAAATTATATATTAGGACTGCTTTTCAAATTGTCTTAAAATAGTTTTGAAATAAGAGGGCATGCAACTCTTTTGCCACTGAATTGGTAATCAAGATAAAGCTTACCATCTTTAGGTTTTTCAGGAGGAGGTGGAGAAAATAAACTACTCCTATTGGACAAATTTATTGAAAGATCAGTCATTGAGGCTGCTTTTCGAATATCACCTGTTTCAAAAGAAATCAAAGAATAAACTTCCTACATATATTTCAGATAACAGAACCTTAGCTAAAATTATATACATAACTAGGTTATTTACTTGGTGTTCTGTTTCTGGGTGATTTGAATATTTCTCGATCTGGTGTGCTATGCAAATCTGCAATACTTTTACTACTGCTTAATCCAGTTCTGTATCCAACCTAGAAAACAATAACTTAATTGATTAAATGATCCGACTTACAAAGCAGTTTATTCTACAGGAAAAAAAAAACCAAGTTTTTGATTGAATATTGTATTTTATTTAAAGTTTTTCTATTATTATATTGAAAGTGATCTTCATTTTATAAAAGTCCCCAATTATGAAAAGACAATTAATTAGAAATTACCGTTTCTAATGTCTTTTTAGCATCACTAAGCGCTTTCAAAAGCTCTTCCCTTTTCTTAGTAGGTGTGCTCATCTGGAATATTGTATAATATTTATAAGACCTCCAAAGAAAAAAAAAAAGACTAAATTCATCAGATATACAATTAAAAATAATACAAACAGACTAAAAATAGTTTAAAAGTTTTAATGGTAAACATACCTGTCTTTCAGGCAATCCTACAGGCTTAGAAGCTCCATTTGTTAAAGTCCTAAGGGATAGAATTATCCTTTTAGAAAATTTTCCATAAAATTTAAATGTCTTGAGTAAAAAAATTATACAGTTATGCAGGGATGAGTTTGGTAAAAAATCAAAAAGCTGAAAACAAAACTCCAAACGTTTTATGTGCAAAACACATTTTAAGCTATACTTTAAAAAAATTGCGGTTTTCCATGTGCGTTTATAACACTGCACCTTCTCTGTCTGTCCGTGAGAAAAATCGTTCATAATAGAGGCACCTATAGATGTAGGGATACACTTTATGCTGTCATCAGGCATGGTACAGCTTTAAAAAAAAAAAAAAATCCTTTAAAAGCGATGGAATCCTGCAAAAACTTCAAATTTTCAACAAGTCAAACAACTTTAATCAACTATACCATGTTGACAAACAGGCCGAATATAATTAAATCTAGTTTCCTAAATTTTTAAGTTACATTTTAAGTACTAAAATCTTTACATTTAAATGTTTATTCCTACAGTTCAGCTTGTTGAATAAAATAAAAAGCAACAATTTAAATACAATCGCAGTTAAAATAACAACTTTAAACACAGCTTCTTTAGAAATTTTTTAATTGGAACTAATTTTCAGAATATTTTTATATAATTTTTATACAAAATAATATAAAAATTTTAGTATAGATTCACATGAAAAGGCGAAATCGATCCTTAAACAGGCACTAATCACGGATATAGTGGCTATCGCATTTACGGAAGTCTAAGCGAAAGGCTACAAAACGGTGTTGAAAATCTCAGTAATAGCGGGTATTGTATTAGAGTAAACCTCGGCGAAAAGACCATCACTCTAACGAAAGCAATAGCGCTTGCAATACCGGCGAAAATCTAAATATCAGCCGAAATGAAAATCGCAACAACGAGCGTATCGGCGATAGCATCCACGATATTTGCACAAATTTCGGTAATATCGACATTTTCTTGGTAATACTAGTGCAAATTTCGGTAATATCAGATGTTATCAAAGTACGGCATTCCACGAAAACAACTCTCACGCCAATTGAAATATCAAAGTTAGAACCTAATATACCAGAGCAACTCTCAACAATAACGCTATTGTATGGGCGTAACACTTGACGAAAATTACCATCACAAAATCTCGGCGATAGCGCAAGTCATCATGGTAATATCAACATTCTTTCGGTAACATCGGTGCAAATCTCAGATTTTACAACAGGGTAGCACTCAACGAAAATGCCCATCCATAAACGTTAACATCAGCGTTAGCGCCGAAGATACCGGAACAATTCTCAGCAATAACGCTGTTATATCAGCGTAATACTCCGGGAAAATGGTCACCACAGCAACCTAAATCACAGCGATAACGCACGTTCTAGCCACACAAATCTCGGCAGTAACGGACATCACATCAGCGTAATGCTTAACGAAAACAAGCAACACATACTAACATAAATAAACGATAGTTCCGTAGATGTCAGACTTGGAAGCAAGCGCATTATTAGTATACGTTAATCGCGCGAAATCGCAAGAAGGAATTAACATTTTGAGCAGAGGAAAAAATGACACAAAAGGATCAAATTTCGGCGCAGTTGGAAATGTACAAAATGCGAGTTAGAGCGCCAAACTGACTTAAAAAAATGTATTTCAGTGGATTTTTGTACTTGGAGCAGGAATAAGGCAGGAATGTGATGCGACCCCTGAGGGATAGGTTTTCCGATCATTCGGAAGTGAAGCTGCTTCGCGGTTCAGCCTTAGAAAAAAAGTTATTTTTCGGTGGGATAGAAAAAGAGGGAAAACACAGATTTTTTTCAGGAATTAGAAAAGCGGAACTTTCTTTGAAAAAGCGGAATTCTATTTTTTCTAAAAAATTAAAAAAGCGGAATTCCGCCACATGGCGGAAGAAACTCATCCCTGAGTTATGTAAGAACTGTAAAATACACAGCTGAATTTATATTAGGAGATTATTTTTGATGATTATAAACAAATAGCTGGAGATGTTGAAGTGCAAGGAGCCTGCATCAATCACCACACCTTAATGCCACATAGTATATACATTATTGAAACAATGGGGGGAATGATTTCTGAAAGAAAAATTACCCTGGAAATTCTTTTTTTGGATACTTGAAAGTAAGGATTTTGGATAGATGAAGTAAAGATTATTATTAATGCAAGGGGAAAGTTTGATGGCGATGCTGTTGTTGTAATGTTGTTTGACAAGCTGAAAGCCAGCTTAAAGAATGACACATTTGATCCTTCGCTTTAAGCAGGGTTCCCACTCAAATCACAAAATGAAAATCAATGCCTTTTAAGGACCTAAATAATGTTTTTAAGGACCTTTGAAAATTTGTTTTCATGCATCTTTTCTATAGATAAATTTTTAATAAAATATTTTCTATGAAAAAGTTACAAGTTGGTAGATGCGTAATACAAATATGTCAGAGAATTCCAATTCAGTTCAGATAAGAGGTGGGCATGCAAGGATAACAAATCTGCGTTGTATTTTTATAAATTTTGCAGTTGGGCACACAACATATGCAAAAATTAAGGACTTTCAAGGACCTTTTAGAATTTTTAAGCACCTCTAAGTATTTTCAAGCACTTTCAAGGCCTCGAAAAGAAGTTCAAAAATAATAAGCACTTTTAATGACCAGGGAAACACCGTAAAGTGTCTCTTAACAATTTTAATGCATAACTAATGAGATTTTCTTGTGCAAGTGCCTCACAGATATACTGAACTTGAATATTATTAAATCAAGATTTGTATGAGAAGAGGGTGTTGAGAAGAATGCTTCTTGAAGTCTTGGAATACACAACTGTATTGTATTTTGAATTGGACAAAAGTCCCACGAGGCTGCCTGGCAAGTGACGATTTGTCACAATCACCCTCGTGTCAATCCACTTTGAAAAGAGACAGCACCCGAAAGGTTCAAGCGCAAGATCTTTTGCATGCTAGGTAAGTATTCTGAATTCCAGTTGCTTCATATCTACAACCAACACACCTGAATTTTACACCCACATTAATAAATAATTTTATAAAATTAAGCCAATGAAAATATTATTGTTTTAATGAAATTTAAAAGACCATTTATAAGAAAACTGTAGTCCTAGAAGCACATTTCCCTTGAATGGCAAAAATCTGAAAAAATTTATCTTTAAAAACCATTTTCTAATGGTATTTTTTGCTCTGTAGCAGATGTAGTTTATTTTTAACTAACCTGTGAACTTACAATTTAAAATTACATAGCAAAGCTTATTTAAAGAAAAGCAAAATAAATTTAGTTTCTAACATTGCGTTTTTCCTAGCAATAGATTCCGAAATAAAATCTTGTATAAATATAAAAATAAACAAAACAAAATGTTTATACCTTTTTAATGGCAAGAGAGAACCAGCTAAAAATTTGGCAGAAATGCTTTGTCGATAAAAATTCTTATCAACAGGATCGTTGTGGTGGGATTCAATGGAATCAGCCTTTTCTAAGCTCTCATAGTTGCTCTTCATGAACTTTTCCCTTTGCCCCAGTCTCTCAAGGTTTTCAGTACTGATACACAAAGAACTAAGAAAAGATCGATCACTATCTACTGGCGTACTTGCATCTTCTTCATCACTGTTAGTTTCAATTTGCTCTAGAACATAAATTTTAGATCATAATTTTTAACTGAATCTCCACACTCTAACACAATTTAATACTTTTAAAAAAATAGTTGTTCTTCAGGATAGAAGGATTTATTTTTCAAGATGAGGGAATCAAGTTTAACAAGATGTTGTTAATAGACATATAATTTATTAAAAATACCACTTAGATTAAATGGAGCTACTTACACAAACAAACCTACGAGTTTAAAAGTACATATTCTGTTTTGATCATACAACAGTGTAAGCAAATTGGATTGAGACAGTCATTAAATCAAAACTTTTACATATGCAGTAAAAGCCTGATTATTAAGCATTCAATCAACCAGAATTTTTTGAAAATCAAGTTTGGTGAGAAAATTGGTGCTATTTTGCCAAAAAACGGCGCAAGTCCCCAAAGAGTTTTTTTTTTAATATCATTTGAGATTTTGAAGTCGAGTAAGTTTTTTTCCTTTATTTCGATGGTTTTTAATTTGTAATAGCGAAATAGCTGAATTTGCACTGATAAGAAATGAACATATTATAAAAGTGATTTTTTTTTATTCCGGTTTATCCGAAATGCCTAAGTTCTTATTCAATTTACTGTAAGTTCTCACCAAAGAATCTTGATATTCTTAATGGAAATCCTGTGCTTATTTTTTTCCAGAATGGAATAGATCCGGAAAATATTCAAATAAAAATATGTTCTGGCTATTTGCTATATCTATAAAGAAATCTGGCTTGTTTCAATTGTATAAAAAATAATTGTTCCGTAATCGAAATTATATTATCCACAGCATCTGGAAAACATTTGCCATCAGATAATTTGGTTTATCCAGAATTCTAACAAATATACATCTTGCATCTATTTATTCTTGCACCATTTATGGCATAATAAAATTGTATTCGTTTCCGGAATATGTGTAATTTGTATATGCGAAATCAATATAAATTTATTGATTACTTTTATTGTACTTATAGCAAAGAAAGGTGATTTTCCACTTGAATTTACAATCTCAACCGCATTCGGCAAATAGTAATTAAGAAATTAAAAATTTGTTAATAGAATGACCAAAATCCAGATAAAATCAATCATTCAGTTTGTAGGCTAGATTTACATATGGAATATTCCTTTCACAAAATTTGAAGTCATGTATAACGGATATATTCTATTTCATATAATATCAATGTATCCGTAATTCACTTATACCCGTAATTTAATTTGTAAATTTTCAACCGCATACTAAAAATGTGCAATTCTGCTGAATTCAACTATTCTAAACATTTTATTCTTTTATACAGGGATACCACTCAAATCACAGAATGAAAATCAATGACTTTTAAGCACCTAAATAATGTTTTTAAGAACAGTTGAAAATTGGTTTTCAGGCATCATATATAAATTTATATGATGTATATAAATTTTTAATTAAGTATATTTTGCCAAAAAAGTTACAAGTTGGTGAATTTGTAATACAAATATGTCGGTGCGGATAATTAGCGGTCACTCGGGAATAGCAAGTCCAAGTTGTATTTTTATAACTTTTGCACTTGGACACACAACATCGACAAAAATTACGGACTTTAAGGACATCTAAGCATTCCCAAGGACTTTTAAGCACCTCTAAGCATTTTCAAGGCTTTGAAAATAAGTTCAAAAATATTAAGCACTTTTAATGACTGTCAATGACCGTGGGAACCCTGTTTATAATAAAAATATCAGTTTCTCACGATCAATCAGAAAAAAACCTAATTGAATCCTTTTAAATGCATTTCCTCCTATAATCCTAATCAAAGTTTCAATTTGTTGGCTAGTTAAACATTTTGTGCCCAAAACGGCAAATGTTTATTTTTAATTTTTTGTGTGCAAAAAGTATGGATTATATTTTATTGCATTCTATTAAAGTATTTTGCAATCGATTAAAAAATAAATCTGTTTTACTATAATTTTATTTTAATAATATTTGTTTAGATTAGCCGACAACCACACAATCAAATTCAAAACTGAATGTTTTGCAAATTATTCGGAATTCCGTTCCGATTTGCATTACAATTCTTGTATTCCTTTTCTATACAACATATAGTCGATCTTTGAATATGAAGGTCGTCTTCCCGAGCATATTTTACTTTAGGGTACAAAGTAGGTTGTGTGGGAGGAGGGGGAAGACAATAGAATCACCGGGGTTTCCAAATACAAAAACCACTTTTCCAGAATTCTCGGAATCTGACCGTGAAAACGCATACAGGAAAACATCCCCTCTGGAACTGAAATAACGATAGTTCACTGTCAGCCCGGTATTCCTAAAATATAGGTTTGGTTAGAATCGGTACTATCAAGAGACTTCCAACTTTTTTTTTACATATTTTACAATGCTTTATCTTCTATTTTTTACAGAACTTCAGATATGAAAATGATTTAATTTTGATAACATATTTCAAATTATTGCCGATTGTAAGGATAAAATATAACATTATTGTAACAAAAATAGCTATGTAGAATATTTTTAATATATTCCAATTGTGACTATTTTAATGTTAGGTACCATCACTAGCATTATTTGCCGTTTAAATTTGGCAAAAAAATACGTCGACATTCAATTAACAGGAAAATTCGATTATCCGGAAATCCTAATTTCCTGGCGATTCCGGATAATCGGGCTTTTACTGTACTACACCTACATTACATATGATTGCAGAATTTTCAATATAATGCATGAAAAGTGCAAATAGAAATTTTCAATTCTGGTCAATAGAATTTACAATTTTGACAGGTTTGCATAATAATCAGGTCATAATCAGTCATTTAATTGCAAAAAGGAATAATGTGATTTTCAAAGCTTTATAACCTAAAATCAGATTTTAATACGAAATTGACAATCGTCATGCTCATTTCCTAAGGAGCAATGTTGAACAAAATGGCGGTTTAAGATAAAATGAATTTTTGCGCAATGCTAGTTTTATCTATTGAACAACACAGTAAGTCCCTGTACAAATTCTTCTGGACCTAAAGCTTTATTTGACATGTAACTAGGTTAAAACAATCATACAACAGTTACATCATTGAGATTATTGAGAACGTACATTACATTTAACAGTAATATTATTGAGATTTCCAAAACAGTAATAAACTTTTTAATAATAAGAAAATTACCTGGTGCATTTATGACCGGGGCATCACTCAACATTCTTTCAATTCTTGGCTTTTTTAAGTGACCAGCTGCATCTTTAGCATTACTTTCATTATTGGCACATACATGAAAAGACCTGAGAAAAAAAAAAAATTTCAACATACAAAATCTATTAGCTAATCTTCTTGAAGAAATTAAGTTTCATTTTAAATATAAAAAGCAGATTATCCTTTAGTTCTGAAAAGCTTCGAAGCAGATGAACTAATATGAAATTATTTTATCAAATTCTGTAATATTATTTTTTTCTTTCTAAGAATTAGAAAGAATAAGTTAAGCTGATTGCAATATAAAAAAATTCAAATCTTTAGTACACAATAGAAAGAGCATTTGAGAAATGAAAATTTCAAAGTAACTTTACCATAGCTTAGAATAGAAATTTTTAGAATTTGTGACATTTAATTTAATTACGACACAATTATTGATTTCTTCCAATTCAATATAGCTATTTCACATAAAATCAATGTAATTTGGCAATTTTTTTCTTAGTTAGCTTTTCCATTGCCATCATAAACTGCTGTAAAAATATGCAACAACATAAATTAAATGGTAAAACACATAACTATCAACTACAATAAGAATAACCAATTTTAAAATGACTATTACGATAAAAGACTACCAATAATCCTACAAAAGATAGCACCTGTAGATAAAATGAATTAAAAATTATTAGCAATTTATTATTTAATAACCTTTTTATAGGAACACAAATGAAGTAAATTAAGAATTCTTTTAACTTTTAAAAGTAGTGCTTTCAAAGGTTTTGTGTGTTTCAATTGATCAGATGGAAGTAAATTCTTTAAAAGGACAACATCCTAAGGCTGTCATGCTAATGAAGAATGGTCTTTTAATTTTAGAATCAAACATACAAGAGAATGTTTCGTTATCAGATATTTACATTATTTACCATCTGCATACAAAAATAATAATAAAAAGCAAGTTACTATAATTTTGTTACACATAGCTTAATATTAAGTAAATAGTAACATACATGTCTACAATATCCGATCCATCTTCAGAAGCTGGATAATATACCATCTCACTTATTTCTGAATCGGATCTTTCATCTTCGGCATCCAAGTCTTCTAGCCTAATAGTACTAGAACTTGACAGTGGCCGAATTTTTGCTCTTCGGTTGTTAGAATTTTGCATATTATTTACAGAGTGTCTCAGGGAAACGCTACCATTCATTTCCTATAAAAAAAAAAATTATATATATTTTTTTTAAATAGAAGAAACCGATTAAAAAGTAAACTTGATCATAATTTTAAAAGTATAACCAAAGTTTACAAAACAAACAATAAAATAGATGCCAAGTAAAAAAAGCAGTTAGCAACACAAGAATCCCAATGATATATTCTGAACCAAAGATAGTCTTCAAGAAAATTTGTTATCAATATTTAAAGAAAAATCAACAGTTAGGATTTGCTAACAACTGCTATTTTCATGTTCTAAATGATGTGAGAGTTTAATTTCCAACATGGAATGTAAGATAGATGAGATTAATTTTAACCTTTTTGAAAAAAAAGTAGAAAAAAAATCACTTGCTTTTCTAATTATAGAATACATGTTTATTTTGTAACACAACATAATATTCTTTAATTAAAACTTTCTTGTTTCAAAATAATGTTTATAAAAATCTACAATGGTAAAATTACTATGCATTGTGAACAAATAAAATACATATTTCCAATAAATGCAGCAGATAATCAAATATGAAGATTTTACTTTCTAAGAGGTTATTCTATTTTTTTTTTTTTAATCCTGCAAACTCTATATTGATATTTAAAACTTTAAAATATATTCCTAAGCATATACATCAAATGGAATTAAACTTAATTATCTAGATAAATTAATAGCTAAACCAAAATTATTAAGTTAAATATGCCAAGTAAAATAATTTAGTAAAAAATAAAATATATAAAACTAAAGAAGAAAGACTTGGCCTTAACTGATCTCTTTAAACATTTGTTATACTAGATAGTAAAAAAAGAATTAGGCATCTTCTTAAAATATAATTTTTATTCAAAGTGTGTTATAGTTTTAAGATACTAAGAAGAAAACAGTTGTGTTGTTAATGCTAAGTACATAGTCCTCACCTCTCCAAAATTTCCATTTAAGATCTCTTTCATACTTTGTTCTGAGACTTCAAAGATGCCTTTCGTTTCCTAATAATAAACACTTAAAATTAAGAAGGATAAACAAAAAGATTAATATAAACACTAAAAAGATTAAGAAAAAATCAAATAAATTTTAATAAAGTATACTAGTTTGTAACACATAGAAGGTTAGATTTAAAAAAAAAAAACAATTATTTTTCCAAGTGGTAAGGTAAAAGTATGTAGTTTTTGTGTTGATCCCAGAAGATAATAGGTTCCAAAACTAACTCTGCTAACTCAAATTTAATTGAAGATAAGTTTTTGGAACAATGCTACTTTTGATAAATATAATTGTGAAAATATTAGAAAGACTACAGAAAGCAGGTGATAAAGTATGATTTTAAATGAGCTTTTTAGGGTGCATCTTGTGGTAATTCGGTTGCACTGCATTTTAAGATAAAAATTTTCTTGTAGAGGAGGAACTCAACAAATTTGGAAACTGCCGATAAAAAGGAAACAATAAAAAAAGCTATATGAAACAAAAGACGCCTTTTCATAACAATGCTTATATTTAATTTATAATGTGAAAATCAGAAGCATTTATAAGACTTATTAAGAATCTAATAGAAGTTTATATGTATATATATTTTTTGCACCATAAAGATATGTCGTTGGTTTTGTATTTTTAAATAAAATATTTAATAGATAACATAAAATTCAACAGGACAAAAATAGAAAAATTAATTTTAAAATAAGTCTTTTATTGAGGAAAAAACTTTGGAATGGTCAATGGCCTTTAAAAAGTGAATGATTCTAACATAAAAAACAAGACATAATATAGTGACAATATATGTACAAAGATAAAGTCATTACAATCTTACATTAGACATATTGTTGAATTCATTTTGAACTGTGTCTTCATTAATTTGCTTTAAACCATCAGTTTCACCTACACAAGAAAAAAAAATATGCTTTAGTCAAAAAACCTACACAAGAAAAATAAAAGAAATTTTAAGTAAAGATATACCATATACACAGCATAAACATTACACTATAATTCAGAAGCAAAGTCATCTTATGCCAAAATCAAAACTTGGAACTACATTCTTAGTACGGAACAATTATGTAACATCTTAGAAAAGTGAAAATATCTCAATTCTAAATCTTGAACAAACTCCAATCACTAAGGTTCTTATAAAAATATGCAAATGCTTTGAGCTTTTAAAAAAAAATTCTTGTATTTAATCAAATTAAGATCAAATTTTTTGTTGTATAGTGATTACATACTTATCACAGTTCTCTCACTGTTAAGTTCAATACAGTAAAAATGTACAACTACAGTAATTTCAACTATCTAAAAAAAGTATATTTTTAATATTGAGAACTCAATTTATTCAAGTTGAAAGTTCACCTAAAGGCCACAGGTTTTTTACATCAATTTTTTGCACTGCTAAAATATGGAAATGTAAAGATTTCCAACCAGTAGCTATAACACCCAATATTATAGAATATTAATGAGAAACAATTTTTTGAACATTTTGGAGGAGTAGAAGTTTATGAATAATCAGCAAACAAAAGATTTGTGCCCGTTTATCCTTTTTATCAAGTTAACATGAATGGCCAGTCATAAAATACCTTATAAAAAACATTGACTTTTAACAATTAGTTAATTGTTCATAAATTAAGAAAATTTATGCAAACATGGTTTTTTAGTAAAAATATTTTCATTGAATTTTGTCTAATGAAATGATTTATTATAAAATATAGAAGACAATTTCAAATTACACCTATAACTTCAAACAAGGAGGTAATAGTGCTGTTTCAAACATTACATTTAGCAATGGTGTGTGTTTTATATTAAATTATATATCTCTAACAATTTTCTTAAATATTTTCAATTTTGTACTACTACAACTAAATTATATTCTTCAATATTTTATCAAAGAGAAATTAAGATAATATAGCTCTTTTAAAGGGAATTCTATTTACCTGTAGCATTAGGAAATGGAATAACAGAATCCGAATCCAAGTAAGAACGTACAACTAATCCTTGGCCATCAATTCTCTGAGCCCATCTTCCTCGGGGAGGTATAGGAGGAGGAAGCATCTGGTTATTGGAAGTTTCTGGAAGTTTTTCTAGCATCTAAAACACAATAGGCAAAAGAGATTTTAATTGTGGATAGATAATGCAGCCCAAACTTATCTTTAGAAGCATGTATTAATTAAATTTCCATTATTTTATGCAATTTATTCAACAACTGTTTTATTAATCATAATCACCAACATTTTAAGCAATTTCCCAGATACTTCTGCATAATATTACTAATGAATTTTTCTTAGGTAATGAAAATATGCTTATTTTTTTAATTTAATTGGCTTGATTGTAATGTTTCATGATCACAGGTTTTATATTTTTTAAAGATCCTCAAGATAGTCTTTGAAAATATTTCGAGAATATAAGGTAAGTCGAAAGATTTTCTTCCAACAATCTTAAATGAAAGTGTCTTGAAAGAAAATAATTAGAATTTTCCTGATATTTCCTGGTCACATATAGTTTGACAATAATACAAATGCAAACAATTACAAATTATACTTAAAGAAATTTCTAGCACAAACATTAATTTGCAACTTTTCAAAAAATATTGAAGTTACAACAATTAAACAAGCTTTGAAGGAAAAAAATTTAATTTCATTAATTTATTATAATTTTTAATAAAAATTCTGATAAAATTTCTGTGATATTTCTTATTTTTCCGATTACAGGAAACCAGTTATATAAACGATGAATATATGGGTCATTCACCAAAAACAAGGCACTTTTTGATGTCACTTTTTTTTTTTTAATAAATTATTTTATTTTTTTAAATAATCTCTATATGGTTCTTAATATATTCTAGCTCGTAGCCAAAATTGTTAACAAATATTTTTACAGAAAAAAATTATTTATGTTTTCATTGCCCACAAAGTTGACAGATAGAGACACAGAGTTGACAGTGAGCAGAATTGTTGAAATATAGCAAAGAAATATAAAACTAAGTATTTTTCAACATCACTTTGAATGGAATCAAATGTCAACTAAAAATCATAAACCAAGGTTTCATAAATAAATGCTACAGTACTTTTAATACACAGAATATATCTTTAATTAGATGACAACAGACACTTTAATAGCGAAAAGAAAAACATTCTTTTAAAGAAGTTTACTTGACATTATGAAATTTTGGTTAAATCTAAGTCGTTAAACATGTATGATTTCTACAATAAATTACAACTGCATGGATGCTCACTTGAATCGAAAAAAAACAAAAACATTAGCCACACAATTCCATCTAATAAGAATATTGCATTACCTGCTTTTTAGCCCACTGAGGCAGCTGTCCTATACTGAACCTATATCCCACAGGTGTATGATCAACTTCCCCATTAGTGTGATTAGTCAGATCAAGCTCATCTGAAGGTTTTTCTTCCTCGTTATCAATCAACTGCAAAGGCTTTGTAACAGCAACTGAACTTTTCCTATGTAAAAAGAGTGTGATTTAATAATTATAAAATATTATTTCGAAAGTATTTAGAAAGGATTTTACAGTAAAATTGTTTTTCAACTACTTCATTTACTAAATTTTGTGGTAATTGACATACCTGTCATCTTGCCACAAACTAGGCAACCCTGGACCTTCAACTAATATTTGTTTATTCAGCATAGTTTGTGTAACATCAATAGGCAATTTCCACATGAATATGCACCTAGAAAAAAAAAATTGATAGAAACAAGATATACTAGCATTAAAAATGAAATGGGTATATTAAAAATAAAACATTTTACATATGGAAGTCATGCAGGTTCTGTTGCAAGTAAAATATTTTGATTTTGTAACTTTTGATGTAGGCAATTTTTGAAACCTAATATTTTTATTGGACAACGTAATAAAAAACATGTTCAAACCACAAAGCTGCAATAATGTCAATACTTAACCCGCTGAGCTATAGAAAAGGCACTATAAAAACATATATATGAACTTCAAAGCATTTAATACATAATGAATCAAGAATCAGAACAATTGAACACTGCAGAATCAGAACTTTAATGCAGATTAAGGAGGAAACTAAAAGTTTCCTACAATAATCATAAGTACAATTATTCTCACCTACCCGTCACCAGAAACAGATATTAAGTGTCTCCCATCACTCGTAAACTTCAAGCCAGTAACCAGTTCAGAGTGGCCAAACATGGTGGCCAAGCATTCTCCTGTTATATAGTCATACAGGTATAGGCTTTTATCTGTACAGCTAGTTGCCAAGTATGTTCCTGAAGAATCTAATACAACCTACAATACAAATCAGTATTAAATTTTTTTTTACACAAAATAACATAACTATTGCTTTTTAAAAAAGTAAATTAGATAAGCAACATTTACATTCCACATGACTGCTTTAAAGATAACTTTGTTACAATATTGTAACTAAATTTTATTCTTACAGAGCAGTGGTTGTGTTTGAGAACCAAGAAATTTTGAGTATATTGCTATCAAAAATGCAATATTTAGAACAGCATATGGTAGTATAAGTCCCCTCTAGTTGCTGCCCTTGACATAGTGTAAATACATATATGGTTAGTGATTTTGGCAAAATATCCCCACCTTGCTGTTTGAATGAATCAAATTTATCTATAAATTTTTTTTTCCTGCGAATAGTATAAATTTAAGCAAAGACTATAATTAGAATCAATAAATGTTGTACATTACAAATTGTAATTTTAATTTAAAATTCAATGCTTTTATGGGAGTCGCAAGAACTTTTTTTTATGATTGAGATTTTTATAACAGAAAATTGAGCACCAATTCCACAGTGCAAAGATAAAAACAAACGTAAAAAATGCTTTCCAATTGATACTCTCCAAAAGAATTCTTTAAAATTAAAATATTAATGGGGATTATAAATTGTTTCTACATTTTTAGTTAGTATGCTGACCAACTATAATTAAAAACAAATTTAAAAAAGAGCTATAAAACACAAATTGACAACAGCAGGGCTTCCACTCACTCAGAAAGAGTTGGAGCAGTTTTGGGAGCAGGAAAAATCAAGTTTTGGAGCAGGAAAAATGACTTTTGGAGCAAGTAATAACAAGTTTAGTAGCAGGAAAATGCCCTTTGTAGCATGTAAAAGAAACTTTTGTAGGGGAAAAAAGAAAAGAAAAAACTAGCAATAAAAAAAAAAAAATTGTAGCAGAAAAATCTTGCAGCAGGGCAAAAAAATTGAAGCAGAATTACCTGAGACGAATGTCACTAAATTGGCGTCACAAATCTCCGCAATAGCTGCTATTTTCATTACCATCGGCCTTGGCGAAAACGAATATTACACCAATGTAAATATAGGGATAGCACCCACCATACCATCACAATCTCGGTAATATCCGTGCAAAATTCTAGTAATATCGTATTTTTTGTAAGTCACCAAACAGCGTTGCAAATCTCAGCAATAGCTGCTATTACATTACTATAGATCTTGGCGAAAACGAATATTACACCAATGTAAATATCGGGATAGCACCCACCATATCATCACAATCTCGGTAATATCCGCGTAAAATTCTAGTAATATCGTATTTTTTGTAAGTCACCAAACAGCGTTCAAATCTCGGCAATAGCTGCTATTACATTACTATAGATCTTGGCGAAAACGAATATAACACCAACGTAAATATTGTGGATAGCACCCACCATACCATTGCAATCTCGGTAATATCGGGGCAAAATCCCAGTAATATTGTATTTTTTTTAAGTCACCAAACAGCGTCACAAATCTCGGCAATAGCGGCTATTACAACAGCGTAAACTCCAGCGAAAATGACTACCACACTTGGGTAAATATTAGCGAAAGTGTTTACAATACCGTTGAAAATTTAGACTAAGGATATTACGTAAGTTGAAGACTCAGCAGAAATGACTATCGTTAAAACGTACATATCGGCACAAATGTCGGTAATATTGACATTTTCTCGGTAATGTTTACGCAAGATTCGGTAATATCGGATGTTAACAAAAGAGCAGCACTCTTCGAAAATGACCGTCACACCAACAAAAATATCAGCTATAGCGCAGGAATAAACCGGAGCAATTCTCAACAGCAGCACTAATATATCGGTTAAAGACTCGACGAAAATGACCATCACAATAATTTGCAATAATATCTGCATTAGCGTCGCAAACCATCGCAGTAACATCAACATTTTCTCAGTAATATTGGGGCAAATTTCGGATATTGCGAAATCCCAGCACTCGGCAATAAATACAATCATACCAACGAAAATATCAGCAATAGCGTCGAATTAACTGGAGCAATACTCAATACTACAGAGCTATTATATCTATGAAAGAATCGACGAAAATGACCGTCATAACAACGTAAAACTTGACAATGTCAGCAGTAGCGTCGCAAATCATCATAGCACTCGGAGAAAACAAACAACGCACAATCGTAAATATCAGCGTTAGCGCCAAATATAAAGGAAAATTTCTCAACAATAGCGATATTATAGCGGCGAACAATATCAAATTTCGACTGGCAAAAAAAATAATCGCGTTTTGGCGCAGATATGGCTAAAATAAAGCATTTGGAGCAGATTTTTGTATTTGGCGTAGTTGGGCGCAATTGGAGCAGGTCTGGGACCCCTGCAACAGCCATTCTAAAATATTTAAATAGACACATTTGATATATTTATTGGAATGTAACCATTTGTCGCCATCCAATCAACCTGGAACTTGAAAAATTGACTCACAGTCAATGACAATTAATTTTATCAAGTTTAGAAAAGTTTTTTTTTTTTTTTTAAAATCATTTATGAGAAGATGTGAAGTAAAAATTTACAGCAATTGAACACAAAAGTTAACAATTTATATAAAGGATTTATAGTAAATTTTTTTTTGAATACTACTAATAATAATTTTTAACATAAAAACCCCATAACGCTTATGATAATGGAAGAACGCAAATCTTGTTTCACTCCGAAGATTTTTCCTGTCACAAATAAACAAAATTAAAGTTAATATAAAGGATATAAAAATAAAGCACCTTTATTAAAGTCCCATCTTCTCCTTGTGATCCTCGAAAACATCGTACATGTTTTCCATTTACTACTGAATACACTCGAATATTACGATCTTGGCAGGCAGTTAAGATGTGCTTTTGTTGTACATCTACTTCCATGTCATAGAGAGTAGTTTTTCCAACTACATGATGTTCTCTTGATAGAGATAACTGAGGGCTCTAAAAATTTACAGACCGATTATAAAAACCATAAAAGAAAATAACAAAAAAATTACATTCTTAGTTTAAAACATTATCAATGATTTAAGCAAAATTGAAAAGTTTCATACATTTAAACTTGATTTGAATTTTAAATTATTTTTAAGGAAATGACTACTAAACATCTCGACTATTAAGCCTGTTACACCAACAGACTACCAATCACAAGTTAACTCATGATTAGTAGGTATCTAGTAAACAATAAAGTCAAATTATATCAGGTAAATGTAAATTTAAGTAAAGCATTGAAATTTTATTACAAAACTCACATTTTGATTGCCATCAGTTTTTTTTTTTTTTTTTAAATCTTAATTACAATTACTTTTACCTCTAATTTAGTTTTTAACTGCTTATTCACAAGTCAGAAAACACAAAGTAAATTTTAAAGGCAGTTTTAAAAAGTGTACATATCTTTAAAATAATTTTCCTTTCTTCTTGCATTATAATAATTGCGCTTTCATTGGTACACAAAAAATCCACTTTCCATGTAGTACAAATTATTTAAATCAGCATGTTGAATAATGCAACTTAAATATACATCCGAAAAATATTAATTAACTTACGAACGAAGCTTTCCTGAAAATGATTGACTTATCAGCACCACATGATATCATTTGTAGGTTCCCACCACCTTGGACAAATCGTACCGCTGTTATGGAGGAAGAATGGTCATCTAATGTCTGTTGAAAGGAATGGTCTTGTTTCACATCAAACACATGAATTAATCGGTCTCTGCTTGCTGAAGCAAGGTACCTCTTCTCTTGGCCTAACCAGATAATTGATTTAGAACTCTCAAAGCAAATATTCAAAGGGCATATTTTATTTACAGATGGAATACTTCTTACCACTCACTGTCACTGGCTTGGAATATTCAAGGCAAAGAACTTCAGAGTCGTGGGCTTCTATTTTGCATAACTCTTCTACAAATTCTAAATCGTGTATTCTAAAAGATCAAAACATAAAGGAGTTGAAACAACTTAAAAGATAAATGCATAAATTATATAATAAAATTTATACACTATAAGACCTGTCAAGGAATTGGACAGCAGGCATGGCAGATGATCAAATAGACAGCTAATGCAATATGAAGGTCCAATAAATACACAAAATTGATTAATTTCTTTGTTTTAAGTATATGTGGATAAAAAAAATACAAATTAAAAACTGCTGAAGATTAACAAGACAATGAATAAGGGCAAATAAAATGCATTCTTAAACATGCCTAAAACATATATATAAATTCAGTGGCAATCCAGACCAAGCTTATAAGAAATATCGTGCTTTTTAATATTAAAAATGGAATAGATTAAGTGGTATTGCATTACATTTTTAAAAATTTTAATCAGATATTATTTTCACCATTATATTGAACACAATTTCAACGTTTTTCTATTTATAAAAATTGTAGGTATAGTGTGTTGAAAAGTAACAGGCAAATCCGTTAAAATGTAGTTGATGGAGCTGCTGAAATTTTTAACCGAATTTCGGGTTAACCATTTAAAAACCTTTTCATCTAATTAATGCAGATTTAAACTACTAGATATAGATGTATCTACTACCAGTGTTTTAAATTCACATCTTTATTTTTGCCAGTCCACTTCCTTTTTCCTTGCAAGTTCAAATTGATTTACAGAATAAGCCACTTCAATCTTTTCCCGATTGTTTTAAATAGTTTCTGGGATTTTTTTTCTTTTGTTTTTTTCTTTTAAAGAATTTATCATCAATTTCATTCAAAAAAAAATTTCTAATGAATGTGATTGCTGTTTACGACTGATATTGACAAGATTTAACATGCAAATGCGACTGAGTTTAGTTTCTAAACTTAATGTTGGATATAGGAGAGGTACACAACATCACAAAACCTGTTTACGGAAGGATGCGATCTAGTGCCAAATTCGGTTGTTTTCACAGTAATTTCCTGGCAATTTTATCCCTCAGGTATTTAAGGCTTCAACTTGAGGAATATTTTCATAACAGCTTTAAATTTCATCGAAAATAACGTGCTTTGAAAAGCATCCCCCCCCCCCCAAACTATTCTAGATTCCATGTTATGCAATATTATGTTAAACGAAAAAATTAATGTTGAGTTTAACCCTTTGGGTACATTTGACGGCTGAGATTCGTCATTCAAACTAGTTTGATTGGATAGATTTTAATGTCACAAGAGCCATGATTGGTTAAGTCAAACATCGGTTGGTTTAACTATACTTTAAAAAAATAATTTGTTTGGCTGTATTCCTTTAAAGTTCCTTTATTGTTTTGAACCAACCGTTCAAAACGCAAGAATTTTCCCAAATAAATCTGTACCCAAGGGGTTAAGCTTCTTTATACAAGAAACTGCTTATATTTTGTGTTAAACTGGAACTCGTGTTAAGCGATTTCAAGTTAGCGAGGTATGAAAGTATTTATTAGGCATGCAGAGTTTTGAAACACACCAACCTAATATTTCCAGATCGATCTCCAGAAGCTAAACTTTTTCCATCAGTACTTATCCTTAGACACCTTACACCATTTTTACCATCATATGTAGTGTCGACTTTGTCGTTACTGCCACCTGTACATGAAGAAAACATATCCTAAGTCGAACTTTAAAAAGTTACTAAATGTCTTCATAGTACTACTCTAAAGACCAAAGAGTTTTATTACCCCATATACGAATACAAAATTTTCAAAATCATAATTTTTTTTTAAATGCTGCCATACAGAAAAAAAAAATTTACTTTGACTTAATAGAAATAGACTTTAAAAGATTTAAACACAGTAAAATTAAAATAATGTTTGTATTTTTTTAAAACAAATAGAACAAACCATCTTGACTTGATTTAAGTAAAAAAAAAAAACACTTTTTTTCCCTAATGAGATTTCAGTCATTATACTGAAAAAAAGTCTAATATTTTTAAGCAATAGTTGAACATTTATTGTGATTCTGAAAATATTGTAACAGGTATATTGAGCAGGGAAAGACCGACTGCCACTCCAGGGTTCCCACTCTTTTTTCAAAATGAAAATTAAGGAGTTTTTAAGGACCCACAAACATTTATAAAGGACCTTTAACAAAAATTACATTACACCTTCACAGTAAATTACGTTGGGAGAAAATTATTAAGTCATAAAATATAATAAACGAGTTTATCTACAACAATCTTTTTTGACTTGGGAAATGAGAATGGTTGCCACACAGTTTAGTAAATTTCTGTAGGTTCATTAGACTTTTTCAGGACCTTTGAAATAAATTTAGGATACGACTTTATGCAATTAAGTGAGAAAAGAGGATTCTAGTATCAAATGTCAGCTTTAATAAACTGTTTTCTAAATATTTTTTTTTTAAATAAAAACAAACCATAAATCATGTCAAAGTAGATGAACATTAAACAAATACTCTATACTATATTCATTCTTTTAGTTTTCTGAATACTTGAAATTTTAATAAAAATTGAAGAAATTAAAAATTTACTTTAAAAGCATTTTGTAATGTAATTTTTGTTTTTATGCATCAAATGAAGTTGGTAAAAAAATTATAAATCAATTTACGTATTTAAAAAAGCCATCTCCGAATGTAGTTGGATTAGAGGAGTTTCAGAATTTTCCATTTCTTTTCAGTTAGCATTATTTCTTTGTCTAATCGTTCAATTTCCTGATTTACAGTTCCCATTATTTATAATTTTTTTTCTTTATCCCCCCCCCCCATTTATTTAAGTTCAGCTGCAGCCACCTTTTAGTCACAGTATTCAAGGATAAACTTCAAATTTTTACAAAATTGCAATATCAATTCATTTTAAACAATTGTATAAAAGATATTGCTTTCCATAGCATTTTTTTATATCAATACAGCATAAAAATTTACATCTATAACTAAAATGTAACAATAGACAAAAATAAATATCACGCAACAACGTAATTCTAGGCGATAGCGTCCACCATAAGTACGAGGTCAACAACCATTTTAATAACGAAACGCTCAGCAAAATGACCATCACATACCAACGTAAATAAATGCTGATAGAGGCTATAACATAAGAGAAAAATGTGAGAAAAAAAGTAGTCATTCCATCTGTGATTTAGGGAGATGTGAACGTATGCAGATTCCAAGGTTATTCGATCTCGCACACGATTGAAATATTGGTCAAAAAGCCTGAAAACTTCAAAATTGAACTATGTGTGAAGAGAGAGGAAGGAGCAACTTCTCTCTATCCGCGAGATCAATGGGAAACTTGTAGAATAACGTTGATTTTCTTTGAAATTTGTAAAAAAAGCGGAAAGGTATGAAAAATAAAAAAAAGGGTGGAAATTCGTCAATCGGCGAAAGGAATCACAGACATGAAAGAGATAAATTTTCGGGACAAAATTTACGATTTCGGTACTTTCTCGGAACCAGTTTTCCATTTTCGAATATTTTCGTGACCAGGAGACACTGTGTCATAAAACTTAAGTTTTTGCTCTTATCTTTTACCATTTGTCTAGCATTTAAACATGAATTATGAACAATTGTATTGTTTAATAGGGATTTAATCATGAGAGTTTGCAACATTTTTACAATAAAACTACAACAATCTCTTTTTAAATTGAGGCCTTCCTCTGCACTTGCATCATTTGTTTTCAATTTTCCTTTTAATAGTTTATTAGCGAAAACCCCATGCTAATTTCGTCGGTAGGCGAGTAACAAATATGACGAGTTTTGACTGCTCATCTTCATAAAAGGGCAAGTAGAGTTCATCATTTTGAAAGAATTTGAAGAAAGGGCATAGTAATTTAGCAACAGCTCAAACAACCACTACTGTTTTGTCTTTAGTTGCTACACGAATAGTCTGATAAGACTTGCAACTTGGTTTGGTTAAATTCCCCTTTTTTTACATCTTACATTTTCAAATGCGAATTTGCATATTTTGTCGTATTTTCTTGATTATTTTCGTATTTGTTCGGTTTTCAGTTATTGTTTAGCATTAATGGCCATTTTTCATTATTGGTGGATTCTGAATCACCCGCCATAATGAATTGGAGAGGTTTTAATCTTGTTGCCAATTTTTCAAAAACGAGCCAACCCATACACTAAAATTTTTTTATTTAAAGAGCTTGTTTCCGGAATGTGGCCTAACATTTAAACACCACTCAGTTGGCAAAAACAATTGGCTAGAAAAAGGTTGGTTGTTTTCAGATTATCTGGTGCCGTCAGCAACACGAGGGCTGTAATGCGCCGAAACATTCGTCATTAGACAAGCCAACATACATTTACAAACACCCATGCCTAACACGGGACTCGAACCCGCAACCTTGCGGTCTAGAAGAAGCACGCTAACCACTATACCATTTGGTAGGCGGCTAGAAAAGGGGTTTAGTGTTCTGATGACTATATTTTGAGCTGATGATTAGCGACAGATTGGCTCTACTTAATATTTCGCTAATGCAGTTTCGAAAACCGGCAGAAAATTTGATTTGGACTGTTTTAGGGGGAAATTAAGGAGTTTTTAAGAACCTGATTTATCAAAAATAAGGAGTTCTTAAGGGCCCTTAAAAATGAAAAACAAATTTAAGGAGTTCTTAAGGACCTGAGGGAAACCTGCAAAAAGTACATATGTTGCTGGGCAAACCCGATTTTAGGACCACCTATTTAGTTAATATTGGAAAAATAGGCTAAACCAATTTTTTGTCTATACATAACTAGGCAGAAATATGTAAAAAAATAAAACAGACAAGCAACAATTTTTCTATTCTTAATCAATGCAAAAAATATGTTTTGTCTTAACTGATGTAAATTGAATGTCGTTAGACGCAAATAAAGAAACCGATTCCTAATTCTTCGAAACAAGTATAAACATATTTTACATATAAATTGAATAACAGCAAATATTGATGATTTGTTTTGTGATTAACTATTTTAATTTCAGAGTGTTTCACACTTGTCAAATTTCAAAAAAGGCCAACTTGATAAATACAATGATACCCATAACTAAATTTTTAAAAATTTGATTCTTATCTGATTTTTACATATGATAACTGTATAACTAGACTTAATGGTAAACATCATGAAAAAATTCTAATACGCAGAATTGTAAATAAATCAAAGTTTTGTTCAAGAAAAAATGTAAGAAGCATATTTGAGTTTAAAAATGAAATTGCCAACAATATTATGCAAGTTATTATCATATCTACTAAAAAACTAAATATTTCTCTGTTGTAGGAAGTTATTGTGATCTTTTTTGATATTTTTAATTTTTCTTTTTCAATTTTTTTACACACTCGATCGACCTTCAAGTACTGATTTGAGATTGTGATATTACTCCTCACTTGCCTAACATACATATTCTCATGTATATTTATTTAAAAAATAGAAAATTTTATTTAATACATAATATTTTGTAAATAAGTAGCTTACTTGAATTTTGATCTGTATCACATAAATAAGAAAGCTCAGGATCAACATATAAAATTTTAAGCAGTTCCTGAAAGTAAAAAAAATATATATATATAAATGATTGAGGTCAATGTAGAGGTGTTTTTAACCACAACAGATTTGATAAACTAAAATCTCAAAAACAGTAAGTTTTTACAGTTTATTAATTATACATTCTGAGCAATGAAAATATTCAGAAGAAACACTGGATCCATTTAAAACAAATGCTACAATCATGAATAATACAAAAGCTATTTATAAAGGAGCAACGGTTGGGACATGTTTCCAAATGGGAAGGGCAAAAAATAATAAATAAATAACACATATAATTCTGTCAAATATATGGAATAAAAGTAAGAGATAGATTACCAAGTAGATGAAGATATGAGATAGAGAATAACCTCAAAATTAATAATTGGAGTATAGGTGAAATAAACATCTAAGGGGTACAGTTGCTGATTTGTGGTTGGGACTTCATTAAAGAATATTTTTATTAATAAAATAAATGCATTTAATGCAATAACAGTAAGCATCTTACATAAGTTTTGGTCACTTTGAGAACAACTTAATGCTATATGAGTGCATGTTATATGGGTCACTTGTTTCCTTTCTATGACAATAATCACAATTAGAGGGTTTATATAAATTACAAATATAGGTACTAGGGCAAATAAAATTCACAACATTACAGTTATAACAAAGGTGAAAGCAATATGCCTTACCATTGAAAAAAAAAAAAAAAAACTAGAAATATAGTGCAAGAAATATACAAATGAATAGCCAAGTGTTCTGAATAACTTGGATGTGTTTGAAAATAAGTCAAGATTAAAATTAACACAACTAATTTGTTAAAAATACAGTAGCTAAGCAATAATTTTTGCTTGTGAATCAAATGTTTGAAAAAGTAAAGGCCATTAAATAATAGACAGTGAATCATTCTTAATTTTTTTTTTTTACAGCAATGAAACATTTATTGTAAAATTGCTTTAAAAAAGCACTTACAGAACTATAAATATTTCTATGGTATGACGTGTCTTGCTCCATGGAAGATTCCAGATTCCAAAATCGGATTGTGTCATCACTGGAGCAAGTGAGAAAAGTTCCCTTGGGTAAAATATTTTTTGCATTTTCATGCACTTCAGGATATACCTACATTTATAAAATAGAAATAAGTATTAAGTACAAAATGAATGTTTTGAGAAAGTTGGAATAGTTTCAAATTAAAAGAACTTTTGTCTGCTTGTTAAAGGTCAAAACATTTAAAAAAAAAAAAAAAAAATAGAGAGGGTCTTTCTTAAAAAGTTTTAGATATCAAATAACACATATATTAAAAGAGCGCAAAATCAAGATAGGTACAATGAAAATGGAAATAAATATCAGATGAAGATATCACTCTCAGGCTGATATCAAGCCATGTGGAAAAAAGAGGAATAATTTTTATTTACAGTTGCCGTATAACTGACATAAAGATTAGGTAATAAACTCCCTATTAACAAATCTAAAAGTTGTTAAGATTTAAGATAAACTAAGGGAAGGTCGACCAACTAAGAGTTTTAAAATTTTAGATTTGAAACTATATTTAAAAATTAAACATTAACTTGCATCAGTAATCTAGACAGTTGTATAAGGCAAATCAGTGAAGAGTGTTGAACAACATATTTAAAATTAAACAATACTATAGTTGTAACTAAAAAGCAACACTTTTCTGAACCTAATTTTTGCAGGGGTAGGGAAAGTAGGTTTAAAAATGTTCAGTCTACTTGAAGTGAATGATTAAGGTTTTGCTAAAGTACATCACAGTTAGCTCACATTACGAGAACTGCAGTTGCTTCACAAAATACCAGAATGAAGCCTCACTGTTATGCATCAAATATATATGCGTTCAAATGCACTGAAACCTGTTTTATTCATTCCATTAGTCGACTAAATGCCATAATTCCAAATAGCTCTTTCTTCTGTCAAATAGTAAAGCCCAGTGATGACTCTGTCAAAGAATTCATTAAAATAATTTTCGAAAATGATTTATCGCCAGAACAGGTATTGAGAAGAAACATTTATTGTTATGGAGGCAAGTCCATCATAAAACTTATGTTACACCTAATGAATTGTTATCGTCAAACTCAAAATCGTGTTTAACTATACTTGCGTGTAATTGTAAAAACAAAAGAAAACAAGTATTTATCTGCTCTTATCCCTCTTCAAATTTATATATATAAATATTTTCAGTAATGGGATGTTTGAACTTATTTGGCTTAAGTAACGGGGAAGGGCTGGCAAAAAATACCGAAAAGTTTTTTATTCCCATTAAAACTACCAAGAGAGGTATATATGTATAAATTTAAAACTACAATTATTTATTCAAGTATTCAGAAAAGTACACTGAAAATTTTCAATAACAATAAGTGATAATATAGATTGAGCTATGGCTGTCACAGTATCTTATAAAAAATCTTTTATTTATATTAAAAATATCTAATAAACTCACTTCAATACCCCATATACAGGCACTATGATACATGAATGAATGAGCTTTTCCAACTTTTTTAACTTCTTTAATGTCCCAAACATACAGACTATGATCATTATATACACATGTAACCTAAAATGTTTCCAAAATTAATATAAAAAATTTATGAAATAAATATAAAACAATTTAATGTAACATGGTAAAAATACAATACTTTTTTATTTGTTTCATCTAAAGCAATGGCAATAGTATCAGGGTACTTGGCATTTGACAGATGAGATGAAATAGCTTTGCTATATGAAATGCAATAAATTTTAGTTAAAGTCCATAAATAAATATAACTTTTGAAAAATGGCACACAAAATATATTTTTGACTTTTAAGTCAACACATGTCAAATCATAAATTGCACATCATTAGTAATAAATTTCTTAAACCAAAGTAAGAAGAAATATTTAAAAAACATTAAGACTGCTTATTATACATAACAACAAGATTATTTCATTTTTTGATGACTGTTTCAAAGTTAAAATAGAAATGATAATGAAGATAAATATGGTGTGGTAGAATAATAAATGAAAGAGCTTACTTTCCAATATTGCCTTTAGCAACATCCACACCTAAAACGTGTGGCCTTGGTAATGTAGATATGAAATTGAGATTAAATGGACTAAAACATCTAATTACACCTTCAGCACAACCAATGATAATTAAATTATCCCCAACTGAGATGCTGTTGGCACCAGTTGTCTAGGGAAAATAAAAAATATATATATTATTTTTAAAATAAGGTAAAAAAAAAAAAAAAAAAAAAAAAAAGAGTAACTAGCACAAAATTTATTTTTAAAACATGATTAAGTAGTTTGGAGTAAAAAGTTGTAATATAAATCTCTTTTAGGAAATTATTACATTAGCAGTGCTTGTATGCTATTTTTTATGTTACAAAGATTAAACAAGTACTATTTGAATCAGTTGATCTCTGTTGCTATTTTGAAGACAACATAATGAGTATTTTATTTAGAAAGTGAATGCAGTAAATACTATTAAAAATTCAGATAGTTATTTTTTCTTCTTTATTTCCTGAGATTTTCCAATATAGAATACTCTTAATTACATCACTAAATATACTTGAAAATTATAAATTACCCATCCATAAAAATAATGATTTATGGAGAGCTTTTATCATGGTTCCTACACTTGAAGGAGAAAAAAAATTTAAACAGTTTTAAAGCACTTTTCAAGGATGCGTTATCTTCTACATGCATTTGTGCTACATAGATTTATATTAAAAAAAATTCTAAAAATTTTGCATCAGCAAACAGTATATGTTCAAATTGCCTAAATATAAAAAATGTTTTTTAGATTTCAATAAAAGAAAATTTTAAGGTTACAATAGAAGACAAAAACTCAGAGTCAGAAGCTCCTATCATTGAAAATGGAAGTAAAATAAATAGCACTCATTTGGTTATTATACCAATTTCATATTTCATTTATTTTTCTTGTTTCATCACATTGGAACTTTTGTCAAACAATAATACAAACTTCTTAGTGATTAAACTGCCTTCTTGTACACTCTGAAAAGGCTTGATTCCAAATTCTGCATAATATTTTTTCACCATATGAAAATTTAGATTGAATTGCCCTATCAGCGAACAAGCGATGAAATAATTTTTCAATGTTTTGTCATTTGAAGTCATTAATGTCATTTGATTTTTATAATAGCCATGATTTTTTATGGTTTTTAATGTCCATAGTATTTCAGCATCTAAAATTTTGTTTTAAACTACATGCACCTCCATCGTGATCGCTTGAGATGATACCAATGACGACTTGATTGTTGCGGACAATATCCGCTCTCAGGGCATTTTTGATCATTAAGAGCTTTTTGATCTTCACAGGGCTTTTTAAAGCTGATGCTGGGCTGCAATTTTTGGCACATAAAGTGCATTGTGTAAAATGCGAATCCAACATGTAGGGTTGCTAACATCAATTATTCAATGCGTAGCAAGCACCACACTGTACGCATTGAAGCGGGAAAGCAAAGTGGTGGAAGGAATGACGCAATCTTGTATGCTCTCGTTGTTTCCTGATTGCTAATTGGCTTTACTAAATTTGAAAGATTTTACTCATTTTGTTAACTAACATTTTTAAAGATATTTTTCGAAAATAAAATGAAATTCAAGCACTTTAAAACATATTTTTTAAAAATTGAAGGTTTTCAAGCACTTGTAAATGAAAGGGTTTTTCAATGTTTTTTAAAAAGTATGAACCATGTTTATTGCATTTTTTTAACCATTTGTTGCCTCTTTGTATTTAAAATGTGTCATATATAAAAATATTTTTATTTAATTTGCCTAGGTACATCTTAAAATACAAAATCTTTAACAGGTGATGCTTACCCTAAGTTCTACCCATTTATCTAAAAGACGTCGACTATTGAATTCACATAGTAGGCCAGATTTTGTGATTGCGTAGGTACTTTCAACCATATCCCCTTTGCCACAAGCTACATCACAGAAGTAATTGTTGCGCTGATCGCCTAAAATGGCAGATCGACCCATCAATGGCACAGGTTCATGCTTAAACTGAAAGAATAAATTAATATTACTTGCCAGTACAGATTTTTTTTTTTTTTTTTTTTAAATTGGTAAAATAAAAATATTGTTTTAAAATATAAAAGTAAATTAAATTAATGTTTTTTGTACATCTGATCAAACATAAAGGAGATATTTGTGAAAAAGTTACCTTATTTGAGCGAGAATATTCCAAATACCAAAACTTTACATGTCGATTTCCTACAGTTACAAAGTAATTTCCATTTGATGCAAATGAAAGAGCTTTTACCTAGAAAAGAAATAACCAAAACTTTAACCATCAGTACAAACAGAAATTCCTATAAAACTTGGAGGGTAACAAAAAACTCACTTTGCAGGAAACTTTATTGGAAGCAACTTTAACATTGTTTTTCCAATCCCATACATTCACAATCATATCATGTTGGGAACCAACAGAAACAACATACTTAAGATTAGGAGAAAAGGCCTGAAAAAAAAAAAAGCATTTCATTTCACAGTACTTAAAAAGTTAAAATTCATTTGTTAAAGAATAAAATGTTTATTAATAGTACTTTATTACCAGAGCCCATTAAAATCAAATCAAAATTGCTAATGTATTTTCATTTTTTTTTATATGAAGCCACTAAATTGATTGTTAGATTCTATGTCTTATACACATAGCAAAAGAAAATAGAGACAAAGGGTACAACAAATATTTAAAAAAAATCAAAGCATTTGTGAAGGCTTAAGCAGCGAGAAAAGAAATATTGAAAATAATCAATAATCACAAATATGCTATACATCAAATTGAAACAAATATTTAGTTTAAATAAATTAGTTTATATAAATACAAAATGCCATTATACAGTTTGAACATGACAGAAGGTTTTGCTTTCTAAAACTTTAGATTATCTTTCAAGATTTTTGAGATAATGAATACACTTAGATAGGTTAGTTGTTTTTTAATTTTACCAGCAACCTTCTGTAGAAGAAAATAATTGTGTTATTAAAGTAATAGTTTGAAAAAAGTAGCTAAAATCACCAAGATGATTTTCACTTACAACACAATTTATTCCGTATTTATGTCCTTGGAATTCTGCTACCTGGGTCTTTTCTTGAACATCCCATACTCTAACATGAGGCTGATGACCACACTAAGGGAGAAAAAGAATACATTTTCTCAATGCCTTGATTATTTATGTTATTCAAAAATGAAATATCAAAGTACACACAAACATCAAAGCTAAATACATGAATATCAAAGTTATGAAATACCAAAATATACAAGAGGCATTGCAGATATAAAGGGCTAACTTAACATTGGGTAAAAAAAAAAATATTTCATTTTCCAAATCTACACTCTTCACGGATTCTGCAGGTATATATTTCATGTTAAGTTTGCCCTTCCTTCCCTCTAAAAATATAGAGAATGATACGTTCCATAGAAACTGCCTTATAGAAACATCTTCAAACGCGTTTTTCTGATAACTACCTTTTGTAGAGTTCACCCTTTGTACCTGCAATACTTCACATGAAGGATATGTGTATGATAATCAACTCGTTGCATTAGAAACTTGTTTAATCCACCGACGGTCATGCAAGTATATATACGTCATTTGATCCCCAGTTTTTCCAGCAATACACAACATTTTAAAATTTATAAATAAAATTTTAAATGAAATTTTTTTAAATACTTTTTTAGGATGATGGTTTATAACCTATCTAAAACAAAATAAATAAAAAATAATTAAAAAAAATTACGTATTTGAATTAGAAATATAATTTAAAATTTATTGCAGGGAAAACAACTGTAGAATTTCGCCCATTCCCATGACCGTAAGTGGGTTAAGGAAAAATACACCACCTTTGTAAGGGTTTAAAAATGTTCCCTTTTAAATATTTGAAAGGGGTAATCTCTCAGGTAAAGGTTAAAAATAAGTATTTTTACTACACTGGAAAGTATTCTTGTTAATATTATAAACAAGAAAGGAAGTTATAAAAATGTTTTACCAAAATTTAAAACATTTTCAAAAATATCTTCTATCATATGATACCATTTGAAATGGGGTGATAAGCATAATCCCAAAACAAAATATGTTTAACGAAAAATTATTTATAAATTAGTTTGTGAAAAATTAGTAAATCATTTAAGAAAATAAGTAAATAAAATAAGTTGTCCACTCATCGTGCTGAATAATAAAACATTTCCCACCGAAGTGTTTAAAAGTAGAAATCTAAATACGAGAGGTACTTACTTAATGAGTATTTAAAAAAAAAAGTTTTATTTACCTCTCCTGTTGCCAGATACTTTCCATCTGACGAGAATGCAAGTGAAGTGATTGTCTTTTTGGAACTACTGAGGATATGGCCTTGTTTATTTTTTCTAACATTATATACAACAACGACACAACTGCAAAAAAACACCATGGATTTAGTTTCTACAACAACATGCCATTTATGTGTGATACATTATTATCGCTTGTTTCCAATAGAGATTAAACAGGGATATTCTTAAAATGTTACCCCTGCTTCAGAAAAGCATTGCTGGATTCCAGAGGTTACATTTCAAGAAATGCAGTACCATTTAAATAACATTTGTAGGTCGGTAGGTTACTTGTATTGCTAAACCAGATTACTAATTAGTTCTTAGTAGTTCTGAGCATGGACACAAGAATGAAAAGCTGACTACCTCAAAATCCTCAAACAAAAGGATGTTGCATAACAAAAAAAAAATTAATGTTAACATCCTAAAACAATTTTGATTTAAATCTATATCATGCTATTAATTCCCATAGTATTTTTACAAATATTCTTGCATTTTACAGGTATTGTTTCCATTCCATATGAATTTATAAAGAACATACATTTTCAAAGCAAACCTGATTTTAAGATAAATGTTAAAAAATAAGCGTTTGGGTTATATTACAGCAGTTTTTATGCTTTGAGTACAAAGAGTATCTTTTTCTTTCCAAATTAAAAAAAGCACCCAAATAAGCAGTCTAGTCGTAGAATATTTAAATAAGAATAACTAAAATAAAACCTATACACTCAAAGAATCCCTCATACATTGTCATCGCTGGCCATAAGTCAAGAAACTAGTTATTTATCATAGATAGAAATCTGGCCTCAGTAGCATTCAATAGGGTATTTGACACCATCAACAAATAATTACCAAATGCGGCATATTTATAGTATTTAACGAAATAATAATAATGCAAGTAGTTTTAACTCGAAATAATTGCTCAAATTTTTATAAATCAAATTTTAAAAATTGCTTTTCTGAGCTCCTCGTCACGTGATCAGAAACGCTCGGATAAGCTCCTCCCAGAATGTGACGTCAATGTTGACCATAAGACCATGGCCATAGGAGCCCATGTTAAATTCAACAACTTTGGGGGCATCTAATTTAATAACCGATTCTTCAATCATTATGAAACTTTCGCAGTCTAATATTTGGATACTTTTGAATACGTTAACACGAGATTTTCGTTATTTTTTAAAAATTAAAATAATTATGATTTTCTAAAAATATGTTTAAGAAAAATTATAAAATTTTAGACTAATTATTTAAAAAAAAAAAAAAGTATGCTACTTATCAATAATTCCTCGTGTTAAAGTACTTAAATACATTAAATAAACATGTCAAAAAAATTTCAAGCATTTATGTCATATAGATTTTAAGCTATGTGCCCCCAAACATGAAAAAATGGCATTTTGAGAAATTCGGGTTTGAAGTTAAGAAACATGCATTAAATACCTATATTTTGTTTACTTCAAAAAATTATAAATAAGATATAATTACAAATGTGGCATCATTTTAAAGACATAAATTTATATTTTAATAAACAGTAATAAACTCGAAATCAATAATCTGAAAAATTTTCATGTAACGGACCCTTTGGTTCATCTCTTTTCCTACTATATAAATTATGACTATTGAAGGTAACTTTTAGGAAATATTTATTTAAAGAAGTGTTATTGGAACATTGGAAGACGGTTTTGTAAAGGTATACATTTCGAATTTACCCAAAATAGATGTTTTGTTGGTGGGGTTCTTTTTCAAGTCAAGCTCAGAATTTTATTCTGCAGAGTTTAGAAATGTTAAAACATTTGTGTAAGTATCAACAATTCTCACAGTTCTTATAATTAGAAAAACTACAACACCTTTTACAGTTATAATAATCATAAAAACATTAGGATAAAAAAAAAAGAAAAAGCAATTAATATAATTCGCTGAGTACTGTTAAAATGGAGTGAAAAGGAACAATTTTCAACTTTCAAAGTAAAAATATAGTGTAATAATATCGTTAACGAACATATTTTTGATTTAGGAACGTGGGTCTTACCTTCTTCTATAATGTTCAAGCCCAAAAATGTTGGAAAAAACGTGACTTACATTGATTTTGATTTTTTTCATGTTGTTCCGATTCACTCCGCAGAAAGGAATGAAACGGAACACTCGTTATAATTTATAGCTGATATTATTTAAAAAAGACAAAAAGGTGAAAAAGACAAGTAATAATGCATTGAGGTGAATAGAAACACAAGATTATCGTAAACAAAATCCTTTAACCCTTTATCTACTGACGGTACTTATAAGTCCAGTCATTGTACTACATTTCTCATGGTACTGTACTGATTTAAATGCTTTGAAACCCATAGGGACTTTGAAGTCCACTTTTATGAAGTTTGTTCTTCACCTATTGAATGACAGCACAAGATTGCTTCTTTTTGGAAACATTAAATATTCAAAAGAGTTAGTAAAAATTATAAAAAACTTAGTAAATAAAGGGTTAACTGCTGTGATTGGGTGGTTTGATCTTTTTTGGCGCAAGGGCAACACTTGGTTCATACTGCTCCAAAAAATTTGGTGAAGATCAATTTAAAATTTCAGTAACAAAGAATTGGAAAAATTAATTTAAAGTCAAAGATTAAATATTTTAGGGGGTTGGAAGCATTCTACAAAAAATGACTCGCGGTCTGTCAGACCGCATACAGTAATTAAAGTTTAATATGACAGACAAAAAATGTTTTTTTTTCAAACCAATTCATGTAAACAAAACAAATATTTTGGTTTCAAATTTACAAAAAATAATAATAATAAAAAAAATTAAAAAATTTTTAAAAAAAAAAATCAATATTTCAATAGTACATCAGTACTTAAACTTAATATTGTGTAGCTAAAACATTTAAAAAAATTAAATAAAGTATTACTTGCATCAAAATGACCTTCACAGAAGTGAATCGTAGTCTGTGGTGAAAACTAAGTTGATTATCTTCTTGCAAGATTTAACCACTTTTTTTGTATTTCTGCTTTCCTGGGCACATGTGTACACAACTTTTCCGGAGTTTTAATTGAAGTACTTGTACAGTGGGGTACTGCATAATACCGATACCGGTGAGACATTTCTTGGAACGAAATCAAAAGAAAAACACATTTCGCGCTGGAAACTCACTCGCGATTGCGATGCTGTTCATGCAAGATTGACGTCACACAGACAGATGGGTTTTTGAGCAGCGTTTTAGGGGCGGGGCTTCTACTTGCATTTTAAAATGCAATTTTTAGCGTTTTGCGGCATTATTTTGAAAAAAGAAAAAATACGTGTATTTTATTTTGTGCATACCTTTTATTTAAAACATATTTTGAAAATTTGTCAAATACCCTATTGTAATGTTCATTGCACGTTTAATAATTAATATTATTTAGCAGCAGCCATTGAACAAGAATAGGAATGCAGAGTTGCCATATGTCAGATCAAAACTCTTGCACAATTAGTATTACAATATACATTAAAAATCTATATAATTTGTAAAGAATTGCACTAAAAATAATCACAATTTCCCACACCTTGAGTATTTTTGATATACAGACGATTCTTTATTCTGAATTGAATGGAACAACTTGTAAAAATTTGAAATATAAACAAACAGAGGACTGTATGGATGATCACATCACAACAAGACTTTGAGAGATTGGT
The DNA here is from genome assembly GCA_963978545.1 of Linyphia triangularis. NCBI lineage: Eukaryota > Metazoa > Arthropoda > Arachnida > Araneae > Linyphiidae > Linyphia > Linyphia triangularis. Next base: position 62,832,317 of record OZ021727.1, on the reverse strand, counting down.
CTTTTTGATTCAGAGGTAAAGAATTGTCTGCACATAAAAAAAAATAGTATAATGTAAAATTATTAATTTTCATTATGGAATTAAATAACAAAAAATTATTATGGCAAATTATTGTAACAATAGCCATGTAATGAATTTTGAATTTGATGTATAGCAACACAGCATCTCAATTGGTGTTCAGTAACAGTTGCTAATTAAGTTTTCTTTCCCGTTATGTATTATAATGAAACTTAGAGGAGGAATGCTAGAGATGTCAGATTTCTACTTCAAAGAGATTTATGCTGTTATGATGATTTACATTTTCTTATAGAAGGTAATAAACTTTTTTTTTTTTTTTTAAATATTAATTTAGTATTACAATAATGAAATTCAAAGATTTTTGATTTTTTTTTTTTTTTTTGACAATAAAAAAATAAAAGGCTTTTTAGACCTTTATGCACATCAGTTCCCTTTCACAGCACAATAATACTTTAAAATATGTAATCACATGATATATAAACACAGCAATACAAATTCACTATGGAACAAAAGAAAATGAGATGGTAATATATGAATTTGTAATTAATCCATCACATTTCAACATTGCATTCAATTACAGAAGAAAATACAATAACATAGTCAACATATTCACCCAGCTGGATATGCAACAATACTAGAATTAGGATCACAGTCAAAGGCAGCATTATTTGATACAGTTAAGCCGAGAACTCTTTCTAGCTTCACCTGTAAAATAATACAAAATAATAATTTAAAATTCCTTCATACTAAACAAACTCTTCTAATATTCCATTAAAAAAAATAGAAGTAACATGGAAATTACAGTACGGCCTGAAAATTCATGCAAATTACAGTGGGACCTGAAAAATTCACATTTTCCTCAAAATGAAGACATTAGTCTTCTTAGGTTTGAAAAGAGAACATATTTTTTAACACCAAAATGTGAAAAGGTAAAATGTAAGTCTTCATCACTAGGTTTGGAACTTAGTAGTTTCTTTGTAAAATAATCTGCATCGAATAAGACTCAGAGCTGAAAGGTATAAACAGGATTCAAGTTTATTACTTCAACTCTAAGATATTTTGATAAACCAATTGCCAGCTAACTATTATCTTTTACTTACCAGGATAATTTACAGGAGTATAATTAACACATTGACTACCAACTACGAGATATCTCGTAAGTTTTTTACTTGCCCAGGATGCCTACCTACGAGTTATCTCGTCCCTTCATTACTTACTATATTTGTACAGCTGTAAGGAAATTCATAGCATAACAGTGTAAATATGAATAGATGGCCTCAGGAAAGAGAATAAAAAACCCGGTTTGGATTAAATGAACAGAAAATACAATTATACAATACTATATTACACTATGTGCTATTATTAAAGGTTTTAATAACAAAAAAATTATTAAATCAAATTGACTCTTTAGAGTGGAATCGTGAAAAATTCCATGGCAGTCAATGTGTTAGGGCATGTTTATGCTTGACGCCAAAAGATTTCAAACTTCAACAAACTATATATTGAAATTTGGCATAAATAAAATAGAGATGGTGAATTCCAAATTATACCTTGTTTAGAGCTGAGAAAAAGATTGGTTCTACTGGATGGATCCTCTTGCAAGAGCAATACAAGGAATACACTACAGCAGAACAATTGTATCAAATTATGGACTCCTGAGAGCAGTTATACTTTTAAAAAGCAGATACCTTTAGAGATAAGAGTAACTGCAAACATTTATGTCTCGAATAAGAGAAAATACAAATAACTGATACAAAACAACCAGGAAATCAACTCAAAACCATTTATTACAATTATCCTTGTGTCTACAACTTTTTTAAAAAGATTTTAGCATTATGGATAAGCATCCTTATTAACCTTTTCTTGGATACAAGATGGACATTCTGCTTCTGAGCCATGAGTTCAAGTTTTAAAATACAATATCTTAGGAAACATACAAAATGTGGATATAATTTAATTTTCTAAACATTTTACACAAAAGGAAACACTGATTGTCTTGAAATACACAGTTTTCAAGAGACAAATAAGGTAATGGCAATTTATTCCAAAATCGATTTAAGTGATTTCAAAGGGAAATTAAAAAACATGTATTTAATTTAAGTTACTAAACTAATTAAGTTAGCTTGGTAACTAAAGTTGAATTTTTTTCACAAAACTTTTACTATGCGTAATTTCTAAAGAAAAAAAATCGCCGAACAAAAACAATGACCTAAATTAAGTTTTGATTTTAAGGGTTGAAACTCAGTTATTCAAATATAATTTTTGTCATCAAACAAAACTAACCCTTTGTACTCGAGAGGTGACTTTCACTCATCATTAGGTTTGAATCGGAAATTCGAAGCAAGGCCTGTTTATGTTTAGTTTTTTTGAAGCGGATCCGCAACCACGAACCAAAATCGCTGCGAAATGTCTCGAGTTGCTGGTGTCTACGCGCGAAAAAGGCCTCTAGTGCAAAGGGTTAAAATTTTACAGCGAACAAAAATAACTCTATGTTCTAATCATAATATTTAGTTTAGTATGTTCAGCAACCATCTTGTGCAAAGTAAAGCCTAATAAACAAGACCATTAACAAACATTAATTACTATGTGGGATTCATCATTGGCAGGCAATTCCATAATTTGACTACAGCTTACTTATGGATGTCAGATTTTTCAAATTATACGTTAACCCTTTGCACTCAAGCGCCTCACGATTGGATGTCGAAACACGAGAGGACCACTAGGTTTGATGCGGAAATTTGATGCAAGGCCATGACTGTGTTTAGTTTCTATAAAGCAAATCCATAAACGCCAACCGAAAAAAAAAAGCCTCGAGTTTGTCCCTCCACGCGAAAAAGGCCTCGAGTGCAAAGGGTTAATCTGTGTTGAGAGATGTTACATTTTTTAAAAAGTCAATTAGTAACAATCAATAATTTCTTGCAATGTCTGCAAAACAGAGAGTACTGCATCCAATTACCCTTCTTTTGTTCAAAATTTTCAAACACCAAGTAATTGAATGCTTAAATTACTGATTACTTCGAAATGAATGAATTTTTAACTTTTCTATGTTACATTGAAAGGGTTCTTTTTAAGTTGTACTTATTTAAATGTTTTGTGAAGTTTTTAAAGTTCAATACCAACACAAGATGACATATATTATATTGGAACAGGTTACTTGGTTATACTTAATCTCATATAACATCGTTTGGATTGTGTGTGTGGGTGTGCGGTTCCCCCCCCCCCCCCCCTTCTCCCCATTTGAAGCAGGAGAAAGGAGGTAAAGTTGCCGACTTTAAATTGCGGAAGGAGGGGAATACAATTTTTTTTTAACCCTCAGAATGTAGGTGACGGGGAGGACGGCGAGGTGGCGATTGTATTTGAAAGGAGAGTGAGGAGCAATCCGAAAAAGATTTGAACAAAACTGATCCAAAGCTAATAAATAAACGTTAGGATTAAGACAGACAAAGAGTGATCACATACTTTTAGTCATAAACATAAATAAAACTGATTAATAAGTGGTGTTTCTTTCAAGAAGAAATGCACAATAAACTTCTTTCATATTCATTGAATTAATAAATTCAAGGACTTCAATGAAAACATCCCAAGTTGCACCTTTGCTCAGCGGGAAAATGACGTTTTATGGGCATACAATGCCAAGGTCGGGAGAAATCCGTCATTTCCAACTCCTTAACTTCCACCGCTTCAATTTAAACACTTTCCCTAATGAACAATTTGTCGACATTTTCAGGGTCTTCAGGTCAAAGTACATTTTAATCCGTTCGTCGAACAAGTCGAAGGTGGAGCCGGTCAACCGCAATGTTTTTATCGCTACGCCTGATGAGTTACCAAGATACTAATTCCCAAAAAGATGATAATATGAACAGCGGCATATCCAAAACATCCCGAACGTCTCCGTAACCACAGCAACGTTCACCGGAAAGATAATTAATTTCCAAGAAGACTAAGTGATTTCTTCTACTAAAAGAGATCAAGAGGTTGGGCAAAATGAGGTCAAGATTGCAATCTTTCATCTAGCTGTCTCTAAAGTGATCACAGGGGGTTAGGATTAAAAAAGTTCTTAAAGAATCGGTCATTGTTCAGGCGATAGTAAGTATATAATCTCCGATTATCAGATAGCGGGCATTCGAGCATAGCAAGAGTGTATTGATGAAGACAGCAAGAGGGGAATAAACTCAGAGAAATTTTACCGAATTTTAATGTTGCCTTTAAGTGTGGCGATTAAAATGAATATTTTGAAAATAAATTAAATTACAAATATCTTCCAAATGCAAAAGGAAAAACACTAGAATTTACAGAAGACATTCTATATTGCACATGCTCAACGAAGAGGTGAATTCTTTTGAAGCGCAACTTTGAAGCCTTCTTCGATGAAAAGGGTTAATTTATTAAAAATATATTGAAGCAATAGAGGGGCGCCTCTACAATTCATTAAAACAAATAAATAATAACCAGAATTGTCTTTGTTGGTTGTTTTCAGATTATCTGGCGTCGTCAGCAACACGAGGGCTATAATGAGACGAAACATTCGTCATTAGACAAGCTAACATACATTTACAAACACCCATGCCAAACACGGGACTCGAACCCGCAACCTCGCGGTCTAGAGGCTAGCACGCTAACCACTATACCGTTTGGTCGGCCAGAATTTTCCTTGAAAAGGAATGAATTAGAGAAAGTATCATGAGTTACTTATATATCTGAAGAACGTTAAAGTACTGAAATTTAACCGACTTTGCAGGATTAGAAATAATTTACACGTAGGATAAATTGCGAGCATTAATTTACATAAGTAACAAAAAGAAAAGTGTCATTTTAATTGTAGAATATTTTTTAAAGAAAAAAGGCATAAGAGTCTTTTAAAAAATTAAATCAATTCATTGCAACGCTATATTATTAATATTACTCCACCTTTAAATTTAGAATGAAAATGTCGGTTGGTTGGCTTGTTAAGGTTTACTGGCGCGAGGGCAACACGAGGGCCATGCTGCGACGAGTGTGAAAATGTCGGAAAAACATATTTCATAAATTTTGGGTAAGTTAAGTGGCCAACAATTTATGGATAATAAGTTGACCCGACTAAAAACAAAGCATCGTTTCTGAAGACATAAATTAATAATCAGTAAATTTTATTAATTTTACTTTCAAATGACAGTTCGTTTAAAATCAAATATAAATATCGTGTACATTTTGAGTAAACCATTTTTGAAATATTAATAAACCATACTCAATCCTCGGACTAAAATACAAGCCATTTTCCAATCGGAGAACAATCCATCTTTAAAAGTAAGTGTATATACCTAGACAAAAATGTGTTGAAATTCACAGTGGAAACTTTCCAACTGCCTTTGAATGGAATAATTTCGAAACTCTTATGATGAAAAGAATATTCAGAAAGTCATCCCAATCGCGGATTTATCAAAATGATTTTAACTGTCAATAGTGACTTAATAACTCTTAAGAATTTAAAAAAAAAAATCCACATTAACTACTGTATTCTTGGTTGGTTAGTTTTTAGTTTTCTGGACAGAGGCAATATATTGCGGTAATACATTGTCAGCAGAATTTGAATAACGAAGGGTAATCCATCAAGATGGAGAAGTCTTCTAGGAGGTCTTTCAAGGTGAAACTGCAGCACTTTTGTGTATCGAATGAGAGGAAACCCAAAAATCTCTCCCAGTAGCCAACACGTAACTATCACTTCATTCATGTGCAGTTTAAAGAAAAATAAATACAATATGCGTCTAGGATGGAAAAAACCCGGAAAACTCTCACATGATAGCCGAGATTATCACTTCATTCATGTTATATTGAAAGAAAAATAAATACAATTATTGTTAGGATATAAAATTAAAGAAGATAACACATAAAATGTGTCATCGATCCACTTACCTTTTCTACCACAGCTTGATTGAGGTCTGGAGTAATCCGAATATAACCAGTGTTGCTCATAGCAATCACATAAGGCTAATCCGTAACATTAAAAATCTAAGATATCACCTCCTTTTCCCACAATACAATCGACATTGGTTTAAAGCAACATTCGAAATTGCCAAATGAAAGCTACACACACGTGATCAAAGCGACTCGTTTGACAGAAGAAGCCCTTGAAGTCAGTCCCAAAGAAACTCACAACAGTCCACACAGAGTGAATATAATTTGCACAAAAAAAACAACACTTGTACTTATTTCCTGTTAGCACCAACAGTTTAAGTTACAAGCAAAACATTTCAGAATGTCTATACACAAATCTCATGCCCTATTGCAATTGATAGATCTGCGATCAAACAAAGCTCTAAAAATTAAACAACAAGAATCGGCATCCTCAAAAGACGCTCACACCTGCGCATAGGTGCAGCTAACAACCTATACTTCCTTTTTTTCTTCTTTTTTTTTTTTAAAATTCCCCTTGCACTTCCGAACCGAGGGCAGTTTCGTCGACTGCGCAATGTGGGGAAAATAGCGACAGAAAAAATATGATGTTGTCAGAGGAAGTTTTCAACCTAGACTGAATATTGGGTATAGGATCTATAGGTTGGGAATTAGACGGAAGGGAGGAATCTCAAGGGTAACTAGTTTCCTTTGGCATCAATTGGAAAAATTAGATTCGAAAAAGAGGAAGACAAGGGAAAGGCAGATTTATCATAACATAGCTAGACATGCAAAATTTAGTGCATTGCTAAGTATTTAGTATAAATACTAGGATCATGGGAAAATTATATTTAAAGCTAAAAATGAAAACAAATAATATGCGTGCCAAATATTATTGAGATATTTATTACAACAGGCGCAATACAGCTCTAAACAATTGCGCTTTAATCATAACCACCCCGTATATATAGGAAAATTGTTATTTTTTAAATCATCACTTAATACCTCATACAAAATATGTACAAAAACTCTGGCATGCCAGTTTTTGTAAAAAGCTAATCGAGATGTTATTCGAACTTGCTAAAACACACCCACCGCATCCATAAATGTATTACCCTAGAATGATTAGTACTTGACTAAACTATAGGTAGACAATGGTAAAGTGTAGAATAAAACGGTCGTAGAACGCAATGACCGAATATCAAAATTCAACCAGTTGGTTGGTTGTTTTCAGATTATCTGGCGGGCTAAAAGGCAATACAATGGCATAAAAGGTGCAAAAAGACAACGATGTCAAAATCAGCTTTTAAAAAAAACTTGTATTTAGAGTATTATTCCACACTTTTTACTATTTCATTGATGCATACTTCAATACAAATATCAATCCCTTTAGATTCTGCTTGAGAATAAAAGTATTCGAGAATGTAAAAAGTGCAAAGAAGAAATAAAAACGATCAGTTCCTTTCCAAAGAAACAATATCGACAACTATCATATTTTCGAACACGACATATGACTTTAAGAGAACAACGGACAGTAAAACGTAATGTTAAAAAGTGGAACAATACGGCTATAAGTTTCACGAAATAGCACTAAAATTGAGAACGGTATGTAATTGGAATACGGAAATTTACTACAGTAGACGTGTATTCAAGTAATATTTTTCGCTTTTAAGGTAATGTTCTTTTGCTTTTTGTGCATTCGTGACATTTGGTTTTCTAGGACAGTGCAGTTTCGAAAAAGGACAACAAACAGTTCGATGGGTAAGGGCTCGCCAGTGAAAGTGCCGATTGTATTTTCTTTTACAAATTACATATACAGAAGAGATCATTTACAAATCAAAATTCTAATAATTTTAATTTCCTTCTGTATTCTACAAGAAAAATCAGTAATTTCAAGCGGTAACTTAGGATTAAAAATTTTCACTTTTTTGCAATGCGCTGTAGTTGTAGTAAAAAGCTTATAGCTTATATATGTTTGGCCGCAGTTAAAATTTACAACTTAAAAAACACAAATGCCACAAGCATGTTTAAAATGTCAAATTAAAGGTGAAGACAAGACTATTAACCCTAGAAGGGTACCTATATGCTCCATAGACGTACACTTCCAACAAATTAAATACACTCTTTTCTAATAAGTGCCCATCCTTTTCACAACTCAATCAAAGACTGCATTTTAGAAGGTTTTCATCGTTAATGCAAGCAATTAAAATAAAAAATTTCAATCTTTTCAAAAACTTTTTTCAACATTTATAAGCTATATCTCTTAGACCGTTCTAGGGTTAATACCAACATTCGGATTCAACTTGAAGTTCTAAGACTTTGTTACTTACAATTACTAAATTTCTTATTAAAACCTCGAAAAAAAATTTACTGAAAATGAAGAATGTGTTGATGCGACTTTTTTAAGGCAATCATATGTTTTGGCATCCAGCGACAACTTCTAGTCAAAAGAATCTAACGATCTTATTTATCAAAATCGGTTCAAGAGTTTGTTTAGGCAACAAATACAAACATCGAGATACATTAGAGTTTAACAAAAACTTGCCACAGTCCAGAAAAATCACCAACAACTTGAGAAAGAAAAACATAAATACAATACACATTATCCTATCTTGAACAATCTTTCCCAACAGCTGCCTGCATGTGTAAGTTCAACAGCTGACTCTACAAAGCCACACACCTCAGGGATATTTCGGAATCTGGTATATTTCTCAAGCAAAACACTTTTTCTAAAGAATGGTAAAAAAATGTTGAATTGCTTAAATAAATAGGCAATTAGATCATTTCAACGCCTATGGGTTTTAATGAGCTGGTTGGTAGTATTGAATATTTTCCGGTGCAAGAACTACACGAGAGCTGTGCAGCAGCACCGGAATATTCTTGGATTACGATCTGTGTAATAGTGAGGGGAGGATACCTTCCGGGAGGTCTTTCAAACGGAAACAATCGGGTTTTTTCCAATGTTAAAAAACCCAGAAAATATCCCACCAGACACCTACTTTTTCTCATAACAATTTTCTAATAAACAAAATTTTCTCTACTCTTTTCTAAAAAGATTTTAATTATTAACAAACCGATTATCTTACTTTCGACATTTTTTAAATAGTTCCATGTTAAGGCTATGGAAGATTATGACGATACATAGTATATGAAATCGATGGAAATTAAATTTTTCGTTTGCGAGATTGGCCGTTAAAACTCAAAATATTACTAAATGTGCATAGAAATTGCTTATTTACTAAACTAATTATTGACCTCTATTTAAAATAATTAGATTTACCAAACACAAGTTACAAATTCCGAATTTAACATTAAAAAAAGTAATTACATTAAAATTGATTATTTAATAAATTCATTCACATTATGCTTTTTTTATTTTTTTATTTCGTAACATGAGTTGAAACTTGATAAAGAGAGTTTAAAAACTAACCGTCGACTTTTACAGACTATTGCAGATGGAATTTTATAAATCCATAATATTACCAATGAAGACTTCTGATTTCCTTTAGTAACAGAACTAGATATGCCTCAATACGATGACGAAAGATTAATTAAAAAAAATACAAATACTCTATTGTATACAAACTATTGCGTCACACAACTTGGCTAATTTAACGAGCTATCGATTGCTTAATTTCTTTCACACAAAGAAAGTCTATTGCGGTCCATCGATACAAGTAAAAAGTCTTCAAATGTCATATGACAATCAGAATATCTTTTAGGACGCATTTAATCACATTTCTGTATTTATCTTATTTTACTTTATTTTATGAATGTGCCTGTTAGGATAAACATACATTTACTGAATGTCTATGTATGCAAGTGGATATTTTGGCAAATCCGACAGGTCCAAAAGTTTTGGTTGAACCCACGGGTAAAAGCGATGTGCAAAGTGCATTTATTTAGATTAGTTGGTTTGTAAGCTCAACGACCTATTTTTATGCACAATGACGGCTAATCAGGCCGGTACCTACAGCTTAACGTGGATTCCGAATCAGAACGAACATCCATTCCTAATATTGGACTCAAAACCGGCACCTTTAGCATGCGAGGCCAGAGCAATAACCACACAGCCATCAGGTGGGCCCATTTTATTAAGTTGGTTGTATTCAGATTATCTGGCGCCGTCAGCAACACGAGGGCTATAATGCGCCGAAACATTTGTCATTAGACAAGTCAACATACATTTACAAACACCCATGCCAACACGGGACTCGAACCCGCAACCTCGCGGTCTAGAAGCTAGCACGCTAACCACTATACCGTTTGGTCGGCCCCATTTTATTAAGAAGACACGCGTGAATAGATACACATATATTTTATAATGTATTTTCAGGTATAGGATATCATGTGCGACTTTTCGCAGGTTAATCACACTCTCGAAAAGATACAGAGTCACACAAATATGTGCACTAAATAAATGGATTTTGGGATGGGGAGTAAGGAGAAACAATTTGATGTCCCCATTGAATCGGATACTTTATTATGCAAGAGGCACGTGAGGGTAAAACAACGTTCACGATTTGATGTTTCAATGGAAAGCTGCTCAGCATTTGAGCTTCGATTGGGTTGGTTGTATTCAGATTATCTGGCGCCGTCAGCAACACGAGGGCTATAATGCGCCGAAACATTCGTCATTAGACAAGCCAACATACATTTACAAACACCCATGCCAACACGGGACTCGAACCCGCAACCTCGCGGTCTAGAAGCTAGCACGCTAACCACTATACCGTTTGGTCGGCGAGCTTCGATTGGGAAAAACTAGAAATTGACAAGAACATACAACACGGTGATGTTGATTTGTTTTAGCAGTCAGATTTTGCAAAGATCCCATGTAGAGAATAGAAGCCGAGAACTCACTCTTGCATGCTAGACAACCATTTTGGTTATGAACGTGAGTTTTGCTTTGGTATGTTTAACATTTGCTTTAATACAACTTTGCGAAAATATAAAAGAACTGTATAAAAAATTAAGCCCCATTTCGATCGACAACTAATGGTTAAATTTTTATTACACGAATTAAACGGATTTTTTTTTTCTCTTTTTTTTTTTTTTCAATTTCAAACTTTGTATGTTAAATAACTTAAATTGCTTTTTGAAAATAAGTGAAAAAAATCCTCATGAAATACCATCTTATATCACAATCGATACAGTCACACTTCGTTGGCAATGGAATACCTTTGAGGTTTTTTTTATCTCTGTTATTCCAAAATAGAGTAGATCCGAGAATGGTCTATTAGTTGCGGGTGTATGGAAATGAACTGGCGATTTGCACCACGTTTCCTAATATTGCGATTTGTGGGTACGATATCACGATCGCTGATCTACATTGAAGAAATCTCGCACGTTTGACCAACTTTATGGTCCTCTTTGATTTAAAGTAAAGACAAAAATAGGAATTTGTCTGCAGACTTTTCTTTCAAATATGATAAAACTTGTCTGAAGCCAAAAGAATATAATGTAAGACGAGAAGTTTACATTCAATATAGGCCAAGCACATTTAGGTTAAACGCGTCGAAATAAGCAAGAATTCTAGTACTATTACTTGACAAGGTTGTATTTAGCAGGAAGAAATATCAGCTTATTTCACTTACGCCCCGCTAAATTTTCTTTAAATTTGCATTGAAAGAAAATGAAGCAGGACGCAAGTTTATGTTCGCTAAAGAGCTTAAGAAACGTTCGCTGTCGATCACGCGCCAGAGCGGAATGTCGGGTTGTTCCAGAGTAGTCCTGATCAGACTGCACCCGATCGGAGTTTCTGTTCATGCTGGAATTACCAGAAGTAACAAAATATTTGCCATATGACATAAATATCAGATACATCTTGTCTTCCTCCATAAGGTTAGCTGGAAGCTTGTTTTAAAAACACAGTTTCAGGCAATTCCAGCAAAGAACGGTAACTCCGACACCAGGGTCTGGACATGCTTCTGGGGAACAACCCGCGCCGGCGCGTGATCAGCCGTTTGGTGAGAACTCTCATCACGCGATATCGTTTGATTGGCTAACGTGTCAACAGACACCAGTTCAGTTTAAACAGATATCAGGTTTATTTTGGAAACAAGTTCGTCGTTTTCAATGAACTTTAATTTTGTTTAACTGTGAAATTCTACAATCCTTCAGCAACATCAGTTTTAACCCTTCTAGAACACACTGAGGTTCACAAATCCTACAGACAATTTAAAGTCGATAACAATGACTTTACTTTTAATTTTTTAACAATCTGTGTTTACAGAAATACTAATTTTTTTTTTAATACTAACTACATGAAACAAGTTGGATTGTGACAGTTACGGTCACTAAACGAGGAAATGAAAGTATTTTAAAGGTGGACAGGCAGAATGCTTTCACAATAAAACGATGGAAGTTCAGATCTTGGATGTAAATAGACATATTGAATTAGAACATGGATTGACAAGTTTCCTTACTAAGTTAACTACCGAGTTAGCATGCTTGGTAGGAAATTTGTGTACGGAATTTCCAAGTTCTAATTCAATATTTCTATTTGTATTCAAAATCGGAACTTTTATTGAGTCACTATGCCATAGAGTTTTAATGAAAACCCTCTGCCGGCTGAGCTTCAGAATAGAAAACTTACGTTTGAATTTTATGCAATTCTATTAATCTTATCAAGACCTTCAAACCTATGCATGAAACAAGTCAGCATCATAGGTATATATAGGCATTAACAAATTGACTTCCGGTCGCGATTTTAGGCACTTCCAGTTGAATTTTGATAAGAGAACTTGTTCGACGAAACCTTTTTTTTTTACAAAATGCATGTGTCTTTAGCATTTGGGATTTTCTAAGGGAATGTTGACCTCAAATAAACGGTCTTTATAAAAACTTCTTACTAAATTTCACTATAGAAGCTAAAATGAGGCATGTGAAACCCCAGGGTGATGTCCTTATCTCTTAATTATAAGTGTACCGAGGAAAGATTAAGTATAAACCAGGGAAGTTAAATTACTCAAGTTAATAACTTGGCACGATTAATTCAAGATATTTAAACAAAATAATGTGAAGCTAACTCTACTATAATTACTTTGATTGTAATTGACTTTTTTTTTTAATACCAAACTGCACTTTTTCCCCTTTTCGTTCAGTTTTTCGTAGGAAGAAGAAGTATGTAAAGAAACCAAATCTCAAGGTCCCAAGTTATACACCGAAAATTAAAAAGCAACAAAATCTAAAATAAATATTACAAATTAAAATCTTCTAAAAACCGAATCCTTTACAGAACTTAATTAATTTTTCGTAATTCAAAATAAGAAACAGATAATTAATATGTTATGGAAAGGGAGAAGAGGGCTCATCATCATTCGTCATTGTTCAATAACAACCAACCACACGCAGTGTCCGTAATTTTAATGACATCGGTTATTTCCCAATATTGGTAACCATAAAAGGAGGGGAATATGAATTACCTCGAAATTTAAAAATCAAATAAGGATTTGAAGATGCTTTGGGTTATTTTGTCAGTTATAGCTATAGACAAGGACAAGTGGCATATGTGAACTGAAAGGTATCGCCGAGCAAAGTTCGCATACAAAATTTTAAAAGTCAATATGCAATTACTTAGCCTAAAGTATAAATGATACTGACATGTGTCATATATTAATTTGAAGGTCTCGATAAGATTTAATTAGCAAGATTACAAAAAAAATTCAATAGGAAATTCTAACCAGAAGTGCTTTAATATTCGACTGAAAGACTAATTATAAAATAACCATGGGAAATTCACATCTTGGCTACAGATAGAGACGGATTGAAATTTGGATATTCCGTAAGTTTTCTCCCCAGGTTTGCCCAACTTAATCATAAACCGCAATACAAACGTATGTAGAAGGGTCCTTTTAGGAATATGATTGCAACAATCGAACTTGTTTCTTTGTGTTTGAATTTAAATACTTGTATTCAGGTGTTTTCTCGAAAAATACTAGAGAGTTCTATATATATATATTCTCTAAAATTTAAAGTCACCAATCATAAAATTTCAGTTTCCAATTCTTATAAAAAAAATAAAAATCAAAGCGATAAAAGAAAAAAATATTAAAAAGTTGTGATTAGTAACAGATGCTATTGTTCGGAGCAGTTTGAAATCGCAATCAGTGTCAAGTTTTTTGTGAAATGTACTTTTTATGAAATGTAATCAATTGCAATTTTCTAAAGGTAACTGCGAATTAGTTTCCGGGATTTGACAATCTCGACGTGGCATATTTTAGTAACTATTTTTCTTGACTGCATGGCCCAGTACATGATAATGGAAAAATAGGTCATCCTTATTTGGTAACTAGTAACGGTATGTAAACTGGAATATTAAATCATAAAATTGAGTTGCCGATAATCTGGATAAGTCAAAATACATATGGGAGGGGAATGGTCCAATATTACTATTATGCCCCTTTACTCCCGACTTCACACCCTTAAATCATAAAACACTAGAATTAAATTTTATTTGTACAATCTGGATTGATCAAGATACCTAAAAAATAAATGGGTATGAGGAAGGCTCCTTTTACGCCATTAATCACAATTCACAACAGATAATGTGAATTAATTAAAGTATCTAAAAACACCCGGTTCAATAAATTTCACGAAATGAGCTTAGACTTTTTCACTAGTTTCACCTCCATAATCACAAAATATAATGAAACAACAAGACTTCTCTAATTTACTTATAAGGAACGTCTATGCCAATTTCAGCTCTATCACATCCAGGGAAACGTGAGAATTTGTGATGAGTGGGTCATTCAATCAGAGCTCTTGCTTTTTTTTATGATCATAAACTACAACGAGATGTACTCAATATAGCACCAACTCCACATACCATCAACGCTATGCGACGTTACCAGATGTGCATTCCTATTTAAAGTAAAGTAGACGATAGCCATCAGATCTTTCATCCCAAGGGATTTCACGTTTACAACGAAAAAGAAATCGTAGGGATCATCAGTTCCACTTGGGTAACTACAATCTAGATACAGCTCGGGAAAATGAACGCAGACGGAGAAAAAAGCATTTTCAACCTTAGAATTCTGTCTGATGTTATAGCATGAATAGCACAACTGCTAAAGTGAAACTTAGACCACACCACATGACAGAAAAATGTGTGTAAAAACATTAAAAATGTTTGTGTAAAATACCAAGGGTTCCGCAATCCCCAAACTATAAAGAATAAAAAACACCAATGTATTTTACTCTCCCATTTTTATTTTTATAATAATAAACTGCCACGAAGTTTAAAATAATAATAATAAATAATAATAAAAAAGAGCATTATACTAGAAAGGGTGAGAGGGGGGTGACATTGCCCTGAGTACGAAAACAGCTCCGCTAAATCAGGTTTGCTTTTTTAGTCAGGTTTGTTAAAATTAATTTGCAGTCTTCCACAGTGTTTATTTAGCTTGTTTACAGATGGTGTTTTTGTTAACACTTTGGAACATGGATCTACATAACTGCAAAAGTTAAAATGTTAAATTCAAAAGAAGAAAAAAAAAATAGATTGGTTGTTATCAGATTATCTGGCGCCGTCAGCAACACGAGGGATATAATGAGCCGAAACATTCGTCATTTGACAAGCCAACATACATTTACAAACACCCATGCCTAAATAAAATAGAACTTTAGACATTGTTTATGTTTACGCGATGTTTTAATTGGATGCAGCCTCCAAATTTTAAATTAATCTACATACCAAATACAACATTAATAAATTTGTCTTTCAATGGAGCAGTAAATGTGTTACTAGGTGTGTCCTATACTTTTATATTTTTTAATTACTTTTTGAGAACCAAACGGTATTAACCATAGTCTCGTTAGAAGAAATTTTCAAAATTCTAATTTAAAAGACCCTTTAAAAATCTATGTTGAAATATGACCTTTCATAAAAGAAATCTACTTCTAAAACGGTTTAAAAAAAAATATTTATGAGGAAAGAAGCATTTACAAATAAGCGAAACCCATGGTAAAAACTATACTTTGGGTCAATCTATGTCCAGAATTTTTATTATACGCTTTATGCCTCACAATATTATTTAAAAAACATTTTTTTTTTTAAATATAAATTTTAGCGTATTTTCATAAACAATGCCATCACATTTACATTGAGATGTAGGTTCTGTTTATATTTAAAAAGCCTTGAACGCTTAAACATAAATCCTGAAATATAGTAGATGCTATCAAAACAAAATTATAGATTTGTCGTTTTCAATGAACGGTTTTATTAAATAATATCGATGTCATTATTTTATGAATATCTTTTTTGAGATAAAAGCTTTATTTTGGTTAGCAGCAAGAAAGTAATGATCTGTAAAAAATTACTTTAATGATGTACGCAAGAAAAACTAATATATATATATATATATATATATATATATATATATATATATATATATATATATATATAACTTAAAAGTCATAATTCATACAAACAAATCAAAGTTTAGATATTTATTATCAATTTACTACATATCTATATATTTAATAGGCAATGCGTTTTTTGGGGTTAGTCCATCCGCCTAAACTGCTCAACCAATTTCAATGATCAAGGTGTCATTTTAAAGGAAATAAGCTGTAGATTTGCCAAAACGTGCCAAAATAATTTATTAACACTTTATTAATTAGTTAAATTTCAATATTTTTCATCATTAAGCTACTACGAAGCCTCAATGATTTTGAATATATGAATGGCAACATCCTTACGTATGTGAACAACAAACCCGTTGCTAATTTTAAAGCTCTTTTTAAACTCTTCGTTTCAAAGTTGATTTTTTCTGTTTTCTGAAGCATTTTTGTATTAGAGTAATTATTATTTTGAAGTATTTCTATCCAGAAAATGCCTCGCGTTGGACGTCGTTCTCCCTTACGTATGTAAACAACAAACCCGTTGCTATATTTAAACTCTTCGTTTCAAAGTTGATTTTTTCTGTTTTTCTGAAGCATTTTTGTATTAGAGTAATTATTATTTTGAAGTATTTCTATCCAGAAAATGCCTCGCGTTGGACGTCGTTCTCTAACGGGGCGACTTATCAGAATAAATAAAAGATATTGGGGCTTCAATGTAAGGGCATAGCTAATAAAGTTTTAAGTCAAAATGTTGGCGGATAGTATATTTAGCTTTCTATTATGAAACTTGCAATTTGGGTGTTTTCTCTATTAGGCCTTACATTAAATTTATAAAAATTTGGTTAAATTTTTTATGGCTGGCAAACCTATTCGAGCGGAGCAAGATGTTTTAACTACAAATTCGAGCGGCAAGGCCGCTCAATCCGAGCGCAGCGAGGCGTTTGGGGGTTGGCGAGCGTTAGCGAGCAGGGGGCGAAGCCCCCTAGTCTTCCTTAAATGCTTGTAATTTCGTTTCAAGGAGAACAAATCTTTCAAGACTGAGTTTGAAAATCAAGGGGTCATACAGCAATGGTAATTATATTTGGATTTTTTTAGAGTTTCGTTGGTAGAAATGTTGGTTTATAGTCAAAAGGGACAAGGGAAACAGATACCGAGAAGGGTTGTAATTATGCAGCACATCCACGATAGTAAACTCCACATTTCATTTTTTAACTTTGAAAGACTGTCAAAAGCAGCAGATGGGAAGCGTATAACATTCCTTAATTAACCCTCTGCGAGCAAGATGAATGAGTCACGCAATGAACCATGCGGATTTAATTCCGTCTTGAATGTTCGAAAAAATCATGGGGGAAAAAAAAGCAATTTTAAAACATCTGGGGTTAATTTAATGCCACACTTCACCCTTTTCCCGGATCGCGGGGAGTTAAATGTATGATATTTTTAGCAGCCGTAATTGAAAAAAAATATTAAGTTCTAAAAGTGACACACAAAATAATAATAATCCGTATAAAGTGAACATATTAGGTTGAAACAAAAACTATATCAATCCTGCTTAGATTCAAAACGCTTTCATATTTAAACAAAGACGATTTAACTTTTATTATTATTATTATTATTATTACTTTCGCATCTTCATACTTGAGTAAATTCACTATAAATAGTCTTAAAACAGTTTCAAGGTTCAGCCAACATTCCCAATGAACTTAACCAGCATACGTATCAGAGTTAAATCTTACACTGATCTAAAAATGATCTTCGATCTTGATGAACCAAGATCAGGGCATAGTTATTTAAAGGCAAAACATCAATTTCGAAATTTTCTCAGATTCTCCATGATTATTATTTTCGGTGCGATAAAAGTGTATTTGGAAATAAATTCGAGTACAATATACGCTACAAATTTAGTTTTTTTAAAAATACTACCACCACAAAACTCTTAAACTATGGTCATATGATTTAAATCCCATGTAATTTTTTAAAAGTATCTTATTGTTACGAATTTCTGTATATTTGTAAATATTTTGTAGCATTAATTATGTAAAAAGATAAATTTCTGTGCATTTAGCATAAGGCAGTGCAAGGGTTTGCTTTCCTGCCATGTGCGTCTTAATGCTTGATAACGAGTTTTACAGAGATATAACGCTGGGAAGCGAGTTTTACAAGGAGCAGGGCATTTAAGAATATCAAATTGGCGAGATAGAGCCAAGTTGGCGACGGTTTTGGCGACTAATTTTTGTCGCAAAATTTGGCGAGAAATCCATTTGGCGACATTTTCGGTTCCCATGTACATGTATAGGACTTTTCGACTAGGATCAGGAAAGTTCTCCAAATATCTACCTCTAGAAGGTTTGACTCCTATATAAGGCCGGCCGTGAGTTGAATGAGTTAGTTGAGTCCGTTAGTTGACTGAGTGGAGTTACTCAGCGAGCATTCAGAGAGTTCCGAAAGTGAACTATATTGCATTGTCTTTTGCAGCGATTTTAGCAGTTGTGTTGTCAAGTTTTTAACTGCTGTTTTGTGCTCTATTGTTGTGAAAAAAGCTGTATTGAGTCTACTAGAACGAGAAGTTCTGGAGTTGTAAGAGAATCTGCGAAGAGTTATATCGGAATAAATTTCTGCAAGTTTTAATCTGCTTTGGCTTCAAATCTTTCGAACCCACCTAGGCAACATTATTTATGATTTTGTCAGTATTTTTCCAACCATGATATCAGGTAAAAGGCAATTTTGGAGCTGACATGATTTGACATTTACCTTGATTATGATACTTCAATAAAATTTCGGCCTCATTTAAAGGCTATGAAAGTGTTTTTTTTGTTTTTTTTTTTTGTTTTTTTTTTCTTCAATACAACTTACCCGATTGGAGATAGGAATGATTTCTCGACCCCTTCTAAGCGCCGGAGCACGGAGGATCTTTCTTGGACCCACAGAAGTTTTATCCATCTAGGTAAAATAAAAACAATTATTACATTGTAGAGCTTGTGTTTTTATTTGACGTAATGAACAAAAAGAGTTTGACAAATAATAAGATACGAGCATTAAAGTACGATTTTTTTTTTATTGCAATACCTACAATTAAGGATTCAAATTAAATGGTAAAAAGCGATAAAGCTACACATTGCCTTAAAATACTCAAAAGAAAACAATTAAAATCTTAAAAATTACGCAAGATACAGTATTTTAAAGAAATAAGTACCGCATTTCAATAAATACAACAATATTTTAATAGAACTTATTCAACGTAAAAAAAATTCAAATTTGTTCAATTAAACCTTAAAATAACCACATGGGTAAAGCCAGGGATTAAGCTGTGGGTGCATTTTTAGCAAAATATATCAGAACTTTCTAAAATCCTAAAAGAAGAACTTTGATTTAGCTCTTTTGTTAACACATTTAGGCTCAAAATTTGCCTAATCAACAGTTTTGTTATCTGAAGTATAGTCATGAACCTAGAACAAAGAAGCTGAAAAATTAAAAGTATTTTCTAGTTGAAAATACTTTTAAATATAAATAAAGTAATAATTAAAGTTCATTATGACTTTATTTTTTTTTTTAACAATTTTAGATTAAATATAAAGACTGATAGAACTTATAACCATTTTAATATTTTGTGAAAAGAAAATTTTTACTAGCTTTTTTGCTAAAGAAATTTTGTACCACAGCTTAAACACTGGGGGAAATTTCTTTCAGCTTAACTTAAAGATCGATCAGCCAACAATAGAAGCATGTGTTTCAAAAACCACTCTCGTCTCGGGTTTAACTGGTTTTTTTTTCTCGGGTTTAACTGGTCTCGGGTTTAAGCCATGGATTTTCAAAATGATGAGTTGGATGAAACCCTTGTCATGAGATTTCTTTAATAATTCTTATAACCCTTGTTATGAAAATTCTTTTAACTTTCCTTGTCTACTACCTTTGTAAAAAAAATGAGAAAGTAACCAATAATTGAACTTAAGAAACAAAGTATGCAGAAACAGCTGTCTGCTCCACATGAGTAAAGAAAGTTATAAATATTGTCAGGTTTTGATGAACAAAAATTGTATACGAACAATTACAAAACTGAACAAGTTGGTTAAAGTTAATAGGATGTAATTTCGTGAATACTAACAAATAAGATTTAGTCAAACAAATTATTTCAAAGTCTTACCTTAAATCAGTTTTAAATTAACCAACACGGATTCACCTTCACCTTGGAATGAAAATTTCATCGATTCTTTTTCGAAGCGTTAATAATACAATCATAATTAAAATAAATGAAGAAATTAGGTGTTAATATAACTCTAGATGGATAGAAAATGACACAAATGTCTTAGAAGGCCCCATAACAATTAAAATAGATTCATAAAAAGTAAACACAGCGTCAACCCGCCGACTTGAAGGCGACAAACATATCTAAAGAGTTCATTCACAATGGCAGGAGTGGAAATTAACTTCATGTGTACACAGAAGCCATCTATTGTGAAGCTAAAAGTATCTTTATCATTTGCAAAGCACCTACTGATAAAAGGGTATAGGTGTTCCTCAACACACACATCTTTTATCAACACCATTATCATCCGAGGAACAATAAATATTTAAAAGATACGTTACGTACAAAACTAATTTTCTACGTTTACACCCACTGACTTATGAATCGCATTTCTGACAAAAAATATTTTAGAACTTATCAAACGGACCTGCCCAAGTTAATGTCGCATAGTATAGAGCATGGCTCATACAAGATATGCTAATCCTACCTTTGTTAATTAAGTGTGAAAGTTCAAAATGATGCAATAAAATTGAAAAGTTAACTATTCTAGAGGAGGTGGCAGTTTGAATATTATTCTTTCACATTTAACGAAACAGATTCTACAATTTGGAAATTTAAAAACAAAATTCAGAATTTTTGCAGAATTCTAAAAAAGTATGTCCCAATCATCGAAAGTTTGACAACCTCTGCATTATAGTATAGAAAATCTGTATTTCATTTTTTGACCAGCAGTCAAACTCTGTGTACCAGGAGGCACCTGGTAGGTCCTTTGCGACAATGTGCAAGCCACTATCATGATGAATAACAATCAACATCCTCTCAACTAACTATTTAACAAACTAATTTTACTTCCAAGCGATAAAACAATAGAATTTTTTTTTATTTTAAAGCATGCCGATACCTTTCACATATTAGAAACGTATCAAGACATGATTTTGGGACAATTCCGAGTAACTCACACTTTTAGATTAATCCAACTTTCATTGAAAACTTAATTTAAGTAAATGGTTGATATGTCTAGAAAATGAATTTGATATCCCTTTTCTAAAAATAGTTTAACAATTCTTAGCAGAAAATGCGGTTTTTCGCTTTTGTAAAATTTATTTTTATTGTTTTGAACTAACAAATAAAGTTTAAAAATGAATTTGCAAACTTAATTGAACCTTCCTAAAAATTCACCGAAAAAGCTCTGATATTTGTAGAATTCTGATTAAAGAAACAAATGCTAATTGTCAATGTAAAATCAATAAGAGTTAATACTAATAATAGTTTAGGATGCTTAAAAGGTTTTAGGGCTTAAGGCTAGGCATACTTAATTGCCAATACAGGTTGTTAGGACTTGTCAAGAAAACCATCTCATCTAAAGCTTGAGATATTTAGTCTTTTACGTAATAGCGATTAGTTATGCCTGGTCAATTCCGACGATAAAGGAAAGCCGGTTTGTACAACAAAAAATAGGTATTTAGGATTGTGAGTAAAAAATATGCATTTCTTCAAAAATTTAAATATAGACTGATATGCTCTTTAAATTATTTTACAAAAAATACATCACCTAGACATTTCAGTTAGTAATTTTCTTTTAATTAAAATTTTTAAAAGTGGTAATGGATGGAAAATTTTTTGGTCATGATATAACAAATCCAACATTTTCTTAAAAGTTCAGCTACACTGGCGAAAAAAAATTACTTAAAAAAAAAAGGGGGAGGGGGGGGAGAGAGAGAGAGAGAACACATAGAGAATGCATCCATTTATTAGTCTTTGAAGTATTGTTCTTGAAAATAATGATATTAATGACAAAAGAATAACAATTTTAAACAGGAAGGCCAAAAATGCAATGGTTGTGATTGTAAATTATATAGTGAAATAGAGAGATAATACCAGAGAGAGAGATTTACCCAGTGAAATAGAGAGATGAGACTGGTTACTTAGCTAGAGAATAACATTTTCAAACTTTAATTACAACAAAATCTAGTTCTAGAGCCGTCTGCAAAAATTTACTGATTCAATTAGAATTAATCTAGCATTCGTTTTATTTTCTCAAAAAATATAAAATCATTCTCTTATTATGTTTCTTTCTCAAACACGAAACTTCTACACCTTCTTTATCTACTTGAAACACTTGCACAATATAATTTTTTTTAACTTTTTTCCTTTCTATTCAACCAGCAAAAAGTCTCTAAATGCTAATTCATCATTTGGTATGTTTGTCTGCAGTCAGTGTCAGTTATTTTTGTTTACTTGTTTTCTTTGAAGTTGAATATCTCCTTTTCTATACCAACTAAGGGTGTGAAACATCGCACAACTTTCAATTACACTTTATTACTGATGTGGATTTGAGTCATTTTACCGTTTTTGAATTTCCATCATTCGTTTAGAAAAAACGACCAGTTTGGTGATATTTTTTGAGATAATTGAAATATGGGACTGTACTGGGAAAAAAAAAAAAACTTCGCCAAAATGGAAATTTTGGCGATATACTTTTCGATAATACTTATATTATCCTTTCTTATAAGTGAAATTGAGAAGAGGAGAAAAACGATCGTTCATAAGCTATGTTCAAGCAAAGACAACTCTGTGTTAAAAGCATTCGTTTTTCAACTTTTTACGCCATTGAAGCATTTTTACTGAAATTTCGGAGGTGGGGATATTTAGAACACCTTAAGAGGCATTACCACAGCGATTTTTATCAAAATCGTTAAAGCCGTTTTTTAGCAATCATTGAAAAACATGATTTTTTCAATGGCAGCTACCTTAAGTCATGAGCGATTTTGACGAAAACCTTAATGGTAGGTCCTTGGGCCATCATCAATCTGCTCACCAAATTTGAACATCATAGGTCAATTTGTTCGGGAGTTATGTTGACCACGTACACACACACACATTTTTTCTATATCACTTTTTTGAGATCAGAATGTTCCAAAACGTGGAGAAATGCACAAAAAAAAAATCGAGTTTTTTCTTTTTCTTTTTTGACCGAATCCTATACTTTTATTACCCTATGTATTACATATGGGTAAAAAGTACTCACAAGACTCAACAATGTATTTTGAAATATGTTTCTAGTAATGAATATGTTAGGAAGAAGGTGGGTATTGCTCCATTCTGGTAGAACTGATTGAATTTATTGAGTTTTGTTGCTGGAATAAGCATAACTTTTACATTCTCATTCCACTTCACTTCATTTCTCAACAATTTCTGTTAAGAAAATATTGAATTAGAAGGCAGCTGTAAATGTGTTTTCTTTCAAGGACTTGCAGGCAATGCAAGTTATGCTTGACAGCCTTATTCAATATTTGTGGTGAAGAACTAGAGTTTAAAGGACAATTAATACACTGTTACCACTCTTCCAGATCAGATTCAAATTGTCTACTGTAAATGGGACCTTTTTAAGTCTCTTGGGACTATATTTTTGCACTTATTGCTTTTTTCACTTTTCTTTCATTTGCAGACACAAACCTTTAGCTTTCATTTTCCACTGTACAGTCGTTGCTTTTCAGATGGATTAAGAACCATTTTGAAAAGTAGTTGACAAATAAAATGTACTAAATCTGACCTAAAGCATCTTTACTGAAGCATAACTTTGTCCTTTATTAATCCAAATTTCAAACACTATTTTTTTTATTTAAAAATTGATTACCTAGTTAAATTCTTTTACCATGATAAGTTGGATTTAGATTTATGTTTTTTTGTTTTTTTTTACATTGATTTTGTGGATTTATTGAAAAAAGAAAAGAAAAAAAAACCCTACAGTTTTATGTCAAATTTAATGGATTTGTGGCATTGTTTAAATGTAAATGCTTAGTTTTTAAATGATAGTACCTACTATTATTATACACAGTAGCTGGCAAAAGTATTGTGACAATATGTTTTTCTGTCCTAATTTTTTCTGTAAGCAAAATTTCTTTATGATGTAAATTAGTAATATGTAGCTTTAGTCCTCTTACATGATGCACAACTAATGATAAGTGTGAAAATTGTTAATTTAAAAAAATACCAATCATGAATTTGAAAAGTTGAAAGCAGAAGTTTTGAGACTACTTGATAAAATTCAAGATTTTAATACTTGACTTAAATACATGTGACATTGTCACACACAGTGGGTAGGGCAGAGGAATTTCATGCAGAAGAAATGGATTCATATCCCATTCTTGGCTTAAAAAATGCGTTTTCATTATTTCATTTCTATACGAGCTGCATACAAATGACTTGACAATTTCGATACCTTAGTGCAGTTTACAAATTAGCTTTACTTAGTCATGTTTTCAGAATGTTCTAGGTAGAGGTGTGCATGGACTTCCAAGATCAGGAGCCCTAAGAAAAACGACTCGAAAGTCAAGACGCATTAATCCGAAGGAAGTCAGGTACAAACATGTAAGGAGATGGCCACCAAACATGGACTCACAATGAGTAAGGACACCATGAGACATAGAATCGATGCCGCTGGATTGTGTGCATAGGTCAATGCAAAAAAAAAAACTCTCATCCACAAAGAATAGAAAAATCTGATTGAAATTCACTAAGGAGCACAAAATGTGGAAAACCAAAGATTGGATGAAGGCCCTTTGAAGCGATGATTCCAAATTCAATTTGTTTGAAAATGACGGTCAACGTCATATTTGTCGTTCAAAAGGCACCAGAATGGATCTCAACATCCAAAAGTGAAGCCCAAAAACTGATCAGTAATGGTCTGTGGAGCTTTCCATTATGATGGTGTCTTCCCCCTCGCACAAATCAATGGGATTATGGATCAAAATGTTTATAAAAATATTTTAGAAGATCACATGCTGCCTTATGCTTGTAAAAAGATGGATTACAATGGTGCCTTGTTAATGGATATTTCAGCAGGATAATGATCCCAAGCACACCTCCAAAAAGGTGACCAAGTGGTTTACAGCTAAAAAAAATTGGCTCCAAGATAGAATTGGTTTAAAGCAGAAAAGATTATCAGAATAAAAATTATAAAATAAAATACTAACCTAGATTTAAAAACAAATAAAATTAAATTTTTTTTATAAGGTTTATGATTTAGTCTACATTACACCCATATAACATGCTTTATGACATAAGAACTGTAGTGAGACATACAAGGAGAAGGTATTCAAAAAGTGCTTAATCACAGGCATAAATATTAATTATGCATGCTTTTGCAACGATTTCTTATTGCTACATTTAATATTTTCACTATGCTTTTAAGAATTAATATGAACTTTGGCATCAATAACTCCTCTACAAGAAATCTTTATATCAGATGCACAAATAGAGCAGAATGCAAAATTTGGCGTGAATTTATGGAGCAAGGAAACTGCTTGGTATAAGATAAAAAAAAATTTGATAATACTGTTTAACTTTTAACTTGGACGTTTTAAAATAAATAATTAAGACTAAAGCACTTTTGATTTTCAGCTTCTTTGTTAATCTCTAAAGTCTGAGACAACGAAAATGACAACCCGTCGGCACCATAAGTGTGAAAATAATGCATCCCAGGCGCCATGCTATAGTGCCATTACATACGTGCAACGTTGGATTATGAACATTTTGACTGACATGGCAGCATTGGAAAATCATTTCGGTTTCGTTGGTGTCTTGAAAAAACATAAAACAAACGATTTTAGAGGAAAAAAACGAAAATTACTGTGAAGTCTGAACGATTTTTTTAGCTGTTCGTACAGCCATAAAAAATAGTAGAAATCAGTACATCGTACAGATAATCCATACAAGTTGGCAGCTACACCTTTTCGATTGAGGCTAGGTTACAGCTTAGTTTATCGGTTATTTTACAAATAATTTAAATACTGTTTCTAGTAATAGGAATGGTCACTACATCTGTTTCTTAATATAGGTAGTTTTCAAAACATCTTTAAGTTTAAAAAATTCAATAAAAAAATTTAGGAAAAAATTAGATTCATTGTCCTGAAAGGATTTAAGCTAATTGGAACCAATCGCTGAACTTGCACCTCAAGGTAGAATTCTCACCAAACGTAAGAGAGCTCATTGAATTGAGTCTGCTTTGAGCTTATCATATTCTGTATTTTAAGGGAGTAACCCTTCCGATGATTGCAAGGGTCAAAATATTTGTATGCAAAGTGCAATTTACATTCTAGAATTATTATGCACTCTAAACTTAGTCTTGGAGTGCACAGTTTGCACTCTAGTTCTGTTTTGTTTCCAATTTCAAAAATGGCTAAAGCGATGCAGATACTATAATTTTCACTGCCTTTTATTTAGTGCTATACAGTATATAATTAATTCTTGTTTCCTTTTTATTGTGCATGCTTTTAAAAAGTTAAGTTTTAAATGGTTAACACTGTTGCACTCCAAGTAAATAATTTTCACTCTAGATGAAAGTTTGGAGAGCAAACTTTACACTTGAACAAAAAAAAATTTAATTTGACCATTGTGATTGTGACGGATAGTTAATAAACCTTCGATTGTTGATTTCCCCCATTCTAAACTAAAATGTGATGCTATTTGCCATTAGAAAACCTACCAAAAAGCATTCACCTTTGATGCTGGGATTACACTCAGTAGTCCAGATCTTGCTTTAACCATTACCACAGTTTAGCCATCGTCAAATTCGTACACCACAAAATATTCAATACAACTACCACTAAAATAGTAATCCTTGATTCTATTCCATGAACATGCGGGAATTTTTTTGTATCATTACTAAAAGAGAAAAATTCCTTTAAAAGTTTCAAAGGAATCTTTTTTCAGTCAATATGCTAAATGAAAAGAATGCCATTTAATGGTACAGAAAATAAATCATTTAGACTCTTCTTCACTTACAAAATTAAGTAAGCTCTTGTATTTTAGAATGAAATAACTAAAACAATAAAATAAGTAAAAACTACAAAGTACAGAGTTCTCACTCTTATTGAGGAAAAAAATTCAAGGACCTTTTTAAGAAAATTCAAGGATCTTTTTAGGAAAATTCAAGGACCATAAAATTACATACTTTAGACATAAAAATACAAAACGGAGACTATTAGAAGTCCCTTAAAAATTCAAGGATTTTCAAGGACTTTCTCCCTTTTTCAAGGATCAAATTTCACAAAAAAGAAATCAAGGGCATTAAAAAAAATCCAGGACTGTGGGAACCTTGATAGTAAGTAGGTAAAAACTGCAAACAAAATAATGAAACTATGGTAAAGTGATTAAAGTTTCTAAACATTTAATGAATATCCAATACAATTACAGAAATCAAAATGACACTGCTCATATACACTAAAATGTCACAAAGAAATGAACCTGGGAAAAATTAATCCATAAATGCAAAGTTTAAAAAAAAATATATAAATAAAAGGAAAAAAAATAGTTTAAAAAAAGTTTCCATATGCATTGCCACCTTTTATGTATATTCCCTTTATGAACTCGATTGGATGACAGCAAGTGGGTTAGTTTGTCCTCCAAAAAAATAAAAACGTGTGTAAAAGATAAATTTTAGGGACAGCCCAAAAATTTCATAGAATGCATCCTCAAAGACAACAAATCTATTTGTCATATTTCAGCTTGATTAGATAACAAAAAAGCGGGTTAATTAGTTATCCTAAGCTGTTCTAGAAGAACAGAATGTGTAAAAGTCTTTTTGCGACAGCCCCCAAAAGATATAATGCATTGATATTAAATCTATCTATCAAATTTGAATTTGATTGGATGAAGACAAGCAGCGATAACTCATTCAAACTAATAGCCTTCTGATCCGCGATAAGGTTCTTATAGAAATGGTCGAATTAAGGTAAAAAAATTGAATGTTTATGAGGTTAAAATATTATTTTCATGTAAACATTTCAGCTTGACGATAACTGAGCCAACTTTCAGATTTGATGGTTTTTGGTAACTGCCTAACGGATGAGTAACTATTTCTACAAAATGTCTTACTTTATTAAAGTTAGTCTTTTTGTGTCTTATACATTTTGAAGATACACTACTTCTCAAACAGTAGAAGACAACACTTAAATAAAAAAAAATTAAAAAAAAAAAAATTAAAAAAACGGGAGAAAAGTAATTATTATTCTTGGGTGCATTTAGGGAAATAAGGATGAAAAATCATTACATTTTGGAATATTAACTTTGAAAATTTTGATCCAAAGGACTTCAAATTCGGAAGGTATTCAACTTTTAATGGTAGAAATATATATTTAAACAAATATCAGCAGGGAATAAAACACAAATAATTTATAATAGACGATAGAAAATAAATATTTAAACAAATATCATCTTCAGTTTGATTATAAGGCATTAAAGAATTGAACAGTTGCCGGTGCTCATTAAAACATAAGTGGCGTGAACGAAGCACATCTTTCTGGGACATTCCTACAGCTTAGGCATGCTCTTTATTTTCTATACAAATTATTTTCGTAGAGATTTGTAAACTATTTCTGTTAAGTTTCAAAAATACAAGGATGCACTTAACCAAAGGATCTTGGAATCAGTAATCTAAATTTATACTGCAAACAAAATGATATCATGGGTTTTAAATTTAATGCAGGTCACAATATTTTAAGGAGTTGAATTTATATAACTAGAAATGTAATAGATTAGGAGCTTCATGCTTTATATGCTTAAAAAAGAAAACTGAACAAAATAGGTAACGTTAACAATTATTTCGAAAGAATTAATGACCACAAAAACTATATCATGAGTGTGTTTAATAGTTATAAGCTGCAAAAAAATATTTATTAAAAAATAGGATATTTGCTGGTTAACAATGCAGGGTTGGCATGGTTTAAACTAATTGGTTAAACCAAATGGTTATTTTCTCGGAATTTTTTTTTTTTTATAGAATAATATAAAAATGTATTTTTATTTATTTATAATTCGATTTTTAAAATTATTTGATGTTGCAAATAGCTTCTATTTATAACCAAAAGTTTTCCTTCCATTCCAAAGATGTCTTTTTCAAAAGGAATTTTACTACAAAAGCAACCACAGCGAATGTTGAGACTTTTTTTTTATTTTGGAGTTGTACAATCAAAATTGTGTAACAATCTAGATTTAGAAAAAGCCACAAAACTTTTTTTTTTTTAATGTTATATCCTAAACTTTTTCTAAATGGAATAAAAAGAAAAATCAAAGCATCTAGTTTTTCTATCTATTAATTTGACAAATGTCAGATCTACAACATTAATTTTTAAGAAAATAATTCACTAAATGAAATATCTACATCTTTGGTAATATTACGTAACTGATGTTTTTGTAAATGAAAATTTACATGAATATGATAGAATCATAGATAGATTACATTTTAAAGTATTTTAAAATAAATCTTGTAATTAAAGAACATTGAAATTTTTGTAAGTATCAACAGTGCGTTTTTATATTATTGATCTAATTGATACATTAATGTTTTATAATTAAAATTAAATTATAGGCTGCATTTTAAATTTGTTTCTAAAATAAAGGTTTTGAGCTTTAACAACTTACTTCTAAACCTTAAAAATATAAATTTGAACTACTTATCACCATCACCGATGAATTTAAGAGCAATATTCCATACATTATGCAGTAAACAATTACTGTTGTATTATATTGTATATATTGAATTTAAAAAATTGTATCTCTAAGTATAATATTAAAATTTAATTATTTGAATGTCCACATAAGTAACAATTGTTTATATACTTAGTTTAAATTATTTTCAGAAGGAATATTATTTGTTACTTGAACATTAATTATTCTAGGTAATGTTAAATTTTTTTTTAAATATGTATACATGTAATTAGAAAAAGATTTTTTTTAAAAACCCAGTTTAAACAAAAAAAACAATTTTTTTTTAATTATATTTTACAAAAAAAAAAAATTCCAACCCTGTAACAATGACATTGATTGAGAACTCCTAAAGTATAAGTGTGGGACTAGCTCAAAATTGTAAGACTAAATTGCCATTCGATTGAAAAAAGCTACGAAAATTACAAAACGGGAAAAGCCTCCCGTTCTACTCAATAGTAACTACTGTAGGTTGATGTTCCTTAAAGCATTTATTAGTATTTCAAAGAGATTACAGAGAATAGAGAAAATTTCAGACTATCACCCATTAATAACAAACCCAGACAAATCCTGGTAAGTTCAGACAATACAAATCCTGGTAAATTCAGACAGAGAAAAAAATTGTATAATAAAGTGGATAACTAATAGCCTGCATGATAGTACTACTATTTCTAAGTGGTAAGTGTTTTGAAAGCTCTTTGATCTGAAATAGGAATTACACAGTTAAGAAATTTAATTAATCTTTTAAAATAATATTTTCATACTTTGGCCTTATGTATTTGAAAAAAAACTCTACTTATACTATTTTTAAAAAAATCAAGGTTTGAACAAAACTAATATCACATTGCAGTTCCATGGCAAATAATCCTGTCAGTGGCCATATTCTTAGTAGTGCTTAGTGGAATAGAATCCTAATTTTTTTTCATTTATTAATATACATGCATTAGTTAGAAGATCACTGATGAATATAGATACATAAAGTTTTGGAGTTGCTATTTTTCTCTATACCTTGTTGTGTAAATTAAGTAGTGACCAACAAACAAAATTGTCGGCCATGTACTTTGTAATAAAGAAGTGTTCAGGTATAAAATACTTAAAACCTACTGATTTTAGGCTAAATAAATTTGTTGTTTGGTTCACTCAACGACCTATTTTTTTGTACAATAACGCCTAATCGTGGCGAAGGGGGGAGGGATAGCTTAACGTGGAATCCGAACGACAACTAGCATTCAAACCTAACCCGGGATTCGAACCCGGCAGCATTAACATGCAAGGCCAGAGCGGTAACAACACAGACATCTGCATAAATCAATGAGAACTTTTATGCTTTAAACGTATTAATCCCACAACACAAAAACAATGTAATTAGAACTAAATCTTGATCGATTTCATAATTTCTAAAGGATGAAAAGGTTCATATCCCTGGTTACTTTTTAAGAAACTAAACGTTCAATGATATTACAGCAGAACCTTAATATAGGGCCGCAAATCATACGTTCATTTTTCTTTTAACAATAATCACTTTGAAACAGACAAGCTGACGTCGAAATGAATAAATATTTAATGCAATAGCAAGTATTAGTAGAATTTGCAAAGTATTCAGATTGTGTTTATATTGTAATTAGATGATAGAACAAGTCAATTAACAAAAAAACTTAGAAATAAAACATTTGAAAGAATTAAAGGGCGAAAATAACTTACATTTGTCAGTCATTCCCACATTTTAAATATATAAATACGTTTGTTTACATGGGATCCCGTTTACATTAAGTTTCGGTAAAGTAATTTGCCACAATCTAACGTATGTACCATCCCGTTCTCAACTAATCTCCTGTTTTCTTCTCACATTTTCACAAAACTTTTTAGATATTGCCACATTGTTACTTTCAAATATAGATTAACTTTTGCATTAAATTTAAAAACAACAAATATAAAGAATACAAATTTTTTATACCTTTAAACCGAAAAACTTCTCTTTTAAATCGATTTTCTTTGGGTCTAAAATATAGTAATCAATTAATTTAAAATGACGCTGGCTGCTGAGAGGCCTTCAACTCCTTCCCAAAAGTAGATTTTTACCCCAAACTTTGTTTTGTTAATTTTTACTATTTCTCTCTCCTAAAATATTTTTTAAAAACAATTGTAAAAAAATCTTAAATTTTTAGGTTTATCTCGATTCTTGGCTTGGCTGAAATAATTGAACCTAAATACCTGTTAATTCTACGTTATTTTTATACTAATAACTGCTACTACTGACGTGGCACGAATCTTCCTACCAGCTGCAAACCCTGATTGGTGGAAATAAACATCGCGGAAAGGTTACAATCTGGCTGCAATTTAACTCAGCCAAAATGTTTCTCGATGCCTCACTTGGCTAAAAAAATATTTTTTGTGGTTTCAACTATGGTTACTAGAGTTGTTCTGTTTTGTTTATGTATGTTATCAGAAGCAGGTAGCCGGGAAAAAATTTAATGTTCAAGTAATTAGTTATTCAAGATTAAATTTAAGTCATTAGAAAAAAGATCAAACTTGCATGGGATTGTATTCTTTAAACCTATTCATATTATGAACAACTTTTTCAGAAGAACAAATTTAAAGCATTTGTTACGGATTTACCACTTTTTCAATGTGAAGTATAACTATAATTTTGTTTAAGTGTTTGGTATTCTGCTATTATCCATACTAAAGGATATCACAGCTCAAAAAATACTTTTTAGATTACTTATGTGCTCTGAAACTTGACACTTGCTAAATTTTAATTTGTTAAAGAGCTGGGATTTTAATTTTAAATATTTTAAAAATAGTTATTTTTAGTGTTCTTTTAATTCATTCAACATACATAATAGATTTGAGTTCAAAGAATTAATTTTTAATGAATAAAAATATATGGTTGCTCCATCTTTTAAATGATTTTGCATATACTTATACACATACTTTTTTTAATGGAAGTATATTCCCAGGTGTGTTAAAATATTTATCAGAAATTAGTACATTTTAAATTTTAAAGAAATTATTTACCTAGCATGTAAATAAAGTGTGATTTCTTGCTTTTTTTATGTAATATGTGTGTTAGTAATATTAATAAAGATATGATAACTAATAAATGTTTACAAATAGTATGTTGATTTTTATTGCCCGAGATGTAACGTAGACACAATTTGGTTTCTTTAAATCAATTCTTCAAGTATGATGCATATCTAATTGTATTTTTTAAAAGTTATTTGGCTAACTTTTAAAAGACACCTGTATTCGACAAAGAAATTGTATGTACCCTTCCTCATGGAAAATTTAAAAGTGTAAGTTACCAAACAAAAGAATGCTTATTATTTGCCAAGTTAGGACATCTAGCCATTGAATTTAATTCAACTGATTCCCTAGCATAGAATGATGTTCGATGAGGTACCTAAATTAGCAGTTATCTGTCGGGCTATATAGCCATGCCAGAAAACTTGTATTCGCCATAGACCAAGGTTGTGTGCCTTCGCTTAATATCTAAATAACTCTGGTGTAGAATTTTCAGTCAGTGTAAAATAATTTTAAAAAATTTGCTTTTTACATTAGCAAACAAGATGCTGCAGTATAATCTATCCTTAGAATACCAGCTAGATGCCTAAAAACATCATTAAATAGTCTAAATTAACAAGCAGAAAAAAATGTCAGCTGGTGGTATAAAACAACTTTATTTTTTATACATGTTCTTAGCACCTCTCCACCCACAATCACCGCAGTCTAGGCAGCTGAATTAGATTTGTTACATTACCTCTTAGCTAACAATTGTTTACAATTTAGTCAGTGAAAAATGACTGAAAGTTTTTCTGTCTCTTAAACTATAATACTGTGCTGTACTCCAGCAGTTCTCAACCTTTTTTTCCTTGTGTACCCCTTGACCTATCATCACTGTTTTGTGTATTCCAACCTCGCCCTTATTATATATTTGTATTGTTTAATTATTAACATCTAAGAAGAAAGTTGGTTGTCCTATTCCTTTCAATAGGTACTGGTTCTGCAGATAAAATAATTACTAAAATAAATTTAAAATATTTAATTCCAACTTAAAAATTATTCAGATTCAATTACATAGGATTTGAATTTTTTAAAATGAAATATATTATTTCTCTCATGTGAAATCAATCTATCACTATCCATCATTAATATCTTTTTTTCCTGCATACCCCCCTCCCCTCGAGACCATTTCACTTATCTATGGGGTATACGTAGCAAAGGTCGAGAAACAGTCTTCTATTCAATGATTTAATATGGCCCATAAGGGACATTTATACGAGGATTGTAAAACCGCGAGTACGCTCTGACAGAGAATTAGACAGTTTTCTGTCCTGGAAAGTGCGCATCTACACGGGGAAAGTAAAACGGTTAGTAATTTGTAGTTGAAGATAGATGTTTGATTGAAATTTAATTCTGAATTGGTTGAGAAAGTGTGAAGAAGTGTTTGCGATTTAATTGTTGTATTGGTGTCGGACTCTGATGAAGCTGTGGGTGAATTAATTGCGTATTTGAATGAAGAATTAAAAGATATTTTAAATTGGCGCATAACCTCATGGATATCGTAAAAGAGATATTCTCCGTATATACGAAATAATTATTCACGAATTTCCAATTGAAGATCCTCAAGAACAGAAAATGTTGTAGAATTATCATTAACAATTTTAAGACGTAGTTACAACTTTTAGAGTCTCTTATTTAGGGATTATTTGACACAAAATTACCACCATCGATATTAAAAAATAAATACTTAAATGTGTAAAAATATTAATAATGTTTAAAAGAAGAAAATAACTTATTAGCTGTATATATATATTATTTAAAAAATGAATACGAAGAAAATAAGATTTCAAAAATAATTCATTTATATATCTTTAAGTTATCTACAAAGACATAAATTTCATCAAACAAAAGTATTAACATTTATATGCTTGATAAATTAAAACTTGCCAGATTAAAAATGGATGGTCTAGAAAATACCATTTCTCTGAAAAACGTATCTGCAGAGTTGAATCAACTTAGTTTTTACTGCAAGGACGTAACCAAAGACTTTTCTCGGGAAAGAATTGGAAACTATAACTCGGTAAATCATAACAATTATGTTTGTTATTAATGTTAATTTGTCGATTGTTATTTGTTTGTTATTAATGTTAAACAGCCAAATATACTTAGTTACACATATTTTTTCAACATATGTTGAGGAATTTAAAAATATTTCAAATAAATTTAGCATTTTAAACAAAATATCTTTTGGATTTAGTGTTCTAAAAGTAAACCTAGATATTTCGGGAGGGGATATATTCCCCCACCTGGGTAAGTGCCTGTTTTATTGTATATATAGTTCTTCAATTCTTTTTTTAGAAGCCGCAACTTTAAGATTTTCTTGCTTATATGTCGATTTTATGCTTTTTATTTTATTCCTTAAAAATGGAATATCGACTACAACAATATTCATTACAACTAAATCTTCATAAAGCTCCAAAAGTATTTTGTCTCTTTTAATTTTATTAGAATAATCCATGTGGCAAATATTCCAAAAAAGTTCACAATTCTGAAAAGCTTCGAGATATTTCGATTTATCATTGGAATTCAACCTCGGTTGCATCTATTGTTTTAACTCTGAACTCATTTTTAATAATGTTTTTGATACTTGCTCAGTCAATCCTTTGAAACAAAAGTGGGGCAGAAAAATAAAGAGGAAGAATTCTGGCTGTCGAAGGTCATGCGAGTCTCTTCACCGACAGAACTCATTCAAAAATCTTTTCTCTCATTTCATAAATGTTCAAACTTACTGTCTGTCACTTGGGAAAAATTTAAAACGGGTAGAGTCGAGAAAATCTCTAAACATTTTTACTCTGATACTACAAACCGAAATTGGCCTGAATATCCAGCATTATTTGATGCCCTTTCAGGTCATACATCAACCTAAAATAAGTTTAAAATGGAAAATGATCAGTCAAGTGGACTTAATGCACAGCCGTCGTTGGAAAATTCTAAAATGATTAAAATTATCATCTTGTTTATCAAAGTTTTGTGGTTTAATATTTGGGTAAGCCCTAAAAATCAAATCAATTAAATGACATTTATTCTAAATCAACGAATTAAATAACACTCGACACTAATTTCAGTTTATATTTTATTGCTCCTTCAAAAGCACTAACTTAATACACTTTTAGCTTTACCCATTTCTAAATGCAGAATTTGTAAAATACAGTACAGTCAAACACCTTTAATGTTAAGTCGATGGGACCGCTGAAATTGTTTGTGCTAAACAAATAAATTAACTAAGTTTTTAAGTACCGAGAACTGCTTTTACTTTGCATCAAACAGGATTTCATGTTAAGTTACTTCACAACGTTGGTTTGACTATATATATGAGGAACATTTCATAGGGCTTTTCATAAATTTGTGATAATTATACTGTAATTTTGTCAGTTT
Source organism: Linyphia triangularis (assembly GCA_963978545.1). NCBI lineage: Eukaryota > Metazoa > Arthropoda > Arachnida > Araneae > Linyphiidae > Linyphia > Linyphia triangularis. The sequence continues at coordinate 62,795,917 of OZ021727.1, read as the reverse complement.
TAATCCCTTTCAGTCCAGAATTTATTTGGTTTATCTGTGATTATTTAACAAAAAAATTATCAAATAATATGTCTAGTGACAAAGAAATACACTTCACTTGTTTCAAAATTTAGTTTCCAAGTGTATTTGAAGTTTAAAAAAATTTAAGATGGGAAATATCATGGAAAGTTAGAACTTTAGATAATGCATTTGGCATCTGTGGTACTGAAAAGATTGTGAAGTTTTAATAATCTTAAAATCGTTGAAATAACAATGGAAAACATTTAAAAAGTTTATTCTGCAGCAAAATATACAAGGCAAAACAGCATAAAAAACTTTATTGAAAGGCATAGCACAGGAAACACTTATTAAGGTCTTGGATGAAAAGAGGATGACGTATTGCATTCCCTGTTTTTGTATATTTTGACTAATAACCAAAAAACATTTGTAATTGATGACATTAATACAAAAATGATATGCCACCAAAAAACAAACATTATTTAGTGGTTTCCTGACTTCACAGAATGACTTGCCTACTGCCAATTCACAGAAATCTCTCTTTGGCAGAAGCAGAGAACTATTGGAAAAAATACAAGATAATTTAGAACAAATCAAGAGAAAACAAAATTATTTACTAGTGTTTATATAATATACTACATTAAAAATATAAAGAAAATCAATGCAAATTTTAAAAGTAGCACATTAATTTTTAATACTAATATAATCGGTGTGGCAACTGGCAGAGGAAGGCAGTTACCCTCTAACTTTTTTAAGTTTAAGTGTTTTTGAAAGTAATATAACTAACACCCCCCAATCACCACCATTGGATTCAATCCCAGATCAACTATTTAATTTGAAACAGAGGATAAATAAGCATTAGTCACTAAAAATTAAAATTAGTAGATCTTAAAATTATTTGCACTTTAGGACTGATGTTCCCTTTGAATATTATTTAGCTAGGGATCCCTTTAGCTATATAAAAACAATTTGGAAGGCAATTATTTTGGTAGATTCTTTCACATAAAATACTTTACATTAATAGAATGGATTCTCAAGCCCCAGATGTAAAATATTTTTAAAAGAAACCACCAAAAAATTATTTGGTAGATACCTCTAATCATGAAACACTTACTGCATCTTATGTAATCATGAAAAGAATTCCAAACAAATTTTAAGTGCCAATTAAAAAAAATTCTAAATGATATCTTAATTACCATGGATTATTTTGAACACTACCATTATATTCATTATTATATTCTTCATTATATACCCAAGTTTAGACAAAATTCAAATATATCTGGCAACAGTTCAAAGTTAAACACAGAAGTTTAAATGTAAACAAAGTTACAAAAATTGTGAAATCAGAGATTAATGACATTGGTGTGAGTTAAAAATTTCAGAAAAATATAGATAACATCTTCACATCTTTTTTAATTGAAAGGCAGAAGAGAAATTAGTATTCTATGCAAGTAATTATCAAATTTATGATGAAAGTTCAGGACTAATTTTGTTTAATTGGTAGCAGGTTAAACTTTACCTGGTCATTGTTGTCAAATTTACTATTTTCAGGCCAAACTGCTGACAGACATAAATAATAGTATATTTTAGAAAATGTTATAGCTTTCCGATGAACATGAGTACATTTAAGATACTAATATGAAAGATATTAATTAGGAAAGGCACTGTTTTGCAAAGGTGGTGGAAAAACCCACACCACTGCTTAGTCAACGTTCTTGAACACTTTTCTTTATTTTGTGAATGTTTAGTTGAGGCTGGTTTGTGCGCTCAACGTCCCATACCAGTGCACAATAACTGTTAATCAGGCGTGGATCTGCAGTTTAAAGCGACTTTCAAACTACAAGTTTAGTTGGAGAAAATATATTTTAAAACTTTCCACTGAAACTTGGCTATAAGTAAATATTTATTTTTAACACTTCAGGTAGCCTTGTCATTCCTCCCAATATCCGCCAGCTGACCAAACAGTATAATGGTCAGCATGCTAACTCCTAGATCGCGAGGTTGCGGGTTCGAGTCCAGTGTTAGGCATGGATGTTTGTAAATGTATGTCGGCTTGTCTAATGACGAATGTTTAGGCGCATTATAGCCCTTGTGTTGCTGATGGCGCCATATAATCTGAAAACAACCAACCCAATATCCACCTCCTATAACCTGCAAATTATAAGTAATTAGTCACTAATAAGCAGCAGCGATGATTCCAAGCACCAAAGGTTTTGAAGCCGCAAAAATTATTATTGGAAACAGTACAAAGTTCATTTAAGGCAAACTGTTTAATCAAGTGTTTAATTTGTATTGTGTATAATTGAGTGGCATCGTTTATTTTCATGTAATGTTTTATGCATATGGCATCACTTTCTTCTCCATTTTTGAATAAAATATAAGCCAAAAGTAAGACGTAGTGTTCTTCTCTTTTTCTACCGTTTAAATCCTAAATTCAAACTATGGACCACTTTATTTTGTTATTATTGTAACACAATAAAAGGCTTCTTTGGAACAACGCTTAAAAATGTAACATTGCTGGTAATCAAACTTCTCACGAAATTTCTACCATTGAGAAATAGTGTTTATAAAAATATTCACACTTTCAGAAGATTGAAACGAATAAAAAACCGATTAAATTACTAACGCTAAAAATACGACGATAGAATTAGCAGTACCTATCAGTCGTTACAAATGCAAATCTTTACTCCATGCTATCTTTTTTCATCTTTAGAAGAAACTTTAAACAGCATTCATTGATAGCAAAAAACAGACCGTGCAGAGTTTTCTTCCTAACAAAATATGGTAAATGTTTATAAAACCGATTTAAATGATTTCGTAGAGTGGCCACAAAATTCAGGAAAAAAAAGTCCCCGATTTTACTGCTACTTGTAAACACACTGATCAAATGGAACATGTATGCCAGAGATAATATGCAAATTTTTTAAAAATAATTTTGACAGTAATGAAAAGTTTGAATTATTCTGAAACAGGACATTTATAGCAATGACTATCACAATTTTCCAGGAAAATTGCACCAAAGCACGGATGAACAGGGAAACGTACCTTCAGTATAAAGAAAATGTCTCTGATTTTCGTGAAATTTTAAAAACCACCCGAGAAATCCAGAATCAGAAAACTTCCCGACATTTCCCTGATTTCCAGGTCTGTGTCACTGTTTCAAAGACGCCATCGAAGAAGAATTTGGAAGACAAAATTGAGTTCAATTCTTTGTGCATTTTGCTAATTTCAAATGCAACTTTTGAAAGAAGCTTTCTAACAATATGACCCTTAAAATAATATTTAACAAATTCTAGGAGCGAAAGTTGGTTGGTTGTATTCAGATTATCTGGCACCGTCAGCAACACGTGGGCTATAATACGCCGAAACATTCGTCATTAGACAAGCCAACATACATTTACAAACACCCATGCCTAACACGGGACTCGAACCCGCAACCTCGCGGTCTAGCTAGGAGCGAAAGAAGGTTGAACGGATAGCCACTATCGTCAATTCACTAACATAAAAATAACTGATGACATGGCTCTAGATAAAAAATTTTAAAAAAAGAAAGAAAATATGGTTGATTAGTACGCTGAACAACCTATTTTTTATGCACAGTAACGGCTAATCAGCCCGGGACCTAGCTACAGCTTAACGTGGATTACAAACCACGACGAACATCCATGCTTAACGTGGATTACAAACCAAGACGAACATCCATGCTTAACGTGGATTACAAACCACGACGAACATCCATGCTAAACGTGGATTACAAACCACGACGAACATCCATGCCTAACCTGGGATTCGAACCCTGCACCTTTGACCAGAGCTAGTGTGCTAACCCCACAGCCATCAGATGGGCATTCATATTGTAAACAAGTTATTAATTAATAAATTGAGAATCTCTTAAAAAATAACCTAACAATTTACTTCTCAACTGTTGATACAAATTTTTAATTCAGATGCATATAGAAAAAAGTTAGCTATTTCACTTTCATCAACCGTTCAAAAAACAATATACAATAAGAATCAAATTACATGTAGAAGACACTGGTATATTACTTTGTAATTATTATTATTACACACTGCATTTTCTATTTTGATCATTTTGAAACTCGCAAGCTCTCATTTATGACTACAGGTGTTTATTGAATGTAGATAAATGTTATTACTGATGTTCTGAAATATTAAACAACTATATTAATACATAACTTCAGAAATGAACTAGTAGTTACAAGAACGTATCAAGACTGCTCGGGTACCCAAGCGATAGTTTAAGATAATAATTATAACCAGCACAACAAAAACGTGCTTAATGCATTTTCTAGGTTATTAGTAGATAAACAGTTGAAATTATCAAAATAACTTATGTTTACCAATTACCTAAAAATAACACTGGATATGTGATTGTTATGTAACACATTTACAAGAAAATAATTAGTACATTAGTATTTTAAAAAGTACTACCTGGATAGAATTTTTTCCTCCTCGTGCGTAGCGGATACAATAAATAAAAATGGCGCCTCAGCTTGTTTGCATGCTGCAATGCTTTTTCGAAATTGGATTGCTACTTTTGGCGCTTTATGTTCATTATCTACGAATTATATTCGCCAAACATTCCTAGTAGAGATATTTAGCCAAATATGGACATTTTGTTGCCAAGGAAAGAATGATGTCATTTTTGACCAATGAACGTTTGCAGCTGGTAGGAAGATTCGTGCCTTCTCTACTACTGTAGCTTTGAAGAAGGGGTTATTTTCATGGATGGTTATTTTACCTGTTACCTGTTAATTGTTATTGCTTGTTCTTTTTATATGGTCCTCCATATTGTAGCGTGCAATATCAACATGATCAAACTTATGTGCTGAAAAAGCGCTATTTATACTAATTTTTTCGAAAAGTATGTCAAGACAAGTTTACTTTGGTAGGTAATGAAATCAAAAGCTAACAACAACTCTTAGTTTTGCGCCACGATTGCATTTTTATACTTTAATGCTTGGTCATGATTTCATATTTTTTAAATGATCTTTTCCGCATCATCCTTACATATTTTGTCCTAGTTTTTACATGTGTTCTTAGTATTTTAATTTAAGAATTTTATGAGATGACTAATTAGTACCTTTACGTTAAATGTAGAACACGATAATCGCGGATCAACTACAAGCCATTACAGAGCACCAATGGGAAGGCAAAGAAAATACAAGGATTATGCTCCTCGAGGTTAGTAATTTTTATTTATGTGAGAAAAAGTGAACTTGTTTAACCAAGGAAATCAGTTGTAATTGTTTTATGTTATCAATTGCTCTTTAATATAGGATTGAGTGTCGGAATAAAAAAAAAACAATCTCTTGTTAATTTCTAGTCAGTGCTATTTCTAGCTCAAAATAAGTATTTGAAATTGCTAGTTTTAAAGGTAGATTACAATAATACCAGTAAACAGACATTTAGGTTGAAGCAGAGTGTATGCATTTGCTCAACAGGCACTGTATACTTTCTGATTCACTGTTTATGACAATGTTTTTTTTTTGTGTACAGTCGATTCTTGCTATATTGTGTAAAAAAATTCGAGTCATCAAAGATCCTGCAAACAAAGCTTGTTTAGTAAAAATGAATCAAAATTAACTTTTCTTTGCTTAAAATGTTAGTTGATTTCCATGATTCAGATTAACCTAACTTGGTACTTAAGTTCTCGGATGAAAACGCCTAGACGTTTTGATTGGCTTTAAAATTTACAGCATTCAGAGCCTTTACGAAGCATGTCTTTGTTTCATTTGAGTATTAAGTTTAAGTCGGGTTGACCCAAACTTTACGATACAACCAGGATTTGGCAACAATTTGGAAGTGATAAAATTTCAGGCTTCTTGGTATTAAAGGTCAAAATTTGTGGTCGCCAAATGCGACCAATTCTTACGTTTTGGCGACCATTTTTTTCACTAAAGTCGCCAATGTGGCTACCATTTGCTAAACGCTCAACAGCCGTCCCGACTCCCGACCTGAAACCTCTCCCCAAACCAATCCCTTTTCCAATAGAAATCCGGCTTCTGGTTGTGAAAGCCGCAGCATCGGGGATTTTAAAGAAATTGAAGGATTGTAACATGACTAGGGGGCTCCGCCCCATGCTCGCTGACGCTCGCCAACCCCCCTTGGCTCGCCTCAAAGTAAAGCATTTAAAATATGCCCTAGCAAAAATCTATTTCGGCTGCATAATGCCTTGAAACTGAAAACGTTTTATTATTTATGAAGAGCCAGAATACTTGCCACGTCATTATCCTACTGTTGTCGAGACGCGTTAAACAGGGACATTATGGCAACTTAGTAGAAAGTTCTTGGAAAACAACAAAAATAAACAGTATCGTACATATATTTAAAAGAGATCGGTTATTTCATTGAACAATTAAAATTTACGGGTTGGTTTTGTATGAAACGCCAAAATAATTAAAGTTGCTTATCGAAATTTCTTAACGAAGCAATCATATGTTCAAATAATCATTTTTGCGATACTTAGAAAATAAAATAAAACAGTGAAAGGCCAATTATCCGGCATTCAATCAACCGTAATTTTTTGAAAATCAAATTCGGCGAGAAAATTAGCCCTATTTCGCCAAAAGTTTTTTTTTTAATTTCATATGAGATTTTGAAGTTGAGTGGGTGGTTTTATTGGTTATTTTGATAGTTTTCAATTCGTAATAGCTGAATTTGCACTGATTAGAAATGAATATAGGTTCAGATTTACTGCACAATGCCTCTTAGCGACTTTTTGAAATTTGGCGATTTAGCGCTGAATTCAACCCGGCAACCTCCGGAACATGTTTTCCGAAAAGTCTGGTTTATCCGGAATGCTAATACAAAAGAACTGTACACATCTTGGAACTATTTATTCTTGCATCATCGCAAATATTAAATCAATAAGTTTTAAATAGGCAATAATTTATATTAAGAAAAACAAAATATAGTGAATCCAAGTTGTTGCTGCTGCTAGATGTATTAGTCAAATTTCAAAAGATATATTGCGATTGGTTGGTTTGCTGAATTTGGAAATTCGTGTATAAAGTACATTTAGAAGATTTGTGATCGGATATTTGAAGTCGTTGCCATTCTGCTCACAGAAATACAGCCAAATTTGGACGTTACATAAGAGAATTATATATGTATATGGTCTTCTCCGTTACTGATTTTATTGGTGTTATGTCAAAAGTGTCCCAAGCCTTAGAGTCCAAAGACATTTTACTGAATATAGCCAATTCTACGACAAAAAAGGGTGTCAATGACATTAATGCGATAAAAAAGGATGTGAAGGAATGTCCACGATTGCTTGGATTTACTAAAGAGTGTGACGTTATTGACCATGCGAATATAGATTTCCCGGGCAGGTTTTACTGTGGCCTGGCTAAAAAACGTAATAATCAGGCTGAAGTGGAGCCATGGGAAACTACAGTTAATTCTTATACTAGTTTTTCATATATTTTTAACAAAAGGGTCACCACTACATCTCCATTGTGGAGAATATTTCAAACAATTGATGAATTATTTATTCCAAATTGTGAGGAAAGAGAGTTTAATAGTTACGGAAATGAATCGATTGAAAAAGTGGCTGAAATGTTCGAGTTGGACAAAAGCAGTTCCCTGCAACAATGGAGAGAACTGAAACCATTAATTAAATCAAACTTTGCAAGCTCAACGAATTTCCTTCGTTTATTTAAAATGCTATGCAGTGATTCGCTCACTCATTTGAATGAAATGAAAAAATTGGTCAACATCCTACTATGCATACCTGCAAGTAATGCTGAGGGAGAAAGAGTATGGAGCAGGATGTAAAACACACTTGGAGAGCGAAGTTTATTTATAACCAAAGAAACTTGCCAATCTAGACTGAGAATCCAAAAGAATGGACAAGACATAGCCAGTCAAAATTTAACGAATGCCATCAATATGTGGTGGAAGCATTACCTAGATTCTGGCTCTACTAGGAGACAAGATTTTATTTAAAAATTTATGACCCATCAGCTCTATATAATGTTGTTCTCTAAATTTCTTTTTACCCTTTGATTTTGTCTCCTCACTTAATTATATTTATAATTATTCATTTAACATGCAGATTCAAAAAAATTCCTCTAGCCTGAGCTCATATGAATTTTTTAGTGCTTCAAAGTGACATGTTCAACATAATGTTACATGTCAACATAAGGTTTAAAAATTACAAAAGGAGGATACAGTTTTCTTTGAAATATACAATGTTTACGCACAGATTTTTTGTTTTTAAAGTTTGGCTACCATGTTTTGAAATTTGGCTACCATTCTGTAGGGTTTTAGTAGCCATTGGCTACCAATTAAAAAATTGAGTTTTGAGGTATACTTGGTATTTAGAAAAACACATCATTTGGTTCTTGTCACAAATTTTCAAAAGTCTTGAATAGCCATATCATAGATCAGATTTACCTACATATTATCCAAAAATTAACTACATTTTCCTAATGTGTGATAGCTCAAAATGCCTCTATTATCTCTAGCCTCGAATCAATAATTGCATTGTGGATTTTTTCTTTCATTTGTCTTAAGAGCTTCATACATTACATGCTCTTAGAGATATGAGAGGAATCTCAGTCCTTCCATGATGTCTGCAAATATCAATTTCAGCAACATCATTGTCAGGATTGGCATGGTTTAAACCAAATTGTTTTTTCCTCTAAAAAACCTTTTTTTTTTAAGAATTATTTAAAAATGTGACCCGAAAGCTTAAAATTTCTGTTACACCTAAAAGCTGTAGATGAAGATGATCACAAAATATCAGCAGATGAAAAAAAATTAGCAATGAAATATGCTAAGAAAAAGTTTCCTAAAGATAATTTATTAACTCTGGTATTGAAATTTAGTTTTCCCATTCCTAAGATATCTTTTTCAAAAGAAATTTATTGAAATGTAACTGTCGGGTTTCGAAAATTATATGAGCATGTTATAAAAATTCAGATCGGGCATGTATTGTAAATATCTAATAAAAAATTCCTTTCAAAAGATAAATTGTACTTGTGCGTGTGCAATTTCGATCTGTTCACAACTTCTAGTCGAAGGTTGCAACTCTTGTGTTACTCCCAGAACGTCTGCCTGCCAGAGAGGATTAAATGTCATGAATTGAATAAAGAACCCATTGAGATGCAACTTGTCCACTGAAACTACAAATAATGTAATGCATGGAAGGGTATTAAATTAACATAACTACTATAATAGAGGACAAGATGAGTTGAGCTCACTCAATACTCTATAAGAACGGTTCCTACTGCGTAATCAGTGAGCTCAACTCATCCTGTTCTCCAATAGAGTTCGGTATTTTCTAATTTAGATCAGAACAAAAATCACAACAAAATCAATTATCTTGTTGTGTATATTGAAAATATTTTTAATATACAGGATGGCTATAATTAAAGTTGCCCTGTTTAGAGCCATGTAGAGTCTGTTCTAATGAGCAGATTTTGATGAAATTTGGAATATACACTATATGGACCATGGGGAAAAGAAATCTACAATAAAAAATTGTAGTTCAAATTTTGACCACCAGGTGAAAAAGTGGCACATAAAGAACAAAAATCACAAATTGAAAACACAAATTTTTATTTAATTCCATCATATGCTCAATGTGCATTCCAGTTATGTCAACCACATGCTCGAAGCGTGCTATAGCGTGTTCAACAGTAGCGCGAAGGGTTTCTCGATCAATTGCAGCAACATAACGTGTTATGCTTGCTTTCAATTCAGGCAGAGTCCGTATGCTCCCTCCATACACATTGATCGAGAAACCCTTCGCGCTACTGTTGAACACGCTTCGAGCATGTGGTTGACATAACTGGAATGCACATTGAGCATATGATGGAATTAAATAAAAATTTGTGTTTTCAATTTGTGATTTTTGTTCTTTATGTGCCACTTTTTCACCTGGTGGTCAAAATTTGAACTACAATTTTTTATTGCAGATTTCTTTTCCCCATGGTCCATATAGTGTATATTCCAAGTTTCATTAAAATCTGCTCATTAGAACCGAATCTACGTGGCTCTAAACAGGGTAACTTTAATTATAACCACCCTTTAGTATGCTAATATTGTGCCTTTGCTTAGTTCATTTTAGCGTAAGTATTGATAAATGTCAATATATGTATAATATTAACGGTAATTCTTTTTCGACATTTCAGTGCTAGATACATGATTATGTATTAAATGTTCGTGCGTGTAAGAATTTTATTTGTGCATGTATTTTCTAGACTAACCTGCCCGAAAGGGCTTGTGAAATTTTTGAGATATTTCGAACCCTGGTAACAGTTATGAATGGTGGCAAATGCTAGAAAGTGATATAAAAATGTTTCATGCTAATGTATTGAAGGAAGTTGAAGTTATTCTTACTGAAGAGGCAACTACAATGAATGTGGAGAATTTTTTCTTCTTTTGGAGTTGTACTATCAAAATGTCATAACAGATTGGGTTTAGAAAAAGCAGCAAATTTTTTTTTTTTTTGTTCAAATGCTAAATCCTAAATTTGCTTTTAAATGGAATAAAGAAGTAAGAATCTAGTTTTCTTTAAGAAAATAATCCACTACATGAAATAGAGTATATACAATAAGTATTTATATTAATCTAATGAATGTATTAATGTTTTATGATTATTCAAACTTATTCATTAAACTTAAAATATATGCTGCATTTTAAATTTATTTCAAAAATAGAGGTTTTGTGTATTAACAACTTATGTTTTAACAACTTATTTCTAAACTTTAAAAATATAATTTTGAACAACTTATCACCACATACTGATGGTGATAAGTATACTGGTATACTAATAATATACTGATGAATCTAAGAAAAATATTTCATGTATTAAGTAGTAAACAGTCACTTTTGGGCAATTCTCTGAATGAATGCACAGGACATTTTCGCACTTCTTTCTTCTCGTAAATTGATTAGAATTACAAAATTACTATCTATTTTTTAGTAGAAAAAAGAGCCAAAATGTCCACTGCATACAGCAGAGAATTGCCCTATTGTATTTCATTGTATTCATTGAATTTAAAAAATAGTATCTCTAAACAAAATATTAAAATTTAATATATGAATGTCCACATAAATAGCAACAATTGTTTATTTACTTAGTTTAAATTATTTTCAAAAGGAAAATTAATTGTTATTCGAACCTTAATTATTCTAGTGTATGTCAAATTTCATTTATAAATATGTCTACTTGTAACTAAAAAAAGGATCTTTAAACAAAAACCTATTTTTTTCCCTAACCCTTGACATGGGCTCTAGGTCCACCTATATGTTAAAAATAAAGTGAAACTCTTCATTCATTGATACAACAGAAAAGGCTTTGGCTTTTTTTACTGTTTCATTCTTTTTCTTTGTTATTTTAGTGGTGTTTTAAAAACTGCAATTAAATTGGAAAATTGTTTTTCTTTTGTTTATTCATAAATATTTAACAATAACAAGTAATTTCAAAAGAACTAGAATATAATTTTTAAATAATTTTTCTTACATTTAATTTAATTGTCTTCATTTGTGTTATTATAAAAGTATGGTCAGGTGGTTCGACAAAAAACTGGTGAACCTATTTTTTTTTACAAATGTGTAAAAAGAAATTTGTGCTTTTGTGTGCTGTTTATGTCATTTTCACAGTAGAGTTACATAGTTAATAAATTGGTATTATTTTTCTAAATGTGAATGAACCACATGTTAAATATTGCTTATAATTATTTTGATTGTGTGTTACTTCTTTCTAGGTTTTCCAAGTGGTAAATCTCGGTTAATTGATCCAGATGGTGATGTTGATATGAATGGGGCTCCTAGTACTGAGCGACGATAGTAAGCAACTTAATTATGATTGTTACTAAAAGCATTCATCTTAATAAACACTACTCATTAATATACAATACAATATTTTTATAGTGTCCACACGTCATATTTGATCGTGTAAATATAAAGCTTAAAAAAGACTAGTACCTCAAACTTAACATAATTTATTAAAATACGGTAAATGACTAGAAAACAACAACGACTTCCCTGAAGGAAGTGATCCTGCCCGTATACGGAAGCAGTTAATACAGCAACTGTCTGTGCAAAGACAGAGATATTAAATACGTACGGTATGGTTACAGGAGATTGGCACAGAAATTTACATAAAGGCAATTACTAAATCTAACTAAATCTGAAATTACTAAAAGTTCTACACAAAAGCAGGCAGCCTGATCAGGCTTGGCGGCAGTCTGTGCAGGCTCCATGTGCTGGTCGCCACAATAGACTTGAATGGATTTATCATCAACTTGGTTCTAATAGACTTTCAACTAGTTCAAGGTTCGTACAGTCCTTAAAAACTCTAAAAAATTTCTAAGGCCCTTAAAATTGCTTATTTTTTCCCAAGTTGTAACCAATATTAGCCAAATGCTGCGATCATCCAAGGTGTTTTCATCTTCTCTACCTTTAAAAAAAAACTTTTTTTCTCTGAAAATAACGCCCTTCCTCTTTTCTGAAAAAATGGAAAATTTTCGTTTTTTTTCAATAGATGCATTATGCCCCTACCGAAATTGCCTGTTGCGCTTTCATGTTCAAACATGCCACACACAAATCAGTAAGTCATTGAATGGCTGTTGATACCATTAGCCCAATCATTCTAGGCAAAAATAGGTCAAACCTTGCATAAATTCCCATTGAGCTGAAATTTTGCAGAGTGGCTCTATTTGATGCCCTGGGCAACCCACAAAAAGTCCCCTAATCTCCCCCTTCGGCTTCCTGGTTTTTTAGGTGCTGGAGAAATGCTGGAGCAGCTGTTACTGACGAACGGCTAGTCGCATTGAGCTCAAATAGAGCTCAAATGAAAGGTAAATAAATGGGCTTTAATTTAAATATAAATTTGATATCATTCATTAACTTACAAATTGATAAAAGCCTGTCAAAGTCGAAAAACCATGTATTTTTCTATTATTTTTCGATTTGAGCGCTTCTATTATTAATAAATGATTTAAACATTTGGCATACAACTATTTAACTCTTTTTCAGCTTTCTAGAAATATATAAATATTGCTTGTGCGATAAATAGTTGCAGATATGCAAGGGTTTCAGTGATGCAATAGAAGTTTTCCCCTTTTCATTTGACTATCAAGTGTTTGAGACTAAATGAGACTATTCCCATTTGGAATTGAAGGGTCATTACACCAATTTAGCCTCAAAAGTTGGCTCCCATCTTTCTAAAAAACATGCGGAATCTGAAAGAACTCGGTGGTGCCTTTGACCGGAAATGGGGGAAACAGGACTGATATAGGAAGTTTCACAATTGTCCGGGATTTTTTAAAACGCTGATATTGCTGTTCGTTGTGACAATTTATTGATTGCTTGTTGAAAAGTATCACTCTTTTTCTTTCCATTGGGTTTTTCTGCTGCTAGTTAAAATATAACTTAAGATTACACCCTGTTTAAAGACTGTTGCACAAAGGCAATAATGTACTGAGAAAATTGCATAATCTGCGGATTCCCATTGAAAGTGACTATTGGAGAAAAGCCGCAGAAACGCTTTAAACTACAAGCTTACAATAAAATGATAATTTAAAGGAAATTTTCAAAAGTGGTCTCATTGTTCATGTCGCTTATAGAAAAAGTTATATTTGCCCCTCTAGTATTCGAAAAGCTTTAAAAAATACAGTCTCAATGTCTGATAGATAGTGATAGCATTATTTTGCTACCCCCATCATATGTTCATCACGTAAATATTTTGAGGTTAAGGTGGTCCTACTACTAATGAACAAGAACAAATTCGAAGAGCACGGAAATGTGAATGTGCGAACATAATAGTATATGACACAAATAATTACATGCAAACATGAAGATTTTCTGTCAAATAGTGGCAATTAAACCATGCTCATACAACAACTACAAATTCGTCTTGAAAAGGGAGGAGTGGATGTGAAAGAAGCTGTAGGAGATGCTGATGCCTTAATTGTTGCCACTACTTTGGAAAAATCTAAATATATATGAAAGGTGACAGCTCTTCTTACAGATAGTGATAGAACTATAGTGATAGATAGAAACTAGTGATAGACAATGCTAGTAGCTAGAACTCCAAATAAAGCAAACGTTATGCTTCTTGTATCGAACGTCGGATCAAAAATTGCAAAATTGTACTATATTGTAGGTATACACAGAAAGATTTTTAGGGATATGAAGAACCATATACTTTTCATCCATTTTATGACTGGATGCGATACAACATCTGCACTGTAAAATAAAGGAAAGGGGTATCCTATCTGAAAATTTTCAAATAAAGAAAACGCTGAAATTTTTTAATTTGGTTGAAACAGATTGTGATAAAAAAGCAGAAGCAGGAGAAAAATTCACGATAACACTTCACAAAAGCCAAAATTGGGTAACACTAAACGAATTACAGGTATACATGTACAGCAGAGGTATAGCCAAAATTGCAATAACCACCACTTTTAAATTAGAAACTCTCCCTCCAACGTCAGCTGAGGCACGTCATCATTCACTTTGTGTTTATCATCAAATACAACAGTGGTTAAGAAATGTTCCTCAACCTACAATGCTACCTACTTTTCCAGATGAACTGTTATAAATTATACCTTGCAACAGTAAGAGTAACTGCAACTCGAGTAGCAGGTGTGATTGCAGGAGAGCAGAACTTAAATGCTCAAATATTTGTGGACAATACCGAAGGATGTGCAAAAACAAATTCGTAGTTAGTATACTATTTGATGAAGAAAGCAGCCTAGTATTTCTGCTTTAATGACAAAAAAGATTTTTAAACATAGAAATATATATCTTCTAAAAGAAAAAAATAGTCTTTCTAGTTGTATAACCCTTCAACCACATTTAACATCACTTTCTATTTTATTTCAAGGACGGGGATTATAAGAATTATATCCTACAAGTATTGTTATTGCTTTTTTTTTTTATGCATTATTAGTTATTGCATTTTAACAATATGTAAATAGTTGAAAATTAAAATTTTCTAAGGAAAATATTTATTCAGAGATATTTTTTCTCATAGATGCGTATGACATGTTTATCTACATATCTATGTAATATGATATTGTATTCCAGTTTAAAAAATGTCTTAAATGGAAAAGACTTGAGGAAAATGGTTATTGTGTCTGATTTGATCAGGGTGAAACACTGCACGCTTTATTATGAGACTCCCATTACGAGGTAGGGTTTCACTGAAACGCTCATATATCTGCAACTATTTATCACACAAGCAATATTTATAAATCTCTAAAAATCTGAAAAAGAGTTTAATAGTTTTATGTCAAATGTTTTAATCATTTATTAATAATAGAAGTGCTCAAATCGAAAAATAATAGAAAAATACATGGTTTTTCGACTTTGACAGGCTTTTATCAATTTGTAAGTTAATGAATGATATCAAATTTATATCTAAATTAAAGCCCATTTATTTACCTTTCATTTGAGCTCAATGCGACTAGCCGTTCGTCAGTAACAGCTGCTCCAGCATTTCTCCAGCATTCCAGCACCTAAAAAACCAGGAAGCCGAAGGGGGAGAGTAGAGGACTTTTTGTGGGTTGCTCAGGGCATCAAATAGAGCGATTCTGCAAAATTTCAGCTCAATGGGAATTTATGCAAGGTTCAACTCTAGAATGACTGGACTACATGTGCATCATTTGTAGGTGGATTGTTGGGGGCCATCCTAAAATTTCTGTGGGTTAGCATGTATGCCCATTTTGTAGGTTCCTTTTATGAAGTGTATTTCTCTGACTTTATACCACTCCTTCTTGCTGACAATAGAAAAGAATGGTTGTTTAAAAGTTAGTTTAAGTTGTGTAACCATTTAGTGTTTCTTACAAAACAATCAAAAAGCATACTTCCACATTGATATGCATAATCGCTATGCTCTCTTATTCAATTTAGCGGGGGTATTTTGTGTAATTTTACTTGTTGCTAAATAATTTCTGAATGTCCATTTTATATTTAAAATTAAATATCACAGGAATGCAATCGAAATCCCTGATTATTTTCGATTTAAAATATCCTCTAGAGACCTGAGCTTGCAAAGAGATTTTTTTTCACATTTTTGGGTGTTTTTCCCTTTTTTTGAGGATCAAATAACTTAAAAATAATTTTGATCTTAAAAAAAAAAAAAAATTGTGCGAAAAATTCAAAAATGTGTCCATTTAAGTGGACGCCTGTTCTCTAGAGAATATATATTGGTATACATCTTTTAACCCTGTAGTAGCTGCATGTATGCAAAAAATTGCTGTTTTACTCAGAAGTTGATCTGATTTGGTAAATAAAAATTCACAAATTTTAAGACATAGGCCATGATCTTTAGTCAGAATATTCTTTTTGTTATGTCTTTAATAACTAGTAACTAGTATGGCTAAATTTGGAGAAACACTATCCTCTGTCTGACTATGGCAAGCCTAAAAATTTAGTTTTCCAGAATTGTTACGAAATTAATTTTAGTATTTGAGGATACTATTTTGGCTACTATTTCTTACACATGAGACTACTAAAGCAACTATTTTCAATACTATTAAGCTGTGGCAACCTTATTTATAGTGTATTTGAACATATTCACAGTTAGAATCTATCTAGTCATTTTGTATTACCAATGATTCACAATGAATTTTTACAAGCCATGCTACTGTATTTTAATATTTTCAAAATTAGAATCTGTTCATGTTTGCTTATTATTATACTACGATTTTCAAGGTTTGCTTTAAACGAGATCATGTCATCAATTTGAATTCCTTATCTAATTCCAAAACATTGGCTTGATATTGTATGTATAGCATAGCATAGTCAAAAGGGATACCAAAATTCGGGTAAGAGAATAAGCAATGTACACTTATTGAATTTCGACGAATCATCAACAGTAGGATAGAGACCAGTGTATAAGTGGTTGTTAACATTGTGGGTTTCGATCATTTATATCTACGTGTTACCAGAATTACAAAAGCTAGAAGATGTTCATTTAATGCATTATAGCAGTCATGCTATTAAAGAAATCATAAGAGAGGATTTGATAACTAAAGAGTTATTTCTGTGGGTGCTAGATGGCACATTAGGGTTTGTAAAGTTTTTTTAAGAAAAGGCTAGAGCAGCATTTGCACCCTGCTTGCATAATATATATTTGCTAATTGTATATCCATCCATCTCGCGCATGTTGAATGCAGGGTTCCCATTGTCATTAAAAGTGCTTAATATTTGTTAATTGGTTTTCCCTTCCCTAAAAGTAGTACTTGAAAATGCTGAGAGGTCCTTAAAAGTCCTTAATTTTTTTAATTTATTTGCACAGCACCAAAATTTTTAGGTATATTTGTATTAAGCATGCATCAACTTGTACGTCATTTGATTCGTATTTGATGATTGATGGAGTAGAAATCAAATGGTTTTAGTTACACACTGCACTCTGTGAGATGAACATGTGAGATTAGCGGTTACTTTTTGCGAGCCAAAAAATCAAAGACTATTATTACAGTCTGTTTATAAGGTAAAATGCAAATTGTTCATGAAATATTTTGATTTTAACACTCTGGGCAAAGCAGTTGTATAGCTGCACATTAAAGACCTGATGCATGAAAATAAATTTTCCAAGGTCCTTAAAAAATATTATTTAGGTCCTTAAAAGTTTTGAAAGTCATTGATATTCAATGTATAATTTTAGTGGGAACTCTGTAAATGTCATATTCAGTTAACCCGAATGACTAAGCACACCATTAAAATAAGGGCACCCTACTCAGGTCATATCTTCTACCTTAGATGCAGGGCATGGGCACCTGCAGGATTATTTGCAGGGGGGGGGGGGGTGCAAGACTGATAGAATTTTGTTCAAATTGTTAATTTTTCAGAAATGTGGATTGCAATTCCTATTGAATTGTCAATTAACAATTATGCAATATTTTTCACTTTGTTAATAAAAAAATCATGGTATATATTTTTGAAATCCTCTCCTCTGCAGATTTTATTTGATAACCAACGCAACCATGTTAAAAAAAAAAAATCTTGTGCAAGAAAAAAAGTAGAAAAAATACACTAAAAAAAATGAAGATTTATCTTATTATTATTTTTTTGTTTTTGTTTATCTAACTTCTAAGTAGCTCTTGTGGTATTTAAAAGATAGTGTTTGGTACAGAACCAGAAGACACAAAATATAACTCATAAAAATAAAGTTTTTAATATAAATCCTATATACTATGCATTGTGATTGTCGATTTTTAGGTGCAAGTTATTGAACTCAAATCGATATTTCATAGTTTTTGACCACTACAAAGAAAGCATCCATTTCGGACTATTTACTTTTTTTTTTTTTTTTTTTTTTTTTTGCGCCAAAAACTTATTGAATGGGTTGTCATCCACAATAAGACTCTCTACTAAGTTTTAACTCAATATGATGTCATCAATTGAGTTAATTAGGCCTACAAAGTGGTAATATAGTAATGTGTGCAAAAGCAGCCTTTTTGTGACAAACCCAAAAATGTGATGGAATACATTCTCATCGACCAGGAATCTATTAGCAAGTTTCAGACAGATTGAATTACGGTAATTGGGTTAATTAGCCCTGCGCAGATTTGCAGGCCACACATAAATAAACAAATAAGTTCGAAGTCATAGCTGCCAACTTTTAAATGGCTGAAATTGGCAACAGCCCATTAAAAAATCATCAAATCTAATGTTTAAGAAAATCACCAGAAAATTCTCGAAAAGGAAATATATCACCTAACAGCAATCTCTCTAAAAAAAAAATATTTTTATCAATTGTTTAATGTATGTATGGCTGCTTTCAATGACAGGCCCTGCCCTCGAGCCGGTGTCCACTATTTATTTTTCGAGGCCTCTACCTACTCAACGTTTTTGTCAAATTAGGAAAAGAAATACTTTTATGCTTAGCACCTAAGGAATACTAAAAAATAGGTAATCAAATGTTGAGTAATGCAACTTAGGAGGAAAATAAACTTTATTCAAATTGTACTAAATAACTAAAAACAATTATACATTTTATTTACTCAGAGTTCATCCTAGAAAGGAAAAAGGGCAGGGTGTTATTTTCCAAAAAAGGGCAACTCCTTTTTACAAGGGCACTTTTATAGCAAATTGCAGAAATTTTTAAGTGGGTTTTCTGCCACAATTTCAATATTGTTTTACTTTTCCACCTCAATAAATAATTTTAAATTTTCGATTGTTTGAAAAATAATAATAATAAAAATGCAAAAACTTGCTCAGAAACTCAAAAGATATCAAAACACTGATAAAATGCTTCAGTCCTACTTCTGCTGGAATGAGAATGATTTATAAAAGTATCAATTTATAATACAGTAAAATTAAGATAAGAATTTTTGATGTAATGAATGTTAAGATAAGAACTTTTCACCCTTACAAATTTTTTAAAGTTTGAATGAATCAACCTTAATCTTTATTTCTTAGGTTTGTCATTGTTAGACAAAGAATAGAGTTTCTCCAAATTTAATATTATTCATTGTGGGATATCACAAGAAGTTTTCTGACTAAAGAACTTGGACTATGTCCTAAAATATGTGCTTTTTTTTTCCTTCCCCAAATCGGATCGAATTCAGCTTTAAAATGGCGGTTCTTTGCCGTGCATGCCGCTATTATGTAGGCTGTAAGAGAAATTTTATTTTCTTAAAATCGGAAATAATCCAGGATTTTGATTGCATTCCTGTGATGTTTAATTTTAAATACAAAACAGATGTTTTGAAATTAATTGGTAACAGGCAAATTACCAAAAACACCCCTTAAATTTAACAAGAGGGTATCACGATTACGCGTGTCTAAACGGAAATATTCTATTTAAGTTCTTAGTGTAAACATTTGATGGTTATACACCTTTACTAAGTTAATCAAGCCTTTCAAATTCCTTTCTTCTCTATTTTGAAGGAGGCATGGTAAAAATCCTGCAAAATACGCTTAATCAAAACACATACGAAATGGCCATCTGGATTTGCTAATGAGCACTTGGGAAATTGTAAGACGGACCCTACAATTCACCTACTAACGACGCACGTTATGTGGGCATCTACTCAATGATTTTAGTTCCTGATCTATACGTTGCGCGTTTGAACATGAATGGGCTTGTGCGACAGGCGATTTCAGTAGGGGTTATCCACAGGTTATTGCGTACTTTTGGGGGAAAAAACAAAAGTTTTTCGAATTCTTGCAAAATGGCATTTTTTTCTGAAAAAGGGCAGGAAGGGCGCTATTATTAAAGAAAAGAGGCAGGCAGGGCGCGCCGCCCCTCAAAAAACGCCTAGGATGAACTCTGATTTACTTAGCAGTCAGCAGAGAAAATCATTCAACGAAAATGGAAAGAAAAAAAAACTCCAATCATTTACAAACAATAAATACTGAAACGAATGTTATCAGTTCATGCGCTAGCACCTATTGTCTTTGACACAAGTATTATAGTAAGAGTATATAGAGCTCATAGTAATAAATAACCAGACTTATTTAAACTGTACAAACAAAACAGAAATTACGGAGTCAGAAAAGCCCAATCTTGTGTTAATAAATTAAACAAACCTCTAAAATGATATTTAAAAAAAACTGTTCAATGTTGCAATTATGTATCTTATTTCCAACTGGTGCTTAATATTTTTTTTGAAAAAGAGTAATAATTTGCAATTAGCTGTCGGAATGATGTGATTTACCCATAGGATTTACCATAATCTCCAAAGGAAGCATACCCTGAGGTTAATATCAAAGATTTAAAAAAATATATATACAGAAGTGTAATATTTTCTTTCTTTCAAGTTAGAAAGATAATAAAAAAAATCTAGAATGAAACATGAAGAAAATGCTCAATTGAAATCTAAAAACTGACTATGTCTTATATCTGAAATACCCAATTTCCAATCCTCAATGTATCTAAACAACTGGCACCTTAAAACGTCCTCACAATGATCGATGTTTGCAATAGCAATATTCAGCTATGAAATAGGAAATAAACAGGAGTCATAAAATAAAGTTGAAAAAATTCATTGTAGGATTGAACTAAAGTTTCAAAATGGCATAGTGCTTTTTCCCCCTTGGAATTTACACTTTTTTTGCCAATTTTAATTTAATTTTCAAAAGCCATGGGGTTGCAAGTGCACCCTCCTGGAGGCGCCCATGATGCAGGGCTATCAGATGATAGTCTAAGGTCCATTTTCCTTTTCAATATTTAACATTACTTTAAACTTAATAAGGAATATTGGTTTTGTGTATAATACTATACTGTCAAATACATGTTTACAATGAAAGATTATTTTTAGAAAATTGCATCTAGAACTATCTTAATTTATAATGAATAATAATTTGTACTATTATTATCAAAAATCAAAAGTTTTAATAATTCAATTATTTTTATTATTCATATTAATTTTATTATGTGTTGCAATTAAATTGCAACACATAATAAAATTAATTTACTTTCCTTTTAATGTTTTTGTTTAATTTGAATTAAACTTTTTTCTTCTTTTAGCAATCCTTATGCCCCAAGAAATCACAACAATAGAAAGAAAAATAGGAAGCAAACGGGTAAGTTTAATTTTAAAATATTACATATCATATGAAAATTCTGATACCTTGATAAATTTATAATGTATTCCTTGGTTTTAGGAAACAAGCGTAATCGTGGTGGCCAACCAGACATTGAGCTCTTTACGTGGCATAGAATTACAGTAAGTTAATCGACCTGGTGTTGGGTTGTATGTTTTTTTTTTGTTTTTTTTAAAGAATGAGTTGAGAATGTTTTATATAGTATGCAGGGCTGCCACAGGCGACTAAAAAGGCTACTAAAGCGACTATTTTAGTGGCCAGGTGACTATGGCAACTATTTCAATGAAAAAAGGGCCCAAAACGACTATTTTTAACAAAACCTTCAACTATTTTTGGGCTGAGGCGACTATTTTTTAAGAAATTGGATACTGTCCGATAGTAGCACGAAAAAAAATCGGCATTAAGTTACTAACAATCTTCTCAAAACGAGGATTTTTTTAAGGGATGGGGGGGGGGGGAGAGGGAGCAAATACTACCGAAATAGTTGTTCATATTCGCGGGTACAGAGGTTATTTTGTTAGTCCGACGTCAGTAATCGCTCACGCCAGATAGTTGTTTTTGACGGCAATCGTGGTCATTTTCGCCTGTCTGTTAGGTTCCTATGTTTTATCTTTTGCTCTGCAAGGCGCTAGAGCATGCACTGTTATATACTGAAATATCAAATTATTTCGCTTTATTTACTCTACTTAACAAAAATTAATTTGTTCTGAACGCCGGAAGAAAATGCTATCAGTATGGACAGTATTGATGTTATATAGATGTTATGTCCGAGATTGGTGCTGATGTGATGAATGATTTCGCCGTTTAGAATGATTAGAATTTCAGTGTTGTAGCTAAATTTATAAATAATAAAATAATTTAAATTTTGAGGCAGTTTAATTACTTTGAATGTAGCTTAAATAGGGTGGGACAGATCCGGGAATTCAGCTAAATGTCAAGGTATTTCGTAAAATTACTCTTTAGTCAGGGAATTTTGAAATTTTTGAGTTTCCTTTCTCGCATTCCCCGTGCGGACATCTATCCCGGCTCGCATCACAAGAAGTGGATGCCGGGTACGTTGAATAATACAGGTTTTTTTCATGTGCTTTTTCGTGAAAGTCATACCTGGCTAGTTGGCCGATTTGGGGGTATGAAGTTTCCGACCTTTTTCTACTCTCAGCAGCTGAGCCAAACTGGCCAATTCCTTCTCCTCGGCCCACAACCGCATGTTCATGTCCGCCTTTTTTTTTTTTTTTTGTTACTTTCTGAGATAGTTATAATGCTTGGAACAATTATTTACACATTATTTCTGTTAGATTTTTGGTTATCTTATAGCTTCGCGACCGCCGGCGCATTATTGTTAAAAAAATCCTCTAACTTAAATCTGAGTGCATCCTTTACAGATATGATTGTTTTCTTCTTGTCTTGTGTTTTTTGTCAATAGAATATATTAGAACCCTAAATTCCTTTATATTTCAAATTGATTCTATCATATCTTTTTGTTTTTATTAACCCTTTACAGCACTGTTATAGATGTGCAACAAATCTATAGGCATTAATAAGCAAAAAGGGTTAGATTCTCTGTACTTGATTTTTTTTTTAGTACTTTAATTTTGACATTTTGTTAAACGTAATTAACTGAAAGAGATGTGTGTTTTTGATTTATATGTTTAATACAAATCAAACGCAGAATTGAAACAACCTCCTCCCCCTCCAAAAATTTAAAAATCTGAATGCGCTACTTCATACATTCATGCAAAGGGTTATGGAATTTTTAAAAAATAACATGTTTTATTTTTAAATTAAAAAGAAAAGTATTGTACTAGTTTCTTTTCCTTGAAGTTAGCAAGTATGGGTGTAGTTTGTAAATTGGTTTATGTGAATTTTGTATTTTTTTTATTAATGTTTTCCATTTTTTTCATACTCCAAAGATGCTTGTTTTGATTCTTAGCCTAAATTTATATTTTGGTGCAATTATACTTTGATAAGTAAATATAATTGCAAATAGTCAAATTTATATATTTTTAAAATGGTCATATTTTTTTCGTTTTTTTAATGATAACATCGACAGAGATGAAAACATCAGGGAATTTTCTGGAAATTGGAGAAATGTTGGGGAAGTTTGTTTCTCAAATTCTGTAGCTATCCTGTTAAAAAATTAAAAACTGGCCTTAATTAAATTCGCCTGTCATTGTCATTTTATAGTATAATTGTTTAAACATAAAACTTGTTTTTCTGCCAAAAAGTTGTTTGACTTTGGAAATTAAAAAAAATAAATATATGTATCTTGTTTTGCAAACGATTTTTACCATCGCTTTTGCGTGAAGTTTAGCTTTTTTTGCTTAGGTGCTGTCTGGGAGTAAGGTTGAGTTGCCAATTTCCATCGCAGTTATGTAAATACGATAGTGCCTCCCCCAAGACACATGCCTTTTACCGTATGGGATGTTATGTAGTATTAGACACTATTTTGAATTGAAAGAAGAGTGTCTCTGGGTTTTTGTGTTTATGTAAATCAACAGTTTTATTCCGATCTTGATGATAACTTAAAACCTTTAAAACAAGAGGAAGGTCTTTAACGACTTGAAAAAACAATCGTTGTTATGAAAAGTGAGGCTACTATTTTTAACGTCTGAGACTACTATTTTCAATGTCTTGAGACTACTATTTTTAACATCTGAGGCTACTAAAGCAACTATTTTCAAAGCTTACAGTCAATGGCAGCCCTGAGTATGTTGCATTACTACTTGTTTTGTCTACTTAAAACCAACTTAGTGACCAAATTAATTTTTATGGATTATTTTTAAGTGCATACTTTACATTATCTCTCAAATTCCTTGATAATTATATGAAGGCTTATTTTTAGATACCTTTTGGAAGGAAGCAAGGAAAAACTTATATTTTGAAAACAATTTCATCCTTATGCAAAGGACCATTCATTCCATACAATGTAAGTTCATTCCACTATTATAATTTACTTATTATTTTTTTTTATTTTTTATTACTGAACAAAACAATTTTTATTTGGTTTTCAGTTTCAGTTTACTGGCAATGCTGCTGAATTTTTCCTTGATAACCACAGTACTGCTCGAGAAGTCAGAGATATGCATAGGAGGATAACTACTCCGGATGGTTTCAAGGTAATGTCTACTCAAAACTAGTTGTGTTTGCTCCATTAATATGCATAGAACTTTGCACTTGTGAATTAAAAAAACCACAAAAAAAACGAACGTATTTAAAACCTTGCTGTTACATATTAAAATGTATCACACAGAGTACTTAAATGAAAACATTGAAATAAACCACCTTTTCATTGCTATAGCTACAGTATAGATGACATTATTGGCAAGTCAAATATGACACTAAGTTGAAAATGGAATAATAGCCTAAATCATAAAAACAAATAAATTCTTGATCCTCTTCTGGTTAAATTCAGTCTCCTAAGTGAATAGATGCCTAGGTAATTATGATTGTCTTGTGTTGTCGAGATAAATGGTGGGAGTTTTCAAATGTATTGCAATTGAATAATCCAATATGCAGTTGTAGAGTACAAACAGTGAAGAAAGGAAAGGCAAAATAAATCCTGGCTCTCGGGTGCCCAAAAATGCTGACCTCAATCGAACAAAATGTGCTTTGTATAAACTTCTCACAAAACATAAGTGTATTTTGAAAGCTAAAAGTAAAAGCAATACAAATTTATTCCTCATGTACATTATAATTATAATGTTTCACCTATAACTTTTGTATTTTTCAAAAAATTGTAAATTCCTTTTCTCTCTCTCTCTCTCTCTCCCCCCCCCCCCCCTCCTTTCTTTTTTGTAATAAATATTCTTAGATTTAGTTTTTGAAAGTTCAATTTTGCATTTTTATAAAGGTTAAAGTGACAGGGTATTGTAAGAAAAATTCAAATTGTTTTATCACTGAACGCTATATTTTTATAAATGCTAAAATATGTATTGTTATCTTGTATAGATGGTTGTTCAAGTGTCAAGGTGCCCAGCTCCATCCATTTGTTTTGACACAGAAACAACTGAAATTTTGAAGGTAAATTACTTTGATAGTTTATTTTGGTGGAAAGTAACGGTAAAAACCATGTGTATTTTTTCTTAAAACTTTACTTAATGTCATGTTGCAAATACTACATATTCAAGAGCATTGTCTTAAAGTATGAAACACATTAAACATTTTTTTTCTCAAAGTCTTGATTGGGTTTCTGTAATTTGCTTAGTGTGTTGTTCTGTTTGTTATTTTTTTAATTGCTAAGGTGTTTAGCCCTCTGTTCACTAACACTTGCCAACCCCTGTAAATTACTTCACAAACCATTGAAATTGCTTCACAATCAAGTCTTGCTACGTAACACTTACTAAACTCCTACCTCGCTGCGCTCGCAGATTGCTAGTAATAATGCAATAACAACACAACTGAAAAATGTCTATCATTGAAAGCTTTACAGTGTGATACCTGAAATCAAAGAAATTATTAATTACTCTATTTAAAATATCAAACACATTGACTCTGCAAACAATAGCATTCAAATTGACCTCAGATCTAACTTAAAACCATAGTTGCCACTTTTTCAGAAATTTTTTGTTACTATCTAACAAAAAAAAAATATTTCATATATTAAATAAAAATATCTTGCAAAATGTTTTAATAATAAAATACACCATAAGTATACCGTATCTACTACTACTTCAAATACTGCACCCAAAAATGTATGTGAAAATGAGGATTATGCATAGACATCTTTGGCCAGTCTTGGGGAATTTTGACTAATCAAAACACGCCTTTAAAAACACCTTAGGACTTTGAGATTCGTCACAAGTCTTCATTCTACTGTAGTATTCAAAATGCAACATCTGTGGCAACACTTCATTTCTCTTTTAAACATAGGAAAAGGCAAATTAAAAAATCAGTTTTATTAACTTAAATTAGTCACATTTTACCAATCTGAGTTCTGATTTTACTATTCAAATCCAGATAATTTGGTCTACGTTGTGCTATAATTTATTAAACAATTTTTAATTTTTTTTTTCTTTTTCATTTTTTTTTTTTCAATACGCTTCTGCTGTTAATAATAATTTTTAAAAAATCAGTATTGCTAGCTTGAAATTTAATTTTTTTTTAAATTGAGATTTAATAATTCCAAAACTACATTGAAATTGTAAAACAAGAGCGGGTGTTTGAGTAAGACATATACCTTTGTGCCTGCAAGAAATTAAATTTTTAGTAGCTAGTTTTCTCTGGAGAGAACGGCCCATACAAAAAAAAATTCTCTGGAGAGAACGGCCCATACAAAAAAAATTTATTTCACTAGTCCAATAGTTTTTGCACTGCGAGACAGGAGGAAAAAGTCTAATAAAACGACAACTCCTTACTTTTGATATAGAAATGCTCATTAACATTAATGCTATACTTTACTTTAAAAAAGGTTTCATATGGCAGTCGGGTCTATAAGAGAAATCCTTTATAGGTGTCTATCAGTTTATGCTCTACATCTAATTATATAGAGATTTTTGTGTTGATATTGTGAAAGGAGAGCCTTTTTTAATTCTATTAAAATAAGGCATTTGTTCCACTAGACCAGTGGTCATCAAACTACAGCTCTTTAGACACTTTAGTGCAGTCAATTAATAAGATTATGATATCAGATTTTATTGAATACTAGTACAGTGTGGCAACAGAACCTAGAAATCAGTGAAATGTCAGGAAGCTTTCTGATTCTGGAAAAAATCGGGGAATTTTTAGAATTTCACAAAAATCAAGGAAATTTTTTATTATTTAAGGCGCGTTTTCCTGTTCATCAGTATTTTGACACCATTTACCCGGAGAATTATGGTGGTAGTTTAATGTTACAGATTAACTTAAACTTCTGATTAATGCCAAAACTATTTTTTTTTTATTATTATTATTATTATTTAATCAGAATGTCTGTATATTAGGCCACACAACTACGCATCAAACGTCCCATGATTTAAAAAAAATTGTGGGAATGGTCTGTCTTCAAGTTATTTTTGTTCGAAATGCTAAAAAAAAAATATCATGCATAAAAGTTAGAAAAAATTATTTAACATCTATGTGGTCCACCGGCCTTTGGAAATATACAATAAAAATGGAAATTCTGAAAAAAATACATCACAATTAAAAAATTATTTTTAATGTATATTATAATGAAATAATGCATTTGGACTGTTTTGTGATGTAATAAAATGGTATATAATCATATACTACTAATTTTCTAATTTCAATTTAATTCATATAAGTTCACTCATTTAGTCAATTTTGGCCGTTTTTGTAGATTTCTCTGTTTTTTCTCGGATCTTGTGAAGAGTTGTACTTAGAGTGAGATTTTTAGGAAATTGGGATTTTTCAAAATCTACACCATATCTATCTTGCAATTTAAAAGCAGTATCATTGAAATTTTGTTTTGTAGCTAACTTTGCATTAGCGATGGTAGAACTTTATATCTCCAAAGGGTAAATGGCACAATTTCTTCTATAGGATACCAGTAGTGGTTTTTAAAGGCACTGATTGCACTCTCATGTATAATGTGGTGGACAGCCTAGTGTATAAATGTAAGAGAATGAAGTATTTGTTGGTCATTCCAAGGGGCATTTATGGCAGAATCACAGGTAACTAGGTGCTGTAGATGAAAGTAACAAAGTTGGCAAAGTCACACAAATTGGCAACCTATTATTTTTAAGTTATTGTGCCAGCAGATAGTTGCTATATTTGCTTCTCAAGAAGAAAATATTTAATTGTATATAACAATTATTATCCAATGTGCTTTGTGCAAGGTTCCTGTTTGGTTTAATTTTACTGCTTGGGTAATATTGGCAGAGTTTAAGTATATTAGCAAAGCTTTAGGTACTCCAAATTGTCATCTCACTTTTGTTCCAAATCGATGGCGGATTATGTTGTCTGGATTGCTCAGGCTCTAAGAATATCAATTATGCTTTTTGCTTATGCTTTCATTGACTTAGAGTCAAAAGGTTCCAATTCAGTATCAAAATATTCACAATGATTAAAATTGTCATGAAATTGTTTAAACAAGGTTATATCTGGTAACTTTGAAGACTCAATCTTTAAATCCTCAAACACTTGAGACAAAATGACTTCTCCATTTACGATTAGTTTCTGGGGATATGCTGATATACTAAAAAAATTTTGTTGGGGAACGTTTCCAACGACATTGGTGATGTTTTCTTCAGTTTTGTACTTATTGGCAATGATGTTGAAAGTTTTGCATCTCAATTCAGAGTCGTATATTTAGGGAAGCACCACTGTTCCTTGCAGGTAGTTGAAATCACCATTGCTACTTGGCTTCTTGATCTATCTGCTATTGAGTAAAATACAATCGATTAAGAGGTAGCAATCTTAATTTTACATTATCATTAAGAAGTTTTATAATTTGTTCACAAGCTTTTCATTCAACTGATTATTGGGATATTTACTTTTTCATAAAACAGCTTTGCTTGTGAAAGAACTAGTTTTGCAGACTCTCATTTAGATAAATTTTCTTGAACACCTTCTTCAATATGATGTATTACCCCTCAATACTTGCAAATTAGTTAGAAGTGTGAAGCTATTTATTTTTTAATCATCACAAGTTATCTTGTTGCCAAGACCAAAAATATTTTGAAAAAAGAATAGTGTTACCATATAATCGACAGAGTAAAAAATAAAAAAAGTAGAGCAAGTCACAGCTGTGATAATAAACGTTATTTATGTTGCTATCCAAAAATGTAATGAGTTAAATATTAAAATGTATTGTAATGTAATTGAACTTAAATATTCAAATGCACACTTCAACACGCTTTAAGTGTGGTGCAGGTTTCTCTAGTTATTAATAAAATTGAAAATAATGCAGTATGAAAAATTCTGAATTTAGTGATTTTACGCGAAAAATCTCAAATTTCAACGTTTTCGTGGAGAAATTTAATAAAAAAAAAATTGCTTTAAAATCAGGGAACTTTTTTCTCTGAAATGTGTGCCCACCCTGTAGTACCTAGTAAGTTTAAACTGACTCCTAATAAATATGGTCCTTGAAACGAAATTTGGCTCGAAAAGAATCTAGATCTGAAAGAATCTAATTTTTGACTAAGGAGATTGCTGACCACTGCACTAAACAAAGATATAATGACCATTTACATACGTATTTAGTGGTAACATAAATTATATTTTTATTTGAAATGTTATTTTAAATCATTTGACTTGAACTTAAATATAACTATTTTTTGTTTTTGTTTTTAGAAAATAATGAGTGCTCGTTATGACTCCATAACACACTGCCTCAATCTGGTGAAATTCCATCTTGATGAAAGTGAGTGAAATTTCTGTTCTGTACTTAAAATTCATTTTTTACTCAAAAATCGATTTTATTTCTAGAAGAAATAATAAACTAATTGAAGCTGTATTAAGAAGTTTAGTGATATGTTGTTCATTGAATGGATTAATATGCTGAATGACTAACATGTGTTACGTTTCACTGAGCTGTTACTGTATTTCATCTCTTATTCATGTAGCAATCAACTTTATTCTAGAATTTAATTATGGAAATCTTTGCTGGGAGAGTTTCTATAGTTACTAATCTGTGGGAGATCTTGAATTTTAATAAGTTCCAAACGATGGAAACTGTTCCACATCAGGAATCGTATTCAAATTACATTAAAAAAAACTACAGTTTTTCTATCTATATAAATAAAACTAAGTTGTCTGTACGTCTGAACCTTGTACAAATCCACCGTTTTGCACCTAGAGGTACGAAATTTGGTACATAGAAGCTTTAGTACATGGGGATTGTAGAGAAGAACTTTTAAATTCAATTAAAAGTTGCTTTCATTAAAATTTAATGACATTAAAAAAAAATCATGGAATGGCAACAATCTTCTTTTTATTGCATCAGAATAAAACCAAAAGTTATTTTAATGTATCCCCCTTATTTTTTTTATTATATTTATGTATTACAATCATCTCTCTAATAAAATGTTCGAATTTTATTGTAATACTAGCTGAATACCCGTGCTTCACTACGACATTTTAACATGTGCAATATTTTAGCTAGCTCTGAGGCCTTGCGTTGCGGAAATCTGTCATTGGTGTATAGGTCCCAGTTTTTGGCACTTCGCTCGCAGGATTGTTCATCGCTACGCAAAATCGAGCTCTCTTCGTTCTCTGAAAAGTTCATTGACACATAAGTACAGGCTTACTTCACTGGTTGAAAGGTTCATTACTATACAAGAATAGGCTCGTTTCTCTCACTGAAAGGTTCATTGTTGCTTAAGCATAATCTCGCTTCACTCACTAAAATTTAATTGCTACGTAAAGCCTTACTATTAGAAGCCTCTCTCCTGTCGAGACACACAAAAAAATCCCCATTAATACAATAATACAACACCCCTTTAAGATTATTTTAACTCGTGTTTGTGGAAAGCAAAATTAGAAAGCCAAAACTACTTATGTTGAAACTTTCAGAGCTCGAGGCAAATTAGAAGCCGCTTTTTGGTGAAAATATTAATTAAAAAACAAATTAAAATTGTAGCATTCTTTTTGTCAAAAGTCTTATTAGAAGGCCAAAACTACTTGTGTTGAAAATCTCAGAACTGTAGCCCAATTTGAAATTGTTTTGTAAAATATTTGTTAATTAAAATAATAATAAATAATAAATAAATAATTTGTTAAAAAAAATTAAACTTCTGTTTTTCACAAGTCCAATTAGAAGGCGACAACTACTTATGTTGAAATTTTCAGAGCTGTAGTCCTATTAGAAATCATTTTGTAAAATATATATTAATTAATTAAAAAAGAACAAATAAAAATTAAAAATTCTGTTTTACTGAAGTCCAATTTCCAAGGCCAAAACTACTTATGTTGAAAATTTCAGACCTGTGGTCGTATTAGAAATCGTTTTGTAAAATATTTATCAATTAATTAAAAAAGAACTAAATAAAAATGTTAAATTCTGTTTTTCAAAAGTCCAATTGGAAGGCCAAAATTACTTATGTTGAAAATTTCAGAACTGTGGCATTATTAGAAGTCGTTTTGTAAAAAAAATTCTTAATTAAAAAATAACTAATTAAAATTTTAACATTCAGTTTTTTAAAAGTCCTATTAGAAGGCTAAAACTAATTATGTTGAAAATTTCAGAGCAGTATCTCTGTTTGATGTCACTTTGTAAAAAATAAATTAATTATAAAAAAACTAATTAAAATTGTAACATTCTGTTTGATATACATAAAATTTACTGTTACATAAAATTTTTTGTTACATAAAATTAGAAATGCAAAACTTCTTTTGTTGAAAATTTCAGAGTTCTTCTCCAATTTTAAGTAGTTTGCTATAGATCCACAGATAGACAGACACACAGCTTGTTTTATTATTATAGATTTCTATATATTTACTGTCAGTTGATACCATAGGCAACTTTTTGCGCGTGTGCGGTTTAAAGCATTTTTTTATGCATCGTTTTGTTTTCTACGTTTTAAATTCATCCTGTTTTTGTTTACATTTTGTGTTGTCGTCAAAGATGTGTTGTGCTCAGCGAGTATTGACATTTTGATTTTATTTAATGAGTATTAATAACATTTAAACAAAATAATGTTGTTAAATTCCTTTGTATTTTATTAGCAAATATCTTATGCACTACAGTTATAATATATCTAACATCTAAAAATTTGTTTAGCAACATAATTAACCCTTTGAGTACCGAATTTTTTGAAGATTTTTATATTCCCATGGGATGGATTTGGATGGACGGATGGCGAGTCTCACTCATCAAATGTACCCAAAGGGTAAAATTACCCCCATACTTTCGGGCCGTTGTGGGATGTTTTCATTCGGATTTTGGTCAACTTAATAAATCTATAATATATTTTTACAGGATGTGTCCATTACAAGATCAAACGTAAGAAGGCCGTCTAATTTGAAACACCTACATATATCATTAGGTGTGTTGTGTGGCAGCACGTTGACCAATTTTGGTACTATTACGTTATATCCATGCCACTTGGCGATAGTTTTTCGGTTAGCAAACAGTTTGGTAGATAACGCTATCGTTTCAATGCCTGTTAATTTTTCTCTTAGTTCAGGTTTTGTTTTATTTTAAAACAAAAATTAAGAACTTGGTACAACATATTTTCATGATTATTTTTAAAATAGGAGCTAGAACTGCACTACAGACACCAGGCATATTTTGTTGAGTATGTTTACCGGTGTTTTGTACCTATTGAAAAATATACAAAATTCTTCTAAGCATAAAAACTAATAGCTGTAATATTAATACGATGCTTACAAAATTTTAAATGGTTAAATTTTTCTGGTTGAAATAATTTAAATCATAAATCGAACTTCAATTGATGAGAGTGAGTCAAAACATACATAGAATTTAGCATAGCAACGGATTATTTAGACTCATTTGACTTCATCACTTGCAGCCTCAATCGTAGATTTGGCAGGGATTATTGAAATTCACTGAAATTTTCAAATCATTTCAACATGTGTTAATATGCCTCCAATATGTCTAAATGCAAAGTATAGAGCATCTGCCGCCAAGAGAGCTAGGGAATCACCGCTGCAAAGACATCATCAACTAGAGAATGACTGAATGCACTATTACAATTAATGAAACCATGCATTTATCATAGTAAATTGGAAGCTGATCACCAACAACAATTATTCTGGAAAAATTCCAAGTCTGTAACACATTACTGATAATGTCCTTCAACGAGTCCCCAGCAGCGCGGGATCACGCAGCTAGTTGCTTTTAATTTTAGGCAGTTTTTATAACATTCCTTAAAAAGAATTATGTAGTATTTGAAATAACTGATTTGGTTGATTTTGTAATTATCATAATCTATATTTTGTTACAATATTATATGTAATAGTTCAAAAGTGCATGTGTAATTTTACCAACATGAACTAAAATTATCTTTTAAGAAAAATTAGTTATTGTTGGTTTGATCCAAGCAGCAATTTTTTTTTTGTCTAAATTTATTTTTGTTAGCAATTTTTATAAAGTTATTATGGGTTCAATTCCAAGCAATGCTTGAGTTTTAATTTTTAAGTATCTTTTGATTTTAAATGTCCAATTAATTTGTATTCATTATAAGAGGCTGTATGTTAGCTCCTTTGCCAAAGATATTGTTATCAAATTTAAGTTTGGCAGAGTATGTTTCTATTGATGAGGAATATGTTTCAGGTATGAAGGCTCTTGGACTTCACCTTGCATTAAACAAATCTCTAGTACTTTCAGCTGTTGCAAAAATTATCAAAGAACACATACCACAGGTAAGTTTCCTTATTCCCAGTCTATCCATAAAAGATTTAACTATTTTTAATTTATTTATTAATTCTCTTTTGCTTTCATAGCTTGAAGCTCTAGACCTCGCAGACAACAAGTTAACAAGTGTAGATTCATTATCTATTATTGCTCCTGTCTGCAAGGAAATGAAGTCTCTTGTTCTTAGAAATAATAAGGTACTTTTAATTGTTGTCCACAATCTTAATATATATTTCTGTCTCTTTATTTATAATTAATACTAACTTTTAAAACCTAGTGTAATATATAATTTTGTGCAAGCAAATTAGTCCCAACTATCAATTTTTCGGTATGATTTTTCATTAAAATTGTTTTTGTAGTTGTTTATGTAATGTTAATTTAATTTAACTTGATAAACAGTTTTGGAAGTATTGCTAAAAAATTTAATTGTCAAGTTTAAAAGTTAAAATAACTTTTTTTCATTTTACTTTGAATGTAGCTAAAAAAATTAGCAAACAGGGTAAAATTAAATTTGCCTGTTTGTTAATATCAGCTTTGCTTGAAGGTTAGCTTTATTTTTTCCTTGGAAACCTTACCATATCTTATAAAAAAGAACATATAATTTTTTTATTTTAAATTTTAATTAATTGGCTCTTGTGTGTTAAAATGAAGAATGTTGTATATCTATATATACTGAAAACATGGTTTCTGTAAAATATGGGGGGGGGGGGGGGTCAAATAGCTAATTGAATTTTTTTCCTGTCATCCTTCATAATTTCAATATATTTTTATAAAATTGTTAAAATATTTATATTTTCAGTTGCGGAGCATTTCCGACCTGAATCCTTTAAAAGGTTTAGATATTGTAGATTTGGTTCTTGATGGTAATCCTCTGTGTGATGACTTTAAGGATAAAACTACTTATATCAGGTATGCCTGCATTGTTTTCAATTGTAATGGTAATTTATATTTAATTAGACTAATGTGATGCTTTGGGACTTTTGAGTTCTACTACTGTAATGTATTTATATGTGCAGCATTGTTTTCTAAAGAATAATATATGTTGCATTCAAATTACCAGAAGAAACTTATTTGCTGTGAAATGTCTTATATTCAAAAGAAAAAAGCTTTGCCCCTTGGATTTTTCATCAATTCGCCTATCTTTGTCCAAACAATGTGTTTTTTAACGTTAGCAATTCTAAATTTTTAGTGCCAAATTCTTATATTCACAATATTCTCTACAGAATATATATTTGAAGCCTTTAATGAAAGAAGAAAGACATTCACAATAAAATTACTTTTCAAAGTCTTTATATACTAGTTTCCTCTAAAAAGAATATTGCTCATTGAAATACCTTCCTTGTTGAGTAAATTTTAAATCTGATAAAATTTCTAAATTGAATGGTAGCTTTCAAAGTTTTTAAAAAAGTGCAATGCAAAGGCATAAGTATTTAAAATGAAACTGCAATGACCGTGTTAAATTAATTACTGTAAATTGTTTTATATTGCAGTATAAGAAATTGAACCTTGTGATTTACATTCAGTGTTTGAAAAATGTGCAATTTTTATTTCATATTGAGAAATGTACTGTACAAGCTAACTAAAATTAGAAAGGAAGTAAATGCTTACCCCTTATGAATATGTTAGAAGTTTAAAAACAAAACGCTTAAATTGTTGATTTGTGAGAATTTTGTCAGGTGTTTAATCTAAAGTGGTTCAAATGCATTTAGTTTCTTTAATATGCTAAATGTACATCTCTTTAAAAGTAAAAATACATACAGTTTATTTACAGAGTGCTGATTTCCACTGATTGTTGGATGTCATGGAGCTGCTCTGCAAACCATGATTATATCACTAATTTCCTGTTTGTCATTTGCACTCTGAAATTCAAAGCCACTCTGTGTGGGGTTGATTTTATACTCATATTATGTGCCCTATACTTGGGAGAGTAGACAACTTAATTTAATTGTTTTTTTATAATTTTTTATGTAACTCTGCTTATAAATATAATTAATAGTTACATTTAAAACTGACTAGGGTAAAGACTGTATTTAAAAAAAATTAAATTTAACTAATATCAACAGCTTTAATTGAAGCTAATGTAAAGGATTCAATTAAAAGCCGCTGTTTTGAACTAGTGCTTATATTTCTTGACTGATTGGTAATTATAATTCAATTGGTAAATGCCAAGCATGTAAATTTTTTACTTGGACATCTATTTTTTGAAGAGCACATGCAAAAGTTTTTTAACTTTTTTTAATTCTGACTATAAACAAAACAATTTACTAGTAGTTTCAAACTATTTTACAATAATTGCCTATTTTGCATTTAATCTTTTGTTTTTATATGCATTGGCTTTATTTAATTTACTGGTTTTCTGCCTATTACCGTTTTTTAAACAATATTATGTATAACTTAATTGTTAAATAAGTTTAAAAGTTTCACTCTTAAAAATTATATTCATCCAGTTGCTACTTCACTACTTAATTCAATAAAAGAAGTAAGAAGAGTTCAGGTTTTAAAAATTGTAACAGCTTAAAAAAAAATTCTACTAGATTTTGTTATTGATAAATTTAAAAAAATTCAACTGTCTATTATACTAAATTTACAGAACCAATCCAACAAGATTTACTACTAATACTAAAATTTAAAAAAAAAAATGCTTAAGAGTTCTTATTCAGTTATGATTTTCCAATTTCAGTGCTGTACGAGATCGATTTCCAAAATTGATGAATTTGGTAAGTTTTTCACTTTTTACCCGTAAGAAAAACATGTATGTGATAAATTTTGAGGAATCGATATATAAAAATATGTTCAAAATTATTGATCACTATTATTACTTTCAATTACCTATATGTTTTCATAGGTTAAGAGTATACCATTCTTTAATTATTTTTTTTTGCAATTCTTTACGTGTTTGAACACCCCGATTTCAAAAAAGTGGTCTATAAAAAAATGTCTGTATGTGTGTACGTGGTCAGCATGACTCCCGAATAAATTGACCTATGATGCTCAAATTTCTGTGTGCAGTTAGTGGTGGCTATGGGACCTACCATTAAGGTTTTCATGTGCATAGGCATGCTGAAATCATGAAAAATCATATTTTTCAGCATATATTCAGCCAAACTGACCATTTTTTTTTAAATGAGTAAAAACGGTAAATAACACCATATCAAATTGTAATGCAATTACTAATGTTATAGTGTTATTGAAACTTGTGCAATGTTCCACATCCCTAGTTTTTATGCTTCTACCGAAGAACTTAAAACTATAAGAAGGCAAGCTTCTTCAATACGTAAGTGCGGCCATCTCGGGGATTTTCCAAGTTGAGAGCACAAAACTTTCGCCAAATTGCTCCGATTTCCATACATGCGCAGAGCTTTATTTTTAATTTGGCGATGGTGCTTTTTAAACAAACAAATAAGAACATTGGATTTATTTCATCGAATTCGTGGAAGTTTTAAATAGCAGGACAAAAGTGGAGGATTCTACTTTGCAAAATAACATATTATTTATTCGAGTTTGTTCAAATTGTTCGCTTTTGTGCACAATAAATTTCAATAATGTTCTGAAGATTTAAAAATTTTCGTTAGAGAATTTTATAAGAAGGAAATTTTTGGAATTGCATTAAATAACTTGATATTTTTTAGTTTCCTAATGTACTGCTTCGAAGAATGCAGGGAAACTTTATCGGAAGCATTTTCTTCTCGAATGTGTTTCAATAATTTTGTAATTAGTAATTTTGTTCATTCTTGATGTTCATATTTCTTACGAAAACTTACTAAAAGTTCACCAATACTGGAATACGCTGTAAAAAACCCAATTCTAATATTAGGATTCGTATCTCATTACAGGATAAAACGTTTGCTATAGTGGCTCAATGTAATATTTATATTATTAAAAAAAATATTCTATTATTTTAGCTAAAAATATAAATTAACTTAAATTTGGTTGAATGTGTAAATTTTTCTAGTGAAAGTTTAATGAGCTATGCAGATTTGTTCCTTTTTTGGATAAAAGATTTCTTGGGAACCATAAAATTTAATCGCCAAGTGAAACCAAAAAGAGCGATAAGCTTGCCAATGTAGAAACCCTGCAATGACGTCATGTGCTCTCAACTATTTTACATTATCTCTATGGAAGCTTGTCATCTTTATCCCGAAGGGTTATTATAGTATCTTTGCTTCTACTGTAATACTTTTCTCTTCTTAATTTACTTGAAGAGTTATTTAGTAATATTGCTCAGTGTGTTTGTATCTTACAGGATGGCCAGTTATTGCCTGCACCAATTGGTTTTGATTTAGGTACTGAAACCCTACCTGTATCAAAGGTAACTTGTTGTTTCTAAACTTCTTAGAAGAAAAAAAAACAATCTTATTTTGTTTAATGAGTATTACTAATGCTCCTCTTCTCTTTTTTTTTCATAATAGAAAAGCTTCTTTGCTGCTGATGATGTTAAAGAGATGGTCATTCAATTTTTGGATTTGTATGTTTTGGTTTCTTTATTGTCATGCTAGTTTTATTTAATGGAAATAAAATTATGTGGGATTTGTAATTTTGTTTTTTATTTTCCCAGATACTACACTATTTACGACTCGGGTGATCGAATAAAGCTTTTGGATGCTTATCACGATCAGGTAAATGTTTTTTGGGTTTTTTTATGCAATTTCTTCTTACAAACATTCTTAGTTAAATTCTTTCAATTAATGTACATTATTTATATGCAGCTCAAAATTGTTTGAGAATTTGAATAATAGTGAATTTTGTTTTGTCTCTTCCGACTCCCTCTATTTCTACAGCTCAGTGTGTTATTTTAAGTTATATACATTGGTACTAAATCATGATATACCAACTTATTGGTGAATGAAATTTCTCTAATATTATATTGTTCAACTTTGAAAGATTAGTTAAATCAATAAATCTCTTTTTAATATTCTCTTAACATTTAAATTCAACTTGTATGTATCACTTTTTTGTTTCAGGCCTACTTCTCGCTATGCTTGTCAAAAAACACTCCTAAGTAAGTTGTGTTTTATTCTTTACAGTCCTTTTTTTTTTTTTTTTTTTTTTTTTTTTTTTTTTAATTTTGGAACTTATTTTTTTTGTTTTTAAATTTTTGAACTTATTTTTTTTTCTTTTTCTTTTTTTCAATGCTTTAGAAATAGTAAAGGATTGAGAGTCTATGGTGAAGATAATAGAAACCTCCTTGATGACAGTCTTGATTACAGTAAGTATTCACATTGTAAAATAGATGTTGTATATATGCAATTTCAAAATAATTACAATTATTGTGATCAAATACTTTGATCCCCAAAATTAATTTAATCCCATATACTTTTCTAACTAAGTTATGGTTCTAATTCCATATATTATTTGTTTTCAGATGACAGGTTTAAACTTTTGAAACAAGGAAAGTTAAGCATTGTAAATGCCCTTACAAAGCTGCCCCAAACAATGCATGATCCTACATCCTTTAGCATAGATATCTTCCATATTTCAGTAAGTTTTTACGTGTTATTTCATGCATTTTTTATTCTATTTATGATATATTTTACTCTTAATTTATTGATCTAAATAAATTGAGTATTACATTGCATTTTTATTTCTTGTTTTTGTTAACTATTTGATTGTAATATTTTAATCTAATCTGTATATGTTTAAGAATAATTATATTGGGTGATATTTGTTTAATCAAATTATTACTACCTTCTCCTACTTACCCTTACATCATGATTTCATTATATTTTTAATATTCACCAGTTTTATTATGTAATAATGTACATTATTCTATTACAGCCTAGTCTGATGAGCTTTTCTGTTATTGGGGTCTTTAAAGAAGGTAAATTGAAATATATAAAATATTCGTTACAACCTTGAAAATTTCAAATATATATTTGTATAAAAATTGTGTCATTTATGTAGATGGATATACTGTTAACATTCAATTGCTTATTATTTTTTAGTTGGTGCTGACATAAATAATGCTACAGCAAAGACATTTAGTCGAACATATGTTGTTGCTCCTCAAGGACAAGGGTAAATGTTTGCATTTTATTGTCTTTTTATGATCAAATAATCAGTGATTAAATTTTGCTGCATAATGTACATTCATCTAAAAAATAGCATGGTAATATAATTCTTTCCTATTTGTATTGGATATACCAATATCTATTATATACTAATTGCATATTTTTTTTTAGTTTTAGCTTATCAAAGTGTATTGATATTGTTTTATCCTGAAGTCAATTGTTAAAATAATTTTGTATTGATTTAAAAAGCGCAACTTAACTGGTATTCAAAATATTTCATTTTAAGTAACATCAAATTTGGAATCCCTACCCCAAATTATTCTGATTCGTAAAAGATTCGTTTTATATGTCTAAAATAATATATATATTTTTTTCTTATTACAGCTTGGTGATAACCAATGAAACTTTATTTATAGCACACGCTAGTCACGAACAACAATCAAAAGTAGGTGTAGGCTTTTATTTTTAATTAATATTTAAATCCTTTTCCACCGATACTTTTTAATTATAAACATTTTAATGAAAATTTAAACAACCATTGAAAATAACTTGTAAATTTTTTCCAATTGTATATTTATTTAAATAACTTGCATTCAAATCTTCTTTTGTTTTAAAAAATGAATGTTTATACATAGTTGAAAACTGCAACTGTAACTTATTCCTTTTAAAGGCCTTCAAGGTTCCTGCACCAACACCCTCGCCAAGTCCTGCTCCTTCTCCTGAAGAAAAAGGTACCAATGAAAAGCAGTTGATGGTCATTGAACTATCAAAACAAACAGGAATGAATCTAGATTTTTCAACAAAGTATGCAATTTATTTAATTGTATTTTTACTTTTTCTTTGGTTGATAGACCAACCTCTGTTTATTATGTCTCCCTTTCTCACCAATGCTTTCTGTTATTGGAATGCCTTACACAATTTATTGGACTTGTAAAAACTAATATAATAGTTGACAACGGCAGGGTGAATACATTAATATGTTACACATTAACGTTAATACATTTGGATGTTTCTTTCTAAATAAGTGATTTTAAACCTGAAATGTTGATTGTCTTATTTATCTAATTATTATACAATAATATAAGTGCTACACATCCTTTATGTGTACTTTTTTTAATATCTGTATATATTTATGCAATAATATATTACATTTTGAAGAACAGAATATGCCTCCTGGTTGCTATTTCTTAAGTGTGCAAGTTTCTTAAGTTTGTAATTTTTATCTACAGATGCCTCGAAGAAAACGATTGGGATTTCCAAAGAGCGGTAGCTGTGTTTATGAAATTCCAGGTAAATTTTCTAAGAAATTTTATTTGATTGTTTTTCTATTTTTAACAACTTATATTTAGTTTTTTAAATACTTATTTGTATATCTTATAACTTATCTATTTTATTTAGAGTGAAGGTAAATTGCCCCCGGAAGCTTTTATTACCATGTAGACTTTTAAGTGTTTCTTCACTTCATTTTTCATCGCATAGGAACAATCAACGATTGAATGAATTACTTTTGTCATTTTGTAAGTGAATTCTGGTGAATGGGAATAAATCTGCTGCATGGTTGTATGAAATGCACTGTACTTTTTAATCTTGTTTCATGCAAAATGCTGGTTATTTAGGGACTAAGATTGCACGTCCCTTGAAATTTTGATTTTTTGATTAGTGTGTTAATGGTATATTTTTCTGTTATTACAAATAGGCATTTTTTTTTTTTTTTTTTTTTTTTTAATTTAACACTATCTCAATGCTTTAAAAACAGGCACTAGTTATGCCTTAATTATTTATTTAAATTATTATTTTTTATTTAGTTTTTTTTTTTTTTTCAATAGAATGTTAACATCAAATGCCTAGTTTTAAAATGTGGCCAAAAACGTACCATATAAATAAAAATCTATCGCGCCTGGAGTAAAAATCGAATGATGTCGAGAGGACAATCTTGCATTAATTATATGTTCTGTTCTTAAAAAGACCATTCTAGTATTCATTTGAATGTTTATTTCTATACAAACTTCCAGTGAATAACAAAGATATTTTAGCTGCTAGTACAATACATGTTTAATTTCAACTATTGTTTCCATGTTGCATTTGGAAATTCGACGAATTTTTATAGTAGGATAACTTGCTGCATATCTCTTCATTTTCCTGTTACAGAATTCATGTGACAAGTTCTTACTAGTACTTAAAAATACATTTTAGTTAGCTCTTACAATTTACAGTGCATAAATGTGCTTCTTATTTAAAGCAGCATAACTTAGTAACATTTTAAATCTATTAATGATAATTTTTTTCAGTAAAACAAGTTTTTATTAACTTTAATTGTAATTTTCAATATCCTGGCAAACTGGGTTTTTTAACAATAAAAAAAATTTTAATATTTTTTAATTCTAACATAAAGCTATAGATTTTTTTTTTTCTTTCTTTTTTTTTCTTCCCTTCATTCAGGAAATCTCATAATTTTAAAACTTTAAACGCAGAATGTGTATATTGCACAAAAATTATTAGGGGGGGGGGGGGTGCTTCCGAGTTTCTTTGATATTAAATTTGTACTTGTTATTGTGATAATATTTTTGTTATCCTTTAATGCAGTTTTACTGTATCTTAGACATAACAAAAATTTATCACAGTTTCACCCTTCATAAGCATTGCCCAAGAATGAATTTCAAATGCTTGAATATCTCAACCAATTACCATAACAATATTTTATTTTTAAAAAAAATTGAATATTACTAAGATATTAATTACTTTAAATTGTTTATTTATTCTAAATTGTATTCAATTCAAATAAATTTTATTATTTTAGAAATTTATTCTTGTGTAGTGTTTTATGCTGAAATAAAAAGTATCAACTCTTTTACTTAAAAAATATGTTATTTAAAACTTTAATAAAATTCTGTTATTTTTGTAAAAAATATTTAGTGAATTTCATTCTTTTGTTGAAAAGACTATATATTGCTGCATAAAAATGTATCAGGCAGCTGCATTTATTATCTTTTTTTATGAATCATTGTCTATATTTTGTCTTGCTAATTTAAATAATAGTTTTGAATTTTGAACACTTTGAAATTTTGTGTTATATCAAGACGAAGCATTCTTCAATGAAGATGTGTATATTTTAATGAGTTTTGATGATTTGTTGGCACATCTGTCTAAACATCAAAAACTAATTATTCTAATATGTTCAACCTGTTAAAAGGTTTATATCATGTTTACATGGAGAGGAGAACATGTTGAATTAAGAAAAAGTAAGCACTACCACACAGAGAATTGCCAAGCAATCCTTTGTTTATCTTTAGGAGGATAATAAGGACTTATGAGACTAGTGGTTTCAAGATACTGCCTTTCCTGTAGTACTTCATCGAATCCACTGTAAAACTCTTTGGAGTTTTACAAAAGTATTATGTGTTTTGAAGTGTCCAGATATAAAGAAGTGTTCCAGTAAGAAGAAAGAAGCAATATCCTCAGCACGGCGAATGTCGAAATATATGTATATTCCAACAACACCTCAGTTTGCGTAATACTGAGGGAGTTCCACGAGTTGTTGATCAGACGATGTGAGCCTGCACTAAATTGTGTATGAGCTTTGTGGAAATTTTTCTTTACCACAGTCTCTGCTATGGTCCTGTAAACAATGAGTTTTCCAAAATGAAGGAAAATCTTAGTGCTTCCTTTTTCTTTGATTTTCTTTTGGAAAAACATTGAATGAAAGGTGATGAATGACTGAGTTTTAATAACTGAGTGACATGATGTGCCATGCACAAAAAATATATATTATTATTTAAATGGATGATACTTACCCTAAATTTTCTCATTAATTATAAATTTTTAATAAAGTTTTGTCAGTTTTTCTAAGTATTTAACTTTAAATAATCATCATTTGATAAAAATTTAACTTTAAATAATCATGATTTAAATTAACATTTAACACTTAAATCCTTTTACCCTGTTTTATTCACTGCAATGAAACTTGATTATTTTATATATAAGAGTAAATAATTGTTCTGACTTGATGTGATATTCAATGTGAAACGAAATACAATGT
Organism: Linyphia triangularis; assembly: GCA_963978545.1. Lineage (NCBI taxonomy): Eukaryota > Metazoa > Arthropoda > Arachnida > Araneae > Linyphiidae > Linyphia > Linyphia triangularis. Next base: position 62,752,083 of record OZ021727.1, on the reverse strand, counting down.
ATAATTAATTGTGCTTTACTGTAACCAAGCAGTTACTGTATTAATTTCTTGTACAAGTTATATTTATTTTCTGCAATCCAAGTGACATTTCCAAAATATTTTAGTGTGATTACGCTAGGCATAGAAAAATTACTGGGTATTTTTCAAGTGGGTTAAATGAAATGCATGATTAACGTGACTCATTAAAATAAATCTATTAGAACTTTCGCTTGGAAATTAATTTATAATTTTTTTTTTTTATTTTTTTTTCATACATGTACGATAATGATAACTTTTTAATTTTCAAAAGAGTTGATACTTTTCATTTACTAAGGGTTTTCAAATTATCAGATTTCCTTTTTTTTTTAAGTTAATGGTTTCAGTTTCCCAGCTACAAAGCAGTAAAAATTATGTACATATAAACAGTATAAAGCTTTAAAAAATGCATTCAAATTTTTATTTCACAATTCTAGTTGCTATTTCAACTATTCTAGTTGCAAAATTTTGTACAGAAACCAGCATTTTGCAATTAAACTATATACTTTTTCATTAATTTTGTATATGTTTATTTGTTCAAATAAGAATGTAGATATTTGTTGTGAAAAAACATTAAAATGTATTTACAAAAAAACACTGATGTCAAAAAGTACTACTGTAAATATGAACTGAAAAACATTTTCTTTATAAACAAAAAACTTGTCATTGTATATTTTAAATAAAAATTTTGTACTGTAACAGTGTTTTTTTTGTTTGTTTGTTTTTTCCCACCTTATTACACTTAACCAATTTGTTGATATTCGGGCAAATTTATAAATTTGTGTAATTTGGACTGCTTGTTGAATACTACATAGAATTAATCTTTGTTGTATTTGTCACCCATTCATGATACTGAAATGAGTGAACTGTAAAAAGTAGTCATGCTAGACTTGAAACGTTAGTGTAAAGTAAAATGGGTAACGTGTTTTTAGAATTAGAGGGCGGGGAATGTTGGAAAGTAATAAATCGTAGGCAGTGATTCGAGAAACAAGAGACTTTATTAAACATAATTTAAAGTTAATAGTAGCATATTATTTAACGTAAACTGATTATATTCTTTAGCATTCCCTTCAAATGGAAAAATTTTAGCACTCTCCTAACAGACTGACGACTGTTGCTCGAATGAAACATTAGACTTGTACATTGCATGGTACATAAGCAATGGCGGATTCAGCCAGGGGGCGCCCCCCCCCCCCCCCTCAGGTTATTATTATTATTATTTTTTAGTATTTGCACACACAATTTTTTTTTTTTTTTTTTTTAATAAGTTTACAAAACAAATATATTTTGACCTTCGTCTAATTTCCGAAAAAAGCCCCCCCCCTCCCCCCGCAAAAGGGCTTATTTTTGGTTCAAGGTTCTTTTAATAACTCTCTCTTCCCATTCAAACGGACGTTAGAAGACTGTACAAGTATTTAAACCTCCACCCCCTTGACTTTGAAGACATCTCCACAACACTTTACCATAGAAGTTGAGTTAGGAAAAAACTCCTTTACAAAATAATGATTGTTTACTTTTATTTTGTAACAATAAGGAGCATGTGGCACTCTCCAATATCCACAATTAAATCATATTTGAGAAAGACAAGCAAAACTAATATTAAGGGCCGAAACCAAAGCGAATTTTCCTCTCTGAACTTCAAACTTTGGCGATCACAAGAGGGGAATACACCGGATGTTGTCTTTCTCTCCTCTCCTGATCTCCCACAAGGGATGGACGTGGCGAGGAATATCACTGGACACTGAATGAGATAACATCTCCGGCCCCCTGGGTCCTTGTCCTTGAAACCCTCTTTTAAAAGGTTGTGGTGTGGTTTACACAAGGAGAAGAAATGTTTTAACGTGTGGTGAGAGTGTTGAGACTTATATTCGGATTACAAACTGTACACTTCCGAAGTTAATCAAAGAGTAAAGTAGGTTGTAATACATAAATGCATCCAAGCGGCAAAAAGCAAGAGGGAACAAATTTTTTTAACGTTTCTTTTTCTATTCTGAAATTATAAATACTATTTATTTGATTTAAAAATGAAAGGAATGGTTACGAGACGCCAGAAAGAACGCCTTACTGGCGTGGAGTACTTTTTAAAAAGAATTGCTTTGTGTTTGGCACTCAAAAAAGAGTTTTAAAAAGTTATTCAATAGCGATTTTTGGAAATGTATCTGTCATTACCCATCATTTTTATCATATGTTTGGGAATACTTTTCTTCGTTAAAAGTAAGTTAATCTTTGTGTCTAGTGGCTTAGTTTTTAAACCCTTTTTTATATATTAACTTCGAATTTGTGTGTTTGTGAGGAATAAATCCTCGGAGGACTAATTAATCCTCTTGTTATCCAATCGAGCTAAAATAACTTGTTGTCAATAACAATAACCCTGTTTTGGGACAAAAAAAACAGAAACGGAATTGACGATTTCCTTCGCAGTTGTCATCAAACACCATGAAAATTGAATCTCAGATCAAAATAGCTTAAGTAAATTGTAATTGTACATAAAAATTGGCAAGGAATATAAAGGATACATAAAAACTTTGTTTTTATGGATTCATTTTTTAAAATGAACTATTTGACCTGCCACACTGGATCCCACTGACTTGCTGCCTTATTACAAAGTGCTTAATACAAAATTTCGCTACTCCTGGTTTTTATCGTTTGCTCTTTACTTTATCCTTTATAGTAACTTTTGATTTTGTTTATTTGTGGCGGGAAAATCAGTGGAAGGATAACTAACCCATTAGCCGTCATCCAATCAAGCTGAAATTTGGCAGATAGTCTATGACAATGCATTTTATCAAGTTTCGGAGATTTTCACTAAAAAACTGCTTTTACTCATGCTTCTATTAACACTATAAATCTTGTGTTTGTATTAAATTATTTATATCAAAAACTTTACTTTTATGGATTAATTTTTTACACACGTAGGCGACAAATTTTTTTTCACTGGACTACATAAGTGTAACATTGTATCTATGTAAAAAATGCTCTGATTGGCTGAAATAAAAGCCAAGAATTGGAAAAAAAGGATTGTGTCAGAAAAGTTGAAAATAAAATTTAATTTTGAAGAACAAGAGTAGAAAATATGAAAATGAATTATCAACAATTACAATAAAGTAGTTAAAGAAAAAAACTACAAGATGTAAATGTTAGTGTATTAGAAGAGGCGAATCTTGCTTTATTATCTAGCTTAAATATGTCAAAGTCTAATATTGTTTTAATTGGTAGAAGTTCTCTATAGCATCGAATATAAATTGTTTTATATTTCTTGATAAATCTCACTTGTCAATAGATGGATAAGTATAAGATAACTAAGTATAGTTTGCTAAATCAAAAAAAGAAAAGAAGACTGGAATTTGTTTTATGCTAATTGTTCAATGTTTAAATTGTATTTTTTTTTCCTATTGCCTTATTAAAAATAATACTTATAATTATTAGTAAAACGTTCTCTTTGAAAAACAATGTTTTCCCTGAATACTTTAGGTTACTTGTGTAGCAATGGATTATTCAGTAAAACAACGTATTTTTTCTTACTAAGCTCACTGCATAAATATGTTATGAATATGTTAAATTTTGATCTACAGTTTATTTCCCAGTTTATTGATGTAAGTATAGTATTGGATTTATACTTAGTCGGTTAGTCACAAATAATAGTAGCAAGTTCCCACTTTCATTGGAATTTCTTCAATATAATTGATACCTCAGGGGATGTAGCTTGCAAAAATGTTTAAAATGCACGATACATTTTGAATACAATTTGTTTTTAAAATAAAGCAGGTAATGAAAAAACAAAAGGACAGTGTTAACGCGACCTAACCGCTACCACGCTAAGATAGCAAGTCAGAAATGTGACGAAAGAGTCAATTAATGGCTATGAATAACCTCAAAGTAAATTTCTTGAACACTGCCAGGCTGCTCTTTTTTTTTTTTTTTTTTTTTTTTAATTTCTTCCTTTTCTTAATGAACAATCTTGCGCCCCCCCCCCCCTCAGGAAAATCCTAGATCCGCCACTGTACATAAGCGCATAAACACATAAACTGAAAAGGATCAATCCACTAACAAATAGAAGGGTTGAGAGAGATGAAATGCAATTGCACGTTACATCCCACATGGAAAAATAACTTTTATGGTTGTTACTTATGCATGGGAATCGGACGCATATGCCACCTTAAATCGTACATTGAAAATTGTACAAAACAGATTGGGTCATTGATTTAATGATGAAATTTTGAAACATTGATGAGAATAAAAGGAAAATTCCAAAACTACAGTGATAGTGTAATTGTATTGGCTAAAAATATTTCGTATTAGGTTTGATAAAAAATAGTATTTGTTAATTTGATCGAGTACAGAAAGTGTTATTGTTTATTAACTTAAAAGCAGTGACAGCGATTGGATACCAAAAAAGTGGGAGTGCAAACAAAACCTTGATTATCGTCATCAAAAACACTAAAATTTCAAAATGCAGAAAGAACTGCTATCCTAATTGCGGCAATGGATGAAATTTCTTGTCTAAGCCACAAAAAAAACACTAGACTCGGTTTAGAGTGGCCACAGAACTTAAGAATCGGGGAGCTGTCTGATTCTGGAAAAAAAGAAATGTCGGGGAGTTTTTTCAGGGATGAGATTCTTCCGCTTTTTTGTAAATTTGGTGAAAATTCGTTTTTTTTCTTTCTCTCGAACTTCGACTTTTCTTTTCTCTCTTTTTTCCGCAAATTTCCATGTTTTCATCCACTATAAATTTTTGCCTTTCTTTCCGAAAATTCTTCCAGAAAAAAAAGATTCCGTTTTCGAAAGAAAATTCTTGTCATTGGTAAGTGAATTGTATAGGGTCGTCTTAAAATTTCCAAGCACTAGTTAGCATGGATAGACCTTTCGTACGTACTGAAAGCATATTTCGTTAGATTTTTACCATGCCTTCTCAAAATAGAGAAGAAAGGAGTGATTTAAGTTAATTAAAGGTGAATAACCATTAAATGTTTACATTAAGCATTAAAAATATTCCCGTTCTGACACGGGACATCGCAATGCTCTCATTAAATTTAGGGGAATGCATTTTTTGTAATTTACTTGTTGCTAATTAATTTCTAAACGTTCGTTTTATAATTTAAATTAAATATCACAGAAGTGTAATCGATATCCCAGATTATTTCCGATTAAAAAAACAAAAAAACTTCTATTATAGACTGTATAATAATGGCATGTATCGCAAAAAAATCGCCTTTTTAAAGCAAAATTTTATCAGATTTGGAAAATAAAAATTCTAAATTTTATTCAAATTGTACTAAACAACTAAAAACAATTATTAATTTTATTTACATACCAGTCAGGAGATTTTGTCATTTATCATTCGATATATGACAAAATCATTCCACGAAAATGGGGGGGGGGGGGGAATTGTAAGCAATCAATACTGAAAAGACGGTTATCAGTCTATGCACTAGTTCATTTTGACTTTTCCAAAAATATTAGAGTGAAAGCAGAATAATAAATAACCAGATTTATATAACCTTGTACAAATTAGACAGAAATTATAGTGTAGCCCTTTCGTAACCCATGTCTAACAAAAGTCGGGTTACTTGACTTTTAATAGTACTGAATTTGTCGGAAAATAATTTACTGGTGGGAACGTGCTACGCCATCTGTTGGGTGGTTGCTACATTACTCTCCCTCCAGAATTTTATCAGAGATGGAATTCGATATATGATAACACCAGTTGATAATTGCGTGATCGGGAGAGCTTTATTAAGTTCACCGATATGTATTTGCTTGTTTAGCCGCTTTTTACGCGTTTAGCAATTTATATATTTTCGCAATTAGCTAGTCAAATTTTAATTATGTGCCATCCCATGGTAGAATTAGATTTGCATGTTCATTTCATCGCCCACAGGACAGGTCACCAATGTAGCCGTGGGTTACGAAAAGGCTACAATGGCACGCGCATACCCTCCTGTTAATAAATAAAACGAACCTCCAAAAGGATAAAAATATGAGATAAAAAAAGTTTTGGATGTTGCAGTTGCGTATCTCATTTCTATCTTGTGCTCAAGCAGTTTCTTTGAAAAAGAATAATTTGTAATTAGCTGTCAGAATGATATGATTTACCCACAGGATTCACCATAATCTACAAAGCATAGTTTGTAGTTAATAAAAAGGATTTAATAATACAAAAGTGTAATATTTTACTTATGACAAGTTAGAGAAATAATGAAAAATGAAATATAAAAGCAATACAGGAAATGCTCAACTGGTCTTAGAATAATGTTGAAAAAATACATTGTAAGATAGAACTTAAGTTTCAAAATGGTATGTCTTTTTTTTTTTTCTTTTTTTTTTTGAGTTTACATTTCCATCCAATTTTGTTATAATTTTCAAAAGCACCCTCCTAGCGGCGTCCATAAAAATGTAATATTAAGAATTTATGAATAAATAAACAATTTTCTTTTTAACATTAAATTGCCATTCCCTTGCCATCATTTAAATTACTAACAACTCATTGGAAAACTATAAAATTTGGTATTTAGGCACTTTTTTAAATGGTAACTTAAACGTAACATAATGTTATGGGGTTGCCATTTAACTGTTTAAAGTTTGGATTAGTTTTAATATTGTTGCACAAATTGTCTGTATATAGTGTAAATAGTGACGTATTAATTTAAAATTCTATTGTAATTTATTTTTATCTTATTTTACTTTTTAAACAGCGATTATACAAGTTAGAAAAAGGTGGCAACACCTAAAGCAATCGAGAAGTTTCGAGATATTTCTTTTCCGTTGAATTGGCTGGAAATTTTGAGAATGTCTCACGCGCTTGTATATAAAAGACTGGAGAACGGGAAAGTTTTCAGATTGACTTCGGACTTTGTTGAAAGCTGATCGCTTTGTTTACCTATTGGAGTGAGCTTGTATAATCGCTGAATTCGAAGTTATTTTTGTTGAAGCTTGTGTTGAAGCTTGAGAGTAATTAAACTGTTGCCTGTGAATAAATTTTGTGAGTTTTCTGAAGAGAGAATAAATATTTTTAAACCGTGAAAACTGTGCCATCATTGCCTCAGTGGAAAAATTCATAACAGTGGTGTCAGAAGTGGGATCTCGTAATTTTGAATGCCGACAACTAGAGGAATGATGGAAGACCAAATGTAACAATTAATGGAAATGATTGCTGGAATAAAAGCCGGACAAGAATCCACGGCCGCTGAAATGAAAGCCGAAATAAAAGCCGGACAAGAATCAACCGCCGCTACAATCGCCGCTGGTCAAGCCCGTCAAGAAACGACAAATGTCGAACTCGCCGCTACAATCGCCGCTGGTCAAGCCCGTCAAGAAACGACAAATGCCGAACTCGCCGCTACAATCGCCGCTGGTCAAACCCGCCAAGAAACGACTAACGCCGAACTCGCCGCCAGCCAAGAAGCAACATCATCGGAGATTAAAGCTTTAGCCGCCAAGTGTGAAACAACATCTGCAGCTGTGAATGAAATCAAAGAAGAAATGAAGATAGAGCTAGCCTCAATGGTGAAATCAACCATAATAGAAACTACCTCAAATGTTCTGCAATCCGTGAAAGAAGAAGTGTTCAATGCAGTAAGAAAGGAAGTTGATGAAAAGTTTGAGGAGTTTAATGGAAAAGTGAACAACTTAGGAGACAAAGTTTCCACCTTGAAGGACGAGCAGGAAAAGTTTCATGACGCTGTAGAAGAAAGACTACGGAAAATGGAAGCTCGCGAAGCTGTGACCTTTGCAACTCCTAATTGGGATAATGTTTCCACTCCCTTCATTGCGCCACGTTCCAACATCAAAGTGGCAACTTTTGATGGGAAGTCGTCTTGGCGCGTTTATCAAACGCAGTTTGAAATGATTGCTTCTGCAAATGGATGGGACGATACTTCGAAAGCATTCCATCTCGCGGCATCTCTTCGAGGTGAAGCTGCTGACATTTTACAGACGCTACCTGAAGAGAAGCGGGGAGAATTCGTGGCGCTGGTAAGTGCGTTGGAGTTAAGGATTGGGGAGCAGCATCTAAAGGATTACAACAGACTGCAATTGAAAGTGAGACAGCAGAAGGCCAATGAAACCCTTCAAGAATTGGCATCGGATATAGAAAGACTGTCGCTCCTCGCTTTCCCAGACTGTCCCCCGGATGTACGAGACGATCTTTCTCTGCAGTATTTCATCGACGCTATTCAAGATCCCGATGTGCAGCAGGCGGTAAGGTTATCCCAAAACAAAAACCTGAAGTCGGCCCTCGTGTACGCCATGAGAGTGGAAGCCGCGTAGCTAGCTTCTGGAAAAGACCGACGATATGTGCGTGGTGCATTAGCCGAGGATTCGTCTGACTTTGTCACCAGTAAGCTTCGACAACTGGAAAGCAAAATTGATAGAATGATGAGAAGCTATCCCGGAGCCAGGGATCGAAGGACCAGAGTCGTTTGCTGGCACTGCAAACGGGAAGGGCATCTAAGACGTAACTGCCTTGATTTGAAAAAGAGAAGGGATAACACTACCACGGAATCTCAACAACTGAATCTAAGAAGATGCCATCTTGCAGGGCAGAAGCTGCAATGTAGAACAGGTGAAGCCCCGACCAGTCGTTTCCACGTTTCATCCCGACAAGGAGGAAACCAGGATTTATTCGTGAAGGGGGAGATCAACGGAACTCCATGTCGTCTAATCGTCGATTCGGGAGCGAACGTAACGATCGTAAGGACGGACGTGGCTCGTCGCCTGAACAGCCGACTCCTCTACACAGCGCCCTCTGTTCGCTACAAACTGTGTCCGGTGGTAATATCTCTGTGCATGGGAAATTGGAAGTGGACATTGCCCTTGGATTTAACACCTACAAGCACACCGTTTATGTTGCCGAAATTGTAGATCCGTGCATTCTCGGACTAGACTTTTTGAAGAAAAATGGAATTACGCTGAATTTTGAGAAAAGCAAGCTGCAAACATGGAGAGGCGAAGTTCCTTTGCACGATCTAGACATGAAAGAGCTGTGCGTATATCGGATTATGGCTCATGAAGACAATGTCATAGAGAATGCTGAAGAGTCCACATCTATGAAAAGTACCTCTCCAGCCTCGGAAAGAGAACCGAAGAAAGCGACGTTGATGAAACCCTCCCAGGAAGTGGTTCATGTGGAAATGGACAAAGTTAGTGAAGAATGAATCGACATCCGTGCTCCTGTTACAAGCATCGAACGGAGGTCCCGGGATCTATCAGCTGCACCCGCGGATGATTCGGACGCAATCACAGAAAATCTTACTGAAGATGATGTTCGGTTGAATGGGAATGGGAACGCTCTTTCTGGAAATTCATGTCCGGAGAGCAGACGACGTTCATCTGAAACGAAGTTCAAATCTGGAACACCGGCGTTCTCTTATCAACAACCAATCTCAAAATCATGTAACCAGCAAGATGGGGATCAGAAGCTTTCACCGCTTCTGTTGGCATACGGGAGTGCAACTCACGAGACCACCGGATTTTCTCCATCTCTAAAGATGTTTGGAAGAGACCTTAGGCTCCCCTGCAACCTCCTCTTTGGACAACCACCGGACACTCCTTCCTCGCCTGTCCAGTATCTAGATGATCTACAGGCACGTTTGGAAGCCGTACATCGGTTCTCCAGAGAGAGAAACAACATCATGACGGAGCGCATGAAGATCCGGTACGATGCCAAGGCCACGGACCGTTCATTCCAGGAAGGTGACAAGGTGTGGTTATGGAACCCTAAACGTCGGAAAGGACTCTCCCCTAAGCTCCAGATGAACTGGGAAGGGCCGTATGGGGTCCTTAAGAAGATCAACGACGTCGTGGTGAGAATTTAACGGACACCTTCCTGTAAACCTAGAGTTGTACACTACAATAGGCTAGCCCCATATTATGGTAGAAGTCATTGAATGGCTTAAGGACTTCACTGCCCGGGACGTGCAGTCTTTAAGAAGGGGGAAATGTTGCACAAATTGTCTGTAAATAGTGACGTATTAATTTAAAATTCTATTGTAATTTATTTTTATCTTATTTTATTTTTTAAACAGCGATTATACAAGTTAGAAAAAGGTGGCAACACCTAAAGCAATCGAGAAGTTTCGACATATTTCTTTTCCGTTGAATTGGCTGGAAATTTCGAGAATGTCTCACGCGCTTGTATATAAAAGACTGGAGAACGGGAAAGTTTTCAGATTGACTTCGGACTTCGTTGAAAGCTGATCGCTTTGTTTACCTATTGGAGTGAGCTGGTATAATCGCTGAATTCGAAGTTATTTTTGTTGAAGCTTGTGTTGAAGCTTGAGAGTAATTAAACTGTTGCCTGTGAATAAATTTTGTGAGTTTTCTGAAGAGAGAATAAATATTTTTAAACCGTGAAAACTGTGCCATCATTGCCTCAGTGGAAAAATTCATAACAATATGTAGATGATCTCTTATGGGAAAAATCTACATACAATTATTAAAAACCTTCAATGAAGTACAACATTACTTTTCTTTTTTTGTTTCATCAATTAGAATACACAAGATATAGCCTTTGCCGGAATTTTTTTTTTTTTTTTTAAACTTTTTTTTTTAAAAAATAGTTTTTTTAAATAGGATGAACACTTACCTCTCTGAAAATCTTACCAGCCTATTAGCAGTACAGGATTTATGTATAAGCTAGACAAGCTGTAGTTTAGCCCCCCCCCCCCCCCGACTTGCTTGGGGCCCCAAAAAATTGTCCGAATTAGCAATGGACGATGTAAGTGCTGACGTCACGGTCGTCAAGTGAAGCTAAGCAATCCGTTGCTATGCAAAGTTCTATGCATTTTTAGACACACTTTCATGAATTTAGAATTTTGATTTAAATTAATACAGTATTTGATCTTTTAAAACCTCCTAATCGTATAAATAAGAACTCGTATTATGAAATGTTACTTTTGGAACATTATTTCTTAATGTAATCGTTTGTTTTTGTGTATTTTAAATCGCGCTTCTGCTATCCTGTGTTTGGAAATCAAAGACACTTGTAATCGAAGATTTTTATTCCTACAGCTGGTATCTTATAATAGAATCGAGGTAGATATACATTTTATGTACATTTTTATATGAAAAAATAAAAGATTTTTCATTTTTAGTTACTTAGTTGTAATATACTTATTTTTACTAGAATGATGAATGACTAGTACTGTTGTCATTCTTCAAAGATGGTTCAAAAGTTCCAAAATCTTTGTCAAAGACTAGATGGGAAGCACATTCGATGTCCACAAGTACAATACTTGATAGTTATGATGGAATAATTTCTGCATTGCATCAGCTGTATATGGATACTACAGAGAAAGGCGAAACAAGAAATCAAGCCATAAACATTTGGAATAAAATGGAGGAGTTTGAATTTATGGGAATGTTACATTTGTGGAGTTGCTTGTTGGATGAATTTCACAAGATTAGGCAATCACTGCAAGACCCCCAAATTAGTCTTAATATATGTAGGAAATTGTATGCTTCACTTTCGGATTTTATTAAAGGTTCCAGGGATATGTTCGATCATTTTGAAAAAAAAGCAAAGGAAAATTTGCTTGATGTTGATTACAAGAAAAGGAAAATCGGACAGAGAAGAAGGCATATCAATGATGATGAAGATGAAGATTTAGAGAGCCTTGAGCCAAGAGACAAGTTCAGAATCAAAACATTTATACCTGTGATAGATGCATTAGAGTCAAGTCTGGCACAGAGGGCCTCAGTATACAATGATGCTGCAAAAAAGTTTTCATTCTTAACGAAATTAGAAGCTACAGCAGAAGAGATTCACGAAGGAGTTAAGTGCTTTATGTCAAAATATTCTGAAGATGTGGACATGATTCTTGTAGGAGAAGTCAAGCATTTTCGTCAGTATGTCAGACGTAGTCAAGCCTATGATTCAGTGAAACATGATAATCTGGTACATCAGGATCTGTATACGGTAATATTTAACGATCGTGTCCAATCAGCATTTCCTAATGTAGAAGTAATTTTGAGATTGTTCTTAGTATGATGGTTGCAAATTGATCTGGAGAAAGATCTTTTTCTTAGCTGAAGAGGATAAAAAATGAATTTAGAACAACAATGGCTCAAGATAAATTATGTTCCCTCAGTCTCAAATGCATAGAAAGTGATAAACTACGCAGTTCATTATTTGATGATGTCATCAGTGACTTTTCTCTGGAAAATGCAAGAAAGAAAATATTTTAGTTTAATATAATTCTTTATAACATATTTCAAGAGATTAGATAATAAGCCTTTGTATATTGTGCCTTTTAAAAGAATTTTTGTTTCTTTTTACCAGAGTTTGCATTTTTAAGTTTGTTATGAATAAAAATGATTTTAAGTTAAAGGTTTTTATTTCAGTTTAACCCTCTAGGTACCAAAAATCATATTTGGCATTGACATATAATATATGGACTTAAAAAGGGCCCCATATCTCAAATAGCTTAGGGCCTTATCAAGTCTAAATCCGGCCCTGCCTATCAGAGACCAAACGCATTTTCTGTAAGGATTCTACATCGATTGGATTCTAGCCCTGACGTCATCCTCTATTCTGTTAAGTTTCAGTTCGGGTTTCGGTTTGTATCAAACTTGAGGCATTTTGTGTCTTACCATGGTCTGAATTCATTGTACTCATTGTCTTATGAATGATTACAAAGGTTGGCGTGAAATTCAAGTGAGATTTGATCATATCAATTTGTCATTTTTAGTTGGAACTTCATTAGGTTCTTTTCGCCACATTGACGAGTAAGTGCTCTTTATTTAAAGAACTTATACTAACTGTAAGTTTCTAATTTAAAAACCCAATCGGGAAACGCATTTCGGTGTTGAAATATTTTTTGGTGGATTTATGTTTAAAAAGGCAAACTCGCGGTTTGTAATAAAGAATTTGTATGAGATCCATCAAGAATGTCATCAATTTGTTACAAAAATGTTGATACCTTTTATTTTAATACTTTGTTTCATTGAAGATTATTGATATCTGCATGGCGATGTTGGGGAAGGGGAAGGGGTTGTTTCGGAAAATTTTCACTCAATTTTAAATTTAACATTTCTACAACAGTTTCATTTATGAAAGTTCATAATTAAAGAATTTTTAGGGGTGGATCTTAGCACAGCCCACATCTTGGCATCTTTTGGAATTCTCGCCAAACGAGTGGCGATAACGTCGCCAATGTGTAACCTAGACAGATTATGGAGGAGAACAGTCTAGAATCTTATCTTACGGAGTGCCCTGTTTGAATGTCCGATCGCAACGGTGTTTCGGAACCAAAACTATTCAAAATGCGCAACGAAATTCTGAAACCTGATTAGTAGTTAGAAAATGCCGATCCTGGGCCATGGCGGGATGCGGGATGGTATGGTATGGTATGGTATGGTATGGGGGCGTAACCGGCAGGGGGCGTGACCGGATATGACGTCACAGGAAGTGATGTCACCGGAAGTGGAGTTGAGTTGTTCCCCTCCTGCTGCTGTTTTAGTTTCATTATAAGCTGTTTGTGTATGACGTCACAGTAGGTATGACGTCATAATGTGTTTTATATTAAAGTTTAGAGCGATGGCAACACTTTTTTAGTTTCGGTTTATCTAGCAGACGGAGTTGAGTTGTTCTAGGACTGCTTCTAAGTGATTAAGTTAGAGTAATAGACTTTTATTGCGTGACGTCACAGTAGATATGACGTCATAATTTGTTTTATATCAAAGTTTTGAGCGGTGGCAACACTTTTTAGTTTCGATTTACATTTAAGATGGAGCTGAGTTGTTCTAGGACTGCTTCTAAACGAATAAGTTAGAGTGATAGGCTTTTATTGAGTGACGTCACAGTAGATATGACGTCATAATTTGTTTTATATTAAAGTTTTGAGCGTTGGCAACACTTTTTAGTGTCGATTTACCTTTCAGACGGAGTTGAGTTGTTCTAGGGCTGCTTCTAAACGAATAAGGTAGAGTGATAGGTATTTTTACTAATGACGTCACAGTGGGTATGACGTCATTCTATGTTAAGATTTACGTTTTAAGTGGTGATAACATTGGATATATACCAAATTTAGTTTTCAGGTGTTGGCAACGAGTTCTGATCGGTCAGCTAAATGCTCGCTTGTGACTGATAAGTTTTAAACATGTGACCAAAAGTTAACTCCTGATTGACTGTTTGGTTTTCTAGCGAGTTACTTACATATCCTTTAGCCAAGTTAAAATACCTGCAACAAAGTTACACAAAAAAAAAATGTTAAATTTGAAAAGTTAATAAAAGGAAGGCCATTTGCTAAGGGTCTAAAGAACCCTAACCCCGAACTACACGTGACATTTCAATATTTTACCAAACAATTGTTAAAATATCGACTATCGGACGTTGTCTTCATGGTAACTCATCTACCCACCCCCCCTTCCCTAACTAATTTTGAATAAGTTAAGACTTTAGAATTACAATTAATAAATTTTGAAAAATTATTTATTAAAGGTGAGGACCCACCTCCAGCCCGATACCTCTTTTAGGAAGAATTGGTACCGCCTCACTCCACCCTATCAACAACAACAAAAAAAAACAAAAAAAACTTATTTCAAAGAACGTATATTTCCTTGAAATATGAGGTCACTAACCAACCATCCAATAATATCTTTTAAGAAGACATCATTACCTTAAATCCTAAACAATTTTAAATTTTAAAAAATCTGAAAAGAAGACTTGTGAGAACGTATATTTCTCTCATGAATTAAATTTAATGGTCACATACAAAATCCTGGAAAAAAAAATTAACGCTAAATAAGTTTTTAAAAAATTAGTTAAAGTAATATTTTAGTTAAATTAAGGCTTAAAGAGATAAAAAAAAAATTAAGGATTAAATGAATGATTTAAGGAATTTTGAAGTGACCATAGGCATAGCTGGTTATGCCATCTTCCAGCAGATACCGCTTGTCGTCATAGGCCGACAAGGCTCTCTTGGTTTGTTGGAGTGAGAAGATGTTTAAAAATTCACTTACCGAATAATCGAAACGAAATCTGCGAAGCTAAAATAACTGTGAATAACTACACAAGTACGAACAAAATCGCGATGAGAAAAAAAACACGAAGTATTAAACACGTCTTTCACACTCAGGTATCTAAGTAGAAATGGCGAGACGGCAACCGGTAGCGTCTATATATGAGGGGTGATCACGTGACTTCACCGACCAATCAGGTTTCACGGTAGAGGGTGCTACTGACTATCGACCCGTCAGACGGGAGGGGAGCGAGACTAGGGATGTTTCAACACGCTTCAACGCGTTTGCGAGTTGAGTTGTTGTGTAACGATCTTGCTTGAAACAGTTAAAGTGATAGAAAATTTGTTCGTGACGTCATAGTGTAGCGAATGGGTTTTTAGCGTAGACAGTTGTTTCAATTGGAGTAATTATGAAATTTATTAAATATAAAGATAATATTTAGTAATAATTATCAGATTTTATTATTATAAAAAATAAACTTATAAAAAAAGTGAACGTGAAAATTTATTTTACGAATAAAAATCATGTCTTTAAAATGTGTACGAATATCACTAAATAAGAGAAAAAAGTAACATACTTAAACTCTTTACGACAAATAACTTTAAAATTAACGAAAAAAACTTACTTTACACATAAAAATCACTTTAAAATGTGTAAAAATATCGCTAAATAAGAGAAAAAAAGTAACTTACTTAAAATTTCTAAGATAAATATTTAACCTTTACGCGAAAATTCCCTTCATGTATAAAAATCACGACTTTAAAATATAACATGCAAGAGTAAAGTAACGTACTTAAACTTTCTACGACAAATAACTTTAACATTAACGTAAAATTTTACTTTACACATAAAAATCCCGATATTAAAATATGTAGAAATATCGCTAAATAAAAGAAAAAAAGTAACACACTTAAACTTTGTACGACAAATAACTTTGACATTAACGTACAAAATGTTCTTCACATATAAAAATCACGACTTTAAATTTGAAATGTAGGATGAAAGTATAACATACCTATAATTTCTACGACAAAGAATTCAAACATTGCCGTTCATGTCTTTAAAATGTATAATGACAACTCTAACTTTTAGAAAAAAGAAACACTAAAAATTTACAAGGCAAAGAATTTAAAATTAACTTTACATGTACTATCATACTCTTATATCAACGATAAATAAGACAAAAAAAAAGAAACTCTAAAAATTTATAAGGCAAAGAATTCAAATAATACGCGAAAATTTACCTCACATATAAAAATTATGTCTTTCAAATGTGTAAGAATAACGCTAAATTAGAGAAAAAGAAATATTAAAAATTTATAAGGTAAGGAATTGAAACAATACGCGAAAATTTATTTCACACATAACATTTTTATCTTTAAAATGTGTAAGAATAATGCTAAATTAGAGAAGAAAAAAAAATAACATACTTAAACTTTCTTCGACAACAATTTAAACAATACGCGAAAATTTCATACACAATTATTTTCTTAGGTTAATGTTAAATAATGGGAAATTTAACAGAATAAAAATTTCAAAGATAAAGAATTTTAACCTTTACACGAAAATTTACTTCACATATAAATATCATGTCTTTAAACTTTAACGTGACAATTTACTTCTCATATACAATTAAACTCTTAGGTTAATGTTAAATAAAAGAAAAAGTAACATACTCAAAAATTTCTAAGATAAGCATAACGTAAAAATTTCATATCATGTGTTTAAAATGTAACATATAAGAGAAAAAAAATAACATACTTGAACTTTCTATAGCAAAGAATTTAAGCGTTAGCGTAAAAATTTACTTTACATATAAAATTCACGTCTTTAAACGGGGTGATAAGCATGTGACGGTAATTAGCCAATCAGGTTAGCGGTAGGTGATACGCCACTTGCCGGCATTTTTAGACCGGAGGATGAGTCACGCTAATACTTGTTCAAACAGGTCGGGAGATTTGTACAGCAAGAACAACAGCATCGACGCGCAAGCAGCGGGTGATGCTGCGGTGTGTCAACAGGTCTTCGAGATTATCGTTTTCCTACTTTTCCTTTTTCATAATGAAATGTTTGTGAAAACTTGGAATGAATGAAGTGGATTTCAAAGACACATTAGTAAGTGAAGGTAGAATTCGCATGGACTTTCTTCCAAAAAGTATGATTCACTTGGAGAATTTAAGATCATTTCTACTTGAAAACTTTTCTATTGTCTAAAACATTGAATATTGTTCAAACTCAGTGAGATTATATGCTACAATACGGGTAAAACTTAACAAAATTGTTTCATAGAAGAAAAATAATAAGAGATTTAAAATAAATACTAGTTATAGATACTCTAAGGAAAAAAATTCACCTCTACTTTTCAATCGGAAAATCAATGCAAGTTGGAAATTTATGTTACTTCAAGAAAGACTTAGACCATTTACTTTGTAATAATATACGTTAAGGTGTTGTATTAACTCGTGCAATACATGCTGACTAAGGTTTATTTTACTTATCTAAGAAAGGTGAATTGGGGGAAAATATTAAATAAATTGTAGATATTAAATACATTGTAGATATGCATTTAAGTTTTGAAAATCACCTGCAAGACTTTTAAAACATCTTAAGAAAAATTGAAAGAAACTTGCGAATTATATGTAAACTATATAACTTTTTATACTCTGAAAGGAAATCACAAGTAATTTAGTTAACTTTTCTCATGGTAACACTCATATTCAACGACATGTTTTTAAAATTTAACCTTCTTTACATGATAATAGTTATAAATTTTTTCAATCTCAGATGCGATATACTATTATTTCTAACATATATGTTACGAATTGTGTAAAGTTTTTAAAACTGTATATGCAAATCACCAATCAGAAACATAAAAATCTAACATCAATCAAACAAACTAAAATAATAAGATATTTTCCTTAGTGGAAATAGTTAACTACTCATGTGATGGAATATACTTAGAAAATTTAAATACTGAAAAAAAGTTTGCTAGGCAAACTTAAAGAATATTTTTTTTTTCTTGTGAAAAACTAGCATAAATTTGGAAAATGTAGAGTTTGTTACTACGTAAAATTGAACATCATCTGGACAAACTAAATTATACATGAATTTTTTTTTTTATTTGAGAGGTGCTGACAATATATCATTAATATAGAGATTTTTAACTTCCACCCATAATTTCTAAATAACTTATACATAAATTTCAGAAAAACTGAAACGGAATGGTGTTTTACAAGAGGCTTATTTTGTAAGATGAATATTCAATATTAATATAACTGAGCAAAGTTCATTCCGGAAAAAACTTGTAAAAGATACTTATATTTTGAAAATAGTTTGAAATATCCTTTTAAATTTATGAATGCTCGCTTTCGAAAGACACAAATAAAACTGATATTACTCATGATAATTAACACATACATAACATTAGTCAAACAAAGTGAAATTTTTATTGCTTGTGACCGATAACTTTTCAGTGAAGCAGAACTTACATAGGAAATTTGTGCAAACTTTTTCAACTTTTAAACCAAGTATCATGTAAAATTATAAATTACGATAGGAAATAGCATACTTCAGAATCGGAACAAGTCTTGTAGTTAAGCTAAATGTATTTCTCAAGGAATTGAAAGCATACCAGAGAAGTCCTTATCATTTCGCATCTTTTCTCATGTTGCAAGAAGACATACATTGTAAAAGATCGTCTTAGAACTTAACAAAAATCAGTAAAAATAAATATATTTTCTATGGCAAAGATAAAACTTCACAACTTAATTACTTAAATTTAGCTAAGTTGCATATGGTTTATTCACATAACTCGCATGTGCTTTGAATGTTGAAATATATTTGTCAGTTGAAATCAAACTCATCGAAAATAAATGCTATCTACATTTTCAAGTCGGAAATTACTATTAAATAAACTTTAAATGTAAGACATTATCATGTTAAAAAGAAAAATCTACAAAAATGTAAATGATAATTTTACTGTTGGTACATAAATGATGAATAATTTATGATTTTATTCTAGGCAAACGTTTTATTGTCTAACAGAGAACTTAAACTTTAGCAGAAAAACGAAAAAATACAATTTTTATATCCTATCATGCTTGTCGAAAATTGAATTTATTAGCTGTTGTAATAGATTTTTATTGTCCAAATTTCTATAGTTCTTCCCAGTGCAATAATATTAAGTTCATGTGTAATGAGTAGGTTTTTTTTTTGTTGAATCTTATAAATTTAATGAAATTATTATGACCTAAGAGATTGAGTGAACTGAATAAATCAATGACGTAAATTTAAACAGTGACTTGAACTGATACATACTATAACTGTAAAGAAGTATGACAAAGTGATAGATGAAGTGAAAATAGAAGTTGAGTGAAATGTGTTGAAAAAAGTTGAAGACGACAAGAAATTCATAAATGAGAATTATCATTGACTTATATTAACTTCGTTTTTCTTGCTTATGACAAGAAAATACACTCTTGTTTATTAAGAACCAACTTGATATCTTATCATAGAATGACAATGATGAAATATCTATACATTAAAAAAAAATACCAAACTTAGACATAGCAAATTTCTTGAAATTCATGTATAATGTGAGAAGTTTTACTGGAAATATAGAAGATACAACATTGAAAAATGTGAATGTTTCGAAGTACTTTATCAGAAATTAAAAAAAAAAAATGCGCTGAGGTCCGCTATAAAATTTTTTAGGAGAAAGTTTAAACAAAATTTAAAATTAAACATGCTTTTAAGTGGGAACACATATATTAAAACTATAGCACATTTAACAATTTATATTATGTCATCTCAGTTGGTATCAAACTGAATAATATGAAAAACAATCACAAACTGAATAAACATGAAAATTATCAATATATGTGGAAAAGTTTCCTTTTTTCACATATAAAAAAAAAATAACACATTGACATACGTTAAGATCACGAAACATGCGTAATCATATACCGATAAGAGCAACCAATGTTGCGGGGAGATATTCACGTGATGGTCAATATCCCATGAATAAATTGAGTGATTTAATTTCTAATGCTAATTCCAATAGTATTCCACGTAACTTCAACTTTATATGTTACACTATAGATATATTTATTTTTCAAATATATTGACTTTCGAAAAATCATCCTTCAATATAAGAATGATCATAGTAAGAATAAAAGAAAAGATACTAAGCATTGATTTAAAGTGTATTTATTTCAACTTAGCAACAAATCATATGCGTGAAACGAAAATTGCCTCGAACCAAAGTATAACTATCCAATTTCATTGATTCCTACAAGGAAATTTTTCTCATCTAGTAATTGAATTTTTTTTTTCTCGTACACATTATAAGTGCTGTCCAATCAGGTGTAGAATAGCTGAAGATATCCGACCTCTTTCCAAATATTAATAAGTCACTGTTGAAAAACTTATAAAAATTTCAATTTACACTTAAAGTTTTTTTTATATATATATATATTTCAAAGAATTTTTTCAAATCAATATGTATATTTAAATACTGAAACTTATTCACTTCAATAAATGTATGTTTAAGTTATAAAACTTGTCTTATGTATTGAAAAATTGTAACTTTTCGTCTTCGTATAAATCGATAACTTATACACTAGTTCTTCATCAATTAATCTTCTAAGTAAATCTTCAAAAGTAAAAACATACCCATAGCTTTGCATTTGTAACAAGTTAAATTGTACATGTTTCATGTGAAAGTTACAAAATTTTATATATTTTCATGAAAAATATATAAAATTTTAATTTCACGAGAAACATGTACAATTTAACTTGTTACAAATGCAAAGCTATGGGTATGTTTTTACCTTTGAAAGATTTACTTAGAAGATTAATTGATGAAGAACTAGTGTATAAGTTATCGATTTATACGAAGACGAAAAGTTACAATTTTTCAATACATACGACAAGTTTTATAACTTAAACATACATTTATTGAAGTGAATAAGTTTCAGTATTTAAATATACATATTGATTTGAAAAAATTCTTTGAAATATATATATATAAAAAAACTTTAAGTGTAAATTGAAATTTTTATAAGTTTTTCAAAAGTGACTTATTAATATTTAGAAAGAGGTCGGATATCTTCAGCTATTCTACACCTGATTAGACAACACTTATAATGTGTACGAGAAAAAAAAATTCAATTACTAGATGAGAAAAATTTCCTTGTAGGAATCAATGAAATTGGATAGTTATACTTTGGTTCGAGGCAATTTTCGTTTCACGCATATGATTTGTTGCTAAGTTGAAATAAATACACTTTAAATCAATGCTTAGTATCTTTTCTTTTATTCTTACTATGATCATTCTTATATTGAAGGATGATTTTTCGAAAGTCAATATATTTGAAAAATAAATATATCTATAGTGTAACATATAAAGTTGAAGTTACGTGGAATACTATTGGAATTAGCATTAGAAATTAAATCACTCAATTTATTTATGGGATATTGACCATCACGTGAATATCTCCCCGCAACATTGGTTGCTCTTATCGGTATATGATTACGCATGTTTCGTGATCTTAACGTATGTCAATGTGTTATTTTTTTTTTATATGTGAAAAAAGGAAACTTTTCCACATATATTGATAATTTTCATGTTTATTCAGTTTGTGATTGTTTTTCATATTATTCAGTTTGATACCAACTGAGATGACATAATATAAATTGTTAAATGTGCTATAGTTTTAATATATGTGTTCCCACTTAAAAGCATGTTTAATTTTAAATTTTGTTTAAACTTTCTCCTAAAAAATTTTATAGCGGACCTCAGCGCATTTTTTTTTTTTAATTTCTGATAAAGTACTTCGAAACATTCACATTTTTCAATGTTGTATCTTCTATATTTCCAGTAAAACTTCTCACATTATACATGAATTTCAAGAAATTTGCTATGTCTAAGTTTGGTATTTTTTTTTAATGTATAGATATTTCATCATTGTCATTCTATGATAAGATATCAAGTTGGTTCTTAATAAACAAGAGTGTATTTTCTTGTCATAAGCAAGAAAAACGAAGTTAATATAAGTCAATGATAATTCTCATTTATGAATTTCTTGTCGTCTTCAACTTTTTTCAACACATTTCACTCAACTTCTATTTTCACTTCATCTATCACTTTGTCATACTTCTTTACAGTTATAGTATGTATCAGTTCAAGTCACTGTTTAAATTTACGTCATTGATTTATTCAGTTCACTCAATCTCTTAGGTCATAATAATTTCATTAAATTTATAAGATTCAACAAAAAAAAAACCTACTCATTACACATGAACTTAATATTATTGCACTGGGAAGAACTATAGAAATTTGGACAATAAAAATCTATTACAACAGCTAATAAATTCAATTTTCGACAAGCATGATAGGATATAAAAATTGTATTTTTTCGTTTTTCTGCTAAAGTTTAAGTTCTCTGTTAGACAATAAAACGTTTGCCTAGAATAAAATCATAAATTATTCATCATTTATGTACCAACAGTAAAATTATCATTTACATTTTTGTAGATTTTTCTTTTTAACATGATAATGTCTTACATTTAAAGTTTATTTAATAGTAATTTCCGACTTGAAAATGTAGATAGCATTTATTTTCGATGAGTTTGATTTCAACTGACAAATATATTTCAACATTCAAAGCACATGCGAGTTATGTGAATAAACCATATGCAACTTAGCTAAATTTAAGTAATTAAGTTGTGAAGTTTTATCTTTGCCATAGAAAATATATTTATTTTTACTGATTTTTGTTAAGTTCTAAGACGATCTTTTACAATGTATGTCTTCTTGCAACATGAGAAAAGATGCGAAATGATAAGGACTTCTCTGGTATGCTTTCAATTCCTTGAGAAATACATTTAGCTTAACTACAAGACTTGTTCCGATTCTGAAGTATGCTATTTCCTATCGTAATTTATAATTTTACATGATACTTGGTTTAAAAGTTGAAAAAGTTTGCACAAATTTCCTATGTAAGTTCTGCTTCACTGAAAAGTTATCGGTCACAAGCAATAAAAATTTCACTTTGTTTGACTAATGTTATGTATGTGTTAATTATCATGAGTAATATCAGTTTTATTTGTGTCTTTCGAAAGCGAGCATTCATAAATTTAAAAGGATATTTCAAACTATTTTCAAAATATAAGTATCTTTTACAAGTTTTTTCCGGAATGAACTTTGCTCAGTTATATTAATATTGAATATTCATCTTACAAAATAAGCCTCTTGTAAAACACCATTCCGTTTCAGTTTTTCTGAAATTTATGTATAAGTTATTTAGAAATTATGGGTGGAAGTTAAAAATCTCTATATTAATGATATATTGTCAGCACCTCTCAAATAAAAAAAAAAATTCATGTATAATTTAGTTTGTCCAGATGATGTTCAATTTTACGTAGTAACAAACTCTACATTTTCCAAATTTATGCTAGTTTTTCACAAGAAAAAAAAAATATTCTTTAAGTTTGCCTAGCAAACTTTTTTTCAGTATTTAAATTTTCTAAGTATATTCCATCACATGAGTAGTTAACTATTTCCACTAAGGAAAATATCTTATTATTTTAGTTTGTTTGATTGATGTTAGATTTTTATGTTTCTGATTGGTGATTTGCATATACAGTTTTAAAAACTTTACACAATTCGTAACATATATGTTAGAAATAATAGTATATCGCATCTGAGATTGAAAAAATTTATAACTATTATCATGTAAAGAAGGTTAAATTTTAAAAACATGTCGTTGAATATGAGTGTTACCATGAGAAAAGTTAACTAAATTACTTGTGATTTCCTTTCAGAGTATAAAAAGTTATATAGTTTACATATAATTCGCAAGTTTCTTTCAATTTTTCTTAAGATGTTTTAAAAGTCTTGCAGGTGATTTTCAAAACTTAAATGCATATCTACAATGTATTTAATATCTACAATTTATTTAATATTTTCCCCCAATTCACCTTTCTTAGATAAGTAAAATAAACCTTAGTCAGCATGTATTGCACGAGTTAATACAACACCTTAACGTATATTATTACAAAGTAAATGGTCTAAGTCTTTCTTGAAGTAACATAAATTTCCAACTTGCATTGATTTTCCGATTGAAAAGTAGAGGTGAATTTTTTTCCTTAGAGTATCTATAACTAGTATTTATTTTAAATCTCTTATTATTTTTCTTCTATGAAACAATTTTGTTAAGTTTTACCCGTATTGTAGCATATAATCTCACTGAGTTTGAACAATATTCAATGTTTTAGACAATAGAAAAGTTTTCAAGTAGAAATGATCTTAAATTCTCCAAGTGAATCATACTTTTTGGAAGAAAGTCCATGCGAATTCTACCTTCACTTACTAATGTGTCTTTGAAATCCACTTCATTCATTCCAAGTTTTCACAAACATTTCATTATGAAAAAGGAAAAGTAGGAAAACGATAATCTCGAAGACCTGTTGACACACCGCAGCATCACCCGCTGCTTGCGCGTCGATGCTGTTGTTCTTGCTGTACAAATCTCCCGACCTGTTTGAACAAGTATTAGCGTGACTCATCCTCCGGTCTAAAAATGCCGGCAAGTGGCGTATCACCTACCGCTAACCTGATTGGCTAATTACCGTCACATGCTTATCACCCCGTTTAAAGACGTGAATTTTATATGTAAAGTAAATTTTTACGCTAACGCTTAAATTCTTTGCTATAGAAAGTTCAAGTATGTTATTTTTTTTCTCTTATATGTTACATTTTAAACACATGATATGAAATTTTTACGTTATGCTTATCTTAGAAATTTTTGAGTATGTTACTTTTTCTTTTATTTAACATTAACCTAAGAGTTTAATTGTATATGAGAAGTAAATTGTCACGTTAAAGTTTAAAGACATGATATTTATATGTGAAGTAAATTTTCGTGTAAAGGTTAAAATTCTTTATCTTTGAAATTTTTATTCTGTTAAATTTCCCATTATTTAACATTAACCTAAGAAAATAATTGTGTATGAAATTTTCGCGTATTGTTTAAATTGTTGTCGAAGAAAGTTTAAGTATGTTATTTTTTTTTCTTCTCTAATTTAGCATTATTCTTACACATTTTAAAGATAAAAATGTTATGTGTGAAATAAATTTTCGCGTATTGTTTCAATTCCTTACCTTATAAATTTTTAATATTTCTTTTTCTCTAATTTAGCGTTATTCTTACACATTTGAAAGACATAATTTTTATATGTGAGGTAAATTTTCGCGTATTATTTGAATTCTTTGCCTTATAAATTTTTAGAGTTTCTTTTTTTTTGTCTTATTTATCGTTGATATAAGAGTATGATAGTACATGTAAAGTTAATTTTAAATTCTTTGCCTTGTAAATTTTTAGTGTTTCTTTTTTCTAAAAGTTAGAGTTGTCATTATACATTTTAAAGACATGAACGGCAATGTTTGAATTCTTTGTCGTAGAAATTATAGGTATGTTATACTTTCATCCTACATTTCAAATTTAAAGTCGTGATTTTTATATGTGAAGAACATTTTGTACGTTAATGTCAAAGTTATTTGTCGTACAAAGTTTAAGTGTGTTACTTTTTTTCTTTTATTTAGCGATATTTCTACATATTTTAATATCGGGATTTTTATGTGTAAAGTAAAATTTTACGTTAATGTTAAAGTTATTTGTCGTAGAAAGTTTAAGTACGTTACTTTACTCTTGCATGTTATATTTTAAAGTCGTGATTTTTATACATGAAGGGAATTTTCGCGTAAAGGTTAAATATTTATCTTAGAAATTTTAAGTAAGTTACTTTTTTTCTCTTATTTAGCGATATTTTTACACATTTTAAAGTGATTTTTATGTGTAAAGTAAGTTTTTTTCGTTAATTTTAAAGTTATTTGTCGTAAAGAGTTTAAGTATGTTACTTTTTTCTCTTATTTAGTGATATTCGTACACATTTTAAAGACATGATTTTTATTCGTAAAATAAATTTTCACGTTCACTTTTTTTATAAGTTTATTTTTTATAATAATAAAATCTGATAATTATTACTAAATATTATCTTTATATTTAATAAATTTCATAATTACTCCAATTGAAACAACTGTCTACGCTAAAAACCCATTCGCTACACTATGACGTCACGAACAAATTTTCTATCACTTTAACTGTTTCAAGCAAGATCGTTACACAACAACTCAACTCGCAAACGCGTTGAAGCGTGTTGAAACATCCCTAGTCTCGCTCCCCTCCCGTCTGACGGGTCGATAGTCAGTAGCACCCTCTACCGTGAAACCTGATTGGTCGGTGAAGTCACGTGATCACCCCTCATATATAGACGCTACCGGTTGCCGTCTCGCCATTTCTACTTAGATACCTGAGTGTGAAAGACGTGTTTAATACTTCGTGTTTTTTTTCTCATCGCGATTTTGTTCGTACTTGTGTAGTTATTCACAGTTATTTTAGCTTCGCAGATTTCGTTTCGATTATTCGGTAAGTGAATTTTTAAACATCTTCTCACTCCAACAAACCAAGAGAGCCTTGTCGGCCTATGACGACAAGCGGTATCTGCTGGAAGATGGCATAACCAGCTATGCCTATGGTCACTTCAAAATTCCTTAAATCATTCATTTAATCCTTAATTTTTTTTTTATCTCTTTAAGCCTTAATTTAACTAAAATATTACTTTAACTAATTTTTTAAAAACTTATTTAGCGTTAATTTTTTTTTCCAGGATTTTGTATGTGACCATTAAATTTAATTCATGAGAGAAATATACGTTCTCACAAGTCTTCTTTTCAGATTTTTTAAAATTTAAAATTGTTTAGGATTTAAGGTAATGATGTCTTCTTAAAAGATATTATTGGATGGTTGGTTAGTGACCTCATATTTCAAGGAAATATACGTTCTTTGAAATAAGTTTTTTTTGTTTTTTTTTGTTGTTGTTGATAGGGTGGAGTGAGGCGGTACCAATTCTTCCTAAAAGAGGTATCGGGCTGGAGGTGGGTCCTCACCTTTAATAAATAATTTTTCAAAATTTATTAATTGTAATTCTAAAGTCTTAACTTATTCAAAATTAGTTAGGGAAGGGGGGGTGGGTAGATGAGTTACCATGAAGACAACGTCCGATAGTCGATATTTTAACAATTGTTTGGTAAAATATTGAAATGTCACGTGTAGTTCGGGGTTAGGGTTCTTTAGACCCTTAGCAAATGGCCTTCCTTTTATTAACTTTTCAAATTTAACATTTTTTTTTTGTGTAACTTTGTTGCAGGTATTTTAACTTGGCTAAAGGATATGTAAGTAACTCGCTAGAAAACCAAACAGTCAATCAGGAGTTAACTTTTGGTCACATGTTTAAAACTTATCAGTCACAAGCGAGCATTTAGCTGACCGATCAGAACTCGTTGCCAACACCTGAAAACTAAATTTGGTATATATCCAATGTTATCACCACTTAAAACGTAAATCTTAACATAGAATGACGTCATACCCACTGTGACGTCATTAGTAAAAATACCTATCACTCTACCTTATTCGTTTAGAAGCAGCCCTAGAACAACTCAACTCCGTCTGAAAGGTAAATCGACACTAAAAAGTGTTGCCAACGCTCAAAACTTTAATATAAAACAAATTATGACGTCATATCTACTGTGACGTCACTCAATAAAAGCCTATCACTCTAACTTATTCGTTTAGAAGCAGTCCTAGAACAACTCAGCTCCATCTTAAATGTAAATCGAAACTAAAAAGTGTTGCCACCGCTCAAAACTTTGATATAAAACAAATTATGACGTCATATCTACTGTGACGTCACGCAATAAAAGTCTATTACTCTAACTTAATCACTTAGAAGCAGTCCTAGAACAACTCAACTCCGTCTGCTAGATAAACCGAAACTAAAAAAGTGTTGCCATCGCTCTAAACTTTAATATAAAACACATTATGACGTCATACCTACTGTGACGTCATACACAAACAGCTTATAATGAAACTAAAACAGCAGCAGGAGGGGAACAACTCAACTCCACTTCCGGTGACATCACTTCCTGTGACGTCATATCCGGTCACGCCCCCTGCCGGTTACGCCCCCATACCATACCATACCATACCATACCATCCCGCATCCCGCCATGGCCCAGGATCGGCATTTTCTAACTACTCTGATTGGTTAATTAATATGTAATCATTTTTTACTATCATTTATGCTTCTGGTCTCTTGGGAGAAGGTTCTTATGATTTTACGAGATTCTTTATTCGGCCAATCATTAACGTGTACCCTCCGCCGGCAAAGGAATAGCAAACACATTTATTGTAAGTCTTAATTTTTTTATAAAATATTATTATTTCTGTTTATTATTTTTATTTAATTTACCGTTGAAGCAGTATTGTTTTTGAAGTACTTCGAATGTTGCTTAAAAATTAAATAAGTGGATTTAATTAAAAAAAATAGGGTAAATTCCTAGTTCACGTCAAAAATAGCATAATTGATTATGTAACTGTTGTTTTGCTGAAAAGATGTTTGACGTTCAATTCGGGGTTCATACGTCTCAGGGAAAACCTGGAAAACTGGGGGAATTTAAATTAACCTTAAAATCTCAGGGGAAAAAAGACATCTCTCCTCTAAAACCTGGAATAAGTCATTGTTACTCTGGTAAAAAAATCCTATTATTCGGTGCTCTTTGTTTAACCCTAACTCAAGGAATTAGAAGTTGCAGAATTATTTGATAACACAGACTTTTAGAAAGTTATTTTTAAAAGAAAAAAGAATTTTTTCAAGTTATCTGAAGAATTAGTGTAATCAAGGTTTGACTATATTTATGTGGCTAAAAATAATTTACGCCGTGATGGAGAACACGACTCGAAAACTGAGGGAAATCTCTGAGAATTTTTTTTTCTTAAATTGAGTATGAATCGTGCAATTTTTTGAAAATTGGAAGTGTTTGCTGGTATTGAAATATACTTCGAAAGAATGTCTGTGTTAGGAGCTTCTATCGGCTTTAAAAAAAAAACATTCCTAAATATTTTTGAATTAGCCCTAAAATTTTTAGAAACTATACGTAAAATGATTCCAAATTTTTGGAATTATCCCTAAAATTCCTACCCAATTTTCAAAAAGTCACTGCGTCCTCCGATGTTCAGTAATATTATTTCAATATGTGAGGTGTGGACCGTCCCAGGTAAATGAGGGTGAAGGTTTTCCTTATTTTATATAAAAATTAAGTTTTTGTGTGTTAATGGTAAAAAGTTATTTTTCTATAATATTTTTTTTTTCAAATTCTTCATATTTAGGTTTTTTTTTTTTATAAATATTTTTTTTTTTATTAAATCTAATTGTACTATTCGATTTTAAATATGATAATGTACAGCAATATCTTAATTTTGTCTTATAAAATAATATTTCATTTTCTTTTCTGAAGTAGTTTTTTAGACATGATATGTTTTTATAGAATCTGTAAGATCCAGTTCTAAATCTGAAAGTTCACATAGAATACAAACCAGAGAAATTAAGTTTGAAAGCAAGTGGTGAGTATATTCTAATTAATGAAACAATATGTTACAATATAAATAATTTGAAATATTAAACAATTCTTAAAATATTGGAGCTATTGAACTTGCTTGAATATGAATAAGCACTGCTTACAGGGCTGCCACAGGCTACTAAAAAGGCTACTAAAGCGACTATTTTTGTGGCCAGGCGACTATGGCAACTATTTCAATAAAAAAATGGTCCCAAGCGACTATTTTGAGCAAAACCTTCAACTATTTTTGGGCTGAGGCGACTATTTTTTTAAAAATTGGATACTGTCCGATAGCAGAACGGGAAAAAACCGGCACTAAGGTACTAACAATTTTATCAAAATGGTGATTTTTTTTAAGGGGGTTACCACTCTACCAGCGAAACTGTTCATATTCGCTGGTAGAGTGGTCATTTTGTTAGTCCGACGATAGTAACTTCACGCAAGATTGTTGTTTTTGGCGGCAACCGCGGTCATTTTCACCTTCCTGTTAGGTTTCAATGTTTTATCTTTCGCCGTGCAAGAGGCAACAGCATACACAATTATATTCTCAATTATCAAATTATTTCGCTTTATTTACTCTAAACAAAAATGAATTTGTGGAATTTGCCCTAAACGCCGGATTTGGTTGTTTTCAGATTATCTGGCGCCGTCAGCAACACGAGGGCTATAATGCGCCGAAAAATTCGTCATTAGACAAGCCAACATACATTTACAAACACCCATGCCAACACGGGACTCGAACCCGCAACCTCGCGGTCTAGAAGCTAGCACGCTAACCACTATACCGTTTGGTCGGCCCCTAAACGCCGGAAGAAAGTACCATTGTATGGACATTATTAATGTTATTAGACGTTATGTCCGAAATTTGTGCCGGTGTGATGAACGATTTCGCCGTGTAGGTCAATCAATGCAGAATGATTAGAATTTCAATGTTGTAGCTATATTTATGAATAATTAAATAATTTAAATTTTTAAGCAATTTAATTACTTTGAATGTAGCTTAAACAGGGTGGCGACAGAACCGGGAATTCAGGGAAATGTCAAGGAATTTCGTAAAATTACTCTTTAATCAGGGAATTTTGAAATTTTCGAGTTTTTCCTCTCTCGTACCATATATATATATATATATATATATATATATATATAGTTTTTATAGTTGGCCAATCGATTTGTGTGTACGAAGTTTCCGAACTTTTTCTACTCAGCAGCTAAGCCAAATCAGCCAATCCCCCCCCTCCTCGGCCCACAACCACATGTTCATGTTCCACTTTTTTTTTTTTTTCTTTTTTTTTTTTCTTCTTCTTTCTACTTTCTGAAATCATTGTTATGTTTGGAACAATGATTTACACATTATTTCTGATATTTTTGGTTATCCTATAACTTCGCGTCCGCCGGTGTCTTATTGTTAAAAAAATCTGCAAACTTCAATCTGCTTGCATCCTTTATAGACATGATTTTTTTTCTTCTTGCTTTGCATTTTTTATCAACAGAATATATTAGAACCCTAATTATTTACGTATTATTTCGGTTAGATTTTTTTTGGATTTATATGTTTAATATAAATCAAACAAAGGATTGAAGTCTCCCCCTCCAAAAAATTAAAAAAGAATCTGAATGCTCTACTGCATACATTCAGGCAAAGGGTCATGGAATTTTAAAAAAAAGTCCTTATATTTTGTACTTTTGTGGTTTAAGATAGTATTTTTGTTGTTCAAAATTTTATTTCTATATATCTATGAGTAATTAATTTTTATGAGAAGCTGTTAATTTAAAGTCTTTCTTTCATGCATTATGTGTTATTTATCTTTTCTCAACTTCAAAATCCAAAACACATAATTTTTCATGAAATATATGTACCTAGTGAAATTTGTGACTGAATACCAAAATGCTGGTTATTTAAGTTTCATGCTCATGCACGCCCAAGTTTAGTAAATATTTAGGACACAGTTTCAAATTTATGTTATTAACAAGATACAGCCTATAACATATATTAAAAAAAAATAACATTTTTTATTTTAAATTAAAAAGAAAAATATTGTACTACTTTTGCTTTTCCTTGAAGTTAGCAAGTGTGGGTGTAGTTTGTAAATTGGTTTATGTGAATTTTGTATTTTTTTCTTGATGTTTTCCATTCTTTTTCATGCTCTAAAGATGCTTGTTTTGATTTTTAGCCTAAACTTATATTTT
The DNA here is from genome assembly GCA_963978545.1 of Linyphia triangularis. Taxonomy (NCBI): domain Eukaryota; kingdom Metazoa; phylum Arthropoda; class Arachnida; order Araneae; family Linyphiidae; genus Linyphia; species Linyphia triangularis. The sequence continues at coordinate 62,720,405 of OZ021727.1, read as the reverse complement.
GAAACTGGCCCTAAAGAAATTCGATTGCCATTGCCAATCTATAGTATAATTGTTTAAACATGGTACTTGTTTGACTTTGGAAATCAAAAAAAAAGTTATCTTGTTTTTTCAGTCGATTTTTACCTTCGCTTTTGCGTGAAGTTTAGCTTTTTTTTTTGCTTTTGTGCTGTCTGGGAGTAAGGTTGAGTTGTCAACTTCCATCGCAGTATATAAATATGATAGCGCCTCCCCCAAGACACATGCCTTTTACCGTATGGAATGTAATGTTTTAGACACTATTTTGAAACGAAAGAAGAGTGTTTCTGGGTTTTCGTGTGGTATGTAAATCAACAGTTTTATTCTGATCTTATGAAAAGTGAGGATACTATTTTCAACGTCTAAGACTACTATTTTGGCTACTATTTTTAACATCTGAGGCTACTAAAGTAACTATTTTCAAAGCTTACAGTCAGTGGCAGCCCTGTGCTTATTGGAAATTATATTGACGCATGCATGCTGTTGTAATCTTCCAAATTCTTTATTTTTTTTTTATTTATGTGGTGGTGCACTTTTGAAAGTGTTTTCAAAATGTGGCGAAAAGGTAATTCTCTCATTTCTTTTGGATTGTAAGACTAATTTTTTTTTACAAAAAAGATACAAATTTCTTTTTGTTTTCAGACCTACCACTAATTAAAAGTAGTATATTTTTTTGGTAGATAAAATAATGTTTTTGTTTTGGTTTCTTTCAAGATTAGCTTACGAAACAAGAGTCCTAATATTTGGTTAATTGAATACTTAATGTCAGGGTTGGCATTGTTTAAACCAAACGTGGTTTTTTTAATCAATTTTTTTTTTCTTTTTTAAAGAATAATTTAAAATTGTATTTTTATTTGTATATTTATAATTAGATCTTTCAAATTATTTGTTGTTGTAAATAACTTTTTAAAAATAAACCTTATAATGAAAGACTATTGGAAGTTTTTATAAGTATCAACAATAAGTTTTTATATTAATCTAATCGATTTATTAATGTTTTATAATTATTCAAGGCGTCATTTTAAATTTGTTTCTGAAGCAGAAGTTTTGTGCTTTAATAACTTATTTCTAAACTTAAAAAATATCCTTTTGTTCAGCTTATCACCATTACTGAAGAATCTAAGAGCAATATTCCATGTATTATGCAGTAAACAATTACTATTTAATTATATTGTATACATTGAATTAAAAAAAAAAATGTATCTCTAAGTATAATACTAAAATTTAATGTGATTTGATTGTCCACTTAAGTAGCAAATGTTTATTTAATTAGTTGAAATTATTTTCAGAAAGAGTGTTATTTGTTATTTGAACATTAATTTTTCTTGTTAATGTCAAATTTTATTTATAAATATGAATACATGTAATTTAAAAAAGGATTTAAAAAAAAAAAAAAAAACCCCGGTTCAAACCACAAAAAAACCTGGTTTAAAAACCTGGCAAAAACACATAAAAAAACCCGGTTTTTTCCAACTTTAATTGATGTCTATATTTAAGGCAAGATTTCCTAGGTCATACGTTAAAAATGTTACACCATTATTTAGTAACTGTTGCAATGCAGCTTATTTTAGTAAAGTGTTTATTGGACGTATTTATTCCTACTTGTAATCAGTCTATATGTTCTTTCGTGAATCAGTCGTTAGTGGGACCATATTAGTTACTATACAGCTGAAATTTCTACATATTATGTTGTAAGTTGTACATTTTTGAAATTTTATAAAAATAACTTATAGTTTTAAATGATGTAAAAATTATTTTTTCAATATTTATATCTAACCTGCAAAAGTTATTACTTTAATCCTTATTGCATTTCCAGCTGTTATGCGCCATGAGAAACTTTCCTTTTTTTTTTTCTTTTTTTTTTTTAAATAAAAGTAGAGATTTAAAATCATGGAAAATAATACCATTCTTTCAAGAATTTGAGCTCGGATAGATAGTTAAAAAAATATTTAGTTTTTCACTTTTCCATTTGGCGGGGACAAGCTACTTTTGCGTGTGACGTCAATGCTCAGATGATGAACCAGTCTAAAAACTATTTTAGACGAGGAGGGAGTGAGGTTCCTCCTCGGAATTTATGCGTAACTACGTCACGTTTTTTTTTATGCTTTTTTTTTTGGTCACGTGACTTTTGCTTTGATTTCAGTTAATTTCAAACTCGATTTTTTATTAATTGAAAGCATAAAGATAAAAATTAATTGAACTGCTTAAATATATCTTTTGGATAACACTAGAAAATACAAAAATTATTCCTTTTCCTCACTTGTGCAAGTTCCTCATTACATATTATTTAAACAATTTTGAACTCCATACTCAGTTTTTATAGTAATTTCTTAACCACTACGAAGAAAATCAACGAAATGCATTGTCGTCATCGCCTTTTATCTGCCCAGTTTGATCTCGTTTGGAGGACGGCAAGTGGATCACTTTCTTGTAGTTAATGGGTAAATGATGCCAGGGATTGTTTACTTTTTCTGAAATTTCACCTTGTGGTGTATGAAATTGTTATCCATTTAGCTCAACTTACAAATTTTCTTGGTATGTCTCACTTATACCGTTTCATACCTAAAAAACAAAATTTCCATCAAATTAGCTAGACGGTCCTTTTACCTTATAAGCCCGTATTAGCTCCTTATTTTCACTTGATGTTTCTAAAGGTCCTTAAAATAAAGTACTTAGAAATTAGAAACTACTTATTTCTGTCGAAAAGGTGAAAATTCTTATTTTCTGAGGGTCCTTTAAAAACAGTGCTTAAGTGGGGATGCAAAATACTTTTTGCCAAAAAAAAAAAAAAAAAAAACTTAAAAATTGTTAGTTAATTTTTAGCAGAATTTTAAAATGATTTTGAGTTCTGTTACTTTTGATGTGTAATTTAAAACAATTAATATTTTTTATTTTTAAATCATTATTAACTTTAAATGTAGAAATATCAAATGGAAAAAATACCTTACACCCTTCGGCTTGCTTGATCTTTTAGGTCGATGACTAAAGTTTGGGTATCAAAAATGGCGTTTTTGCTAATTTTGTGGCTAAATACTTTAGCCTAACCACATTTTCTAATTTTAACATTTAAGAAATTTCTTAAGCATTTGTCTAAAAAAGTTCCTACAACAATCCCTGCTTAAATTTGATTTTTTTTTTTTTCTTCTAAATTTTACCACAATTATGTTCATTAACTCCTGAAGTAATGAAACGGTAATGTGGGAAAAGGAGAGGGGAGGGGGAGAAATAACGGAGGATTCATCATTTATATATATCAACTGACAATAATAAATTTAGTGATTGTCACTCCTCCTAAACTACTTAACCAGTTTTTATGATTACGATGTCATTTGAAAGAGATTGAACTGTAGATTTTCTAAAACGTCCCAGAACTACACAAAAAAAACAAAAAAAAAAAAAAACACCACCTTTTTAATTAGTCTAATTCCAATATTTTTCATTAATGAACATGCCTCTTTATGATAATGATTTTCAATAATCTGAGTAGTAACAGTGCGTTGCTTACATTTGTGGTGTTTTTGTAAACCGGATTTTTTAGATTAATTACTCGTTTATTAAAAATATATGGATTTCAAGTTTTGCTTTTAAAAATAATTGTTGTTCTTACAATTATATTGATTGTCCTTTGGATTTACATTCGAATGCAAGGTTTACATTCTTGCCAATATCATCTTTGACGATTCATTAAAATGCAGTTTCTGCAACTTTCTTCTTCCTCATGTTATTCGGGAAATTTATTTCTAGGCCTAGCAACAGAAAGGGTCACAATTTTCCCTAAAAGTCTATTTTTTATGAAAAAGGTCCATTTTGTCCCTATTTTCCTTAAAATATACAAGAAATGTTTTATTTTGTTCATATCCTTAAATTTTCGAGTTGAAATGTATGCTTTTGACTTATTTTTGCGGTGCTCAAAAAGGCATACATTTGCAATCTTAGGAATCTAACAACCACGGAGCTTGAGTACTTTCAGACTTCCCCAAACCTGAATACGTTTGTGGCGGCCAATATTACCAACACTTTACTTTTTTTCGCTGAACGTTGTATGTCGATATTATGTCTGTTATTGCCGAGATTTGCGCCTCCATTGCCACCGAGATTTACTTTGTTGTGATGGTCATTTTCGTCAAGTATTTCGACGACATATAACAACCATTATTTCCAAGATTTGCGTCGTTATCGCCGAGATTTAAGTTGTGATAGTCAATTTCGTCTAGTGTTACGTTGATACAATCACCTCTTTTGCAGCGATTTTTATTGGTATATTAGACGCTAATGCTTATATTTGCAGTTGTAATATGATATTACCGAAATTTACGCTTTTAATAGCAACAACAAAAAATGCCGATATTTGCACCAGTATGGAGGGCACGGCACTATCGTCAATATTTGCGTTGAAGTGATGGTCATTTTCACCTAGGTTTACACTGTTGTAATAGCAGCTGTTGCCAGGATGTCCGACGCCGTTTTGTTGGTATTAGCTTAGGCTTTCTCTAATGTGATGATCGCTATGTCCGTGATTATAGTGCCGGTGTGAGGATCATTTTACCATTAGGTTTGAATCGATGCATATAAGGATTAAAATTTAGTATAATTTTGAACATGAAATTTAGTCCCAATTTTTATGTGTAATCCAAATTGCAAAACAGTGATAGTGTGGATTTCAGCATTCTTCTTTTTATGGAAATTTCGATCATTCCTGAGATCGATGCAAATCTGAATTACAATTAAATGGGGCGGGGGAGAGTGCTGCCGTTGCTTGCAAATCTGACAACCACGGAATCTGCGTACATTCAGACTTCACCCAAACTTCCGATGTAACGGCCCCTTTTGTCGCCGATAACCTCTATCACCATTATATACGTTGGTGTGAAGAGGACATTTTCGCTGAACGTTTCGTCGATATTATGGCTGCTATTGCCGAGATTTATGCTATTTCGTCGTATTTCGTACATTATTTCGTCGTATGATCATTTTTGTCGTGTGTTTCGTCGATATAATAGCCACCATTTCTAACATTTATGCCGCTGTGGATGCAGTAGAGATTTAATTTGTTCTGATAGTCAATTTCATCGATAGTTATGTCGGTATAACCGCTTCTATTGCAGAGACTTGCGCCTGTATATTGAGAGCTAAAGCTGATATTTACGTTAAGGTGATGGTCATTTTAGCTTATTGTTTCGTAGTTGTAATGTTTAAGGTTTTGCTTTGATATTGACGATAAAAATTTCGACATTTCCGAGATTGGACAATGCTGTGGGCGCTATATCGCCGATATTTACGCCGATGTAAAATGACTAAAATTTTCTTTTAATTTTTTATAAGATAATTAGTCTGAATTTTTATGTCTTTTATCCTTTTTTTTATTAGAAATTGAGAATGTACTGTAGTTGGGATTAAAAAAGCAATTAGAAAACTTGGTTTTAATAGCTTCTCCTGTTTTTCAATATGATATAATTGATGGTTTAAGTTTTTTGACTTCTTAAATTTTTTGGAAAATTTTAGTTTTTATTTACTGTTACTTCCACGTGAAGTTACACTTTATTTACATGGGTGGGTTCAAGATGAAGCACGTTATTTTCCCCCTTGCTTGCTTGTGGAAAAAGTGTTTGGTGAAATATTCAATTTTGAAGTTAATGGCAAATAAACGTTTTGCAATTAGCGTAGTTTAGTATCGTAGCCTTAAAAATGTACATTGCCTTAAGTCTCTTTTTACTTTCAATTACCCATATGTATACATAGGGTAATAATTTTTTTACGATTTTCCACGTTTTGGAACATCCTGATTTAAAAAAAGTGATCTATAAAAAATGTCTGTCTGTATGTGTGTCTTTGGTCTGTCTGCATAACTCCCGAAAAAATTGACTTACGATGTTCAAATTTGGTGTGCTGGTTGGTGATGGCACAGAGACCTACCATTAAGGTTTTCATCAAAATTGCTCATGGGCATAAGGTAGCTGCCATTGAAAAAATCATGCTTTTCAGTAATTTCTAAAAAATGGCTCTAACGATTTTGTCCAAAATCGCTGTGGTAAGGCCTCTTAAGGTGTTCTAAACCAGGGTTCGTACAGTTCTTGAAAGTCCTTAAGAACTCCTTATTTTTACTTAATGTCTCCAAGGGCCCTTGAAAAGTTCTTGAAAACTCTTTATTTTTAACCTGAAGGTCCTTGAAAGTTTTTTAATTTTTGAGGGCTCTTGAAAAGTTCTTGAAAGAACATTTGTTTTTCCTTTTTTTCTTTGCGTGTGTATTTCAGAAACTTCCATAGAATTTTTTTTTTTTTGATCTCCTAATTTAAAACAAAAAAAAAAACTTTCATATTTATTTCCCTTTATTTTCTCTTTCCTTCCGTAGTTGAAAAGTATTTAGTATTTATAATAAATAATGTAATTCTGAATTGTTAGGATCATCGTAGTAATAAATTATTCATGATGAAATGAAGCATCTATTAAACTGTTTTTCCTGAGCATGTCTATTTTGAATATTAAAATCTTCTGCCCTTCTAAAAGATTTCATGGCTGGTAAGTGAAGATCATCGTTGTCAACTTAAATTTCGTTTTGTTGAAACTTTTTTTCTTGTTGCATCCGCGTTCAGTGTAAAAATATATAGATCTGCTAAAATTAAAACAAAAAACTAATAATTCAAAATATTTCTGCAACATGAAACAGTATGTAACACCGTTCCAATGGACAATACGAATTATAAAAGGTGAAGCGTTAAAACAATTGCATTAGGATCTTTTTTTGTAAGTACTCACTAATTTTTAGTTTAGTTATAATTTTTGCGCTACTAACCATATCGGATTGGTTGGTTGTATTCAGATTATCTGACGCCGTCAGCAACACGAGGGCTATAATGCACCGAAACATTAGTCATTAGACAAGCCAACATACATATACAAACACCCATGCCTAACACGGGACTCGAACCCGCAACCTAGCTGTCTAGAAGCCAGCATGCTAACCACTATACCGTTTAGTCGGCCTAACCATATCGGGACTCTTGCTGCCAAATGCATCCAAATTTACGACTTTTAATTTTTATTTTTATATCCTTTATGTTAATTTCGATTTTGTGGGTTTTACGATGTAGGGCAAATCTGCGGATGCCTAATTTACCCCCTTAGCTGTCATCCAATTGGGCTGAAACTTAGTAGATGATGTCGATGACGATGCATTCTATCAAATTTTGCGGTTGTAACTGTCATTAAAAGGTTGCTTTTACGAAATACTAATAAACCAACTTGTCGTCATCCAATCGTATTAAAAAAAGCGTTGAACGGACCATTGTTACATTCATTGTTAAAACTCTTTCTTGTTGCCGTTTTTTGTTGTTGTTTTTTAATAAATAATAAATTACTTTAATAAGAAATATCAGTGACATTTGGATATGAGAGCATAAATGCATGTTCATTTTTATCAAATAAATTTTTAAACATAGTTTGTCGCACATTTTGCTGATAGGAGTGCTTTTGATGTTTAAAATTAGATGCAAATATCAAGCACACTCTGTTTACAGAATCGGCGCCTGTGTTAACGAATATAAAAATTATAAGTTATTTTAAATCCATCTTATTTTAAACTTCAAATAGGTTTGAAAACTGAATTGGAGAAATAAGGTGTTTTTTCTTGTCTTAACTAATGTGAACGGAAGTTATGTGATCGTACTGGTATTTCTGCTTTTGAAGTAAAATTACAATAAATTCTACAGGTGTTGGTTTAGTATTCTCTTATCGTTGATGAAACTTAGTAATAGGGTTAGTTGTCAGCAAAATCCTTTATTTTTTATTGATAGTTATTTAATGGTTTATTTGTGAAATAATCGTTGAGAAACTAACATGTATCCAAATATTCATGATGCATAAAGATCGTACCAATCCAAATCCACCTGATGGCTGTTTGGTTAGCGCTCTGACGCCCCGCTTCTATTGCCAGTTTGGAGGACTGCTTAATACTCTTGCAGTCATCCACTCGAGTAATAGTCCGGAGAATAGAGACTGAAAAAGGGGTCTTACCTTGCAAAAGGTTATGTAGTTCTGATTTTTTTAATACGTTATAAAGGTCGGTCCCGTGGTTTATAAACCAAGTTTTCGACCTCCTAACCCTTGTGCGTTCTCCGTGGTGCACCAAAAACTGAGCCGTTTTTCAGTTTATACGTCATAACTCTTTGTCAATGCATCTTAGAAACAAACATTACACTCAAAAGTTGTAGAATATTAAATTTTCTACAACTTTTCTATGCTAAGTTTTTTTGTAGACCTAATATGTAAATAGTTATGTCCAGGGTGTCCACAGATCGGGAAAACCGGGAATATCGGGAAAAGTCAGGGAATTCGGCATTTCGGGAAAAATCAGGGAGTTATCAGGGATTTTGTCAAAAAGTTTAAAGGAATTTTCCGAAATTAAAATGAAACTTTTAATTTTGACAATTAAAGATACACTTTTACCAAAAATACAAAAATCAATTTGAAAAAAAAATTAGAAAAAGTTTAAAAAAAAAAAAAAAAAAAAAACGTCGAAAATTCGGACCGCAAGACCGACCACGTAACTTTTCGCAATAAAATTTCCTGACAATTACTGAACCTGCTTGCTTTCAGATTTGCCTCAAATCGCCGATGGAATGACTACATTTCTTCCTCATTTTTCTCTTATATTATAGTAGTCTATCGGCATTATTTACGTTGATATTTGATGGTCATTTTTCTGAACGTTACGATGGTAAAATGACCGATATTTTCGTGATTATAGAGGGCAACATACACGTTCTTGCATGCTGCTCATTTTCGTGATGTGTCCCTGACGCTATTTCAGAGATTGCACCTGTCAGCCATGGTACAGTTCTGCTTTTTTAGATTTTAGATTTCAGCATTTTTTTTTTTTTTTTTGAAATTTCCATCATTCCTGAGACGGATTCAAAACTGCATTACAATTTCATTGGGTTTACTTGCTTGTCTGACAATCAAGGAACCTACATACTTTCAGATTTCCCCAAACTTGTGATGTAATGATCATTTTTCTTGCTGATTGCCAGCATCTATCGCTGTTATTTATGATGGTGTGTGGTGGTTAGTTTCGCCGAACGTTACTCAGATGTTAAGCTTGTTATTGCCGAGATTTTCGCTGCTAAGAAGGGAGCTTTCACCGAGATTAACATTCTTGTGATGTTCATTTTAGTCCTTATTAATCACTATTCTAAGGTTTGCGCCTCAATAGTTGTCTATATCGTCGAGATTTACGCTTGTGATTGTCAATTTCGTAGATTGTGACGTCGGTACAATCGCGTCTATTTCAGCGATTTCCATCGATATATTGGATGCTAGCGTTGATATTTACGTTGGTGTGATGGTCATTTTTGCCTATTGTTGCCTTAATGCAGGGATGTGATTGCTTCTGCCGATCTTTCCGCTTTCGTGAATTTTTCTTATTTTTCCACCTATCAAAGTTTTCCTCCCACAGTCGACCAAACGGTATAGTGGTTAGCGTGCTAGCTTCTAGACCGGGAGGTTGCGGGTTCGAGTCCCGCGTATGACATGGGTGTTTGTAAATGTATGTTGGCTTGTCAAATGACGAATGTTTCGGCTCATTATAGCCCTCGTTTTGCTGACGGCGCCAGATAATCTGAAAACAACCAACTTTCCTCCCACAAATTTCTCATTGATCCCGCTGAGATTAAAATTTCCTGACAATCATGGAACCTGCATGCGTTCAGTCTTCCCCAAACCACCGATGGAATTATTATCCCCTCCCACCTTATTTTTCTCTAATGTTAGACTCTATCGAAATTATTTACATTGGTATGTTATAGCCATTTTGCAGAACGTTACGCTGATGAAATGGCAGTTATTCCTGTAATTATGGCGAGCGTTATCGCTGTTATTACGTTGCTGTGTGATACTCATTTTCGTCGAGTCTTACTCGAAAATAATAATTGTTACTGACGTTATTGCAGAGGTTTGCATCTGTCGGACATAGTACAGTTCAACTAAAACGCGAATTTCGTCTTTTTCTTTTAATTGAAATTTTGAATCATTCCTGAGATCGATACAAATCTGCATTACAATTTTGTTGGACTTACAAGTCTGACAATCACGGAATCTCGGCAACAATCGGCATTTTGCCTGTACCGGTACGGGCATTTTTGCCGATTGTTGGTTTAATATAATTGCCGAAACTTGCGCCCGTACGGCGGCCGCTATCACCGATATTTACGTTGAAGTAGCTGTAATTTTCACTTAGATTAAGCCGTTTTAACTGAAGTTATTGGTGAGATTCACGACGTCGTTTTGGTGTCATTCGCTTAGACTTCCACTGATGTGAAAACCGCTATGTACGTTATTAGTGTGTATGTGAGGATCGTTTTCACCGTTTGGTTTGAATTAATGATGAATGATTAGAATTTTAATTTAATTTTGCACAAGAAATTAATCCAAATCGTCCCAGTTTTTTTTATGTATCCTTATTTTAAATTGTCATTTTAACTGCTACTGAATGTAAAATTGTTTATTTTAACTTGAAAAACAATTTCACATTTTAACTATAGGTGTAAGTAGTTTAAAGTTAAAGCAATTTTTTTTATGTATAATTGTTTAAAATTAATTGTCTGGAGAAAATGTGTTTATTTTGTAAAAATTTTGCTTGGGTATTGTACTTAAATAAGCGGCTACAGCTGATCTTAAACAAAAAAGAAAATTTCAAATAATGCATATAATGAAATTGAACAATTTGGACAACGAAATTATGCAAACTAAAAAGCCAATGAAAATAGTGTAACTCCCCCAATCCAACTACATTTGAAGACAGGTTTTTTTTTTTTTTTTTTTTTTTTTTAAATACACAAATTGATATATAATTTATAAAATATAAAAATTTTACTTTACGAAAATATTTTAAAGCAATTATTGATTTTTAAAATTTGATTATAATTTCAAGTATTCAGAAAACAAAAATAGTTAATATAATATATAGAGTATTTGTTAAATGTGTGTGTTTGATCCATTTTGACATGATTTATGGTTTGTCTTTATTTTTAAAATTTTACTTAAGAAAACAGTTTATTAAATCTGAAATTTAATACTAGAGTCCTCTTTTCTTGAGATTAGATTGTAATGAAAAAAAAAGTGTGATTTTAAAGTATAATTGCACATGCACAGTGCAGGTACACTATACATACACTACACTAAATGAAGCAATTTGGTATTTGTGTCGTAAATGTGTAAAGATAAACAGTACATGCATCGTAATTTTCTTTATGATGGTGAATTTGAATGTTGTTTTACTTGAAAGTTTATTATTTATATATATTTTGTCGATAACTTATAATCAGGGAAAATATTTGGTGTTACAGGGAATAATCAGGGAAATATCAGGGAATTTTAAAATAACTTTTCTGTGGACACCCTGTATGTCTCATCAAAGTCAAAACTTTTTCGTAAAAATGCTACTTTTTTAAGATTTGTGTCAAGTTTTTTGATTATATCTCCATAATGGTACGTTTTAGAGAAAAAGTTTGTGAATAAAAGTTGTAGAAGAATAAATTTCCTACAAGTTTTCAATATTAACTTATTTTCTAGGACTAATAACAAAGGAGTTACTCTGCTTTGTGTATTTTCCATGGTGCACCACAGAATACGTTTTTCAGTTTATAGATCATAACTCTTTTGCAATGCATTTTAAAAATAAACATTAAATTTAAAAAATGTAGAATATTAAATTTTCTACAACTTTTGAGGCAATTTGCTTTTGTAAAGCTATTATGTAAAGACAGGGTTTCCGCGCATATGGAAAGTCAGGGAAAATCATGGAAAGTCATGAATTTAGACATAGGGTAAATTTTGTCATGGAAAGTCATGGATTTTGAACAAAAAAAGCCTAAAAGTCATGGAAAAACAGTGAATTGCATGGATTCCAAAAAATCCTACGGAAAATCATGTGACTATGACGTCATAAACGCCATGATCGCGATTCGTTGTTACTTCAATGATTCATTTGAGTTTTTATTTACTTTATTGATAGAAATAACGGTTGCATTTAAAAACTCCGGCCAATGAAAAGAATTTCTGAACTCCAAACTTGTGACATCACACAAGTAGGTCTCGATGATAAAAAAATCATAATGTAAGACTGAAAAAAATTAATTTCATAATCTTTACTTTTGGTTTGACTCTGTATGCTACTGGTTTACATTGTTGATATCAAAACATTTGATTTTTGATTATTTAATTTACTTATATTTTCTTATTCCTTCTTCAAATATTTGGTCTATTCCTAGTTGACGTTAAAATATCGCCAAGCCCATTTGGCGCTGTTTTGTAGGCGATACAGTTCTAAATTTGGCAACCCCATTTTTTTTATTGACGTGCTTTGGCTTCAACTTTTCTATACCACAAATCATGGAGCTGGTTCGTTTCTCAATTTTTCATATTGGAATTCCGAATTGGCGACATTCTGGCTTTGTCGCCAACTTTTCAAAAGTGCGCCAACCCATAAACGTGAACTAGGAATTTACCCTCCTGGTTTCAACTTATCTTCGTTACTGATTATATGATGAGTACCTATTCCTCTGCATTTATTGGAAAAGTCTCTTGTAGATATCTAGGGTGGCGACAGAACAGGGAATTTCACTATTCTGGAAAAATAAAGGAATTGCGTAAAATTTGAACTAGCTAACGCGCTTCATTTTAAGTGATTATCATCTACAAGATGATATATCTAATACCAAAATTCTCAAATTATACGTCCAAATAAAACATTTTTGAATTAATGTAAAATCAAAACAATATTTTTAAAATCATTATATTTGTCATTCCATAAACATGGAATGTATTAAACTTCTGAAATCAAAGCCACGGAGATCTATGTTCTTCTCTATTAAATTAACGTTTCTATTAAATTAATGTTTGGAGGTAGCGGTAAAATGAAGCGGCAAAATGTTTCACTCAGTCGCTCATGTTCATCATTGCCGGCCGGACCCATACTTCCGTTGTAATCAATGTTCACATTAACGCAAGCGGTGCCGCTCCATTGTTCTGCCGACAGTCGCTTACGCTTGCCGTTGATATAACTTCAATCTGACTGAATCCTTTACTAGCATGATTATTTTTAAACTTATTTTTTGTCAACAGTATGTATGAGAACTCTAATTATTTACGTATTATTTCTGTTAGATTTTTAGTTATTCTATAACTTAGCAGCGCGGCAGCTCGCATCCATAAACAGAAATTCTTCAACTTCAATCTAACTGCATCCTTTACAAACATGAATATTTTTCTTCTTGCCTTGTGTTTTCTGTTAACAGAATATATTAGAAGCCTAAATTCCTTAATATTTCAAATTGATTCCATCAGATTTTTTTTCGGTTTTATTTACCCTTAATAGCTCTGTTACACACCTCGCTCTGTTTTATACACCTTTACTTGCTTAGTTTACTTACATGAAATGAGGATTTTTTACTCAATATAAAACTTATAGTAATCATTTTACAATCATATACAATAATTTATTTACTATGTTGCGTTAGTAAAATTTACTGCATTGCGTTAGTAAAATAATAAAATTCTTGAGCCAGGTTCAATGTTTTTAATGTGATTTCTTGAGTCATGGAAAATCATTTGCTTCAGTCATGGAAAGTCATGAAAAGTCAGGGATTTGGGACATTTAAGATTGGCAGAAACCCTGTAAAGAGTTACGTAGCATCAAAGTAAAAACTTTTTCGTAAAAATGCTGCTTTTTTAAGTTTTTTGCCGAATTTTTCAATTATATCTACATAACAATAAGTCGTAGGGGAAAATATATTATACAAAAGTTGTAGATCTATACATTTGCTATAAGATTTATATAAAAGTTACTATCTAGGACTAATAACTAAGGAGCTGCTCTTTTTTGAAGGTTTACGAAATGATAACCTATAATATTTTATGTATAGGTAGGGGTTTAAAAATAGCTTCTTACTGCATAGTCTGATAATTTTAACAAAAAAATAAAACAATATATATAAATTGTAATATTAATGATAATGAAAAATAAAAAGTGGAAGTATATTAAATAATGTATATATCTATATATAATAATAGTATTATAAAATTTACCATTTTGCCGTGATGCACCAAAAATTTCTGCATTCGGAAATAAAAATGAGAAATAGACTGCATTCAAGTGGCTGATTCTAAACTACATGGGGTACAGATCTTTTGAGATAGAATGGAAAAATCATAAGACGGGTGGCATTAGTGACATGAAAAGGAATTCTTTTAAGGGCTCAGTTTCCGCGAAAACACCATATACTGTTGATTGAGATTTGCCACTGCCGAATTCAGGGAAGAAGATTAGAAGAACCGAAAAAAAAAAGTTTCTAGTGCTTTCTTTCTCAACCCTCCCCACCACTAACCATTCCGACAGAATATCAGTTACTTAGTATTGGAATGCATGCATTGTAATGATGGCTGCTTCGTCGTGTCCAATATTACAGGAATTTCCAAAGATCTTCCTAGATCCTAATGCCAGTGTTTCAAGCATCACTGAAGCAGTATCAAGCATTCTTGTTGCTCTCTATGGTGGTCACAGGGCAACAACTTTAAATGCTTTGCGTTATAAGCAATTTTCCAAATCAACAACTGGCAGCAAGTTAAATCTGTCAAAGCTACCTCCGACCCAAGAAGCTGCTACGCACCATGTCTTTCGCACATACAGGGGTCGCAGACGTCCTATATGTCCTATAAATCCTATATTTTTTTAAAAATCGGTAAAAACGTCCTATATTGTCCTATATTTTACAATTGTCCTATATATCCTATATTTCTACATTGATTCGATCTATATTTTCTTCGAATTCGTAATAACTGCGCCGTTTGTTGCAATTTTTTAATATTTCGGATTCTTTGGCACGATCGTAGGTGAAAAAGACCTGACAAAAACGATGTTTGTAACGGCGGCGCGGCGTTTTATCTCTTGTGACGCGACGTGCTGCTTAACCTACAACTCAACTCTACTGGACCGGCGGGAGTTGTAAAATGTGAACATTTCCATAACAATCGCTCTTGAATTTCTGATCTGATTTCTCCTCCAACGTAATAAATTAATTGGCCATAATGCAGAGAGAGATACAACAACAAAACTCTGCCTCAGAAAAAACGGATAAAAACAACTTGGGATTAACTTGCAGGACTACTAAAGAACTTTATAAGTGGCAGAAATAGACAGTCGGTGGTTTCAAAACAAATACTAAAGAACATTTTGAGTGTTCAGTCAATAATTGATGAAGGTAACAAAAGGGTTAAGATTTTCTGTATGATGTCGAATGGCGATTTTTTTTATTCCGAATCCTGTACGGATTCTGCGCCACGAATTGTTTACATCATACTGCTCCAAATTATGGTAACCATAGGCAGTTAGTTATCTTGCTCTTAAAAAATGTCAGGGCTGCCATTTTTTGACGAAAATCGCCTTGGCTCAGAATTCGTACCGGATTCGGAATATTAGCCACGATTTTTTCATAAAAGTCGCCAAAATTGAAAATTACGTCAATGCGTTGTGTTGTCAAATCCGAACGATCACTAGGGTTGCTTTAAAACCAAGTGCCAGGTTCTCCACGTTCGGCGATAAATCTCCCACTTTTCGCCGCCAATCCAGCCGACACTGAACAGTAAATCTGAATCAACAAAAGACTGCAAACAGGGTTATAAAAAGAAAATACTTAAAGAAATTGGAACAGTTAAAAATGCTGGAAGCAAAAGACTCATGATTGAAAATAATGTAATTAATAAAATAGGGATGGAATATCGAGGCAATAACGGATCACGTATTCAGGATCAGGCGATTTCTTTTTTTTTTAAGGTGTGTTTTCTATTCTCTTAAATTCAATATAACGAGTATATAAATGTATAAAGAGTTAATTTTGAAGTTCAGTAGCAGCTGTGTGCAGTTATTTGATGTTTTATATTGTCCTATATTTTTTTTGAAAAAATCCTATATATTCTTATTTTGTCACTTTGACCCCTGCAGGTGTGACGGACAATTTCAGTTCACGGAAAAGGGCAAGAAGAGCGCTATTTTTAAAGGAAAAGCCCCCCCCCCCCCGAAAAACGCATAGGATGAACTGGTTGATTATCGGGGCACCCAGCAGTCCTACTTTCCCTACTTTTTAGTAGAAAAAGTCCTACTTTTTCAAAGTTTCTTTTATATAATTTATACTACGTGACAATCGCGTACCATTTTTTTTTTTTTCTGATCAAATTCTGCTTCAAAATGGCGATTGTTTGCCATATGTGCCTTGATATGTGCCTTGATTTTTTTTTTCAAAAAAAAAAAAATCGGAATTAATTCGGGATTTTTAATTCATTCCTTTGATATTTAACTTTAAATATAAAACATCCGTTTCAAAACAAATTGGCAACGGATAAATTACAAAAAAAAATCCCCTAAATTTAATAAGAAGACATCGTAATTTCGGGTGTTCAAATGAAAATATCCTTTTTAAATGCTTAGTGTAAACATTTGATGGCTATACACCTTTAACCAACATAATCAACTATTTCAAATTCTTTTCTTCTCTGTTCTGACATCACAGAAATATGGCAAAATACGCTTAATCAAAGTATGTACGAAATGGGCGTCCATGCTAATTAACCAGCACTCAATGAAATTTTAAGATGGCCCCTACAATCCACCGACTAATGACGTTTGTTATATCACATCAATTTTCATGATTTCAGTTCCTGGTCTGTGCTTTGCATGTTTGAATGTGCAGGCGCAGGGGTCGCAGACGTCCTATATGTCCTATAAATCCTATATTTTTTTAAAAATCGGTAAAAACGTCCTATATTGTCCTATATTTTACAATTGTCCTATATATCCTATATTTCTACATTGATTCGATCTATATTTTCTTCGAATTCGTAATAACTGCGCCGTTTGTTGCAATTTTTTAATATTTCGGATTCTTTGGCACGATCGTAGGTGAAAAAGACCTGACAAAAACGATGTTTGTAACGGCGGCGCGGCGTTTTATCTCTTGTGACGCGACGTGCTGCTTAACCTACAACTCAACTCTACTGGACCGGCGGGAGTTGTAAAATGTGAACATTTCCATAACAATCGCTCTTGAATTTCTGATCTGATTTCTCCTCCAACGTAATAAATTAATTGGCCATAATGCAGAGAGAGATACAACAACAAAACTCTGCCTCAGAAAAAACGGATAAAAACAACTTGGGATTAACTTGCAGGACTACTAAAGAACTTTATAAGTGGCAGAAATAGACAGTCGGTGGTTTCAAAACAAATACTAAAGAACATTTTGAGTGTTCAGTCAATAATTGATGAAGGTAACAAAAGGGTTAAGATTTTCTGTATGATGTCGAATGGCGATTTTTTTTATTCCGAATCCTGTACGGATTCTGCGCCACGAATTGTTTACATCATACTGCTCCAAATTATGGTAACCATAGGCAGTTAGTTATCTTGCTCTTAAAAAATGTCAGGGCTGCCATTTTTTGACGAAAATCGCCTTGGCTCAGAATTCGTACCGGATTCGGAATATTAGCCACGATTTTTTCATAAAAGTCGCCAAAATTGAAAATTACGTCAATGCGTTGTGTTGTCAAATCCGAACGATCACTAGGGTTGCTTTAAAACCAAGTGCCAGGTTCTCCACGTTCGGCGATAAATCTCCCACTTTTCGCCGCCAATCCAGCCGACACTGAACAGTAAATCTGAATCAACAAAAGACTGCAAACAGGGTTATAAAAAGAAAATACTTAAAGAAATTGGAACAGTTAAAAATGCTGGAAGCAAAAGACTCATGATTGAAAATAATGTAATTAATAAAATAGGGATGGAATATCGAGGCAATAACGGATCACGTATTCAGGATCAGGCGATTTCTTTTTTTTTTAAGGTGTGTTTTCTATTCTCTTAAATTCAATATAACGAGTATATAAATGTATAAAGAGTTAATTTTGAAGTTCAGTAGCAGCTGTGTGCAGTTATTTGATGTTTTATATTGTCCTATATTTTTTTTGAAAAAATCCTATATATTCTTATTTTGTCACTTTGACCCCTGCAGGTGTGACGGACAATTTCAGTTCACGGAAAAGGGCAAGAAGAGCGCTATTTTTAAAGGAAAAGCCCCCCCCCCCCCGAAAAACGCATAGGATGAACTGGTTGATTATCGGGGCACCCAGCAGTCCTACTTTCCCTACTTTTTAGTAGAAAAAGTCCTACTTTTTCAAAGTTTCTTTTATATAATTTATACTACGTGACAATCGCGTACCATTTTTTTTTTTTTTCTGATCAAATTCTGCTTCAAAATGGCGATTGTTTGCCATATGTGCCTTGATATGTGCCTTGATTTTTTTTTTCAAAAAAAAAAAATCGGAATTAATTCGGGATTTTTAATTCATTCCTTTGATATTTAACTTTAAATATAAAACATCCGTTTCAAAACAAATTGGCAACGGATAAATTACAAAAAAAAATCCCCTAAATTTAATAAGAAGACATCGTAATTTCGGGTGTTCAAATGAAAATATCCTTTTTAAATGCTTAGTGTAAACATTTGATGGCTATACACCTTTAACCAACATAATCAACTATTTCAAATTCTTTTCTTCTCTGTTCTGACATCACAGAAATATGGCAAAATACGCTTAATCAAAGTATGTACGAAATGGGCGTCCATGCTAATTAACCAGCACTCAATGAAATTTTAAGATGGCCCCTACAATCCACCGACTAATGACGTTTGTTATATCACATCAATTTTCATGATTTCAGTTCCTGGTCTGTGCTTTGCATGTTTGAATGTGCAGGCGCAGGGGTCGCAGACGTCCTATATGTCCTATAAATCCTATATTTTTTTAAAAATCGGTAAAAACGTCCTATATTGTCCTATATTTTACAATTGTCCTATATATCCTATATTTCTACATTGATTCGATCTATATTTTCTTCGAATTCGTAATAACTGCGCCGTTTGTTGCAATTTTTTAATATTTCGGATTCTTTGGCACGATCGTAGGTGAAAAAGACCTGACAAAAACGATGTTTGTAACGGCGGCGCGGCGTTTTATCTCTTGTGACGCGACGTGCTGCTTAACCTACAACTCAACTCTACTGGACCGGCGGGAGTTGTAAAATGTGAACATTTCCATAACAATCGCTCTTGAATTTCTGATCTGATTTCTCCTCCAACGTAATAAATTAATTGGCCATAATGCAGAGAGAGATACAACAACAAAACTCTGCCTCAGAAAAAACGGATAAAAACAACTTGGGATTAACTTGCAGGACTACTAAAGAACTTTATAAGTGGCAGAAATAGACAGTCGGTGGTTTCAAAACAAATACTAAAGAACATTTTGAGTGTTCAGTCAATAATTGATGAAGGTAACAAAAGGGTTAAGATTTTCTGTATGATGTCGAATGGCGATTTTTTTTATTCCGAATCCTGTACGGATTCTGCGCCACGAATTGTTTACATCATACTGCTCCAAATTATGGTAACCATAGGCAGTTAGTTATCTTGCTCTTAAAAAATGTCAGGGCTGCCATTTTTTGACGAAAATCGCCTTGGCTCAGAATTCGTACCGGATTCGGAATATTAGCCACGATTTTTTCATAAAAGTCGCCAAAATTGAAAATTACGTCAATGCGTTGTGTTGTCAAATCCGAACGATCACTAGGGTTGCTTTAAAACCAAGTGCCAGGTTCTCCACGTTCGGCGATAAATCTCCCACTTTTCGCCGCCAATCCAGCCGACACTGAACAGTAAATCTGAATCAACAAAAGACTGCAAACAGGGTTATAAAAAGAAAATACTTAAAGAAATTGGAACAGTTAAAAATGCTGGAAGCAAAAGACTCATGATTGAAAATAATGTAATTAATAAAATAGGGATGGAATATCGAGGCAATAACGGATCACGTATTCAGGATCAGGCGATTTCTTTTTTTTTTAAGGTGTGTTTTCTATTCTCTTAAATTCAATATAACGAGTATATAAATGTATAAAGAGTTAATTTTGAAGTTCAGTAGCAGCTGTGTGCAGTTATTTGATGTTTTATATTGTCCTATATTTTTTTTGAAAAAATCCTATATATTCTTATTTTGTCACTTTGACCCCTGCACATACCATCAAGTAAAGACATGGATGGGCCAATTGAAAAATCCTCTGGTCTGGGGCTGGAAGAAGGACAGTAAAGGACTTCTTCCTATTACAACCATCAGGGATTCAGCTCATCAATCAATTCTGGCCTACATTTTCTGCCAGTGCAATATAGGATTCACTAAGGCCCACGGTTGTAGAAAGGCCGGTCTCAAGTGCTCCATGATATATAAAAACTGTCGTGGACAAACCTGTGACAATATAGCGGACATCATAATTGATGACAACGATGCAGACGACCCAACAGAACTGTTAATTGAAGAAGTAGCGGAGGCACTAGCCGAGCCTTCGTGGCTAAACGAAACTAAATTTAAGAATTTATAAGTTTTCAAAATTGTAAGTTTTATTGATATTACTATTATTATATATAGATATATACATTTTTATAATATTTATATTTTTTATTTTATAATACTATTATTTTAATACCTATATTGTTTTATTTTTTATCGAAGTTGTCAGGTTTTGCAGTAAGAAACTGTTTTTATTATTAGATCTTACCAAGTAGCTCTTTTGTTATTAGTCCTATAAAATAACTTTGTATATAAAACTTAGCAAATTTAGGGTTCTACAATTTTTATGATAAACTTTTATGGATAACATCTAAAAACTCGACACGAATCTTAAAATGGTATTTTTACGAAAGTGTTTTTGCTTTGATGCTTATCATACAATTTGTTTTTCATACAATAGTACTACAAAACAAACTTCGCACATACATAAGTTGTAGAAAATTTAATACTCTACAACCTAAAATATAATTTTCTCCCTTATAAAATGCAGTTGAAAAAGGATATGATCGGTTTACTGAAAAAATCCAAAATTTCAGAATTCTGAAGGTTTTTGGTGCACCATGGCGAAAATGGTAAATTGATATTACCGTTATTATATATAGATATATACATTATTTAATATATATTTCCACTTTTTATTTTACATTATTATCAGTATTATATCTATATTTTTTTATTAAAATTGTCCGACTATGCAGTAAGAAGCTATTTTTATACACCTAACTATGCATAAAATATTATAAGTTATCATCTCGTAAACCTTCAAAGATGAGTATCTCCTTAGTTATTAGTCTTAGATAGTAACTTTTTGTATAAAACTTATATTAAATTTATAGATCTACAACTTTTGTACAATATATTTTTCCCTACGACTTATTGTTAAGAAGATATAATTGAAAAACTCAGCAAAAAACTTAAAAAAAGCAGCATTTTTACGAAAAAGTTTTTACTTTGATGCTACGTAACTCTTTACATAATAGCTTTACAAAAGCAAATTGTACACAAAAGTTGTAGAAAATTTAATATTCTACAACTTCTAAATTTAATGTTTCTTTTTAAAATGCATTTCAAAAGAGTTATGATCTATAAACTGAAAAACGTATTTTTTTGTGGCTCACCACGGAAAATACACAAAGCAGAGTAACTCCTTTGTTATTAGTCCTAAAAAATAAGTTAATATGGAAAACTTGTAGGAAATTTATTGTTCTACAACTTTTATACACAAACCTTTTCTCTAAAACATACCATTATGGAGATATAATCAAAAAACTTGACACAAATCTTAAAAAAGTAGCATTTTTACGAAAAAGTTTTGACTTTGATGAGTCATAACTATTTACATAATAGGTCTACAAAAAAACTTTGTATACAAAAGGTGTAGAAAATTTAATTTTCTACAACTTTTGAACATAATGTTTATTTCTAAGATGCATTGACAAAGAGTTATGACGTATAAACTGAAAAACGGCTCAGTTTTTGGTGCACCACGTAGAAGGCACAAGGGTTAGGAGGTCGAAAACTTGGTTTATAAACCACGAGACCAACCTTTATAACATATTAAAAAATCAGAACTACATATCCTTTTGCAAGGCAAAATGTCTCTATTCCCTGGACTATTAAAGACAGAATGATTGTCGATGACAATGCACTCTCAAGTTTGGGAACTGTCACTAAAAGGCAGCTTTCACACGCTTAAAGACTCTTTAAAAAGTTAGTCCATGTCGCGGAATCTGGTTTTCTTTGTGGTGCTTGAACACTGAAAAGTCGATCTGAGCTGGAACTTGCTAAGATTTTATACCATCAATAAGTTGCAATTCCACTTAAAATTTGCAAATCATATAAAGTCAGTTAAGAACTTTATTTATATGGGTTAGTTTATCTTGTACCGCTACAATTTTATATTTTTTGTGTTGCAAACATAAAATAAATTTTCTCCGTTTACACGAGGTTATATTGAAACTATTTTTTTTAAAGAATGATTCGTAGGGGAAAATTGTTAAATAGAGAAAATTACTGAAAGTTCAAAACATGATGTTTGTATTTAACTTGTCTTTGAATGAAATACATAAAAATGGATAAATTGTCACTGAATGGTTCATTTATTTTTAAATGAAAACCTTTTACAATGAATGAAATTTTTTAATATTATGAATGTTGTAAAAAAGGATAGAGCAATTTATAATACATCCAATTTTTATTTACAGGAATACTCTTGAGCCAAGTAGTATAACAATCTCGAATGGAAAAGAAAAACTGCAAACAAAGATAAATTATCACTTCTTAAGACGGTATCTCGAAAATCATGGATGGCGAGCGTAATCTCCCGGAAGTTGGTAGACGTGGTATTAAAAGAACCCATTATGATATACAAAGAAGCTCTGTAAAGAAGGTGAGGACTGGAAGAAAAAAATCGAATCCATGCCGTGGGTCAGATGCGAGTAAAGAATTTGGGCAAGTTAGAGCATTTATGACTAGTGAATACGATAGAAATGTACCGTATTCCAAAAAAAGAAACACAATTTCTATTTACGAGCTACAGAGGCTATTATCAAAAAGTGCCAGTGAAATTTTACTAACTATCCTGAATAAAGAAAGTGGATTTAACATGCTTCTTGAACAATGTGTAAAACATGATACAATGGCCTATGTGCTCATTGCCTTAGGAAAGGCTGTGAACGTTGGTTCTTCTATGAATAATAATATCAACGACCTGATTCTTAACATTGCAGTAAATAAGAAATTCTTTGTTGAAAGCCTGCAATCATATCTAGCATTTTTTCACCTGTGCAAGTCGGATGAATATCATTTAAATTCTTTACTTGGTTTATCAGAATTTTTGCATAAATTTCAATTATCACTGCCATCTTATGCTGCAGAATATTTGCTCACCCTTTTGCCACTGTTGGAGAACACTTGTGAATTGTACTTGAAAGATAATGACAAATTGTATTCTGTAATATCTGAGAAGCTACAAGAAATAAAAGTACACAACAGCTTAGTATTTGAAAAACACAGCTCAAATAAAATTCATAAAGTCTCCCATAAAGAGAAGTTACTCTCAATGAATCCTCCAGAAAGTTACCGATCAATCAGCGTTTTGCCGAATGCTACTGACTTATTTCAGCCATGCACGTTTTTGCGTCCTAACGTTGTTAAGGGAAAGTATCAAGATACAGAACACTATTTGGATGTGCAGTATCGTCTATTACGGGAAGATTATGTTAAACCATTGAGAGATGGAATTGCAGAATATTTAAAGTTGAGGAATCGAGGAAAATCTCTAAAACACTGCAAAGATGTCAGAATATACACGGATGTGTACATCCTAAAACAAGAGTTTGTTAATGGAGGATTAGTTCATATGGCTTCTTTTAATAACAGTCGCTTTTCCAAAGTAAAATGGGAATTTAGTAAGCGTTTTTTAACAGGATCACTTCTCTGCTTGTCCTCAGATGACTTTAAAACCATACTTTTTGCATCGGTTGCATGTAGGGATCCTAAAGAACTTAAAAATGGATTCTTGTTTTTGCGTTTTGAAGAATTAACGAATGAAATTTTGAATATCAGTCCTTTCAGGAAATTTGTTATTATCGAGACAAGTGCCTATTTTGAAGCCTACAGACACAATCTAAATGCTTTAATTGGGCTTACTGAAGCTACCTTTCCAATGAAACAATACATAGTTGAAACTCAGAAAATTGTTCAGAATCCAAGGTATTTAAATGAAAACACTACCTATGATATGCGACCTTTGCTTTTACCTTTAGATTATAGCACTAAAGGAGAGATAAGTGAATGCCCCATGCATATTTCGGGAAAAGCTAAAAGTGTTAATATTCTCAATGACAATTGTTGGCCCACTGCAAGTGATCTAAATCTTGATCCTAGTCAGTATGCAGCATTAAAAGCTGCAATCACGAAAGAATTTGCAGTAATTCAAGGACCGCCAGGCACTGGTAAAACATATGTTGGTCTAAGAATTGCACAGTTACTTATTCATAATATAGACAAATTTCAGTCGTATACAGATGCAAACCAATTGCCGATATTAGTAATATGTTACACTAATCATGCTTTGGATCAGTTTCTAGAAGGATTGTTGCTGTTTACAAAGAAACTTGTCAGGGTTGGAGGAAGAGGAAAAAACGAATCTATTTCTCCATTTCAATTGATCAATTTAAAGAATATTATTAAGAGTAAGCGTGAAGTGCCTCATTATATTTTTTCAAGTGTGAAACAAAAGCGCCTCCATGTGAAAAATTTAAAGAGTGATATCGAAACAATTCAAAAATCAATTGCGAATTCTTTAAAAACTGTTTTGAGTGAAAATGAATTGTTTCATTACATTCCCAAGAAACATTATAATTCATTGAAACGTTGGGAAAGATATCCAGAGGAGAATGGATTAATGATTCATGTATGGCTAGGCATACACACTAATACAATAAATAAAGTAGGAAAAAATTCTCAGGTTGGCGAATCCATAAATAGAAACCGAAGAAAAGATAAGCCTTATTCTATAGTAGATATTTCTTTAGAAAGTGATTTATACAATGAAACAGAAGCTGATATAGAGTACATTGAAGATGAGAGAGCCTTTATTTCTGATGAATTTGCAGATTTATCATATGATTTACCTGTATTCAGAGATGAAGAAGATAGGTTTTCGACTCCTCAAGATTCCTGGAAAATACAAGATAAGCGGGAGTTAGAGCAATATATAATACACAACTTGCAGAAAAATCGAACAATGTCAGAGTACTATGCCAAGATCGTAGATAATGTTTGGAACATTAGTTTTCCAGACAGATGGAGCCTTTATAAATATTGGCTTGAGTGCTATAATGAGAGGGAAAATAAAAAATGCTTGAGTTTACAAGAAGAGTTGCGCTCAGAATATAAGAAATTGTGTGAAATGCAATCTGAAGAAGACGTTTATGTTTGTCAACATGCCCATGTAGTAGGTATGACAACCACAGGAGCAGCTAAATATCGGCATATTGTACAGCAACTGAACCCTAAAATTTTAATTGTAGAGGAAGCTGCTGAAATCTTGGAAAGTCATATTGTTACATCCCTTGCACCTGGTACTCAGCATGTCATATTGATTGGAGATCATCAACAACTTCGGCCTAGCCCAACTGTTCATTTATTAGCTGTGAAATATGATTTAAATGTGTCTTTATTTGAAAGGATGGTTAAAAATGGAATAGACTGCCACAAGCTTGATGTTCAGCATAGAATGAGACCAGAAATAGCTGCACTGATTTCGCCCCATATTTATGATAATTTAAAGAACCACAAATCAGTTGCAGATTTTGAAAATATCAAAGGTGTTGGTAAAAATGTATTTTTTATTTCTCATGCAATCACTGAATTAAAAGAATATGATTCAAAAAGCAAAGTAAACCAACATGAAGCAAAATTTATGATTAAATTGTGTCAATACCTTATCTTGCAAGGTTATAGCTCATCACAAATAACTGTTCTTACTACATACTCGGGACAACTTTTTGAAATGAAACGTCTTTCTGCTCGGTCAATCCTGCAAGGTGTGAAATTTACTGTAGTGGATAATTATCAAGGTGAAGAGAATGATATAATTTTAATATCGTTTGTGCGAAGTAATGAAGATGGTGAAATTGGATTTTTGAAGATATCAAACCGTGTTTGTGTAGCCCTCTCAAGAGCGAAAAAAGGTCTTTTCTGTATTGGTAATTTTAAACTTTTGGCTGAGAAAAGTGATTTGTGGAAAAATATTATAGATCAACTGGAAAAAGATGCAGCAATTGGTCCTTCGCTTCAACTTTTATGTCAAAACCACCCAAGTGTAAGCAATAGTGTTGCAACTGAAAAAGATTTCGATTCTGTACCAGAAGGTGGTTGCACAAGCAAATGTGAATTCCGTCTTTCATGTGGTCATGTATGCCCCTTAATATGTCACCATTATGATGAAGAACATAAAGAAATTCAATGCCGGAAGTCTTGTGAGATATCTTGCACGAATGGGCATTTATGTCAAAAGAAATGTTACGAGAAGTGTGACCTTTGCACAGTTAAGGTTCCAAAAACATTAAAAATTTGTGGACATACCATTAAAGTCAATTGCTATCGCCAAAACGATGAAGACCATTTGTGTACACAATTATGTGACAAATACTTACCTTGTGGACACAGGTGTCCCTTATTATGTGGGGAGTCTTGCTCTTTGGAATGTAATGAAAAGGTAAATGTTACATCAAAAGTGTGTGGCCACAAAGTAATTATGAAGTGCTTTGATTATGAGAATGTGGAATTGCTTACTAAAATTTGCAGAGAATCTTGTAAAGTAGAACTGTCTTGTGGTCATATGTGTAAAGGTACATGCAGTACATGTCATCAAGGTAGGTTACATACAGTATGTAATCAGCCTTGCAAACGTATCTTGGTTTGTGGTCATGAGTGTCAATCACCCTGCTCCAAAAGTTGTCCTCCGTGTCAATACCCATGTGAGAATCGGTGCATTCACAGTAGATGTCCTAAGAAGTGTGGTGAGCCATGTGTAAAATGTACTGAACCATGTAAATGGAAATGTCGACATAAAAAGTGCAGTCGTCGCTGTGGCGAACAATGTGACCGTACTTCATGTGACAAACCATGTCTCAAACTATTGAAATGCAAACATCAGTGCATTGGACTTTGTGGTGAACCTTGTCCCATTAAGTGCAGGTTATGTAATGAAGAAGAAGTGAAAGAAATTTTTTTTGGATCAGAAGACGAATCGGATGCTCGATTTATAATGTTAGAAGACTGTAAGCACATCTTTGAATTAAATGGCATCACACAATGGATGAATCATGATATTCAAGAAGAAAGAGAGATACAAATGAAAACATGCCCGAAGTGTAAAATAGTGATTCGTAAAAATTTGCGCTTTGGAAACATAATTAAGAGCTGTCTTGCAAGTTTAGAAATGGTTAAAAGAATAACATATGGGAATGCTGATCAGAACATTCGATCTCAAAAAGCCTTGCTTCAACGTTTGAAAAAGGAAGGCAAAGCATATAGGTTAGGATTGATTTGTAAACCTTTGGTTAGAGTTCTTGCTTCAGGTAAAACTAGAAGTATACAAGCAATAACTACTATTGAAAATGTCGCCAATGCTTCACTTGTGTTATTTGATGCGACACAATACCGTGTATTGTATGGATTTGTACCGATTTCTTCTGACCCTGCTATTCAAACTGCGGGCACTAAATTAAAAGGTTATATAAAAATTAATGAAAAATGGTTGACTGCTTTTATACAAAAGGCATTTTTGACTGCATCGGAACAGCAGTTACAAGAACTTAATTTTGAGGTTCATCGTCTGAAATTAGCCAGTAAATTATTGGTTTTAATCCAGGAAGAAACTATCATCCAAAATAACAAACATTTGGATTCATTGCTAGAATGCATAATGACTTATATTCCATTCCGTGAGGAGGAAGACAAGAAATTTACTACAGAATTCGACAGATTTATCGAACTTGTAGGAAGAGCAAAAATAAACATTTCAGAATTGGAAAAAATATCTATTTTGAAAGCTATGGGCTTATCTAAAGGACACTGGTACCAGTGCCCAAATGGTCATGTTTATTGCATTACAGAATGTGGGGGTGCTATGGTAGAAAGTAAGTGCAATGAGTGTGGAAAAACTATTGGTGGCACCCACCATACTCTTCTCTCTAGTAATCGAGTAGCAACAGCAATGGATGGTGCACGACATTCTGCCTGGTCTGATGCAATGAATATTGAAAACTATCAATTTTAGTTCACTTCTCTTAACGTGAACTTTAAACTTTTTTTTTTTATATAAAAGTGCTTGTATGTTATAGTTATTTTACCAGTATAAAACCACAAATAGTGAAAATGTCTTAACCCGTATACATTTTTAGGTACTTGTGTACTATCGCAACTATCAGTAGAGCATGCCAAATTTTTATTTAGTCTGATAAAGTAATACAGGTTTCATTAACCTTTCTTGGGCGATGAACCTCCAAGTGGATTACCGATGGTTTTATGATTTTTTTTGTAGGGGGTGATTTTGAGGGTATCCTAAAAAATTGCTCTGAAGAGATAATATTTTGGATTTAAATTACTGTTGACCGCTGTAATATATACATATTTTGTAACAGTGTGCATATATTCTGTTTTTTAAGCATTGATTAACCAGTGTTTAAGTAACGTTGTGTCCAATGTTATTTATATAAACTTCTATATTGCCTTGGAGTACCATTGCTAAGGTAATAAAGAAAAGGTTAACACACTCATTGAGTTGCGTGCATATCTTGCAGATGTTAAAATTTGGTCTCGCGATCTGGAAATATATTTATATATATACTACT
Organism: Linyphia triangularis; assembly: GCA_963978545.1. NCBI lineage: Eukaryota > Metazoa > Arthropoda > Arachnida > Araneae > Linyphiidae > Linyphia > Linyphia triangularis. The sequence continues at coordinate 62,691,579 of OZ021727.1, read as the reverse complement.
GTCAGCTAACGAGACAAAGTCATTTGCTATAAACTAACCAAATTTTCCATGTGTAGGTGTTTAGCGCGGAAAAAAAATTAAATCTCGTGTTGTTGGCTCGCTATCACTCTCGTCTAAAAAAAAAAAAAAAAAAAAAAAAAAAAAAAAAAAAAAAAAAAAAAAAAAAAAAAAAAACACCGATGCACTCTTAGAGCAGTAGTTTGGGGTGTCCCTACTTTCCAAAATTCGTAATAAAAAAAATATTTTGATCGTTTTCGATATCCATCATTATGCCCTTAAAGAAACCAGGCAAAAAAAAAAAAAAAAAAAAAAAACTTTGCCACCTGTAGTTGCAATAGAGTGCATGTACCCATTTTTCATATAAATAAATGCATGTATCAATTATTAGTCCCCTACGAGCAAAACAACAGAAACATTATATTTGATAATTTTTTTTTTGTATTTTACTATTGTTTATTATATGGTGTCTTCAAGTATTATAATTTGTTTTCTTTTAAAGTTTTTTTCTTTACTTTTTATTCTTACAGAGTGGTAACAAACACATCCTGTAAAACGAATTCTATTTTTAGCTGCCTTTTGTTACCACCCTGTTGGTAAAATTTATTGAAAGTTGCAGAGACGGCTCCCATTTTTTCCTCTTACTAATCAGTATATTTTGTTGCCACCCTATCATTAAAATTACTGAAAGTAGAAGAGACTTATTTTTTTGTTGTTCATTGAACCAACTGCTCACTAAAAGTATAGTTTGTAATTCTGGTTTGATATTAAAAACATTTCTCTGTTATGTATGGCTGGTATGAAGTATTTTAATTTGAAGTGTTGCAGGTTTCTTCAGAAAAATTTTATCAAGTTTTTGATCCCTACATTATTAATAAAACTTTCTTTAATTTCATTGCAATTATTATTTCATTTTTACATAATAAGTACATTACATTCAAATGAAACTAAAAAAAATTTAAAACATGTAAATATTTCCTGATTAAAGCCTAAAGTTCATATTAAAGATACATTATTGCTATTCAAAGAAAGTTAAAATATTTCTATTAAGCAAAAGACTATAGCTTTTTCTCTTGAGCCTTGCTTAAGCCATCATCATAATTGGATGAATTTTGTAAACAGTTCAAACCGTTGGTAAGTCTTATTTGAAGAATGCATAATAAATATTTGGAATATTCTTTTTGGAGTAATTTGCTAAATGTTGGCATGTTCCAAAAACTACCAATTTTCTGAGGCTTGGAAGTAAACTAATGCCTAGCAAGCAAGATGTCTTTGCTTTGATTCTCAGCCTTGTTGCCCTGAATCAGAATTAAAACAAAGATTGGATAGAAAGATGCTTATGCCCAATGACAGATAGTCTTCTTGGTGGAAAAGGTAGCTAATAACACAGGCCTGCAAAATTTAAGTCGTAGAAAAGTGTTTGCAATGTAATGACTGAATTTTATATTATATGGTGCTGTGATTTCAAATATCAATCGCGTAAGGAATTTTTACAAAATGAGCTTGAATGTATGGGCAAGAAAGCCTACTGTACATATTCTACTGGTGAAAAGAAGGTATTTTCAAAATATATTTGAGTGTTTTATTTAAAAGTTAATTAATGTATCAAACAATTGGAAATGTTTTGCTAAAAATATATTAATTATGAAATTTATTAATAAGAACAGTTAATGGGGATCATTGCTTAATACATCCCGGATTCATATATCCTTAATGCTTTCTTTTCTTTTTTCCCTTAAAGCTCTTTTTGGCACTTAAGTCTTTTGCTGTTCCAAGGGGCGTAGCCAGAGATTTTTTTCGGGAAGGGATATGAAATTATAGCTCAGCAAATCATAATAATAATAATTTGTGTTATTAATGGCAAATATATTTAGTTACAAGCACTTTTATTATGTATGTTCGGAAATTTAAAAATAATTTAAATAAATTGACAAATTAAAATAAAAAAATCTTTGATTTTTGCGTTCTGATAGCAAACTGAAAAATTTCGGGAGGGAATATATTCCTCCCCCCTGATTACGCGCCTGATGGTAGTTCCATCTATCTTGGTATCTACACTCCATCTCCTTGATATCTTGGTGAAATTTTTCACCCTGTTCTCTAATTTCACCAAGTGTTTTGGGGAAAGTAGTCCAAATGCGAATTTAAAAAGTGCACTTTCAAACTCTTTGAACAACCCAAGTCTTTGAATTTCATTAACATGTTTTCCATGAGAGATTTATAGTTGGGGTCTTCAATGTTCCCGAGGAGTTTTGTGACGATTTCCTTGAAACCTCTCTAGACCTCTTTTTCATTCGAAAACATTTTACCTTTAAACATTTCGTCTTTATAAAGTTTCTGAATATCTGAGCCTTACGAAAACCCCTTCCTTTATTTTTTGTTTCCGACAGTCCTGGTAACTTGTTACCTAGGTACGTACTTAAAACAGCCTTATCTTTTGATAGAGCTTTAACAAATTGTTTCATCAAGCCAAGCTTGATGTGAAGTGGAGGCAGCAAGACTTCTCTGGGATCAACTTAACTTTCCTTTACTACATTTTTGTTTCCAGGTTTTAAAGCAGCGTTCGCCACTAACTTTTAGAGGCGGACCGGATACAAAAATATACGTATTTGTAACTATTATTAAACTGGGGAAGAGAAAAAAAAATGGATTTTTTTATCTTAGTAAAATTACGATTAATATTTTATTCTTTAGTACTTTTTCAAATAATTATGAAATAATAATTTTCATTATTGGTAAGTCAAAGTTTAAAAAAGAAGTGAATTTTTTTATTCAACGTGACAATGCTAATTGACCTAACTTTTAATAAAAAAGTATTCAAATATACTTCCAGCTTATTCCGTTTTAGTCGCTATCAATTGTGAGATAATGATGGCGGTCGAAATCGTTCAGTTTATTATTTTCAATTACCCATATGTATATATATATATATTGGATAATGAAAGTATAGCATTCGGTCAAAAAAAAAATTTAAAAAAATGATATTTTTGCATTTCTCCTCGTTTTGGAACATCCTGATTTCAAAAAAAGTTATCTAGAAAAAATTTCTGTCTGTGGTCAGCATAACTCCCGAATAAATTGACCAACGATGTTCAAATTTGGTATGAAGGTTAGTGGCGGCCATGGGACTAACCATTAAGGTTTTCGTCAAAATCGCGCATGCGCACAAGGTAGTTATCATTGAAAAATCATGTTTTTCAATGATTGCTTGAAACGGCTCTAACGATTTTGATAAAAATTGCTATGGTAATGCCTCTTAAGATGTTGTAAACATCCCCACCTCCGAAACTCCCGTAAATATGTTTTAATGGCGAAAAAGTTGAAAAATGAATGCCTTCAACACAGAGTTCTCTTTCCTTGAGCATACCTCATCAACGATCGTTTTTCTTCTCCCCTCCGTTTCGCTTATAATAAAAGATAACTTTAGGATTATCGAAAAGTATATCGCCAAAATAACCATTTTTTTTTTTTTTTTTTTTTTTTTTTTTTTGTAGACCCATACAAGAAATATCACAAAAAAAATATCGCCAAACTGGCCATTTATCCTAAATGAAGGATGAAAATATACAAACGACACAAATCCTCGTCAGTGTTATAGTGTAATTGAAAGTTGTGCGATGTTTCACACCCCTAGTTTTATGATAGAGTCGATGTCTGTCGCAGTATTTATTGCAACCAATCTTAATAAATTATCCAAATGAGATTCAGTTAAGTTATTCTTGATGAAAACCACCTTGCTGAAATCTTCTACGTTTAGTTTCTTCGGGCGTGTAGGGGAGAACTCTGTTTTATATAGTTAACACATACTATTTCGGATAAATTACAGTTATGCAAGAAAAAGTCCGTACCATAATTTTTTTTTATCATGAAATTTGATTTTTTTTTTATCTACTGTGGAGCCGGCGGGTCGCTGAAAAATCTGTCTCGGGACAAATTTGGCCCACGTAGTAGCTATTGTTCTTAATCGTAAATAAATTCGTAAATAATCCAGGATGATGTGTGTCTTATGGGTTCCATACCAAACTCTTAAAAATGAAACATATTATTATTGGGTGACAACGTAAAGAACGGTGTTTTAAAGCTTTCCTTTGCGGCCACCCTTTTTGATCAAATGCAGGCGCGTAGCCAGGGATTTGGGGATATATCCCCTGCCGAAATTTTTCTGTTTGCTGTTGGAACACAAAGGATTTGATTTGTTTAAAATTGCAATTTTGAATGGAATTATATTAATTTTTTGGATTTTGATATCGTATCCTCTCCCTCAAAAATTTTCTGGCTACGCCCCTGATCAAATAATTCTTTTTATCCCAACTGTCCCGTTCACAAAAGAAGTAAAGGTACTTAAAGTATCCTGCTTATTGTCTAAAAGAAGCATGGAAAGCACTTTTTATCATTTCATATCATCTGTCTATGTTCTTTATATTTCAAATGGGTGAGAATCGAAGCTAAATTCTCGTAAAAGATTTTTAGGTACACAGAATGGCCTAATGGCACTAAAGAATACTTGCTGTAATTATGCAGAAGCACTGCTTTGAGGCTTCTTTTCTAGGAGCCAATAAAAAACCTCCACTCGTTCACGTCATACTGTATATTAAAATTCTCCATCAATCCAGGGACATTGCTACTGTAAACCAAGCCACTATCTTGAAAATTGTATGGAACAAAATCTGTTTCTCTCTTTCTGAATTATGAGAAAGAGGTACTAGAAAGCAATACATTCCTCTGCTTTTGCCTAGAGCAGCGTCAGCCACTAGGCGGTCCGCGGGCCAGATCCGGCCCGCGACAGCTTTTTCTCCGGCCCGCTGGCAGTACACAAGAGAAAAAATCAAATTTTGCGGAAATAATTTTAATTTGTCTACAATAGTATGTGTTAACTACCAAAAACCGCGTATTCCATTAAGTGGCCCGAGTCAGTAAGTCTGAAAAATCCTTTTTTTTTTCTGAGATTGCCATAAAAAATAAAAAAGCAATAGTTTGAATTATTACCAATGGCGCATTCTTTCGCATTGCTTAGTTTTGTACTTATGGTACCCTACCCCCTCGACTCGTGAATGGCACAATTCAATTTCTGCTTTTCTGAATGTGATGTGCAGGATTTGGGGGTTTTAATGCATACTGGCCTCTTTTGTTTTGATGTCAAAAGAAGTATCGCGATCTCTATGACTCCAGTGCAATAATGGCGACGAAGACTAGTTTTAAACGCAAAGTAGATAGTAAAAAGTGGAGCTGCCGTCATCGTCTCACAATTAACAACGATTAAAATGGAAGATTTAGGAGGTATGGTTTAAATATCTATTGATTATGAGTTTATGTCAAGTCACATTGTAATATTGTCACTAAAGATTAACTTCTTTTATGACTTTGATTTACGATGTAAAGAAAATTATTTTTTTAATTATTTGAAACAAGAATCAAATATCAATTGTTATTATATTATATTAATATAATAACTATTATTAGATTAATATAAAAAAAGTTAAATTATTATTTCTTTTTTCAAAATTGTTTTATATAGTTGAGTCTTTAGTAATTATTACACTTCTAACATTGAACATATGTAATAAAGCAATATATTCAATGGCGTATTGAGGTATACATCTGCGGCCCGCGGAAAGTCCCAACATAAGTCATGCGGCCCGTCTCTATAAGTTAGTGGCGAACGCTGGCCTAGAGCCTTGAGAGTTCGGCCGACAGATTTTTGGATTTAGACAAATTAAAATTAACTTAAAAATTGTTTCTTTTTCCGATTGTCTAGAAAAATCTGAGCCTGCAAAATGCGTTTTTTGGTCGTCATCTTGGATTTTTTTTTGTAAAAATCATAAAAAGTCATGTGTGGTATCAAATTACAGAAAATTTTATGCTGAAAAAGATTATCATTTTGGTTTTAAAAAGTACAAATAATTAGCAAAATAGTGACCAGAAAACTAAAAACTTATGCAGTGTTAAAAATCCTTTTTATTAATAAATAATAAAATAGTTTTATAATACAAATGCATCATGCATTTCGTCAATATCTTTCATCTTTAATAAGAAAAAAGGTGTATCTATTACTATTCTTTTGAAATACTTTCTTTCAGTGCACTATTTGTCCAATCTCTACTAGAACAGTTACAACCTATCTCGGTACATTCCAAACCATAACGTCGACACGTACATCTACCACTACCACAAGGTTCATTTGTATACGTTTTCCATGTGCAGCGGACCTTGTTCAACAATAACTCTGGTGCAGGGTTCATTTCATACGTTATGGGCTGTAGTTGGTCTCCTACTTTTTCCAACTCCACACTTGACAATATTAGTGTTCATAGTTTTCAAAACAATAACATTGTAAATGTACGCGGAGAAGATGATAAACAGCAGCATCTTCTGTAGGTGGCAGTCTTACCATATTAAATTCACTTCCACCGTACAATGATATCAATGCTTTGGTACCAATACCTGTATGTTCTTTTCAGATCCAAACAGAGTTGCACAAATATTAAATTCCTTATATTTCTAAAAATGTCTATGTGCTGTTATTTATTTTTACAAAATAAAGAGCTTGTGATATCGCATCTAGTTAAAGCATATGAAAAGAGAATAATTTTGTATCCCTTATCCCAAGCACATGTTGCACTTTTAATGTTACGTTTTTTTATCGCCGGAAGTAGGAGGCAAACAAATATTTTGTGTATTATGGTAAATCAAAAGTACAAAGATAATTTTTCCTCAGCAACAACTGTTACACGCATTTTTTCTGCTAATGTCAGTGCTGTTTTCATTATAACTGTATCAGTATCATCTGTAGCATGAATCACAGGGTGACCATTCTCTTCCAAGTTTTTTCCAAGTCTTGTAATAAAGGATTGTTTACTTTGTTTAATTGTTTACATTGGGTCCTTTGCCAAATAGAAGTGGATAGCCCTCAGTAAATTCCACTGTTACTGATGATTGTTTTGTGCGTATCTGATGCTATACATCCTTTGTACTGGAGATGATATAGCCACCAAATACTATTGTCACAACTTGATATTGCTTATAGCAAAATGACTGCTATATAGTTGTAATACATTTGAAAATTTCCCATTTTTTGGCCATGGTTCAGTGAAATTAACTGAGAGCTCTCCACATCTTATTGGCAAAGGACCCTTTCTTTCCAATAAAAAAATATACAGTCCTTTATAACCATATGATTGGAAAACACTTGGAAGAGAATGGCCACATTGTGATTTATGCTACAGATGATACTGACACAGTTATAGTGAAAATAGCACTAATCTTAGCATAAAAAAATGCATGTAACAGTTCTTGCTGAATACACCGATGTCTTTGTACTTTTGATTTACCATAATACTTTTGCAGTCTTCTACTTCCAGCGATAAAAAAACGTAATATTAAATCGGTGCAACATGTGCTTGACGATAAGGGATGCAAAATTATTCTCTTTTCACATGCTTTAAACGAATGCGATACCACACAAGCTCTTTATTTAGTAAAAGTAAATCGACAGCATATAGACATTTATCTAAATGTAAAGATTTTAATATTTGTGCTACTCTGTTTGGATCAGAAAATACTAAAAGAAACGAACTCGCAGATATTGGTATCATTGTACCGTGGAAATCCAAAGACTGAGAATCTGAACCTACTACGATAAAATATCTACTTGAAAAAAATCACAACTGCCAAAAGTGAATTTAATATTGCAAGATTGCCACTTACAGAAGATGCTGCTGTTTACCATCTTCTCAGCGTGCATTTACAATGTTATTGTTGGAAAACTATGAACATTAATATTGCCAAGTACGGAGTTGGAAAAAGTAGGAGACCAACTACAGCCCATAACGTGTGAAATGAGCCCTGCACCAGAGTTATTGTTGAACAAGGTCCGCTGCACATGGAAAACGTATACAAATGAACCGTGTGGTAGTGGTAGATGTACGTTTCGACGTTATGGCTTGGAATGTACCGAGATAGTTTGTAACTGTTCTGGTAGAGATTGAACAAATAGTGCACTGAAAGAAAGTATTTCAAAAGAATAATAATAGATACAGCTTTTTTTTTTATGTAAGATGAAAGATATTGACGAAATGCATGATGCATTATTTGTATTATAAAACTATTTTATTGTTTATTAATAAAAAGGATTTTTAACACTGCATAAGCTTTTAGTTTTTTGGTCACTATTTTGATAATTATTTGTACTTTTTAAAACCAAAATGATAATCTTTTTCAGCATACAATTTTCTGTAATCTGGGTACCACACATGACTTTTTATGATTTTTACAAAAAAAATCCAAGATGGAGGCTAAAAAGCGCATTTTGCACTCTCTGATTTTTATAGACTTTTAGTATGTCAAAAAGTTATCCTCCACGAGCTAAAAAATTCAATCGCCGCTTCTGTGGGAATTAGTTCCACCCAAAAACCTATATCTCCTGTACTAGGAGTTTTTTAAAATTTCACGAAAATCATCCGTATTTTGGCGCCATTTTCCAGAAATTTGTGGTGATAATCGTTAGAAGTTTAATGTTACGGAATCATTTTAACATTTCATTACTACCATAACTATTTTTAAAAAATTGGCATATTTTATCTCATTAGCATACATGTTCGATTTGATCAGGATCATGTCTACATATCCGGAAAAAGTTGGGGAAAATGTTTGCCGTAAAATCAGGGAATTTTTTAGAAATCAATCGGGGAATTGTCAGGAAACTTTTTGAACTAAATTTTGTGGCCACTCTGTCAGTGGATATTTGGAGACATTTTCAATTTTATTTACAAATGTTTCTTTTCCAAGTAAATAAGGTTTTGAAAATAACTTCTTTTGACAGCTTTTATCTACGTGCAGTATATAGTATTAGAGGTAAATAAGCTCGATTGGGCAATTTAAAATATTTAGTTTGCATCAAGGAATAAAAGACATATACATTTACATTAAATATTATATGTGAAATATATTAAATATTATATGTAAAATATATTAAATATAATTTCAAGAGCATATTTTAATTGGAAGATATAAAAGGAATATTTTAGTTTTTGAATATAAATTGGTATCAATTATATATATTTACAAGATATTTAGCCCCTGTATTTCAATTTTAACAAAGGTATCAAAAATCTAAAACACTTGACTTTAGGAAAGGGGGGGGGGGGATTCTATATTTACTAACAAAATTCAGAAATAAAGAGGTTTGTTTTGAATGTTTCTGCCGTGTTCTCTCGTAACACAACAAACTATTGAAATTAAAAGTTTGACACTTAGCATATTTTATAGAAAAGTGTTTGGGAAATCTATTGAAAAGAAAAATTTAGAGATGTGAACTTTAGTTTTTGAGTTGTAATATCTCAACGTGAAAAAAATCTGTGTTAGCATGACGTGTTATCCTCTCCACGGAAAACAAACCACTGTGAAAATATAATAGGCAGAATACTCATTTCCACTTGAAAAATGCTATTCCGCCTATTTACGTGCCGGCGAGCACCCGAAAAAAGGGGTTCTAATGCTAACCTGTTTTGTGTAGATAGATATCACATATGTTGAAACTATTCGCTAATTTTTAGAAAAATTGAGTAAACAAAATTTTATTTTTTTGAGAAAAAAAGTTTAAGAAACAATCAAATATATCCGAAGTACTTTAGTCTAACAAACTAAGGAATATAGCATTCCTTGGGCTTCTTCATCGTGCTTAAACTATGGTTTTCTCTCTTCTATAGCGCTGACAGTTACTTATACAAATGCAAAATCCCAACATTTTTGGACTGCTTCTGATTTTTTTTAACTTTTGTTTTTCAAATAAATATATTTTAACGATGGGTGCAATTTTAACGATGGATATTTTTGTTATGATTAAAAACATGATTGTGATCAATCGCAAAACACCTTTGAAAACAAATTCAAATTTTTCTATTTGCTAGCCGCTAGCCAATCACAATTCTGTTTTCCTGCAGAGATGCAGTTTATTATGACGTATTATATGGCTTTTTATTAACACAAGGAAAATGAAAGAAAAGTCAACTGCAACCATCATTTACGCTTTTGTTTTGTAAAATGGTCAACTTGTTTGTGATTTTTGTTCAGGAAAAAAAAGCAAAACACTATGATGCAACAAAGTAAGTTGGATGAGGGATCTAATTTTTTTAAATAATAAATTTTCAGGTAAAAGGGAACCGATCTGAACAAGGTGTCACACAGTTTCAAGAAAACTGTCTTCTTTTATTCTTATATAGTTGTTTTCCACTAACCAAACTTAATGTATTTCGAACCTTAAATTTTTTTGTAGCAGTTTTTTTTTTTTTTTTTTTAAGTTTTCTTTTATTAGTTTGTATTCATACAATGATGAAGGCAAAGCCTGTGTTTGAAAATTCCCAAAATTAATGCAACCCCTACGCAATATAGTATTAGAACTTTAGAGCATACAAAATCTCAGATTTGAACCTGTCCCAACTCGGTAAACTAAAGCCATTACGGTCCCATAACTAAAGCCATTAGTCTACAGTTCTGTTGTGGGAGAAGGAAAATAATTCTCATTCCATATTAGTATTAAACTGTAAAAAAACATTATCCCACCAAATTTAAACAAATTTTGATTGTTTAATTAAATCGTCAAATTGAACAAAACATGCCTGGTTGTAAATCCGGTAAAATGAAGAAGAAAAAAAATAAGTACGTATAATAATATTTTATATATTATACGTACGTATAATAATCATAATATTTTTCTTCAGTTATAAATGACCATTCCAAAATAGAGAGGGCATGTTTTACTTAGTAAGACATTAATAGAAGCACATGCCCACTTCCTGTTGAAAAAACTCTACATACTTTATACGCTACTTTAAGGTAATATCCTGGGATAAAAATGGCTATCAGCTGTATTTGTACTTCTCTTATTTCTGCCTATAGGTTAAGGCTGAAGATGTCATTGCATTTAAAAGGGTTCTTCATGGCTTATCATACCTATGAATGGAGACCTTTTACATACATGCGTTGTACTATTGTATGGAACTTAGCAGTGTTGATATACTAATTAACACAGAACAAAATTTCAATTCAAATTCATTCAATCAGATTGGTATTGTTTCAGAAAGAATTTAGAAAAATTGAGGTCAAAACACAATTGAGGTCGAAAGTTAATTCTCCTTTGACGTCTACTAATGCTCATAGGTGTTATTCTTTTCCATCGTTACATTAGGAGGTAAGGGAAATACCACAGGATTTTTAGGATGATTGGAAGTTAATTTCCTTTTATTGAATAAGCATTGTAGTCTTGTGCATGAACATAAAATTGTCATTGATACTAAAAAAAAATTAAAAATCTTTTTAACAAAAACATAGATTAAAAAATACGAATTAAGATATGATCATAATTTGAAGAAAAGGAAAAAAAAAATAAACTATTATAGGTACACTTCCATTAGATAGGTACCAGTTGACGAAGTTGTCTCCAGGCCTAAATGTTTACAGTTTGTTATAGAAAAATTATAAATAATTTGAAGGTTGTTAGTTTGGATGAGCTATAGCTGCAATTTGGCGTTTTTTATCTGGCTCTCGTCTAATGGAAAAGTACCCAATTATATTTTCTATTTCTTTAATATGTTACCAGCAAAATAAAAGGAATTTCCTGTTTGTTTTTCTTATTATAAGTGAACTCGGAGGGGAATCTTCATGTGAATTCTAAACATACATATTCTTATTTCTTTATTTTTGTCAATCTATCTCTATACTTGACAATATTTTACTTAGAATTTCTTTTTTACATTTTTAATTACAAAGGATTTAAAATTTTGCAATGTAATTTTTTTTAAATATGAGATGATTTAAATATTTTGCAATATTTTTTATCATTGTTTTGTAGAATGTACATTTTACGACTTTTAAACAGTTTCTAATATTGCTAACACAATTAATTAAAGTGTATTTATTTGGCTTTGATTTCTGTTTCATCACTCAGAGGACAAATAAATCTTTGGAAATTTTTACTAGAGTATGTAATAAAGTATATTAATATGCTTTTGAGCCTTATTGGGCCCAAAAACCAGTTTAAAACAACATCTTAGAAGACAACATCGGGTCATTCCACACGAAATCAACCAATAAAAAAATAATTTTTCAACTCAAAGTGTAGGAATGTTTTAATATTTTGTGTGTGTGTTGAACTTACTTCTGAGATGAAAACAGTGAGATTAAAAAAAAATGTGTCGATTCCTTCCATAGTTACGAATTTTTTAAATTTTGAAAAATTCACGAATGTTGCATAGTTTCACAATCTTTAAATGGCTGTAACTTTGGAACTATTTGACCTAAAGGGTTGGTATTTGTGTCATTTTGTTCAATTTTTTTCTGTCTTTCAATGAATATATAACATGATCAACTTACTTGAAACAATATTTTTTTTTGTAAATTTGTTTTATACATTTTTCAAAAACTTTAAAACAGAATTTTTAATTTTTTTGAAAAAAACATATTATATTTGGCCATCTCTTAAGAACATTTTCACCAAATTTCAAGATGGTACTCTTATTTTATCATAAATAAAAAAAATTATATCTGTATGTAGGTTTGGCTATTTTTTTCTATAAAACCCTATTATCTGATGTTAAAAAGGTAATTTGAGTATAAATTCATGTTTAAAATAATAATATTTTCCATTTATGCAAGTTTAGCTTACTTACCAAACAAAAATATGAGTGTTTATTTTGTTATATTTTATTTATTTGGTTAAATTAACCATTTTACAGCAACATTTTTTCCAAACATTTACAGTACTTTTATGACTATTCTACGGTAATAAAAATATCTGTTCTATATGTTTGTAAATTCTGTAAAACTCTTGCACATTTCCATTTAAACTTAAGGGTTGTAATAGGTAAACAATATAAGGTGGTGAACTTCAAAAATAAACCGTTTAATTACATTCTAATGCTAAAAGTTTGCTAAGTTAAACTCCCACATTGCTGCAATGAAGCAGCCATCTTAAAACGAGTATATTTATTTCTGGAGCAACATTTTTGTAGCTCTTATCATCTCCTGTTTCGTGACTTAGCATGTTCAACGTGTTGTAGTAATAGGATTCCAATTTACACAAAATAAAGTTTTTTGGAACTGTCAAAATGTCTGCTTTTCTTGGATATGTAAATGATATTGATGGTCCTTTTAAATGAAGGAAAGAAACTTTAACCTCTTCTTTAACTTGATCTTTTAAAATAATCATTTTTTTCCAGTGACAATTCTTTTCAGAATTTTTTTTTTATTGTTGTTTTAGATGCGTTATTTGGTTACCAAACTCTTGCATAAAATCTTTAAGTGGTTTAGCAATGGTCTCAAAGGTGCAACGATCAACAGTAAACCTTTGTTTATACGTGACATTTTTCATCATTCATATCTTCTGCAAGGCATCCCATCAGAGCTTCTTTAAAATCATCAATTTTGGAACAGTTTTCATAGTTGTTTAAAACCCATGACTGTGCTGGAGGGGATTGCACATAATGTTAGCCATGCATTCATTATATGTTGTAAGAGGATTATCAGATTTAGGTAGTTTGATTTTACGTAAATTACCTCTAGCAATCATCAATTTAATATTATGGTGTGCTATGCAGACACACACAGAATGTGTACCACTGACACAAGCAATCTTATAGTTTTTCAGTCTCAACTCTGCAAACTTTGAAAAGCCAATTAACTTCTCGTAAGTTTCCCAAAATTAGTCTCTTTTGTATATGAACTGTCTTACCTAAAGCATCCTTCCCCACAGAAACATAGTCCTTTTTCCCAGGCATTTGTCTGCTTACTTCATCATCGTCATAAAAATTCTTTACTGAAATAATTGTTTGAGGAGATAAACTTTTACCAAGTTTTGAGTCTGGAATCGACAAGACACCTTTTTCTTCAAATATTAGTGTAACAAATGGCAGACTATTATTTCATCTGAATATTGATATTTAATTACATGACTAGAAAACAGTATTTTATAGGCCACATTCGATACTTAAATTAATTTTTAACAAAATGTTTTGTTTTTTTTCATATAAAAATTGTGCAGACAATCATACATGAGCAATTCTCTGCTTTAAGCACAAGACATTTTGGCTCTTTTTTCTACTCATAAATTAGAATTCTAAAATCATTATCAATCTAGCAATTTTGCTTTGTTTTATATAGCTCTACTTGGGGACAAAGTTATATGGAAAAATAATTATTTTAACTAGGTTACGTATGCATTTATATCGTCTGACGTACGGGACACGTCCGTATCCTGTGCGTCAGACGATATAAATGCATATTTGACCTAGTTAAAATAATTATTTTTCCATATAACTTTGTCACCAAGTAATATAATATAAAATGAAAACATAAGTATTAGATTCACCTTAGTTTTATAAATCTTATCAATTTACGAGTAGAAAAAAGAGCCAAAATGTCCCGTGCGTCAGCCAGAGAGTTACCTACAGAATTTTTTTTCCCTATGATACCATGGGAGTACCATCTTGAAATTTTGCAAGAATGTTTGTAAAAGATGATTAAATATAATATATTTTTTTCAAAAAAAAAAAAAAAATTCCGATTTTAAATTATAAAAAAAAACTTTTTTTAATTAAAAAAATAAATATTGTTTAAAAAACACTTAGTCATGTGTTATATATTTTATCAAAGACAATATAAAACTGAATAAACTGACATAAATTTCAGCTCTCTAGGTCGATTAGTTCTTGAGTTACAACCATTTAAAGATAGTTAAATGATGCAAAATTTTTCAAATTTTCAAAAATACATAACTTTGAAACTAACTTTGAAAAAAATCTCAAAATATGATTTTTTTAATTCAATGTACTAATACTACATTTACACCAAAAATGAATAAATTTCATTGACCTGCCGATTTGACCATTGGTTGATTTGATGTGGAATTACCCGTCATTAAATGATCAATCGCGACAAGTGTTTGCAATTTGCATAACGGGTATTACTTATCCTTGAATTGGAGATCTGAGAAGTAATCAGGTGTTGTAAGTTATGCTTTTGTTTAATGTAGAAAATGATCATCGCAGACCAAGTGTTGGCATCTACCGACCACCAGTAGGAAGACAAAGGAAGTACAACAGTAATTCTCAAGGTAAATTTCTTTCAATTCAATTTATTTTGAAACAGTGCTGTTTTAAATTTTCTAATCTATATACTTTTGTTGTTAAGCATATCCGAAATACAATAGAAATGTTATGGCCTTAATATAATTTCGGAATGTTTGTAAAGTCCTTTGGTGCCCGTGTCTAAACCTTAAAACTACTCTTAGGGTCAAGGAGTTACTTGTTTCTAATGGTAAAGCCTCAGTCTTAAAACAAGGACGTCTCAATGTAATTCCAGTAAGATATTGGGATATTTTACATTTAATACATATTGATTTCTTTTAGACTCCTTAAAATGGATTAATCAAATTTGGAATAGATTACTTTTTCTAGATTTGTCATTGTTGACATTTGTATAAAATTTCGGAGTTGAGACTACTTGGAAGTGCAGGGTGTCCACAGATCGTGAAAAGTCAGAAAATTCGGCATTTCGGGAAATATCAGGGATTTTGTCAAAAAGTTTAAAGAAATCGAGGAATTTTCCGAAATTAAACTGAAACTTTTAATTTGGACAATTGAAGATAGACTGCTAACAAAAAATACCAAAAACTATTTGCAAAAAAATTGGGAAACGGTTTTTTAAAAAAGAAATAGCGGCGAAAATTCAAACCACAAGATCGACCACGTAACTTCTCGCATTAAAATTTACTGAAAAACACTGAACCTGCATACATTCAGACTTCCCCAAATCATCGATGGAATAACTAATGACTACCTTTCCTCTTCATTTCCCTCTAATGTTATAGCCTCTATCAGCATTATTTACGTTGGTATGTAATGGCATTACAGGGATAAAATGGCCATTATTTTCATGATTATAACGGGCGTCTACAGCAGTGAATTACGTTCTTCCATGATGCTTATTTCATTGGGGTGTTACGATGTAATAGTCACTCACGCTATTTCAAGGATTGCACCTGCCAGACATGGTACGTTTTTGCTGGAAAACGAATTTTAGTTCTTTTTTGGCTGAAATTTCGATCATTCCCGACATCAATTCCAATTTGCATTGCAATTTTATTAAATTTACTTGTAAGACTCGCAACCACAGAACCTGCTTACGTTCAAACTTCCGATCATGGGTAAAAGTTTTCAGCATTTTTGAGGATTTCCGTATTTTTTTTATTTTCAATTATGGACAATTAGGGTAGTGTCTTAACGGGAAAAGCTGCAGACGGGACGGGAAAAGCTGCTTAACAGGAAGACTACCCCAAACACCACCTATGGAATGAGTATTTTTCTTTATTTGGTTTAAATCGGTGCAGAATGATTAGAATTTTAATTTAATTTTGTGCAAGAAATTTGTCCCAATTGCCCAATTTTACTGTACATCCTTATTTTAATTTTGACTTCTATTGTATGTAAAATTGTTTATTTTAGCTGGAAGAAAGTTTTATATTTTAATTAGGTATAAGTAATTGTTGAAAAGTTAAAGCAATTTGCTTTTTATAATTGTTTAAAATTGTCATAAGAAAAAATTTTATGAAAATTTTGCTTGGCTACTGTACCTAAACAGTACCTGCAGCTGAATTTAAAAAAGTTGCAAAAAAAATTGCAAGTGACGAAATTGAACGATTTGGACAGTGAAATTATACAAACTGAAAAGAAAATGAAAATTGTGTGACTCCATCAATCCAACCACATTCAAAGACAGTTTTTTTAAATGCACAAATTGATATTTAATTTTTTTACCAATTTTATTTCTTGCATAAAAAATAAAAGTTATACAACGAAAAGTTTTTAAAGTAGTTATTGATTATTTCAATTTTTATTAAAATTGCAAGTATTAGAAAACAAAAATAGTTAATACAATATAATGTAGAATATTTTTTGAATGTTTCATCTACTTTGACCTGATATATGGTTTGTCTTTATTTTTAAAATTTTACTTAGAAAATCTTAATATATATAAATTACGTGTCACATTGTTTGTTCCCTATGCACTCCTAAACTACTTAACCGATTTTAATCAAATTTGCACACCGTGTTCAGTTTGATCTAACTTAAGAGATAGGATAGCTTCCATCTCAATTTTTATAGCCTCAATATTATTTTATTGCAAATTATTTGTTTATTATTTGACAGTCACAATTATCTGTTAGCTCTAAATGATTCTAACATATTACGCTGTGTTGAAAGTACCAATGTTTCACATAAGCTACAATTTAATGGCATGTGATTTATTACTGCAGTACTGAAAAATTTATTTTTGTGAAAGGGTTTAGTTCTTTATTTCAATATTAATACACGCTGCACCGAGGTAGTGAGCAATTTAATGGCATGTGATTTATTACCGCAACTGATTTATTACCGCAATACTGAAAAATTTATTTTTGTGAAAGGGTTTAGTTCTTTATTTCAATTCTGTCTGTCCTGTGGAAAAATAGAAACCTACTTAAAATTGGAATAGAGCTCTGAAATTTTCAACATAAGACAAATAGAGAAACAGCTCTGAAATTTTAAACATACGTAGTTTTAGCAATCTATTTAGACTTTTGAAAAACAGAATGTTAAAATTTTAATTAGTTATTTAATTAATTTTCTTAATTAACAATTTTTTTTTTACAAAACGACTTCTAATAGGACTACAGTTCTGAAATTTTCAACATAAGTAGTTTGGGCCTTCTAATTGGTCTTTTGAAAAACAGAATTTTAAATTTTTATTTAGTTCTTTTTTAATTAATTAATAAATATTTTACAAAACGATTTATAATAGGGCTACAGCTCTGAAATTTTCAACATAAGTAGTTTTAGCCTTCTAATTGGATTTTTGAAAAACAGAATTTAATTTTTTTAGTTCTTTTTTAATTAATTTTTTGAATTAATTAATAAATATTTTACAAAATGATTTCTAATACGGCTACAGCTCAAAATTTTAAACACAAATAGTTTTGACCTTCTAATTGGACTTTTGACAAAAAGAACGTTCAAATTTTTATTTAATTCTCTTTTGATTAATTTTTTAATTAATAAATATTTTACAAAACAATTTCTAATAGGGCTACAGCTCTGACATTTTGAAGATAAGTAGTTTTGGCCTTCTAATTGGACTTTTGAAAAACAGAATTTTAAAATTTTATTTGTTTTTTAATTAACAAGTATTTTACAACATGATTTCTAATTAGGCTACATTTCTGAAATTTTCAACACGAATAATTTTGGTCTTCTGATTGGACTTTTGACAAAAAGAACGTTATAATTTTAATTGGTTTTTTAACACTTTAAATCCCAACCCGCCCTAAGCCGCCTTGTTGAGAAATTCCCAGCTAGCCGCCTTTCGGACGGCTGCAGAGGTAAACACATATTTCCAAGTGAGGGGCATAAGGCCAGCAGTAGTTGTTTGAAGCATGACGGTCTTCAACAATAGGCTATTGTGGGATATGTAGAGGGGAGACATGGGTTTAAAGTACTCATTGTCAAACTGCCCCACCTTTTGGACACGGAGTAAGATAGTCGGGAATTTTTCTTGTATGCGAATCTTGTCATGTACTTAGCGGTGGCGTTTGTTTCATTGATAAGATGCCAACTAAATTCTCCGACATATCAAGCAGATGACCCAACGCGTAACACTTTTGCAGGTTGTAAAAACTATTCGCTGAGGATCATTTATAAAATTGTCACCCGAAAGAACTCTCGGTACTTCTGACGGCATAGTAGATAGGCATTCTACGACTTTTGTATTTAGCTAAACTCTTGTACAGGGAAACTGGAACCATATAAATACGAGACGACTCTTACCGCATCATTTCACTTTTGGAGTTTTACTGACATTTGTCGTTCCTTCTTTGCTCCTTTTTAGTTTTGAAAACTCTACAGCTACTGTGATAGAAATCACAAACTTCTTTCATTTTAATGGAGTTTTATGAATAAATTTCATTTTCGAAATTGCATGAAAGTATGGCTCCAAAACGACGATTCCTGACAAGGGAAGAAATTGAACATTTGCTACTTACTGTCAGCAGTGGAGAAAGTGATTTTGGCCTATCGGATGATGAAATGGAAGATGAAACACCGGATCAGGCCGAAATGGATTTGCAAGGAGCAGTTCCTATAGAATCTTCTTCTGATGAAGATTTTCCAGACGAGAACGACGAAGACTGTTCGCTTCTTACTTGGACTGATAAGGTGAAAAACGAATTTATAATTGAAGGTTCGAAATGTTCTGAAGAAGTACCAGGACCAGTCCACAATCTATCATTTGGATCTTCTTCATGGGACTATTTTAAGTTATTTTTTTCTGATCAATTGTGTGAATCGATAATGATGAATACGAACAAATATGCCCAATTCAGACAAGAAGAAAAGAAAAAACCCGATACTCATTGGAGACCCATTGAAAACATAATGGAGATTTGGGGATTTTTATGCATCACTATGGTGTTTGGAATTGTTCGTCTGCCAAGTATCAAAGACTATTGGTCAACAAATCCTGTGCTTGGAAACAGTATTGTGAAGTCTATAATGAGTAGAAACCGATTTCAAAAAATTCTGCAGTATTTTCATGTGTCCGACAGAGAAACAGAGGTGGGAAAAGAAGATGAGAATTTTAACTTCTCTCAAAAAGTACAGCCCATCATCGATGACATGAAAGAACGCTTTCTAAAGCATTTTAGACCATATGAGGAACTTTCCATTGACGAAGCCCTTGTAAAGTATAAGGGAAGGCTGGGTATAGTTCAGTATATGCCCTTGAAACCAGCAAAACGGGGTTTGAAGATCTGGATGTTATGCACTGCTCAAGAAGGGTATGTACTGAATTTTGATCTCTATGCAGGGAAAAAAGATAAGATCCCAAAATCTGGTAAAGGTCTTGGCTATGATGTAGTGACTCATCTCCTTCAACCAATTAACACAACCGGTCATCATATTTACTTCGACAGATTTTTTACGAGTGTTCCCCTTTTATTGAAATTGATGCAGGATGGCCATCGGGCTTGTGGAACCGTCAACATTTGTCGAAAGTATTTGCCACCCGCATTGAAGAGTCTCAAGCTAAAAAAAAGCGGCCAAAGCAAAGACTTTCAATGTGTCGAACATCCAAATCTTCTTTGCAGTGCATGGTGCGATAAGAAACAGTTTTTCGTATTGTCTACAAATTCAAAAGCAGAAACACTGGAAGTAACACGAAGGAAAGGAGCAGAAACAAATCGAGTCTCATGTCCAGCAATGATTGTTAAATATAATAAGTACATGGGCGGAGTGGATCAAGCTGATCAGAAGAGAAAATATTACAGCAGTACGAGAAAATCTTGCAAATGGTGGAGGTATTTATTTAGTTTTTTATTTGACACATCGTTAAATAATGCATTCACTGTGTTTTCCTTAACAAATAGACCCCATAACAAATGTTACAAATCTCAATTAGATTTTAATCTAGAAATAATAAATGATATATCCACGGCCATCATACACAACAACTTGTATACAAAAAGTCCATCAGTTTCTCTTACACCTAGCTCCCACCATGAACGAATTAAAATACAAGGTAGAAAACGTGCCTGTAAACGTTGTAGTAGATTAAAAAGTCGTACTGCTGGAAATTATTACGTGCAAAGCTCATATATTTGTAAAGCATGTAAAATTTGTTTATGCGTTTCTTGTTTTGGTCCCTATCGTAACGAAAACAATATTAATTTAATTTAGTGGGACGGTATTAAAATTTTCTCATTTTAAAATTTATTAGACACATTTAGGTCTGAAGATGTTAGATTTGTAAAGGTTCCTTCTTTTTTTGTTGTTTGGATTTAATATTTTCTTACTTTGAATATGTTACTTTGCTTTGTACTTTTTTATACAATTAATTTTTCCTTTTGATATTATAACAGTTTAAGTTCATAAGCTCTTTTAACTGTTAAATGGTCATTAATGGTATTTTATGTTAAACATTTGAAATTGTTCAAAAATTAACCCTTATCTATATATATTTATTCATTGTATATAATTATAGCAAAATTTTAATAAAGATACTTATTTGTAACTAATGTGAATTTCACCTTCCTGTAAGAAAAATTTACTTTTTGATTGTCAATGTATTAGATTGATATCATTTGCCTTTTCCTACAGAAACTATAGAAATTTAAGGTTATGTGTACATTTTATTGTGTCATGCTAAATAGACATAATTGTGTTAACATTTTTAAATTGTGCTAAAATTAGTCCTTACTATTTAATAATCTTAAAATTTTAATAATTTAAATAAAGTGAATGTCATCTTAATGAAAAATTGTGTACCTTTTTTACTAAGAATGTATTTGATTATTAATAACTTCCGTTTCCTAAAGAAATTGTAGAAAATTATGGATATGTGTTAAATTACTGTTTAATGTTCCTTAAGGATATGCTGTGTAAAAATTTGAAGTGTTATGATTCTTTACTATTTAACTATCGTAATATTTAAACAAATATTGATTTCTAATCAGAGTGAATTAAACCTTTCTGTAAAAAATTTCCACCGTTATAATTTCAAATGCAATAGATTTATATTTTATACTTTAATTTTTTTTATACTGACATGGATGAAAATTATGCTCAATTTACTTTCTATTTTATTATTAATAAATGCCGATTGTCATTGCAATGTTCAAAAGTTGTCCATTTTCTTTTCTCACTACAGTTGATTATGTATTTTGGATTGCAACCAATTTAGTAGTTTAAAAATTAATAGCAATTAAAATATTTTAAGGGATCGAAAGATTTTCTAAGTATATTTTTTCCACGGAAGGTAGAAAAAAAATGTGTACACATAATTAGAGCTAAAAAAGTCTAACTGATATGAAATCAATTTCCTTACGAATTTCAATTACAAAGGTAAAAGGGTGATTTCTAGTTTTCTGTAAGTAACCTTCTATTAGACTAAAGTCAAATTAGAACTGTTTTAATAGTAAATATATATATTTGAACTTGCTTCACAGAAAGAAAGCTGATTTGGTAATATATATTATTAGTAAGTCGATCCCAAACCTTGCATCCATAAAATTCAGAACTTCACGTTTATTTACTTGGGAGAGGCGGAACAGCAGTTCTCCCCCAAGAAAGAGTAATGATCTTTTAATGGTTGACAGTGACCTCCCCACAAGAAACTCAGGTGTGGCCCACAGGGGAACGAGTCGGGCGAGTTCATTTCCAGTTTTTTCGAATGGAAAATCATTGGGGTTTTGGGAAACCCACAACCCTGACTCCGTGGGATTTAAAAGGTTAATGAATTTTTAATTAATATTTTCACAAAAAGTGACTTCTAATAGGCCTAGAGCTCTGAAAGTTTCAACATAAGTAGTTTTGACCTTCTAATTTTGCTTTTTACAAACATCACGTGTTAAAATATTCTTAAAGGAGTGTTGTATTATAATTATTAACGTGGCTTTTTTTTAAAATTGTTTTTCGACAAGGGAGGAGCTTCTAATATTAAGGCTTTCCTTACAATTAGTTTTTAGTGTGTGAAGCGACCTTACGCTTACGCAGCAATGAACCTTTCATCGAGCAATAGCATATCCGGCCGCGTGTTATTTAGACTGAAGTATAAATTGAATTCATATTATAGTAAAAGTAATACATTGGAATTCTTCTTGCTTTTTAATTATTAGTGCTTCATTGTTCAAAAATCTTTAATTAAAATATATACATGTAAATATTATCACGTAGTTAATACCTGGAATGCCACCACATAATCTTTGATTAAAGATTGGTTCACCAATTATTCTCCTGCGTAATTTGAATCCACCTTGATTATGCAATAGTACGCTTTTGGTCATCAAAAAGATCACCGAAAATATACTTGAAGCTACCATTTTAACTGGAAAGTTTAAAGGAGAATAGGTCCTGTTGCCACGTATTCCGATGATACCATCAGAATCTACGATACCCTTAAAAAGGTTACAGTTTCCAATTCGTTTAGCTTTTGCCATGTTTATAAATAAGTCTCAAGGCGAAACAATGTCCATTTGTGGTTTAGATTTGGAAAATCCATGTTTTTCTCATGGGCAACTATATGTTGCATGTTCACGTGTAGGAAAACCGTCGAATCTATTTGTGTTAGCTAAAGACAGGTTAACCAAAAATATTGTGCACCGATTAGTGCTAAATTAAATTGAAATTAAAAGTATTTATAATTCAAAATAATAAACATTATTGTTAAAGATTTAAAACTATCTGCCCTACCTACCTCATTTATAAGTTTAAGTGTCACATGTTATTTACTAACAACTTTGTAATGTATTCATTTGTTACAAACTTGAATACAAAAAATAAAAAAATTTAAATTTATTTCTTTTGTATTGATTTTTGCCCAATATCAACGGTAGTGGAAAATCAATCATGGAGGTCGCCATGTTTTTTTTTACAAATGGCATCTGTTTAAAAAGCATGGTGGTCCCCATGACTGGTGTTCTCCTACCGTTTCCCTTGAATAGTTTACTTCTATGTAATATAATAAAAACCTTTGCCACAGCAACGCGTGGCCGGGTCTGCTAGTAGTTTATTAAATCTGAAGTTTAATACTAGAGTCCTCTTTTCTTGATATTAGACTGTAAGCAATGAAAAAAGTGTTACTTTAAAGTATAACTACACATACATGTACATGCATCATAATTTTTTTATCATTAGTCTGAATGTTTTTTTACTTGAAAGTTTATTATATATATATATATATTGGCGATAGCTTATAATCAGGGAAAATATTGGGTGTTATAGGGAATTTCGAAGTAACTTTTCTGTGGACTCCCTGAAGTGGGACATTGGGGTATTCCCAGTGTCCCACTTCAAATATTCCTTATTTGGTACGTTTTTAACCTCTTAAAATTAGTTGAGATGGAATATATTACTTTTTCTGTTTATCCTTGTTGATATTTGTACTAATTTCAGAGATGACCTTATAAATGGGAGAAGTGGTCAGTGAGGCCTTAGGGTTTTCCATCTATAGATTATTTGAAATATTGACCATTCAATAGACTGGAAATGTTGCATTAAAGACTGCTATGCAACTTATTATTATCTTTTATTAAGTTTGAATTTCGGTAATTAATTTTTTAAGATTTTATAATGGTAATTAAATAATGGTTAGACAAACAATTCAGTGGCTGCCTGTGGTCGAAAATGTTAGTGCAGCCGAAAACATGCAACTTCTAAACAACTCCTTCTAACCACACACAAACTTTTCACAATTAATTTAATTAGCATTTTAAAAATCAGATTTTTTCTCACTTAAAAGTGCATAATTAGTTATGATGTTTAAATGGGGGAACAAAATCAATTTTATTCAAAAATTAATCAACTAATTAACAAATATTTAACTCGTTATAATTAGAATATATTTCAACAGTGATTACTCGAGTTTTATGGGGCCAAGAAAAGAAATTATGGTTGGAAATTGTTCGTTATATCATTCTTATTGTTATGAACCTCCATCTAGTTTCTAATATGTATGTATTGTTTTTTTAATAGATTTTTTTAACATTAAAAGTAGAAAAAATTGCAATTTTTCTAAAAAACTTTTTTTGCATTTTAAAATTCTAGCAAAATCCATTTTCTTTTCCTATCAATTTGACTGAGGTTCAAAACATCTAATAGTTAATGCAGATTTGAATTCTCAAATCATTTTTCAAAGAGATAGTATCAAACTTCAGTTATCAATGTTTAAATGAAGTTTCACATGCCAAAAACATGATTTTTTAGATAATGTGTTTAAAATATTCAAATTTATTTTCAGAAAAAAAATAGTAGTACTTCAATCTAATAAAATTACTCCCTGGCCTTCAGATGATACCATTAACTTGCAAAAATTCCATCAGTTCCATTACTTTAAATCAAAAATTCTCAAGGGCAACTGAAGTAACAAAATTGCTGATATGGCTTCCTCGCTACACTATGTGGAGGGAAGGCTCTATTGGATTCCATTGTTTACGATGACAACACATGGCAATGTCACAGTCGAAATGCATTTCAGGAACATGTGGCTGCTGTTTCGTAGAAAAAACCCCTTGATTGGAAACAGGTTTTTTTCCCCTCATGAATTGAGTATTGAGGCAAGAAGTTTGCTGTTTATCAGATTTTTTATACTTACCATTGAAATTGGATCTTCAGTTTAGAAAATTCAGGGATGACAGTTTTCCTCCTTTTGGGGGATTTCCTCCTTTTTGGTTTTTTATGTAACATTTTCCTCCTTTTTGTCCCTGTTTTGAGGATCCACATTTTTCTGATCTGAACCAGTTTTTCTTGCAAAAATGCTTTTTCTCATGTCTAAACAAAAGATTTTCCCTCTTACCTCCCCTTTCCTCACAGATTACTTCACTAATTCCTAATATTTGAAATGTAATTATTCTATAGAAATTTCATTGTATCTTTAAAATTATTGACTCATTCTTCTTGCATACTTTTTTGTTGTTGAATTTTTGTGTATTCCTTCTGCGAGCTTTTTAGATTTCCTCCTTTTTGCTCTCTGATCACTCTCATCCCTGAAAATTGTAAAATGTATGATTTTAGTTTTGAAGTAATAAATTTAGATGCAGGCTGTAGTGCACAAGCCGCCACTGAATCAATTATTTAAAAATTTAAAATTGTTACTTTACTTATTTGAATAACTAATTCAAGGCTATGCAAAATAAATTGTTTCGAGAATATCGAGAGGGATCTTAAAATAGAATACCACATATTTTTATGATTATTATTTTATGCTATATTTTAATATTGTGAGTACATCTATATAGTTCTTATAATTTATGTTTTTTTATAGGAGCTCAAAGTGGTTCGTCTCATTCAATTGATTCAGATGTAGATATGAATGGATTCCCTAAGCCAATTCAAAGATAGTAAGTGGTTTTTAGTATATGTGTGCAATTCTTTGGGGAACATTTTGGCTCTCTCTTCTAGTGGTAAACTTATTTGTAAAATTATGATTAATCAAGTAGTTATATTTTTTTATATATATTATTAGTTTATGGCAAAGTTATATGGGGAAAATAATTATTTTTACTTGGTTAAATATACATCTGTGGTCAAGGGGGTGCACATGATATCGTTAACCCTATTATCACCCTATCATTAAAATTAAAAAATAATAATAATAATAAATAAATTTAAATTATTCATTTGAATAGAAAATTAATGCTGAACTATTAATGAATATTTCAATGAAATATCCATTTATTATTTTTTGAAAAATCAAGCTTTAAATAATAACTTTAACTGCCCCACACCTTTGAACCATTAATTAATATTTCAATGATATATCCATTTAGAATTTCTTTAAAAATTGAGGTTTAAATGCCTCACCAAGGTCAATGTTTAATTTCCCCACACCCTCATGTCTACGATTTACACTCCCATGCAAAATGGTACTGCTGTCACTCATGCCCTAAGTGTTTATCTTGTTTATATTAATTAGAAACTATTTAAAAGTAAATATGCTTAATTCCCCACATTGATTGATCTTGAAATATAAATAATGTTTGTTTTTTTAAACTTTCATGTGATTCAAGCTCAAAATAGATGGGGTTTTTTCCCTTTTTTTTTTTAGTAAATAATATTGTATTGACTTATTTTTTTATGTTTTCATGAAGAGGTTTTATATGGATGTTCAAAAGTTTAGCATTTGAAGTGGGTTTCAATTAAGATACCAAAGTGTATTCACATTTATAATAACTTTTAAAATTATTGTTATTGCTTTTATCTCTTTCAGCAATCCATATGGTCCTAAAAAATACAACAATACTAACAGACAGAATTATACAAAACAAAGGGGTAAGTTGCTTTAGAAATAATTGCATTTCAATAGTAAAAATAATTTTCAGTAATAATTTATAAAATTTTCCTTGCAGAACAATGTACTAACTTTTGATAAAATTATGAAAATATTAACTGATTAAATCTTTGTTAAGGAAACACATTATAAAAACAAGGTAATACTCGGAAATTTGGGCATTGAATTTTCAAGCAACAATTTATAGTGTTCCTTTCCCCAAAGGTTGGAATACTTGTGGAATTACTTCATTATCAGACTATCCCTTCAAAAAACACATTAATGGATTGAGAATTTATTGAAATTTCTTACAAAGCCACTCTGCAAGTGTCCTAACATAGGAACACTGTTAAATTAGTTTGAAAAACCAACTGTGAAAGCCGGCTTCAATTCAGAGTAAATATTGCACAGATTTATATTTAAAAGAAGAAAAAAAGGTTACATTGAAGACTTTTTAAAAGTAATATAAAATTTCTATTGTAAAATCTTTACTGAGTATCTTGGTTGAAGAATTCAACAATTACAGAATTTTTTAAATAACCTGAGGGAGGATTTCTTGACAATAAATAATTTCATGGTGTGTAGGTATTTCTTTGCAGTACGTGTAGAGCTTTTTTTTCTTTAATTTGGATTGGATTTCTATGTGTTTAATTTTATTATTTAATAAAGTCATATTTTACATGTTTACAGAGGATTATATCTATGCTGCCTGTTTATGTAGAGCTTTAGATAATTGCAAAGCAGTATAAAACTTCTGTTAAATTTACATTGATTTAAATACTATAGATTACGAAGTGGATTTAACTATGCAACAGACGGCTTCTTAATTTGTGTTCACTTTATTTACAGCAGAGTTCATATTGTCACTTCAATTCAGTATTTAGAATGATTCCCATTGAACCTATTGTACGAACATTCCTTTTTTTGGAATTTAACAATTCTCCAATTGCTGCTCCCTTGGCTGCAATGATGTTTGATATACTTTAATCATATAGTCTAATTATATAATGACTTTAGTAACAATAGTATTTTATGCTTTGACTATTTTGTTTTATCATTAAAGGTGTCATTTTTAATGTTAAAGGTATGTTGCTTTAGCACTACAATTTTTTATTTT
The DNA here is from genome assembly GCA_963978545.1 of Linyphia triangularis. Classification (NCBI taxonomy): domain Eukaryota; kingdom Metazoa; phylum Arthropoda; class Arachnida; order Araneae; family Linyphiidae; genus Linyphia; species Linyphia triangularis. The sequence goes on along the minus strand of OZ021727.1, from coordinate 62,663,624 downwards.
TATGAAATTTTCTACAATGGCTTTACAAGTTTTTTTTTTATTAATGTTTCAAGATTTTATTATTTGTTTTGTAGACAACAATACAGTACGTAATTATCGGGTATTCGAAAAAGGCAATGGATTTAGGATCACTGTGAGTGAAGATTTTATATTTTTGTTTGTAATTGTGCATGATAAATGTTATAATGAATTTATCTGACATTCATTTAGTAATAAAATTACAATATCTGATTTTATAGGTACCACAGGGAAAGAAACTTGGACAGATTTTTATTTATAAAGCAATATCATCCTTTTGTAAAGGCCCTTTTATTCCATTCAATGTAAGTTTATTTTATATTTAAATGGTCTAATTTTATTTAATCTCACTGCATATAGTTTATATTTTGAAATGTATAAAAGTTGTTGATAAGGTATTTTCAGTGTCATAATTTTTTTTCACTTACCAAATTGTTTCAATCCTAATTGGAGACAGACATATTACCTGATTTTTCCAAAAACTAAGTATTCTAAAATATTCATTGCATAAAAAAAAAATAAAAAAAACTATACTTCTCAGCTACTTTAATTATAAACACAATATCGATAAAAATAATAAATTATAAGATAGCTTTTTTTATGCTCGTTACTGGAATATTCTTTTTCACGAATATTCAAAAAGAAAGTTTCATGGTTATTGATATTGAGTCAATGAAATATCCACTCACACTTAAAATGCAAGGTGTGCAGAACTTACTAAAAGTTGAACCTTGAATTTACAATGAAGCACTACACAGGGGTCGCAGACGTCCTATATGTCCTATAAATCATTTTTTTTTTTTAAATCGGCAAAAACGTCCTATATTGTCCTATATTTTACAATTGTCCTATATTTCTATACTGATTCAATCTATATTTTCTTCGAATTCGTAATTACGGCGCCGATCGTTGCCATTTTTTATATTTCGAATTCTTTGGCGCAATCGTAGGAGAAAAAAAATCTGACAAAAGCAATGTTTGTAACGGCGGCGTTTTATCTCTTGTGACGTCACGTGCTACATAACGTACAACTCAACTCTACTGGACCGGCGGGAGTTGTAAAGTGTAAACATGTGAACTTTTCCATAGCACGCGGTCTTGAATTTCTGATTTGTTTTCTCCTCCAACATAGTAAATTAATTGGTCATAATACATAGAGAGGTGCAGCAACAAAACTCTGCCTCGAGAAAAACGGATGAAAACAACTTGTGATTAACTTGCAGGACTACTATAGAACATTTTGAGTGCTCAGTCAATAATTGATGAAGGAAACAAAAGGTTTAAGATTTACTGTATGATGTCGGATGGAGATTTTTTTATTTCAAATCCGATACGGATTCTGCGCCACGAATTGTTTACATCAAACCGCGCCTAATTATGACAACCATAGGCAGTTCTCTTGCTCTTAAAAAAATGGTAGGGCTGCCATTTTTTGTCAATCACAGTCAAATCACCGTGGCGCAGAATCAGTATCGGATTCGGAATATTAGCCACGATTTTTTCATAAAAGTCGTCAAAATTGAAAATGACGTTATTACTTTGTGTTGTCAAATCCAAACGGTCACTAGGGTTTTTGGAAAACCAAGTCCCCGGTTCGCCACATTCGGCGCTAAATCTCCCAAATTTCGCCAATCCAACCGACACTGAACAATAAATCTGAACCAACAAAAGACTGCAAACAGAAATAAAAAGAAAATACTTAAAGAAATTGGAGCAGTTCAAGCAGTTATAGATGCTGGAATCAAAAGACTCAAGATTTCAAATAATGTAATTAATAAAACTTCATTTAGGGATGGAATATTGAGACAATAACGGATGACATATTCAGGATCAGGCAATTTCTTTTTTTTAAAGGTGTGTTTTGATTCTCTTAAATACAATATAACGCATATATAAATGTATAACGAGTTAATTTTTAAGTTCAGTAGCAACTGTGTGCAGTTATTTAATGTTTTAAATTGTCCTATATTTTTTTTTAAAAAATCCTATATATTCTTATTTTTTCACTTTGACCCCTGACTACAGTTTACTATAAATATCCGATAAATGTATGCATTTCCATTAAAATATTTTAATTTCTTATAGTAAAATATTCATATCTGATTAAACTATTACAGTAGTTACTTGACTTTAAGAATCCATAATTTACTATTGCATTAATTTAAAAAGTTTAATGAAAGAAGTCAGTCAATATTAATTCCTGTTCCAACAATTTTATTTTGTAACGAAGAGAATTAGATAACTATGGAAGCAAACAGAAAGAAAAACATACTTTTCATTTTTATTATTCTTCCAAATTTTTTAATTCTATTCCTCATACTTTTCCTTTATATCTGGAACTTACTAAGATTTTTGCACTATTCCTGCCAAAATTTCATAAAATTTTATTCATATCATCCCTTTTTTTACCTGTAAAAATGAGGTTTAGAAAGTAAAATTGGAAACAGTTGAATACAATAACATATCGACAGGGTTTCCGCTTACATGGAAGTCAGGGAAATGTCATGGCAAGTCATGAGTTTGGACATTGGGTAAATTTTGTCATGGAAAGTCATGATTTTGAGCAAAAAATTGCCGTAAGTCCTGGTAATACATGGATTTCATGGATTTTTAAATATTTTAAATAAAATCACATAATTGTGACGTCATAAATGCCATGATCGCAATTCAACTCATCGAAAATTCATCTATGTTTTTATTTACGTTTTGACGGAAACAAGGGTCGCAGTTAAAATGTCACAGCCAATGAAAACATTTCTGAACTCCAAATTTGTGACTTCACATGAGTAAGGTCTCATAGGTGAAAAAAAATTTCATATTATGAGAACTGAAATGAACAATTTTGATAAGCTTGTGTTTACATTTTATTTTGATATTTTGCGTCTTCTTCTGTTTTGCACTGTTGATATCAAAACATTTGATTTTTGATGACATAATTTATAATTATTGACTTAATCTTTCTTCAAATATTTCTTTATTATTAAAGATTGATTAGTTTTTTTAACACTTAAATATCAAAGAAAGGGCAATTATTTTCCCCTATTTCTTCTGATTTGGAAGTTACTGTAACAAGGATTTTTTACTTAATTTAAAATGAATTTTTATAAAAACCATTTTATGGTATATTGATTTACTTACTATGCTCATGGTAGTAAAATTCATATAGGTTATTATTTTTATTTTTTTTGTGATTTGATTTCTTGAGTCATGGAAAATTATTTGTTTTAAGTCTTGAAAAGTCATGGATTTGTGACATTTTATTTTAGCAAAAACCTTGAATAGATTTTATTTCTTTTATACTTTTAGTTTTTGGATGAAAGTCAGGAGAACTAGTGCGTAAGGGTGACCTTTCATGCTGAATGTTATAGTACTTTTATGCTAAGTCTGTAATTAGGCATTTTATCTTTAAAAACTGAATTGGAGGAATCATTTTTATACAGTCAAAACCTGTTAACACAAAGTTGATGGAGCCTCTGAAACAGTTTGTGTTAACCGAATTTCATTTTAAACGAATAAATTAGAATAATTGAACTGCTTTTACTTTGCATTAAACAGGATTTCATGTTAAGCGATTTGGCATTAACAGTGTTTAACTGAATGAATTTTCTGCTAAATTTCACTTTTTTTCAGTTTAAGTTTGTTGATGATGATGCAATATTTTACATCAATAACCACCACGCTGCTCGAGAAATCCGAGGTGTGAATCGTAAAGTAAATACTCCTGATGGCCTTCCAGTAAGTTTTGAATTATAAATATATTTCAATATAAATTTGTTGCTGTTTTACTAAATAATTGTAATATTCTTATATTTATTAATTGTTAAACTAAACTTATTATTCCTTGTACTTAGTTACAGTTAATTTTACTAAGTTTTAGTTGAGAATTTAAGCTTAAAAAGCCAGGTGGTAAATCTTTCAGAGGGAGCTATTTTGCAAAATTAGATAAGTTTCGTTTCAAAAAAGTGTTTATACAAGACTCATCTAATTTTTTTTTTTGTTAAATCTTGTTTCAGTCATTCTTATAAGTGCCAGTTTCAAGAATGAAAAATTGAGAAAACTAAATCTCTAAAATGGACAAACATTTAGTTTAAAGACATATAAGTTCTTTGAAATAACCCAATTTACAAGGGAAAAAGCACTGCATCTTCAAATCATTAGCTTCTGAATAATTAATTTCAAACTAAAAATAATGATGCTGTGAAAAGTTGATTAATGATGTGATTGTGTGCAAAAGTGCTATGTGAAACTTATCAGTTATACTCACTTTAATTTCCTTCTTTGTCAAGCCAATAGAAAATCAAATTAAATGTATATTTAGCAAGTGCTACTATATTTTTTATAATGAGTGGAACATTTTAAAATAGGTATACATGAATGATGTTAGCAATTTTTCAGAATCATGATATAAACAGCATAATAACAGACATTCTTATTTGGTGGCCAAATTAGTGAACAAAAATGAAGTGTCCATGTTGCTTTGAAAATGTTAAAACTATTTTTTCTACATCAGGATCTTATGAGGTAACAATGTTGAAATGAAAAACTTTTGTTTTTAGTATTAATCTAAACAAGTGAATACACATATTAAGTATTCAAGTACGCGTAAAATCTTAAGCAAGCCGTAAAATCTTATGACGCAAAATTATCAAAATAAATCTTGGGTATGCTATGAATCTACTGCATTCATAGAAAAAAAAATCATGTTTCCTTTTGGGACTTATTTTGATTTCTATTTGACCTAGGTCCACAGAAATCTAAATAAGATCATAGGAACGAACTAAGTTTGTGTTATGTCCATGACCTCTTTTGAATTAGTAGTGGCAGGGTTCCCACAGTTATTAAAAGTGCTTAATATTTTTGAATTTGTTTTCGAGGCCTTGAAAATGCTTAGAGGTCCTTAAAAGTCCTTAATTTTTGCAGATTTTGTGTGGCCAACTGCAAAATTTATAAAAATACTACTCGGGCTTGCTATCCCCACGTGACCGCCACTTATCTGCACTGTATCAGAATTTTCTGACATATTTGTATTACTCATCCACCAATTTGTAACTTTTTGGCCGAATATACTTTATTAAAAATTTATATATAGACATGATGCCTGAAAACAAATTTTCAAAGGTCCTTAAAAGTCATTGATTTTCATTTCTGTGATTTGAGTGGGAATACAATTCACATTAAGGGTTAAGTTCAAACATTTGTTTTTCAGCTATTTATATTTTAAGGGATTTATATTTCATCCATTTAAGGGCAATCAATTTAAGTTACCCCATTAAAGAAAATTTGGTGATGACCATTTTTCCCGGTTTGCCGGGCACTGTATATATTTCAGTCTTTCGGATTTTGCTTTTTTGGATTGTCCTTGAATTTTTATTCGACTCTTTTACTAATACGTTTTTGTCAATTTATCGCTTTTCAATGTAAACAATCATCTACTATTTTGAAAAGTTGAGCTTGCTTCCAGTTTCCCCAGAACAAAAGGGAGGATTTGTGTGAGGAGTTATTGTAGCATTAATTAGAAGGAAAACTATTTAAAAAAGAATTTCGTTTTATTCATAAGAAATTTGGAACAAATAATGTTATGTTAAAAAAAAATATTCCCTACTCAAGAAAAAATTAAAAATGAAGTTAAATATTGTCTTCTTTTTTTTTTTTTTTTTTTTTTTTTGTATTACTATTTTCTCCAAATTTATTTCATGCCAATTCTTAGTAAGAAACCATTAATTTAACAAAATTTACGCACCCAGAGTTTGGAAGCTTAATGTGAGAAGAGGAAGGTAATGCAAATGTTAAGACAAAGTTGTTGTAAGAAATTGTAAAAGTTGTTTGCTAGGGTAGAATGGACGATTCCCTCATTTTTTAAAAACAAGTGGAATTAGTTTATATTTATGAAGAATTCCTTTCAACAAAATTTCAAATATTCAAACAAAATTTCTTTAAAAAAAATAGTTATTTAAATAAAATTAAGAAGAAAAAAAAGGAAAACTTGTAAGATCGAAGTCCGATCAAAACTCTGCTTTATATATGTGACATCAAAACATCCTTCCATTTCTATGGTTATCGTGAATTTTCTGCCAAATGGTTTGTGTGTGTTTGGCAGACAATTTCCCTATCCCATACCGATTGGCGCGACTTTCGAGAAACTTACAAAACTGGTTTCTGCTGCTGCGTTTCAAGCCAAGTTGTTTGAGGTGTAATGATGTCACATTCACTTTGCGCCGAATGAGTCGTTTTCTTACTAAAACTAACTAGTGAACTTTGGTTGCAAATTAAAAAAGAGAAAAGCGCAATGAACAGACATTTTTTTATTTATGACCTTTTCAAAACATTTAGAATTGAATAATAATAAATAAAAAAATGTGGGAATTGCCCATTGGGGAAGCAACTACCTTCTTTAATTGCTGCACCTGCTAATACACACGCAAAAATTATTACCACAAAAATGTGTTAAGGATTTTTATTTGGGAAAATAATCATTTTACTGATAAGGGACCTTAAGTATTTTGCAATATTTTTCTTTTTAAAGATAAATAAAATTATTTGAAACTTATTTTAAACTATATATATATTTTAATATTAACAAATAAACATATGTTCATTTACTTGTTAATTTGAATTGTTTACTTGTAAATATATATATTAATTATGATAGAGTTTTTGGATTTACTATAAGTACTCTTTTGTTTAATTTTCATTAGATGACTGTTGACGTACGTATTTGTTCACCTCCACCTCTTGCTTTTGACCCAGAAACATTGGAAATGATAAAGGTAACTTGCTTAAAACTGTTTTCCAAAATAGCCTTTTTTATGAAATGTGTCTAAAGTTTTATTCCTTGTAAATAATTTTCTGATACACCATGTACTTTACATATAGACATATTTTCTTTTTTAATAAGACATATTTTCGATTAATGATAACTATAAAAAAAAAAAAACTTGAAAAATGTCAAGGGATAGCTCATAAAATATATTGTAAATTGAAGGAATGATAGTGCAAACTAAAAGTTATAATTTTTTTTTATGTAATTTTAGTATGACATAATGGTTGTTGGTGGGTCTTCCTGGCAAAAGATATTTAAAACTTTCTACCAAAGTATTAAACAGTCTAATGATCAGATAAACATTGTAAATAATTTTATTTTTGCAAAATTTCAAAAATACAGATTTCCAAAAAATTTGTAGAAAAAACATTAAATTTAAAATTTTTTAAATACCATTGCCAAGTTGAAATATCTGTTGAATAGTTAGTCCATTCCCCTTGTGACGGTGCATCGCACGTCACTCTTCCCAATGCGCATGTCTTTAACGCATTCACCTGTAGTTAGTCTTTTGACCGGTAGGAGAGGCACGGCACGGCGCATGTGCGGACCTGCGACTGCCGCTATAAAACCGGCAACTTGAGGTGTAATCCTCAGTTTCGTAGTTTTGTACAGTTTCATACAGTTTCGTAATGTTATAGTTTCGCGTTTAGTGTTCGTCTCGTCTATTTTTTTTTGTGCAGTTATGTTTACCACGTTGCAGTACCTGATATGTTGCACTTTTGATGCTCTCATCTACCGACGTCTTAATCCAGCTACCACGGTGAGCGGTGTTGTTTTTATTTAATTGTGCTTGCATGTTTCCCCATCCTCCCCAGGTACCAGTCTGTGTGTTTTGTTGCCGTAACCATAAATGTGTTGAAAGTAAAAATAAAAAGATACTTAAGCGCTACTAAAAGTCTTCTCATTTAGTGGACATACTTTGGAGTGTCATAAACTGGCGTCCGCGACAGGATAGTCATAAACTGGCGTCCGCGACAATTAGTCATAAACTGGCGTCCGCGACAATTAATCATAACTTTTTGCGATGTCATAACCTGACCGCGACTTTAGTATACCTAAATTTCAAGTCTTTTTTTTTAACACAACGGCACGGACACGTCTGGTTTGGGTAGAGGGGAGATATAGCGCACATTGAAAAGTCTGTGCTTTCTTCTCCGTACCTTGCCACAATTGCCACTGTGCTAGTATTTTTGTTGTTGTCATTTTTGGAAGATATTATTGATGTTTCGGTGTAGTGTTCATTAGTAGTTACTGTGTATAGTATTAAATTTATAAATTGAATTTAAGTTGTAAGATGGATACCTTTGATCAATATTTGGCATTTTGCGTTATTTGCGTCGGTATTTACTTGGTTTGCTGGTATAGGTTCAGGCAGGGGAATGTTGTTGTTGTACATGGTACACGGCATATTAGGAGTACTGAAAGGCCAGAGGTGGTATTTTCTGGTATGCCTGGTGAAAATGTATTTAATTTCATTTCAAATATCGAGGGTATTACGGGTTGGTTAACTGAGAAAGACCGAGTTGATTTTGCCATTTCTCGGCTACATGACAACGCTGTTCAATGGTTAGGTTCTCGTAATTTTGATGTTGAGTTTTTAAGTTGGGAAAAGCTCAAAAACGAATTGTTGAGGCAGTATGATAGAATCTACAGTAGAGCGGATTTGGGAGATAAGCTAGTTGTGTGTTGTTCAGAGTGTGTGGAACAGTGTGATTCGAAAGCTTATATGCAGCTTGCTTTGCAGAAAATGGCAGTTAAGTCCATGGGAATTCTAAGAGGCGGTATGCAAGAAATCCGTTCGTCAAAGGACATGAGGGTCCGAGAGTATAGGTTAGTTGGCTCGAACAATTCGAACTCTTGTAATAGACCTGAAGTTCCTGGTTTTGGAAGAGGACGAAGTGGTGGTCTAAATGCTCGACTAAACATTGATAACAGACGTGGTGGCCCTGATGGTAGAAATACTCGAAACACTGAACATAGCCTTCATCTGAGAGGTTTGCCTTTCAAAGCTGTGGAAAAGGATGTACTTGAATTCTTTGCGCCAGTGAAACCTATCGCAGTAAGGATCAAGTATGGGCGTAATGGTCATTCTTCGGGTTATGCTGATGCTGTTTTTGTTACTTACGATGATGCAATGAGAGGAATGATAAAGGACGGGGGAAAGATTCAGCACCGCTATATTGAACTCTTCTTGAAATCTTGTCCAGTTCCTAGAGAGGATTATTGGAAATTGGCAGGTTTTGCGTGATAAGAAAGTTAATAAATAATTGGGGTTTTGAGTTTTTTTTGTTGGGATTAGAAGTTTTTGTGGGATAGGGCGTCGTTTCGGGGTTTGTGGATTTCAATTTTTGGTATAAATAAGGTGTTTTTGAGATAATAAAGGTTGTACTGTTTTAATTAGGGTTTGGGACTACGTTTCGGGAAAATGGTTGTAAAAATTTTGTTGAGTTCATTGTGAATAGCAATACTGGAATATGATACAGTGTTGTGTTAGGTTATTAGTTATTTTTGCGTCAGATTTAATTGTTGTTGAAAGTGTTGTGTAATTGTGTTTGTTTTGCATGGATTGTTTAAGTGTATGTGATTGGAATTTACAGTATTCGGTGTAGTTAGGTTCGAGTTGGGTAGTGTTTGTCTCTTGTACTGCGCAGAAGATTTTAGGGATTTGTACTCGACGTGGGCTGAGAGAGTTACTGGGTGTTCATCTTTTAAGTATTTGTGTTTGTTTGCTGGAAATTTTTCCTGGATATGTTGGTAGTAGTAAAAATTGTTAATTGGTAGGGTTCATGTTTTCTGGTTTGGTTACTTTGGCACAGTGGCAGGTTTTGTGTGTGACGGGGGAGAGGGGGCTCAGTGAAGCTCGCTCACCAAGGAGTACCTCATCGTCTGTGTGCTTCGTCGTCTGTGTGCTTCGTCGTCTGTGCGCCTCATCCTCTGTGTGTTTCGCCTGTTTACCTCGTCTGTGTGCAGAGGGATTGGAAGTGCGACTGCATATTTGTCTGTGCACCGGACATTCCAGACGCTTTGGACATTCTAGACGATTTGGACAGTCTGCTCGAGTCACGAATTTTGAATATCATGCATTTTTTGTATTTATATTATGTATCTATTTTCAGCTGGTGCCTTATCGATGATGGGAAAGGGGATTTACGTAAATAATAGGGTTGAATTTAAATTTTTGGAAGTATTGAAATAATAGTTAAATAAATGTTTTTTGAAATTTATGCACTGAGTCAACGCAGTGTATTCTACGGAGCTTTTGGTGACGTTTTGTTTAGTTGATAGTTATTCTTACTTATGCAATGTTTTCCTGTGTTTCCTTTTTAGCTTTATTGTTTGTCGCCTCAAGTCTCTGCTGTGGAGACCTTCTATGCAAACACTATAGGGGTGTCAACTGTATTAATTATGTAATTAGATTTTCTATATATACAGACTGGACCTGAGTTTTTGAAAAATTTGTAACCCCCAGTTTTAGCATAAGGGAGCGGAGGGGAGATGTGACGGTGCATCGCACGTCACTCTTCCCAATGCGCATGTCTTTAACGCATTCACCTGTAGTTAGTCTTTTGACCGGTAGGAGAGGCACGGCACGGCGCATGTTCGGACCTGCGACCGCCGCTATAAAACCGGCAACTTGGGGTGTAATCCTCAGTTTCGTAGTTTTGTACAGTTTCATACAGTTTCGTAATGTTATAGTTTAGTGTTCGTCTCGTCTATTTTTTTGTGTGCAGTTATGTTTACCACGTTGCAGTACCTGATATGTTGCACTTTTGATGCTCTCATCTACCGACGTCTTAATCCAGCTACCACGGTGAGCGGTGTTGTTTTTATTTAATTGTGCTTGCATGTTTCCCCATCCTCCCCAGGTACCAGTCTGTGTGTTTTGTTGCAGTAACCATAAATGTGTTGAAAGTAAAAATAAAAAGATACTTAAGCGCTACTAAAAGTCTTCGCAATTAGTGGACATATTTTGGAGTGTCATAAACTGGCGTCCGCGACAATTAGTCATACCCTCTAAAGTTTTACTGAAAAACAACAAATGAGTGTTTTAGTGTCCATATATATCACTGATTTTTGTCATCTAGCAAGATATATTAAAGCGACCTGGTTATTGTATGAAAAGTTTACCCACACCATAACACTGCCATTATGTTGTCTTTTTTAAAAAAATTCTGACTTCATTCCTTCAGTCATTTGCTAATAGTTCACGTATCTTATCAGAACCATCCAAAATCCATTTTTTTTTAATTACTGAATGTCAATCACACTTAACCACGTAAGTATACAAGCCTGTACACACTCTTATTAAAAAAATTCAACTATAAAGGTAAGTACGTTACTAGCAGACATTTTCCATTCTATCAACCTGTTGTCACTAGGACTGGTGATTGCTAACAATAAATATTTTTTACAACTATTTAACAATGTTTGTGACGAGTTTCGGTGGTTGATTCACCAAGAATAAATTATACTTTTGCAACAATTTAGTATTGGTTTTGAAAACCTCATCAACTTTTGCTATTTTCTACACAGAATGCAATATTTTTTCTGTGGTACAACCTTTTTTGATTTCCTCGTTACCTGTGTCTCTGTTTGCAAATTTGCATAAAATATTGGTTTATATAAACTTTTGGAACTTTCTTTGTTTTGTGCTATATTTTGTAATAATAAAATTGATTCTAATGCTTTTTTGATAATTAAATGTTGTATTGCATACATATCCAGTTTCACCTATTTGGTGCAAGACCCAACAAACCACAAAACAAACATCAATTATCGATAAAAAACATGAGTCTGATAACTTTAGCTTTACTGTAATAATATGAGCTACTTAAGTGCAGTAGTTTTGTTTTCAATGTATTTACAGATTTCTTTAAAATTTACAATTTAGAAATTGTTTGACTGCATAGTTTTAGCAATAGTTTTAAAAATTAAGTAATATGCACAATACCTTACTTAAATACAGAATGGTTACATATGCTGAAATGGAGCAAAAATAGAACTTATTACTTAACTTGTGTAATTTAAATTGTACTTAAAAAAAAAAAAAAATTAAATTAGAAAATCTATAAATATATTTGTATTTTGAAATGTATAGAATTTTTTTTTTAAAGTATTGCTCGCTGTGATAATAATGGGTAAAAGCTTAAAGTTATTCATTTTCTTTTAAATTTTACATAGGTCTTTAAAAATTAAGTAACAAGTCTAAAATTTAAATGTTACAAGTTTTTGGTATTATTGAAGCATTTATAGCCCCATAAAATAATCCAAAGTTGTTTAAGTCCTTTTATTGAAAAAGTTTCAGGAGACAATTTTTCTTCTTCATTGATAAGTCTAAGAAAATGAAAAGAGATATTTTTCCAAAGTTTTTTAATATGACATTACCATTTTAAATTTTAACAGTATACAGACAATAAATGATATTTCTTTATTTTTAGTTTTTTTAAAATGTAATTAAATAATTAATGCTTTTCCTTTTAGAATATTGTGAGTGCCCGCTATGATGCCATGTCTCATTGTCTAAACCTGGCACAATTCCTTAGCGATGAGAGTATGTAAAATTTCTCTTTGAAATTGTGATTATGTTTCTATTTCTTTTTGTTAGTAGTAATTGAAAGCCCTTCTGCCATGTTGATAATTTTTTTAATAAAGCCCATGTTTTCCAATTTTCATCCTTTTTTCTACATAATTTGTATTTTGAATTTTTTCCTTCCTAAAAGAATTAATCCTTTTTTTTACATTACATTTCATGTTGTAGCTTGAGATGTTTCTTTACTTTATTTCCTCAAATATTTCATATTACTTTTTATTAAAAATTTAATCTGAATTTCGTTTAAGTTAATATAGCTGTTATAATTGTGAAATCTGCTAGATGGAATGAACAAATATGATTTATAACCCTGAATTCAATTTTGAACTGTAATGTGTTTAAAAAATAGTATCTTAATGAACTGCTATTTGATAAGTCAGTGAGAATACAAACTAATTTAAATAAATGGGCTTGATTGTGAAAATCACTGTTAACCAAAGGTAACCTTTATATTCATGCTTTAATTTCTCAACATCCTGCTAGAATGTTAATAATTATCAGTCATGATATGCACACTTATCTGATAATTTTATAAATGCTTGCAAGTTGCTTGCGTTGAATGTTAATTTGTTCATTAGGAACTGGTATACAAATCGATGTAGATTTACCATATTTGGAAGCAATCTCGCCAATTTAGAAAGGTTTAAAAATAAAATTTCAGCATGTATGTTGGCATGGTCGGTGACAATATTTCTTGCTAAACATACAACTTCTAATCTAGTATCATTATTTGTAGATAATTCATAAACTAGATATTCTTTTATTCAAATTTTCAGACTTACTACCATGAATATACAGAATTCTGCTCTTTTGACATGGATTTTGTACCGTACTGAGATCAATGTAAATCTTCAATTTAGTATGTTTTTATTTTCAAGCATTTTCTGCCAAAACTCTATGTTGAATTTTTAGCATACTTATTTATCTCTTTAAGACCTAAGTTACATACACTGCTCAAAACAAAAATGGCAGGTTGGCCAGCAACATGAAAACCAGGGAAGCATCAGGAATTTTTTGCAGGACTGGGGGGGGGGGGGGGGGGTAACTGAAATGTTTTCTTTTTTCGTAAATTAAAAAAATTATATAAAAAAGAATTTCCAACCAAATGTGGAATCACATTTTCTATTAATAACTAATGTTTTTAGTAAAAATTATTGTTATTCTTTTTTTTTATGCAATGTTTTTCATTGATTTTTTTATTTGCTTGCATTTGCTTTATTGTGACAAGAAATAATCGAAATTCAAATGATCTTCCTTCTTCACACCCTACGTGGTGTTGGTATGAAAGAATGACATTTATGGTTTAAATTTCTATTTTTTGCTTTGGGATATTAAGGGGTGAAAATCTTCTGTGTATATGAGGATCTCTACTTTTATTTCTGAGAAGTTCTGCCTTTTCTTCAATGTTTTTATTTTTATCGGATTTTATAAGGCTTTATCAGACTAAACTTACCTAAAACCCTATTAGAAAAAAATTCTAACAGCACCACTGTTCTGTACACACCCAAATATATTCTTATAGAGCAGTGTTAGCCACTGTGCGGCCCTCAGGCCAGATTGCCCTCGGCCATTGTGCGGTCCGCCACCACCACAGAAGATTAAAAAAATAAAAAATAAATTTTTAAAAAAATCAAATTTCATGGTATGGATTTTTTTTTACATAATTGTAATTTATTCAAAATAGTATATGTTAACTATGTAGAATCGAGTTCTTCACTACGTGCTCGAAGAAGCTATACAAAGAAGCTTTCAGCAAGGTGGTTTTCACCATGAATAAATACAGAAAAAATTTAGTTGAATCTCATTTGTACAATTTATTATGATTGGCTGCAATAAATACTTCCGACAGACGACTCTATCATAAAATAAATGGAACGACTCCGACCATCATCGTCTCACAAATTATATCAACTAAAACAAAGTATTCTGAAAGTACAGTTTAAATACTTTTATTAAAAGGTTAGGTCAAGTCTCAATAACACTTTGAAACAAATAATTTACTTCTTTTTTAGACTTTAATTTACTAATTATAAAAATTACTATTTTTTAATTATTTGATAAAAAGAATCAAACAGTTTAATAATAATAATTAAAGATACATATTCAATTGTATCTGCCCCGCAAAAAGCTTCTACATAAGTGATACGGCCCGCCTCTAAAAGTTAGTGCCGAACGCTGTTATAAAGCTATTGCAGTTTGAAATAATGCTGCTTATACTTTCCTCCTTTTTACATTTTGACTCTTTTCACCTCTGGATATTGAAAAGGATTTGTAATAAAGAATGTTCACAATGAAAAACTCTTGATTATGCAAATATTTTCTGTCACATAGTAAATGCCATGTGCCTTCATCGTCGAACTTAAATGATGTGTGTACCACGCTTTCTAGAGTGGGAATGATTGTTCATTACGTGCCATTCATTTAGAGCTAGAATGTTGGGCAGCCACAGGCGACTAAAACGACTATTTTCGAGGCGAGGCTATTATGGCGACTTTTTTCACCAAAATTGATCTATAAGCTACATTTTCAGCGTCGTGACGTCAAAAGTAGGCGGTCTCTGTTATTTAGGTCTGTACTTCCACCAATGATGTCACACTTATAGAGTTTGATAAGAACTGAACTAAAGAGGATTGAACGTTTTCCATCTTACTTTTCTTTTTCTGTTTTTATTGGTTCTGTGGTGAAATGCTATAACTTTTGCAATGCATATTCTGACGTTTTTAAGTAACTTCAAACTAGAAACCAGAACTGTTGATCACGTAATTTAGTCTTAGAAAGTTGGAAAGGGGAGGGGGATAATTTTTTGCTTCTCCACAGAGGAAAGAGTTCTAATATTAAGGGTATCAGTACATTAATCTTTTAACGAATGAAACGAACTTATGTTTGGGTAACAATGAACTTTTCAGCGAGCGAAGCGAGCATGTTACTGAATATTTAATTTTTTTTACAAAGCGTCTTCTAACAGGCATAGAGCTTTAAAATTTCAGCATAAGTAACTTTAGCCTTCTAATTAGACTTTTGATAAACAGAATGTAAAATTTTTATTTATTATTTTTATTAATTAATTTTTTACAAAGCATTTCAGCCGACCAAATGGTATAGTGGTTAGCGTTCTAGCTTCTAGACCACGAGGTTGCGGGTTCGAGTCCTGTGTTAGGCATGGGTGTTTGTAAATGTATGTTGGCTTGTCTAATGACGAATTTTTCGGCGCATTATAGCCCTCGTGTTGCTGACGGCGCCAGATAATCTGAAAACAACCAACTACAAAGCATTTCAAATAGGCATGCAGCTCTGAAATTTTCATGTAAAGTGTCAAAAGCTGAGACCTATACACAATGATAGGTTTCCTTGGGGCCACACAGCTAGTTCAAAATATAGTTTTTCCGAATTGTCAAGATATTAATTTTAGTGTTTAAGGATACTATTTTGGCTACTATTTTTTACACCTGAGGCTACTAATGCAACTATTTTCAATGCTATTAATCTGTGGAAACCCTGGGAATGGTTATTTATACAACTAGTTGCAAAAGTAATACTTTTTCAAACATGACAAAAAGCTTATATGACGAGTGTGTTGGGTACGAGTAAAATAATTTACTGAGTTTGAGAAAGCAATTCCGCACAAGTGTTGTACAATATTTTTTATAATCGCAAAAAATATTTTTAATACATATATGTATTAAAGTTGGCAACTCAACTCTATGCATCATTTTTATACCTAGAATATTTAAAATTCATCACGAGGTGTGTGGTAGAGTACTTTATCTCGCTAGTGTATTTAAATATTTTACCACATCCTTGTGATAATGTGTTACTTTTGCCATAATTTTTGATTTAAAAAAAAAGTTTAATTTTTTTTGTATGTTATATAAAAGCTTTTTTTGACGCCACACAAAAATGTTCAGTCAGGAGTTTATAATTGTGAAAAATTTTCCATTTAAATTTATTTTCTTTGATACTGCATGTCAAATAAGCAATGTAATTTGTACTAAATTGCTTTAATTACTTCAAACAGTGTATGACATGTGTTAAGTATTTATAAGGTGATATCTTGATTGTTAGTTTGATTTGAAAGGTTTTCTGAAAGCTTTTCAATTTCAATTTTGCTAATTTCTTTTAAAAATGAGCAATATCTATATATTTATCAATTAAGATATTTCTTTTATAAATTTAAATAAACTATTATTGTTTATTAGCTTAATATGAAGCACTAAAACTATACTATAATATTTTTTTCGTGGTATTGCTATGTCACATACATGATAGATTAAATATTTCTTATATTTATTCATTATTTAATATTGTTTTAACATTTTATTTTGTGACCATATATATAATGTACTTGTTGCATTTCAGATATGATATCTCTTGGACTGCGGCTTTCGTTAAGCATCGCCATTGTATTATCAACAATTGCAAGAATAATCAAGGAGCACATTCCTGAAGTAATTTGTAGGGTAATTTTTTATAATTAAAGTATGTTTAATTCAAGATTCAGTGTTTATAATTGGTTTTGTTTTTCAGCTTGAAACTTTAGACCTCTCAGACAACAAATTGAATTTCTTGGGTGCTTTGTCCACTCTTGCTCCTGTCTGCAAACAAATGAAGTGCCTTAATCTCAGGAATAATTTGGTATAGTTTACTATTTACTGTGTGCATAAATGTATCAATTTCACATATGTGTCTTTGTTAATTATTTAGTATTATTTAGATCATTCACATTTTCCACTTAAATATGCATTTGAAATATATTAATCAGTCATGTTTGAAATTGTTAATTCCTCTGTCTGGTTAGTTCTACAAGCATGGTACAGTTCAGCAGGAAAACTGATTTCGGCTTTTTTGATTGAAATTTCAGTACTTTGAATGTAGATTTTTAAAAAAAGTAAACATTATTTATTCAACTTACATGTTTGTCAATGTAGTATAATTGTTTAAAGTTGTTTGACTTCAGAAATGTTTTGAAAATTTGATGGTAAGTGTGTTTTTTTTTTTTTTTTTTGCAATCTTTTATTACTTTTGTGTGAATTCCACCTTTTTTACTTGTGAACTGTACCACTTCTGATTTGAATGTAAATAGATATTTTACGATGCATCATAAATGAATATTTTTCTATATATATTCTCATATAGTAAATATAAATGAATTTTTTTTTCAGCTGCGTACCATATCAGAATTGAACTGTATTAAGGGCTTGGAAATACAGAATTTAGTTCTTGATGGCAATCCTTTATGTGATAATTTTAAGGATAAAACTGAATATATTAGGTAACAATTAAGTTTTCAATGTTAAAGGTTTTTCATTTTAGCATTATTAATGTAAATTTTTAAATCATTGTTCATAGCTTGATTTTTGGATAGTGCTTTTATTTTTTTAATAATTTGTAACATATTTCTTGAAAATATTAAAATTTAGTTCAAATAAAAGGTTTGATTTGACATTTGTAGAATATTTACTTCCAACATTGAACTAGTTTTGTTAGTTATCAAAAAGAGTTGTGACTGTACTATGCGAATTAATATTTAAAATAATTTTAGTTGAGATTGACTAAAACTAAAATAACTCCATTAATGTAAAATACAAATTTGTTTCTCATTTTACATGCATTTAAAGATTTGGCTTTGTTAGTTTAATATGCAAATTTAAAAAAACGAAAATAATTTTAGTTAAAAAAAAATATTGTGTTCAAGGGGAAAATATTTCTCAATATTTAAAAAATTTTCTCAACCCTGTTCCACAGACTCCAATTGGTCTATGAGAAAGTCAAATGTGGTCCTTAGAGTCGTTAAGTTTTAAATATTATTATTTGTAAGATCTTAGAATATCAAGATCAGAAAATATTAGAACCTCATCTTTCAAAGCTCTAACTTTTTATTTGAAAGTATGAAAGGAGAAATTTTTGTTTATATTTGGGTTATCTCAGCACTTTAATTAGCAGAATTTCTCTGTTTGAAGAAACAAATGTAGGGTAGTTCTCGTAGAAGGGCCTTTAAAATTTGGACTACTTACTAATTCAGACGTACAAAGATATTTCGTTGTAGTGCAGTTCTTGTGAATTAAAATATTCAGTCCAAATTTTAGTGATTCATCTCTATAACAGATGTAATTTTATTCAAAAGATGCATATAAGAGTGCTATTAAAAGTTTATTAAAAAAGATGCATATAAGAGTGCTATATAAGAGTGCTATTTTAAGTTTTGATCTTTAAGTGGGAGGAAGAAACTAACAATAAATGATAAATCTTTTTTTTGAATTAGCAGTCTATCGTTATCTTAACCCACTGGCAGTCATGCATGTATAAATGTATCATTTGATCCTCAGATTTTCCGGTAATGCACTACATTTTTAAATTTATAAATAAAATATTTTTAGTAGGATGATACTTTATAACCTCTCTAAAATAAACGAGTAAAAAATAATTACAAAAAAATTATATATTTGAATAAGAAATATAATTTTAAAATTATTGAAGGGAAAACAACAGAATTTTGCCCATTCCCTGAACTGTCAGTGGGTTAAAGTTGTGAACCATTGGTGTAAAACAATGTGCATTAAATATGTCAATCTTTTAACATACTTCATGCATTGATTTAGCTTACAAATCTCATTTTAAGATTAATACTGATACAGTTTTAAGATCGAGATTTTAGTATTAAGATTTAAGACCATATAAAGATAATTATAAATTGTTGCTAAACTTCTACATATTTTGGTTAAAATGATTTTACAATGTTGAGTTCTTTAAATCTGAAAGAGTTAAATATATCTTTTGAATGAACTTTCAACTTGATATTTACTTTATAAAAACGTGAAACCATTTAAATGGATCCTTCCTCTTGTCCTTTTAGTTCTGTCCGAAATCGATTTCCAAAGTTGGTTAGCTTGGTAAGTTTCACATTTTTTTAAGCATCAACTGTATCTAATGTTTAATTTTTATTAAAATATTAAAAATATGTTTCTCTTAGTTGTATTATATGAAAAATAAAATATCTGTTATGAAAAGAATTCTTCAACTTGATGGGGAAGATTATTTAGAACCGCAAAAGGCATTTTATGTCAAACAGGTTTAGAATGGTTTTAAATATGAATTTAATGTCAAAGTTACAATTTAATAAATTTCAATGCTACATAAACTTCTTTTGACGTGTAGTAATCATCCTTAATGTTTTTAACATATTTCATTCAATCAAAGAAAAAACACAAGAATGTTTATTGCAATTACCACATCAGAAGTGGTTTAAGTTTATCAAATAACATTCACAATCCATACTATGTTACTAATTTGTATTATGCATTTTGTGATTAGGATGGTATGTTATTGCCTGCACCAATTGGTTTTGACTTGGGTACTGAAACTCTACCTGTATCAAAGGTAACTTATTTAAGAATTAATGAAAAATTAATTTTGGTTGTTTATTGTTATTAATACACAAGCACTTACCTCTTATCTATTATAGAAAAGTTTCTTCACTGCGGATAATGTAAAAGAAATGGTTATACAATTTCTGGATCAGTATGTATTAGGCACAAACTTAGTTTTATTTATCTAATATTAAATGTGTAATTAACATGTGAATTGATGGTATATTTTTTATTATATTTTTTATTGATCTTTTCTAGATACTATACTATATTTGACTCGGGTGATCGATCAAAACTATTGGAAGCTTATCATGATCAAGTGAATATATTTTTGTGTGATTTTAAATACTGTCCCAATTTTTATATGATTGTCTTTTAGTTAGCAAAGGGGGAAAAAAAAGAAAAAACTTGCGAGATATCAAATGCAAAATTGTCGAGTTTACCGAAATTGAGATTTTATTTCAAGGTTATGAGGTTTTATCTGCAAAACTTTTTAAAAGTGTGCTCCCAATCAACATTTTTTTATTATAATTGTAAAGTATAAAAAAGAATCAATAAACTAATAATGTTAAAGAAATTGCTTAAATAGCATTAATGGGAATAAAGTGACCTTAATGGCGTAGTTGTTTACTTATCAATGATTTTATTTTTATAAGTAAAGTATTTACGAAACTAAATATAAAGTAATGAATTAACAGTTGCTAGTGAGTTTTATTACTTTCATTAACATATTTTTTTAATATTTTTAGGCTTACTTCTCATTGTGTTTATCCAAAAATACCCATATGTAAGTATTTGCTTGAAACGTTTTAGTGTATTTAATGGTTATTTGTGAAACGTTTTAGTGTGTTAAATGTTCAATGAAAATATAAAAGTGAATGGTTCGAAATAACACGAGGTTGATCATACTGTTGCTAGCAATAAGAAAAAGTCATGTTACATTACCTTAATCTTTCAAATGACATGCCACTGAAGAGATGTTAGCTAACATTTAATAAAAATATTTGAGGCACTTGTAGTATATTAAATGATGACTTGTAAATTTAATCCTGTAAGTAGAATCTTCTAAAAGTAAAATGCTAAGGAAGTCGGAAGTCCACCTTTACTTCTCTCCAGCTTTTTCTTTCTAACAATTAAAAGACTTCTGATTTTGTTATGTAATTTTCTTGTAGTTTTATATCAAAAGCTGATTTTCTTTTTAAAAAGAACCAAAGTAGCATTTCTAATTGTTCAAAAATTTAGTAACCAATACAAAATTAGTATAAAAAATTCTACAAGTGTTTTCTGATTTATCCATTTGGGTGCCATATAATATCAGAATGGGTCTAATTCCCAAAAAAAAGCAGGATTTTCTATTGTTTTTTGAACAATTTAAAACAAAATGTTCTTTCAACAAAAATAATTTAATTATTGCCGACAAATACCTCAAAGCTAATCTAGAATTTTCAAAAGAGTCCTAGTCCTTGAGATATCTGTTTAGTACTCTAAGTATTATTTAGTATATGTTTATACCCAGCAATTTAAAAAAAGAATCCTTAAAAATCATGCAGAGTGGCCACAGAACCGGGAAAACCTGGAAATCAGAGAAATGTCAGTGAGCTTTCTGATTCTGAAAAAAATCAGTGAAATGTCTTGGAACTTTTTTAAAATTTCATGAAAATCAGGGATATTTTGTATTGTTTAAGGCACATTCATCCATATTTTGGCGCTATTTACATGGAGATTTGTAGTGGTAAGCCATTAGAAGTTTAATGTTACGGAATAATTTAGACTTTTCATTGCCAGCAAAACTATTTTTTTTTAAATTGCATAGTATCTCTTTAGAATACATGTTCTATTTGGTCAGGGGGTCTAGACATCCAAAAAACCTAAGAAAATTGGGGAAATTTGAAAAAAAGTTTGCCCTAAAATCAGGGAATTTTTTAGAAATCTGTCAGGAAAATCATGGAATTTTTTTCCCCCTGAATTTTGTGGCCACCCTGTTGTGGAATAGTGTAAAATGATCCTTAGTTTTCAGATTCTTGAAACTGTTTAAATAATGTGTAGAACATTGAAAAGTATTTTATTTTTATTTTATGAATTTTAAAATAATGTTATTTTAAATCTTTAATTTCTTGATTTTTTTGTAGTAGAAGATTTATACCAAATCATATGTTTGGATTATTTGCTTAAGAAACATCGTAAACTATTTTTTTTTTTTTTTTAGTTTATACTTAACTTCCAGGTCTTGAACTTTCTAATAACTATTACAGTTAAAAATTCTTGTTTTAAGAAAGGCTTAAATGGGTTTTTAAACTTGAAAAGCTACAAGGAAGTAACTATTAAGTTGTTAGTTATCTATTTAAGTTGTTCTATAATGACATTCTTAAAATTATGAATTTATATTGAAATTGTTAATTAATTTCTGCATGAACTTTGTTCTTTCATTGTTAGTCAAGCCTTTAAATTTACTAGAATGGATTTTATAATGCTGAACAATGCTTAGTAATATATGGGCCTTGAATGAGCATTTAATCTGTAAATTAAAGAGCAACATTGTTATTGCCAGTTATTGTTATTCACAAACAGTTTAGGTTTCTAACCTTTGCAAAGAAATCAAATTTACATTGAACTGGGTTCACACAGTCATTAAAAGTCATTGAAAGTGCTTAATATTAACTTGTTTTCAAGGTCTTGAAAAGGCTTAGAGTCCTTAAAAGTCCTTAATTTTTGCGGATGTTGTTTGTCCAATTGCAAAATTTAAAAAAAATAAACTCGGACTTGCTATCCTCACACTACCACCACTTATACGCACCATATTGGAATTCTCTGACATATATGTTTTACTCATGCACCAACTTGTAACTTGTTTGGTAGAATATACTTTATTAAAAATTTATATATAGATATAATGCCTGAAAACAAATTTTCAAAGGTCCTTAAACATTATTTAGGTCCTGAAAAGTCATTGATTTTCATTCTGTGATTTGGGTGGGTACCCTGTTGAAATTAGCAAATGTAGAGTCTTTTGGATAAGTAAAATCATATACTGAATACTATTGTTGAAGTTTCACCTACATTATTTTATTGTTATAGGACTGGCAAAGGTACATTAGGAATTTATAATTGTGATAACAGAAATCTTCTAACAGTTGACAATCCATGTAAGTATTTAAAAGCTAGTGAAACTCCCAATTAATTTTACCATACAATTGTATGTGATTTTTAAGATATTTTTAAAATCAAATACTGATTATTTAGAGTTTTATACATTTTTTAATGTCTTGACAGCTCAAAGGTTCAAGCTTTTGAAACAAGGAAAATCAAATATTGTTGCTGTTCTTTCAAAACTACCTCAAACAATGCATGATCCCACTTCCTTTAGTATTGATGTTTTCCATATCTCAGTAAGCTATGTTGATAATTTTAATTATATTATATAAGAAATATGCTATGTATATTTGAGAATTTGCTATTCTAATCGAATCATTAAAAGTAAAAAGGCATCATGTCCAGTTGAAAACTTATTGAGATGTTCCTTTTTTATATTTAGCAATTCAATTGATGTATTTATTTTACAAGGAATACTTTGTTTTTATGGCATGTCTGATTGTTGTGGTTTGGTTTTGTAATGTTTTACCAAAATTAGTTTTTTGGAAAAGTATATGTAAAAGTAAAAATAAATGTCACTTCTACTTGATGATTCGATTTCTTATTCAAAATTTAATATTTACTCTTTTTTTTTTTAATTCTTTTCTATTGTGCTTATTTTTTCATGTTCTTTATATGTGTTGACTTTTAATAATTAGCTAATGTTAATTATATTTTATTAAAGGCTAATCTGATGAGCTTTTCTGTTGTTGGTGTTTTCAAAGAAGGTAAATACATTATCTACATTTTTACTCAATTTTTGATATTTTACTGCTTAGCTTATCTACCAATTTATTATGTGAGGTCTGGTAGTACCTGGTGAAAATTTAGCTTTTCCTGAATAAAAAAATATCAGGATTTATTTTTTTTTCCTTTCTTTTACATTTCCTCCATTGAACAAATCACAAAGCTGCTATCTTTTTTTATAGATTGTGCTGTATTATTTTTGTATATCAACATTCTTTGGTATAAATTTTATTCTAGATAATTGTTTTGGTCACTTGTTACTTCCTGTTCTTAAATCTGACATGCTACAACTTCATAGAAATCAGATCTCTGCTTTTTTGCTAGGGTTTTGGTTATTAATGAGATTGATGCAATTTCTCCAAATTACCTCATATCTGATGTTACATGTTTGTAAAATGTTCATTCTGTTAATTAATTTTTATGAACAATGTTTTTTTTATTATTTATTTCTAACCTGCTAAGTTTTATCTTATGTAAAATTAATGATACATTTTAAAAGAATTTTTATTGCAAACAAATCAAATTACAAAACAAATCACTTTTGATTTGTTTTGTTCATCTTTCAAATAAATTTTGATCTACGAAATTATTTTTAATTTGTAAATTAATTTTTAATAATACTGAGGTTCCCAAACTTTCATATTTTACAATAATGCTGTATTTTCATCATACTTTGAGAACATAGAGGAGAGAGGGGAAAGTTGTGAAGTAGTCACTGATAATTGGAGGGTGCAAAAAAAGATTTTCTCTACCAAAACTAGACAAATATATCAAATTTAAAATGAGTTTTGTCAAGTCTTGTTCATTTTGTATTTTCAAGATCTATAAAAAAATTTTTGATTTAGTGCACCATTTCACATGATTGAAGCAATTAAATGTATTGTATGATCCTTTCAGAAAAAAAAAAGAAAAAAAAATGTTTTCGGCATTATTTAAAGAAATAGGAATCTTTCTCACGTATGGGTCTTGCATATTGCCATTTAAATACTCCCTTCAGTGAGTGAGTTTTAAAAGGTCTTGGAGAGTTATAGAAATAATTATATAGTTTTGTATAATATTGAATAAAAAAATTCATGCATTAAGGGCAAGTTTACCTTTGCTTTACTAACCAATTTGGTAGTTATCCTTTCAGGCATGTATTATAAAAATAGATATAATTTTCTTATTTAGTGACTAATATCCCTTGATATATACTCAATTGTTTAAAAAAAAAAAAAAAAATTCAAATATTGGGTATAAAAAAACTTTAAAGAAAAATTGAATGAAAAGGTTCTTGTGGCTGAATTGATAAAAGTTTATAATATTTCTTTTAGTGGGTGCTGACATAAATAATGCTACCACAAAGACATTCAGTAGAACTTATGTTGTTGCACCTCAAGGAGAAGGGTATGTATTTATTTATAGATTAACAGGCTTTCTACTAAAATGAGTATAATATGCAGTACCCATTTACAATAGGTGAACAATTATTTTACTTTATGCACTAACGTGTATCTATATTTTTAATGCTTCTGTTGTAATTCAAAATATTAAATAGTTTTATTTTATAAATGTCTTTTGCTTAGATTCTACTCTACAATGTAGTGAGAGGCATATACAGTTTGTAAGTCTAAGTTCAACACTCTTAATGAAAACTACAAATATCACAGATTGATTTGATATATCAAATAAAAGGTCTCAACTAGATGGGTTCCTATCAAGAATTTAACTAGAGACTATTTACAATTTCTGAAGACTAAACTACAAATGTCGCCCATACTTTCTAAGTGGCATCTTGAAGATTGGCAAGTTATGCATAAAAAATCAATTGGCTCTTCAAACTAGAAGTGGGGGTTTTTTTTGTTTGTTTTTTTAAATTTTGAGCTGTATAGTATATCTTTGGGAAATTAGTATCTTGATTTCACATTTGGACTTGTTGAGTACAGATACTTGATAGCAAATTTTAATGCTAAATTGGTGTTTTTTCTTATCATGACAACAAGTTGGTCCTAAAGTGCTTAATTGACTGTAATGATGGAAAAATTTACGGAAATACCATCAGTTCAATCGGAAAAAAGATTTTAAAAAATTAGAGCGACTTACATAATCAAATTGTAAATTGTTGTGCATTGAAGTTTTTATTCAAAATCCATGAAGGTGCCTTTGTTAATGTGCCTTTCTTTTAAAAACTCCTTTGATTTTAATTATTGGGAACTGTGTTCATCTTAAGTTTTACAGAAGCCTTAAAAATTATGCTTATGACTCTAGTTAACTTTTTACTTATCGAACTCCATTAAATTAAAGTAGTACAAAGGATTATATTTTCTAAAAAAAAATTTTAATTCACATAAAACATAACTCTGTACAAACTTTTTTTTTTAGCTTTGTAATTATTGTTTGAACTTTTAGAAATTAAAGTTTGGTTTTTGAAATTAATGTTTGGTTAATAAATAATGTAGGATTGCTGTAATCCTGGTCATCATAGCCCTGTGGTTACGTAAAAACTACAGATTGTACTAATTGATTAAAGGTTAATATTTATTTTTGGTGGTAGAAATCGTATTTCAGATTGTCACAGCAAACTTTTTTAGATTTAATAAGTTCTATAGAAATTTTAATTTTTAGATTTGTGATCACAAATGAAACTTTGTTCATTGCACATGCTAGTCAAGATCAACAATCAAAGGTAAGTTCAGCCATTTATTATAAATTGCAATTTATGCTTAATTTTTTAATTGTAATAATTTATTATGTAAATTAGATTTGATCGTCTCATCCACTTTAACTTAGAGAAATTAACTATTAGATATTGACAATTTAAATTTCAAAAACATCCAAAATAAAAATTTCAAATTGATAAAACCCACAGTAAAAGATTGTTTATATATAATTTAAAATGTTGCTATATCTTTTGAAGGCATTTAAAGTTCCTGCGCCAACTCCCTCTCCTAGTCCTGCTCCTTCACCTGAAGGAAAAAGTGCCAATGAAAAGCAGTTGATGGTCATCGAACTGTCAAAGCAAACACAAATGAATATTTATTTTTCAACAAAGTAATAATAATTATTTTTCTCCTGATGTATCACTCATTTGAAGAAAGATTATTATTTTTGTCATAAAGATCCTTATAGTCTGACATATTATTAAGGGAAACGTTTCATTTTAGTGTCAATGTTAGACTTCATTGGATGATCTTTCCCATAAGTATTGTATGGTTATCCAAACATTTCTAACACAAAAATGCTAACTTATAAACTCCAAATTAATGAAAGTTTCTTCAAATGAACAATATTTACTTTTCATTTTTCTATTTGAGTAATCAATGGTTTTCTCTTTATTATTTTGCTAAAGTTTATTCTTTCCTTCATAATCTTTGCAAAAATTTTATTTCATTACATTGTTTATTAAATGAAGCTAGAGTAATGTATTTTTTTTATTGTAATTTCATAATAAGTATATCTTAGCAGTTTTATTGCCTGGTTTAAGTAGCAAATAAATATTAGGTGAAACAAGGTTTTATAATACTAAACAAAAGTATTGCATCCCAGTGATCTGAATTAAACCAAAATACCTATAGGAAATTACCTTACTGAAATTAATTCAGCAGATATTAAGTGTACCCACTTAATACTAGATGTTAATTTTAATATGTATAGATAAATTTAAAAATGAAATACCAAGAAATTTTGAGGTTTTTTTTTTTTTTTTCATTTAATAATTTGTCACTCTGCTAATTGCATAAAGAATTGTGTCTATCATTATGTTCCTAGTATTTTCTTGCTTATTATATGCAAATGTTTTATTCCTTTTTTTTCCTTGCCAGTTTTGCTATCTAAAATTGTTTAATAAATGTATTTGATGTGCAATCTGATTTTGAAATTTGCACTTTCATTTATAGATGTCTTGAAGAAAATGATTGGGATTATCAAAGAGCAGTAGCAGTTTTCATAAAATTTCAGGTAAATTTTTAACTAAATATATTTTTATAAAAAATATTTTTTTTTTAATCTAATCCATGGAATCTTTATTTTTTTTTTATTTTAGAGTGAGGGTAAACTGCCCTCTGAAGCTTTCATTCCTCACAATATTTTAGAGGAAATTTAATAGACTTCACTTTCAACCATAATGAAAGACTAGATTATTAGGCTTTTAAAAAACTGTAAATATGTTCACCATTCACATATATACCATTAAGAGCCAGTAAATGGTTTACCTTGACATCTTGTAAATGTGTCATTACAGTGTAAATGTAGGTCTGGGCATTAAACATGTTACATTGTTATATTACGCTTCTGGTTTTGTATTTAGTTTAGTGAACAATGCTGGTTTTTGTGGCATTTGAGATTTTACAGATTATAACTTAGGCAAGTTTGTAATGTATTTTCTTTTAAAAGCAGCACAATAAAAAAATGTACAAAATAATTGTTTAAAAATGCATTTTACTAAGATGACTTTGCCTCAAAGCAAATTCAAGCTTTCGATTTACATTTTAAACTTCAGAAGTTTGTAAGTAGTGTGAAAATATCTGGTAAATTGTTTCTGCGGATATTTTCAATTCTATTCGTCCCTTTTTTTTTTTTTAGCATTGATGGAGGAAAAATTAAATAGTTTCTTTTAATACTTTTTTGTATTGTAACTGATTAATAAAAATTTTAAGTTTATAGTTCTTTAAATTATTATTTGTATAATTAAAAATATAATTTCACTGTTTAAAAATAGAAAATATTCAAATCCCATATTTTGACAATTGAAATTTGAAAATAAGTCCTGTGTCTTAACATACTCATTGAAGTAAAAGTGTGCAAGCAATCAGAATGTTTTTGCATACAATGCAATTAAATGCATTAAATTCTGACCCTTCTTAAATTAAAGGGCTGGAATCTTATTTTCTGTGTTTTTCAAAAAATTTCTTCTGCAAATCATACACTAAATCCACTGCTTTACACTTAATTTTGCTGTCTCTGCTAATTGTGGGAATTAATAGATACAGAAATCTCATCATTTGAAGGTGTCTTTTCCAACCATGTCTAAAAATGGATTCAATATTGCTAAATTTGTTTATCATAAAAACACAAATAAAATCCTTAATTTATTCTAAATAAATTTCTTAAAATTATTTTGTTATTTGAAATAAATCCCATTTCAAGTTAACTTATTTTAATTTTTTTTTTTTAAATATGCTAAATATTTATTTTAAATTATTAAATGTAATTTGAAATCCATTTTTAGGCAGATTTTATTTTGAAATGAAAAGTATCAATCTCTTACAAAAATTACATGTTGGTTTTTTTTTAAATAAATTTATTTTACTTAATAATCTATATCCTTTAAAGTTAAGGGAATTGTATTTTTTTTTTTTTTTTTATATAAAATACTAGTATTTAGTAAAGTTTTTATAAATATAAAAATGTGTAGTTCTTTTTGCTGTATATATTTAAAAAGGAAATATGATATCACAAGAAAATGTCGAACACTCATACAAGAAAATGTAAAAATGCTGTTGATTTACTTATTTCTTTAATTAAAAAAAAAATTACAACTTGTAGTGAGAGATATTCATTGTTTCTCAAAAATCAAGCAATTGTGTTATTACTTTTTTACATGTACATGTATTATTTATATGTATACTCTTCAACATCATTTATTGCAATGTTTGTTCACATTTCAATGTCTCTTGTTTTATCTAAATGTGTACATTTAAACAATTTGTTCAATGGCTAAAACTAATTAAATTCAATTAAATGTCAATGAAATAACTTTAAAAATGCAACCGTTAGTTTTCGGGTCAGATTTCTGAAATACTGTATATCTTACAACATTGTTATGCATATTGAAGAAAAAATGAACACTCCTTCTGGAGCAAAACTCTGATTCTGTTATTTTGACTATAAAAAAAATAAAAGGACTTTGGAGACTAATAGTGTCACATCAGTTTTCATTCCAGTTTCTGACCCATAGCACTGTATCCAACCTGTAATGAAATTCTTGGGTTATGCATAGTTATGTTACGTTACACACAGCTAGTTTCTTGTGCTCATTTTTCATCCTGCTATGAAATCTATTCAGCTTTCATGGAAAGAAAAGGCTTGATTTCAAAGAGTCTGTACTGGCTAAGGAAATGTTACTGTAAGAAATGTCCAACTTCTACTTACAAGTCCAACATCCTGTGCTTAATTTTGCTGAGAGTTAAACCGAGCAAGATAGTTGAGATTTGGGACGATGACTGCACTATCTATTGAAAACCAATCACAATTCTAATGCACATGGTCTCCATTTCATTGTCCTTTTGATAAAAATAAAATTATTTGTTGCAGTTTTAGAGTTGAAAATATAAAAATTATTTGATTTTATTGCAAATACTTAGTGTTCACTTTTTCTTCGTTAAAAAAAAAAAAAAAAAAAATGTTGCATCAATGTTTTTTATCAACAGTTTCACACGAATGCTTAACATGTCTTACCTTATATTTTGATTGTACTAAGCATTTGCAATTTTTTTTTTCTATATTTAAAAGTACTTAAATTTTTCTTAACAAATTAAAATATTTATATTGTTTATTTTATACTAAGATTTGTATTATATTAGGTTTTTGAAAGAATACATATCCTTTTTTTTCTCTTTAATGCTAAAATAGTTTGAGTGAACTATATTAAATTCTTAATTGGTTTTCACAAAAAATAATTATTGCCACAAAAATTTATTTGAAACTTGTATTCTTATGGAAAACTAAAAGTTGTCATTTGTTTATTTATAATATTCTTACTTCTGCAAACAGATCTGCATAAGCAGGTAATTAACACACTTTATAATATTTTCATTTTACTTTATTATTTCAATGGAAGTGTGTTGATATTTGGGTAAATTAATGATTAGTTAAAAAGAAACTCCAATCAATGTTGAATATTTATACATACACAGAAATTGCTTATGATTGATTAAGAGACAGTTATTAAAAATAATGTATTTTGTTCAGATAAAAAAAAATATGTTTTAGTTGGGTATATTTTAGTAATTGATTATGATTTTATAATTTACCTTGCAATTTAATAAAAATAACTGTACGACAGTAAAGAGAAAAATATTAGTCACAGTATATATTAGGTTTAATTATTTTAGTACCATACTTGTGGAATTCATCTGCTCCTTCTTATGACATTTTCTTTATGCAATAGAAGTTAAACTGTTTTAAAATTAACTAGTTTATTGTTTAATCTAGTTACTTTTAAAAATTTAATTTAAATAGAAACATAATATTTTGTTTAAAAATGATAGGTTTTTGTGTTTTACTATTTTTTGTTTGGAATTTACTAATTAATATTTTATAATCTGACAATTGGTGTTAATGCTTATTTCCTATGTGTTCATTGAGTTCTGAGCAGTGCAACATTTTTTTATATAAATTATTTATGTGAAAATTTAGTATTTAATTAATTTCCATTTTCTTAAAGGTTGATACTTTTCATTTTCTAAGAGTCTTTAAATATGAGATTTTGTATTTTATGAATTCGTATTGATTTTTTCAAAAATAAATCCTTTTTAATACTTAACTATAAAAGTTCACTTTACTTAAGGTATACCTCAGGTTCACTTATTTGTAATAAACTACATTTAAGTTTACTTGGAGGAAATGTTTTAAGTACTGGTGGATTTGATTGTACTTAAGTGTACTTGTCAAGTGGGATTTATTGTACTAGGTGGTTATAATTGAAGTACATCTGTTTAGCCTGCACTCCTGATATTGACATAAAACATGGAACCATGGGAAAATAATATATGAAGTAATGAGAAACCTCAGTTCAAAATTTTGCCGCCAAATTTAAATTTCACAATTTAGACTTTTCTCCTTATTAATTTTAGAAGTTAATGAGGTTTTAGACCAAGGAAAAATAAAATAATTTTTTTTATATCTGTTATATACTCCTTACAGTATAATTTTTAAAAAATTTGAACTATTTTTTTTTAAATATTTTATACCGATCATGTCCCTATGTGTTATAATTATAAATTTCATCAAGATCTGTTAATTAGTGCTGGCTTGGGGATGTACTTTAGTTATAACCACCCTGTGTTTGCTGAAGTTATCCTTTATATCACTAACAAAAAAAAAATTATGTTGGTTGAAATTATGCCAAACCCACAATAGGACACATTTAAGAATGAATTAGTATGATCCCATATTAGTTATTTGGAACGGCAGAAAAATTATTTAAGTGTTGAATATTAAATTGCTGTAAAGTTCAAACTACTTAAACATTTTTCACAGAAACCAGCATTTTGAAAGTAAATTACTGTATTAAATATGGTTTATGTATGTATACATATGTAGTGTTAAATGAAATGTTGTTGTCTATCTTGTCATAAAATCATTTAGTCTGATGTTGGAATATCGGCATCAAAAACACTGTCGATTATTGAAGTTAAAAGATAAAATAATGTTGATTACACTATTTTTTTGTTTCAAATAATTGTTTGACTTAAAGGACAGCATAATGTATATTATGCTAGAGTTGTATTTCTGTTATTTTATTTCTTTAAAATTAAATCTGATTAATTTGTTGCTAAAAATTGCAGTTGTTGCTAATGTACCTCTATGCAAACTTAAATGCCTTTCACAATGAATATGTATCATTGTATCTTTTAAATAAAGATGTTATTTGTATGTAAATCGTGGTTGGTTGTTATTTGTTCAATAGCAGGACGCCCAGCAATCCTACTTTTCCTACTTTTTAGTAGGAAAAGTCCTACTTTTGGAATAAAAGTCCTACTTATCCTACTTTTTCAAAGTTTCTTTTATATAATATGTACTACGTGAGAAGCGTGCACCATTTTCCTTTTTTCTTCTTTTTTTTTTGCTTGTTGTTTCCCTGAAAGCTGGGTTTTGTAATTTACACACAGTAAATTTTGGGTTTTGCAATCTACAAAAGGTCCACAATGTCTTCAGAAAAGCAGTAAATGAATTCGGGTATGAAATTGTGGATTTCGTTCTAGACTTGCACTACTTCTTTAAACAGTCCCCAGTCAGAGTTGAGGAATTAAAAGATTTGCAAGATGAACTTGGATTCAAGAATCTTAAGCTATTAAAGCTTGTTGAAAGTAGATGGCTGACTCTTGGTCCTGCGTTAGACAGGCTTGCCAGCCAATGGCCCATGGTTTCTGAATATTTTTTAAAAAGGTTGCCCAAAAGAGACCTAAAGATTTCTGAAAACGCTTGTTATTTGAGAATTGTGATGTGTCTGAAAAGGCCCAATACTACTTTGGTGAAAGTACACTTCTTTCTCTCCTTGGTGAATACCCTGCAACCTTTCTTAGCTCTTTTTTAATGAGAAGAACCATTGATACATTTTGTATATGAAAGGATGGACTCCTTAGTACGAAAGTTGTTTGGCTGTTTTTTGAATATAATGAAATTAAAAGAAAAATTAGTCTACAAAAACTGCAGCTGTTAAAGTTTACGGCAATAGACTTTGAACTTGACGATGATGAACTTGAACTTGAATTTCAATCTCAAAAGTATTTGACAAAAGTTAAGGAAACTCTTCAAAAAGAGTTGACAGTATTAATGGGAAGATGTCTCAAAAATGTAGCCCAAGAATTACTAGAGAAAACCCTTTCACATAACATTGTGGTAAAGGAAACAAGGTGTCTGAAGCCAGAAAATATATCAAAGTCTCGGTCTTTAAAAGCAGTTAAAAAAATTTCATCCAATGTTCACCTAAGCCCTCCATTAAATGTTGACTTAATAGGTGATGAGCGGAGGGTTTTGCAATGCGAGAACATTCCAAAAGACTGGTACTTGTACGAAATTGACGAAGTATTTCCTAGATGGATCGATTACTTCTTTAACAACATCTTCTCTCTTAGGAATGATCTAGGACAGGAAAAATATCCTGAACTTACAAGATTGGTTAAGGTTATCCTTGTGCTTCCACATGGAAATGCAGATGTGGAACAAGGGTTTTCCCAAACATCAAACTTCTTGACAGACTTCAGAACGGGTCTTACTCAAGCTTCAATAAGTGCACTACAAACAACAAAAGATGGATTAACGGTTTACAACAAGTGTCATTTAGTCCGCATTCTTAGAAAATTTATAAAAAAGTTTGCAACAGCATATAAGTCATATGGAAAGAATTGAAGCAGATGTAAGGATTGCAGCTGAATTAAAACAGCAAAAAGAAAGAGAACAAAAAGGAGAAGACAAGAAAGAGCTTGAAAGAAAGAAGGCAGATATGGAGAAAAAAACACTAACTGCTAAGGAAGCAATTCGTAAAGAAAGGTCATTAGAAAAAAGCAACAATTGAGATGGACATTACAAAACTTTAGTTTATGAAGCGAATGAAAAAATAACTAGGGGTGTGGAACATTCCACAACTTTCAATTACACTATATTACTAATGCGGATTTGTGTCATTTACCGTTTTTATATTTCCATCATTCGTTTAGAAAAAATGGCCAGTTTGGCGATATTTTTTGCGATAATTGTGATATAGGACTTTTGTCAAAATGAATATTTTGGGCGATATACTTTTCGATAATTCTTATATTATCCTTTCTTATAAGTGAAACTGAGAAGAGGAGAAAAAACGATCGCTCATAAGCTATGTTCAAGCAAAGAGAACTCTGTGTTAAAAGCATTTGTTTTTCCACTTTTTACGCCATTGAAGCATTTTTACGGGAATTTTGGAGATGGGGATGTTTAGAACACTTTAAGAGGCATTAGCACAGCAATTTTTATCGAAATCGTTTGAGCCGTTTTTCGCAATCATTGAAAAACATGATTTTTCAATGGCAGCTACCTTATGCGCTAGCGCGATTTTGACGAAAACCTTAATGGTAGGTCCTTGGGTCATCACCAACCTGCTCACCAAATTTGAACATCATTGGTCAATTTATTCGTGAGTTATGCTGACCACGTACACACAGACATATTTTTTCTAGATCACTTTTTTGAGATCGTTATGTTCCAAAACGTAAAGAAATACAAAAAAAAAAAAAAAAAAAAAAAAATTTTTTTGACCGAATCCTATACTTTCATTACCCTAATTGAAAGTAAAAATGCACTAAAAAATCAGGATTTAAAGGGTGTGAAAATTAGACAAACAATGCTGGAAGTTGCTTGCAAAAAAGTTCATGATTGGAGAATTATTTAGGAGTATTTTATTAATTATTAGGAGAGCACATATTTAGAACAAATCAGAAATGATCAAAAGGAAATTGAAAAGAACAATGTTATACTTTTTTTGCTCTAGTCAAAGTGAAAAACAAAAGAAGTGAAAATAAAATTTTTATTGTATGATTACTAATGGTTTGCTTTGCGTTAAATGCTCCTTCCGAAGTGATCCATGTCTGTTTTTTTATTTTTAAGCTTAATTTTATATTTAACTAGTATAATCTATCCAACTCGCACTGAACCGGCGCTTTTGATAAGAGATTTGCATTTAACTCTTTTTTAAATATTATATTTAATGTGCATCCAGGGTTCCCACTGTCATTGAAAGTCATTAAAAGTGCTTAGTATTTTTGCACTTGTTTTCAAGTGCTTGAAAATGCTTAGAGGTCCTTAAAAGTCCTTAATTTTTACAGAATGTCCAGCTGCAAAATTTATAAAAATACAACTCGGACTTGCTATCCCAGCGTGATCGCCATTTATCTGCACCGTATCAAAATTTTCCGACATATTTGTATTGCGCATCCACTAACTTTAACTTTTTTGGTAGAATATACTTTATTAAAAATTTAAATATAGATATGATGCCTGAAAACGAATTTTCATATGTCTTTAAAAACATTAATTAGGTCCTTAAAAGTCATTGATTTTCATTCTGTGATTTGAGTGTTAACCCTGATTTCACTCGATCTCTAGAATGTCCATTTTAAAATTAAAATTTTGTCGATAAATTAGTATACATTTGAAATAGACATTTTTGTTTGTTTCCTACTTTAAGGAAAACAAATCCTACTTTTCAGCAAAAATGTCCTACTTTTTAAACTTCAAAATCCACTGAGAGGCTTGCAATAGATCTTTTTTCATAATTTTTGAAAATTTGCACTGCATTGCACATAATATGAAGTTAAAAAATTACATATTCTAATTTAATTAGCTGTCTTTAATGCTACGTTATACATATTGGTTTTTCGTCCTCGAGGAAAATAGCTGGTTTTTTATGAGGTCCCTTAAAGACTTAGGTTTGACTTCCCTTAGATGAAGATTTGAAATGGTCAACAGCTATCCTAAAATGTTAAATGGCTTATTTAGCAACATGCTTTCTCTTTTAAGCAGTAAACTCATTTACCGTTAGCACTAGACTCAGCCAATTTAAACGAGTCGTTAATTTTCTGGAAAAGTCTAAATGTTGGTTATTTAAACCTTCTCCTTTTTTTCTTTTTTTTTTAAATAATGGATGTTTGCTACTTGAAAGTTGTTATAAAATGTAAGGTCTGAGTGGTATTCCCTATGCAGGGGTCGCAGACGTCCTATATATCCTATAAATCCTATATTTTTTTAAAAATCGGAAAAAACGTCCTATATTGTCCTATATTTTATAATTGTCCTATAAATAATATATTTCTGTGTTGATTCGACCTATATTTTCTTCAAATTCGTAATAACGGTGCCGATTGTTGCGATTTTTTTATATTCTGGATTCTTTGCCGTGATCGTAAGCGAAAGAGACCTGACAAAACCCACAAAACGATGTTAGGAAGCGGCCGCGCAGTATCTCTTGTGACGTCACGTGTTGCATTGACTACTCACTTCCTTTCTGCTTGACCATAGGGAAAGCGCACGTCGACAGAGGTAACGATGACTTATTCCTACAACTCAACTGTACTCTACCGACGAAAGTTGTAAACAAGAAACAAGTGAACTTTTCCATAGCACGCGTAGTAAACTAATTGGCCATAATGCAAAAAGAGAAGCGAAAAAGAAAAGGTTAAAATTCCAAGTCAGGTACGGATTCTACTCTAAGGTGATTTTTACCAAAAAATAGCAGCCTCGCCATTTTTTTAATGACCTGTGAACTATCCATGGTTGTCATAGTTTGGCGCGGCTTTATGTAATAAATTTTTAGCGCACCATCCGTACAGGACTTGGAATTTTAACCAAAGAAAGCGATGCAGAAACAAACTACCCCGGGAAGAACGGACAAAAAAAAAAAAACTTTATTATACATTTGCAGGACTAAAATTGACATTTCGAGTGCTCAGTCAATGATTGATGAAGGAAACAAAAGGGTTAAAATTTGCTGTACAGTGTCAGAATTCGGATAGCGACTTTTCAAAAAAGTCAAAAATTGAAAATGACGTCAAAAATCTGCGTTGCTAAATCTAAACACTCGCTAGGATTACCGGGAAACTAAGTCAACGGGTTGCCACATTTGGCGCTAAATCGCCAATCCGTCCGGCCCCGTAGGATAAATCTATACTAACAAAAGACTGCTAATAAGGATAAAAAGAAAATGCTTGACAGAAATAGGACAGCTCAAGCACTTATACATGCTAGAAACAAAATTGCAAATGTAGCTACTATAAATTTGATTTATTGATGAATACCAAGTCTGAAATATTGAGGTAATAACAAATAAAGGATGACATATTCAGCATCAGACAATTTCTTTTTTTAATGTTTTTTTTTTTTTTTCTTTTCTTTTTTTTCTTCCTGTTTTCTTAAATTCAATATAACGAGTTTTAAAGGGGGATAGTAATTTTCTAAGTACTTTTTATTAATATTCCTCTATTAAAAAGAAAAATTTATAGGAAGGAAAATTAGTGCTATGTGAAAGTCCTCATACTTCAAATAAGTATGTCTTATGTGTTCATTTCAGTAATTTTCTTTTAAAGTTTTAATTAATGAAATATATAATGAGTTAAAATTCAAGTTCAGTAGCAACTGTATGCAGTTATTTGATATTTTATATTGTCCTATATTTTTTTTTAAAAAATCCTATATATTCTTATTTTGTCACTTTGACCCCTGCCTATGCTTAAAATAACAGTTCATATGTGGAAAAATTACAGGAATTAACACTTGGTGATGTTTGTATCGAGTTACTGTACAGAATGCTCAGCATGTAAATTACTCGTGAAATTCTGTGGAAAATTGAGTTAAACTTCTCTAATATTTCAAAGTCTCATACTGTTACAATAATGTAGATCGTTGAAAACTAAGTGAAGACATTTATTGCACTTTTAAAAAAAATTTGAGTTATTGTTGTTAAATGTGATTTCTCACGCTTGCGAACATTTTAACACTTTCTGATTTGCGAATGAAGAAGCGCTTATATTCCTTGATTGAATTGCTTTTTTTCTGAAGTTCTCTTGTATATCCCTGACATTTTCAGAATTGTCGAGTTCCCTTAGATTTCTATGTGTCCATATTTTCTTGTAGCTTATCACATTATTACTTTCAATTGAAAATTTCCTCTTAA
Organism: Linyphia triangularis; assembly: GCA_963978545.1. Lineage (NCBI taxonomy): Eukaryota > Metazoa > Arthropoda > Arachnida > Araneae > Linyphiidae > Linyphia > Linyphia triangularis. The sequence goes on along the minus strand of OZ021727.1, from coordinate 62,625,555 downwards.
AATTGTTTTACCTACTGAAGAAAATGGTAGAATATAAGGCAAGAAAATATTATCCTTTATATTGATCTATTCCATACCAGGGCATTTTAAAATACAACAAAGATTTTTGTTTTTTAGATTGAATGAGTTTGAGAGATGTTTAAATATTTTCAATAAATTTCTTTAAGTATGTATCGTGGAATAATTCCACTTCATTAAGAATAGGTTTACATAACTATGAAAGTAATAATAATGGACATAAAATTAGAGCGTATGATATTTCATTAGAATTTGGACCCTCTGCACCAGAAGCAAACAGTTTTTAGTTTTTGATTGTAATACTGCGCATTTATCCCCAATAATGTCGACCAAAAGCAAGATTTTTTCCCTAACATTTTCCTACTATATGGTAAACCAGGTTAATTTGGTGAAGGTATTAATTGGGATTACGGAATTAAAAATTCCGTTTGGGAAAAATATATAATATGTTTTCGTTCTCTGATTAGATGTATTTTTAAAAAGACACATTCTAACTTTTTCATTTTAACTCCTTCATGAAAAAAATAATTCGTATTTTCAAGCCTTGAAATCACGAGTCATTTAAGTGAAACAGCTTTTTGCACAGATTGAAAATGGAATATCTCTATCGAGAAAAATTATGGTTTGCAAATTATTTTGAAGAATAAGTTAATTTGTTGTTTTCTAAGATACTAAGTAACCATTGATGTTTTCAGTTAAGGGAATATTTAAACGACAACGCATTATCCCTGGTAATATCTTGCGTACGATGAGATTTGCTATTAAATGGGGACCAAAACTTGTAAATTTTATTAAGTTAGCTTGTATTCCCTAAGAAATACTTACCTCTGATGAAATCTCTGAAACTTGTAACTATTTTTTAATTGCGAAACAAAACGTTGTTTTATTAAAATCCATATTTTACCACAACTTTTAAACACGATTATCCTAGAAATTTCTTATCTACGTATAGGTTGTTTTATAAAAATCCATTTTTTATCACAACATTTAAACACGATTATCCTAGAAATTTCTTATCGACGTATAGATGCAATTTTCTCTAAATCCATCATCGGTTTACGTTTTTTGAACATAACACCTTTTAAAAATCGCACAAATGGCTTTTTTGAAGTTACATTTCTTAAAAGTACTTTCGAAAATTTAAAATATGCTGAGTAAAACATTCTTAGAAATTTTTCTTTTTTACGTGGGCTACAAAGGAAAATCCCGGTCCCTTTCATTGAAAATATTGATCCAAACATTATTTTAATTAAACTGCAATGTACAAAATACGTGAAAAATTAGATGGTAATATGCTTGAACAAACTATAGAAGAATGTTTTCGTAGTAAGTTGAAGTGATTTGAAGCGGTTTTTTGATGATTCTGCATTTGAAAGCTGAAGATACAGTAGACGAGCAGCTTCATGATTTTACAGCTTTAAAAAAATAATAAATAATTTTAAGATTATAAAAATCATATATGATGAAATTCTACTTTAAGTTAATAAAAATATATTTTCTTTTCGAAAAATATTTCACTTTATTTAATCGTTCTATATTTTTGTCAAAATTGGGTAGTCAAAACTTTTACTTCGAATTTGCTTCGCCTCTTCCAAATAATTTTTTACACAGCGACAGATGTTTTAATAAATGATTTATTGGATTTTCTTATATTTTTAAAGCAATATTTTATTTAAACGGCTATTTCTCTGTAAGCAGTTGGTATAAATATTTTTTTTTTTACAGAAATGTTCATAACAGCTTATCAAAAAATATTCATTCGAAATTTTCTTGTTTACTTTTTTATGGGGAAGTTCATAGTTAGATATTGTATTCTGTCATTGAGAGATATAGTCAAACTTGCTAATCAGAATTCAGCATGTTGATCGGTCCGGTTATAAATCGTATATCCCACATCCACCAAGAGTATTTAATGGAATTTTTTTAACAATTAAGTTCGATTTATCAAGAAACATGAAAGGAATTGTTCAAAATGAACTATATCTTTAAAACAATGATACATAGTCGGTGGTGCATCCCCTCTCTTAGAGTACTGAAATACCTTCTACATAGAGTCCAGTCTCATAAAAGTACCAAAATTAAAAAATTTCATTTGATTTTCAAACAAATGTGCATTTTTAAATAAACTATTCGTCAGAAGCACAGGTTTTAGTCTTTAAATTGGTATATTATTTTTTTGATTTTGTATGTAGGGAGAAAAAAAGAAATCGTTAAAAAGAAAATTCCTATAGAAATAAACCGACACTTATTATCTTCGACCATATTTAAATATATCCATACAAAAGTCAGTCTTCAGTCTTCTTTGTATGCAGGAGAGCTATAGGTACAGTACACAAAAAAAGAAAGAAATATCTGAACGATGGCTATATCTTCGGTTCTAATTATCGTAGAATCTTGCGGTTTACACCAAAATGTTTTGTTTACGATTTTCTATATGTCTCATGCAAACTTTTTTTTTCTTAGGGGGCTGTATACTAAGTAAATTTAACTTTGTCAAAATTTCAATACGAACCCCTATTTTTTATGTTTTCATTCGATTTAGATTACCTCGTTTACCCTGGATATTAAATTTCAGTTCATTATGTTAAGAAACACGTCACTTATGAGCAAAAATGTTTTGGAAGATCTTGAGGGTAAATTTCTTTATCATGGGGAAGAATCGAACGTTTTGCATGCTCCAAGACGCAATCTATTACGGGGTCCCTTAAAGTGAGCTTTTTTACATTTTTGCTAAAATATCGAGAACTAAAACTCAAAATCGAATGAAAAAAATTCTGGGGGGGTTTTCGTCTATGATAATTCTAATGGAAGCAAAAAAATTATATGCTTCTATTTAAAAAAATAAAAAAAAAAAAAAAAATATTAATTAATAAATATTAAGAAATTGTTTAATACAAAAGTTGCATGTTATTTATGTTTGGCCTTAAACAAATTATCCTTTGAAATAAAAATTGCTAAAATATATTAATTATTTAAGAATTTATCGCCAAAAAAACAAATTTTCTTTTTAACATTAATTTATAATTTTTTGGTCATCATTTAAATTACCAACAACTCATTTGAATTATGAAATTTGGTATTTAGAGGTTTTTTTGGATTCTAAATCTAAATATGGTAGAATGCTATGGGGTTGCCATTGAACTTTTAAAAGTTTGGTTTAGTTTTAATATGTAGATAACCCCTCATGATAAAAAAGATTAAAATAATAATAATATGCAATTAATAAAGACCTTTCACAATTTACAACGATACTTGACATTTGTTATTTCATCAATTAGAATACAAGATATAGCAATCGTTCGGATTTTTTTTTTAGTACTGTACATCGTGGGGCGGCCTTAAACTAAAAGTGGTCTATTGGCTCTACAATATGATGGTAAAGCCAATAGTTACGTACGATGCTGTTTGGTGATCTAGAACGCAACTCAAGGATGCCAAAACCAGACTGGATAAGCTACAAAGGATGGCCTGTCTGGCTATTACAGGGGCAATTAAAACAACACCTGGCTTTGCACTCGAAATGGTGCTTTGTCCTCTTCCATTACACATGTTTATTAAACATGAGGCTATGATGAGAGCAATTAAACTCAATGCTAACGGCTATTGGTTTAAACCATATATGTAGAGTAGGGTGCCCCCCCCCCCCCTTTTAAAAATGTGAACTCTCACAATCCAAAAATTTTCTATCTGTGAAGATAAAACACCTTGAATTTTTTCAGAGTTTAAAAAAAAAATATTTAAAGGTCTCTCAAGGTCGCTGAATTTACATAAAAATGACCAAAATAATGCGAAATGGGGTGGTTTTTTTTTATTACCTACATAAAGTACTATTAATGTTAAAGTGAACTTTTTTCAATTATGAAAGCTTTTTTTATATAGTTTCAAACATTTTTTGAATAAATTATGTTTTTTCTCTAGGTAGGTAGAGATATAAAATATTTCTAAAATCAAGAAAAATACGATTTAGTGGACATTTTTTCATTCTACATAATTATGTACTCAAAGTAATTATTACACTTAAGATACAGTAATTATTACTTTAGACTACATTAAATACTTGTCACTTAAGTAAACAATTATTTATTTTACAATTGTAAATAAAACAAAAGAGGATGAATTTTTTGAATAAATTATGTTTTTTCTCTGGGTAGGTAGAGATATAAAATATTTCTAAAATCAAGAAAAATACGATTTAGTGGACATTTTTTCATTCTACATAATTATGTACTCAAAGTAATTATTACACTTAAGATACAGTAATTATTACTTAAGACTACATTAAATACTTGTCACTTAAGTAAACAATTATTTATTTTACAATTGTAAATAAAACAAAAGAGGATGAATTTTTTCAAACGATCATATATTTACACATTTTGTAAACATTCACACAATTTTAGCAACTACATTTTAAGGAGATTTTGGCGATTGCTCTTCGTAAGTAAGACTTGTAACAAAAAATGTTTTTGTTCTGCGTTTTTTGCTGCACAATTAAAGGCTTGGATCACGGCAACAGTTTATTTGTCAACATCATTTATGCAAGCTAAATTTTTATCCAATCGAAATTTTTAGCAAAAATTGTAGCTTTTTAATAGGATGGCGCTTCGAGCCAATCTCTAACTGGTATACTGAGGAAACTGTCTTAAATTCTAACTGCTTCAAAAAAAGTTTAAGTTATACACAGATCGTCCAATTTCAGAGAAAGTTATTTTAATAGATGTGAATTCGAACTCCTTTTCATTTTTAAGATTAGCTTTGATTTTTGCTCATCAGAAATAAAATATGAAAACAAACTAGGAGTTGCAAGTTCAATTACATCAATCCCACTTAAATACTGGGATTGATGTAAAATCATTTTAATCCTTTATTACTTAATTGTTTATCATCATATTCTTTAAACCTTTGAATAAGATCAGTAGGCGGGGCATCAACAGTAGATCGGCAAGTAAGTCAAGACTCTAAATATACATACACAACAAAACGACTAAATCCTTTTATACCTTGAAATTATTCAACAGTTAATGCCATTATAGCTCCATTGCCATTAAACAATAACTCCATTTTCATGAAGTAAATGGCTTTTGCCATCCAACGAGGAACGCCTTACAAAATAGGAACGGACTACCCATAGCATAAAAGTATACCAATGGCAACCATGCTGGATTCAGGTTTGCCAAGTTGGCTAGATTATCTAATTTTTGAAAAGAAAACCAATTCTGGCGTTGTGTTTGGCTTAATTTTATCTAACTTGGCTTATTCTTGACTGAAAGCTTTTGTTTACATTTTGTTATGTAGGTTTGAAGTTAGTTTTTATAATGAAGTTTTCCACTTAGAAAGATAAAAACTTTTAGATTGCTTACAAATTAATTAAAATGTAATAATTTTTTTAAAAATTGCCTAGTTTTTGTCGTTGAATTCATTGTTTATTTTATGATTTGACTGTTTTGTATATTGCAAAAATATCTGTTTGACAAAAGAACAGTGATCCTCAGTATATTTACGATATAATAAAATGGAAGTCTTTAGTTTAGTAAAAAAAAAAGTTTATCATTTTCGTTGTTGCTCTTTCAAATTATTAAGGAATAACTTGTTTTATAGAATCATTTATAATGGACAATTGGTACTTTTCAGAATAAGCTTCGATCTGGATTGTTAGTAATGTTGTTGAAATAAAGTTGCTTAAAATAAACTTTTTTGCTTTTTGAAACAATATTCCTTGAAAGATAATTGGTTTTACAACTCTAACTTTATTAATGAATAACCTTTAACCAATAGCATTTATTTTTAAAGTATAACTATATAATGTGTTATTTGCATTATCTTTTTCAATTTTCGTTTTAAATTGTGTGTTATATAAATTTTGAATGTTAAAAATGTGCAGTGGCAGTGCAAAATGTGCAGTGGTAATAAAATATTTCCAAACATAGCTCAATTATTGCTGGAAGGAGCAAGGACGGCAAAATGACGTTAATCTTAGCATATTAAGCTTTTCCTTTTGTGAAGTGTGAAAGTAAAATTTTGATATTTTTCCTTTTTTGTTCGAGTTGTTGCATATCAATCAAATTCCTCTTTCATGTATTACGTTTTTAGATAATCTTAATATTTATCAATTTATATTTTTCTATATTAATAACCTATTATTATGTTGTACAACAAGTGCAAAATAAACTTTGCATTTATGCTTCTAGAAAGTCAAATATAATCCATAAAGTAAATATTATAAGACAAGTTCAGCATTAAATAGAAAGCACCAGCAAAAGTGGCAGATAATAAGAATAAAATTATAGAAGAAATAGAAAGGAACTTTCATAAGCATTCTCGTAAATTTTCTACTATACCTACAAACTAATTGTTCAAGTGCTCATTTACTATTTTGATATTGAAAATTTAACTTTTTACTTGACATTTAAAAAGTGAATTCAGTGTATCTCGGTTATTCATGTGTGTCCTTCCTCGCTTCATTTTAAATTGATTGGTTCTTATTGGCATGCATGATAAAAAGAAAAGCTAGAAAAAATAATTATTTATGTGTTTTTCTATTTTAGATTTTAAAATATAAAAATAGTTTCTGTAATAAACATTTTCACTCAACCTCGGAAACGTGTCTATACCTAAAAAAATGTCAACAACCTTTAGGAAAACTTTATAGTCTTAACAGATTTGATATGCAAGAATTCTACTTTGCAAAAAGGCAAGATAAATGCTCTGCACTTTTTATCACATTTAAATGTTAACTTGTCTTTTGTTAAAAAATAAAGAAATTAGTGGGATTGAATAAAATCAAAAAATTATTAAAATCCTACATAGGTAGCACATTACAAAAGAACTATTGTAACTTTCTATAATTTGGGGTGATAAAATATTGAATATTTTGTTTTAGACTAGATGTCTTACACAAAAGTAACTAATGTTGATCCACCCAGAGATGTGACAAAAAATATTAAAGTAACTTTAATTGTAAAAATTACTGCACTCAATAACATTTAGTATTTTTATCAAGTACTTAATTTCTTGAACTTTTTAATTGAATTAACACCTCAAATGCCTAATTTTGTGGAATGCAATACTTGTGTGTTTTGTTGCATTATATTTCCAAATTGACATAATTTAGATACCTTTTTAAAAGTTGATGACTGAAGATAGAATAATAGAGCTAAGTATTGTTGCAATACCCTATGAAGAGGAGAATCAAGGAGTTACAAAATATTGAATTATTTATTATTTTTTAAAAACTTCTGAATTAGTATTGTAATATGATATTTGCCCCTAATAGTTTGTTTTTGTGAGAAATATATTTTTCAATATGCATGTTATATTTTCTTAAAATTAACTGATTTTTTCTTGCAGTTTTCTAAGTATTTGAGACATTTTCAGTTGTTTTTCTATTTTAGTGTTAGTTCTATTTTAGTGGCAAATGATTGTCATGTTTATTATTATTATATAGTTTGATTGTCAACTCTATCTTCTATCAGTCTTAGGTTTTTAATTACATACAAATACCATTATATGTTTCATCCAGCCAATCTCTCAAACCATGAGTTTCTATAAAATAACATTGCCACTTAAAAAATTTTAACCAATTGTTTTAAATTGTTTGGCAAGCAAAAACTTAAAAACTATGCCATTTATTTTCACCTTAATGTCTTTTGATTTTTTTAACTCTATGAAAAAGTAAACCAAGTTAATGAAAATTCAAATGGAAAAATATATAATTAGTTTGAAATAAAGAATGTAGTAAGAGAGTAACTGTCCGTTCATTTATTCTATATATATTTATGTTTTAATCCCAACAGGTTGAAGTTGAATCTTTAATTATTATTCTCAGGTAATAATTGTGTGGATGTACATTTTAATGTAGATATTTCTTTATTAGACAAGTAACCATTAAAATTCGTCCCACAACTATATGAAATGAATTTCTCAAATGGAACTACATCAGTGTCTTAGCTGAGAAGACAATAAGTCACTGATAGAGAGAATAAGCTGGAATTACTAATAAATCTGTATAGTTTATTGTTGAGTATTTTCTATAATAAAATATATAATTTATAAAATTATATAAAATGAATGAATATTTATGCAATAATCTTTTGTAATGTGTTAGATTAAATAAGTAAAAAGTCTTATTTTGGAATTATTTCCTTATTCGGCCAAATATAAATAAACTATGAGGCAAATTGCATTTGGTAATTTTTTATTCCTTTACTTAAGGAAATGTTAACTTAATTTTAATACTGCTAAATTAAATGGTTGTGTTTTCTATAATGGGGAATGTTTAGACAATTCTTGATCTTCAACTACATGTTTGACATGAAGAATATGTTACTTTTAAAGGTTAAGAGTTTTAAAATACATCATTTACTGTACATATATCAAGTCGTTAGTTATTTTCTGGTAACACAAATAATTAACTCCTCCTAAAAGTGTGTAATATATAAATTCTTACAGAAAAATAATAAAAGTAAATAAGATTTTTTTTTCTTCTATGAAATTCAAAGCTTTTCTACACTTTTAATTTCAAAAGCCAGATAAGTACCAGTGCAATACCCCTGTGCCTTTCTCTGATGAAACGACGACGAATTGTAAAAATCATGTATTGAAATGGAATAAATTTTTTAATAACTTTACTCAAAGTTATAATGCTTAACTCCCTTCTGGGCGAGATTCAAAGTGATGGTCATGCCAGCTTATAGGTAAATGCAGTACTGTTTCCAGGGACATGCTGGCCATAGGATTGTCCAGTGCAATCACTTGGCCGGTCAGTGTTTCCAAAAAATGGGACAGTCCAGTATAGAAATATTTTTTCAATTTAAGTAGCTGCTTTTCTTAACGCTTTTTTTTAAAGCCCTATGTGTTCAAATCCTAATCACTCCCACTAGAATGAGAATAATATGTGAATATGCAATATTAATAATTATCAGAATGAGGAAATATTACAAGCGCTATGGTGACAGTAAATTGGACTGATTAGTTTTGTTGAAATTTCTTATGCATTTGTATTCTTTAAAATACAATATTATAAGTTATAGACTTAAATAAATGTTTTGTTTCAACAGGTAGCGATAATAATACAAAATTTAGACTATTACATTAGTTTGATAGAGATAGTTTGTATACATATTCAAAAATTGTATAACATTTCATATTTTTATACATTGTGTTGTATATAGAAAATAGCATTGATGAATTTTGACTTATTCTATAACTTTTAAATAATCATTTTGGATGTCATTTTCGAATTAACATACTAGTTATATACCTGGACATTCGTTATTTTGCAATTCAGATTTCTTTATTTTAGTTTTTGCAACAAACTATCTATGGTTTATGAAAACTAAATTTATCCATTGGAGGTATAAATGGTAGAGACAGAAAATTTGATTTAATTAAACTAATATTAAAACTATTCAATTATTAAAATTAGTAAATAAAACTTTTTAATTATTGAAATTATTATTAAATATAAATATTTAAATAATGAAATACATTAATTATTATAATTAATTGTTCAGCTTATTTTATTAATGAAAATTATTGAAGTTATTATTAAATATAAATAATGAAATACATTAATTATTATAATTAATTGTTTGGCTTATTTTATTAATGATAATTATTGAAGTTATTATTAAATATAAATATTTAAATAATGAAATACATTAATTATTATAATTGTTCGGCTTATTTTATTAATGATAATTATTAAAATTTGATTAATGATCATATTGAAAATTTATGCTGGCATACTTCTGATATAGATTTTGCACAAGAAGTCAGGTTAATATTCTCATGTGTAAGACATGAAAAACTTATAGAGATACTTATTTCGACGATTTGCTTAGTTGGGTTACACTGACATCTCCATTTCTACTCGCACAAGCACTAAATTGGAATCAAATGCGCAAGTGACCATTATGGTTTCAATGGGACGATATAATCTTAAAAAAATCAATTAGAAACCAGTATCATTTGCCTTATCTGTTTTTTGCAGGAACCTGTCTCCATGACGTTATTAAAATAGCAATAATTATGGGAGAAATTTTCATGTTGCAAAATGTTGATATCGCCGTTAATGCCCAACATGTTTTCACAGTGGCGGAGTTCTAGAACTCCGCCACTGTTAAAACATGTTGGGCTGCTTTGAACGTAGTAGCTATACAATAATTCAAGAAGGCAATTTCATCTTACCCTAATCAAGGCTCGACTTACAAATGCAGGGGCCCAGAGCACAAACCCGAGGGTTCCCTTCTCGTGATAAACGATTTTCGAAAGAACATACCAATAAAAGAGGCCTTATATACTAACTGTAATAAAATAAAAGTGTTTGAGTAATAATTTAGAATAGCAAAAAATTGCATCAAATGAATTGCACCATAAGAAATGACGTTTTTTGCAGTAAAATGGATACTCTAAAAAAAAAAAAAAATATATCAAGCTCTGAATTTCAAAAGCTGCCAAATTATAAAAATTATTCTATATAATGGAATTAAACAGAAATCTCTCTCTACATTCTAAGACACATTCTTAAGTTCTTTAAAAAATATATAGTTAAAAGCATTCGAATAAAACATAAAGTTGAATGTGCTTGCGGACGATAAGTTAAAAGAGTCTCCTTTCCAAAAAAAGCTATAAATAAACTTTTCGAATTTCCAAAAATTTCGGTATGCAGACGTGAATAATTTAGGGCCCCCAAAGTTCGGGGTCCTGATGGTCACATGCCCCAATCAGCCCTGTGTAAATTCAGCCTCTGATCCTACTACTCGCCAATGAAAACACATGAAAAGTCTTTTATGTAATAGTATTAAAAATGGGCTTTCAAGAGTTTTCATTAAATGTTTGGTATTAATTGTAAGAAAACATTCTAGTGACATATCATTCAAAGGGAAGAATACACAATTGAGGATTTGATGCTTTGACTTTTGTAAATTATGCATAAAATCTGACCATCCTGATCTTGGTTGTGATATAATGTTAAAATTTCCCGAAGTACAACTGGGAATAGATTAATTGGCATTTGTCTAAAAGTTTCTTACTTCAGAACTATCAATGGCGCCATAAATGACTGGCCAGCAGGAATCGCTGGCGCATCCGACAATCATTACGTTCCTGAAAACTTTATAAAACTAAATTTCAAAATGATATTTGAAATGTAAGTAAAACAGGCTGCAATGAGTGCTGAGAAGTTTGTTATTGCTAATGCCCAGTCTATCGTCCACAATAACACAGCAAAAGTGTTTTTGATAATAAAACCATCATATCAATGACAACAGATAAAAGTGACCTAAATTTAAATGAGAAACAAGATATAAAGGCTTTGGCTTTTATATATCGAGATAGGTTTTGTACACAACTGCAAAAATGTCCGCTGTCAACCCGATAGAACATATAGTCATTGTATAAAATAAGAAAAGCTAAGTGAAAGTAACGCGAGAAGCTAATTGATATCAATGATATTCTCACTACAGTTTTTTGTTCTCTGTTATGACTCATCTTAAATAATTTTACGGAAGATAATTATAAGATTTAATCTCAGAAGCTGTATTATTGGATCTTAGAACTAGAATTAGAGAAAGTCAAAATAAGAAATTTTCAAAAACCCATAACTCTCCAAGAAATAAAGTATCTAGTTTTCAGAGGCACAATAATGATGTTGAATGCATAGTGCAAGAGACTTTCTTTTAATTTGAAGCCTTACATTTTTCGTTCTTGCAGTCCCTGATGATCTGCTAACCAGTCATCATTTACTCCGCAACTATTAGGTTTAGTAAAAGAAGCTTTAGAAGAGCAAATAAATAAACTATTCACTGATGTACTTCGAAAAATTTCAAATTTCCATCTCACCAAAGACTAGGAGGGTCGGATTATGTATATGATTATCACTCGGATTCAGATTAATGGTCTATCTTATATTCTTTCCTATAATGTCAGATCTCGACAAATATATCATATGTACCTATTTTAATCTTCATATCCTGAAAAATCTTGTTAGTAAACGAATGTACACCTAACATTACATTCGTTCAACCTTATGGTGGAAGGCTTTTACAATTGTTTCGGATGCAAAGAGATAGAAGAGGACGCATAACCCAATCGGCCCTAAATGGGTATATAAGTACCGGAGGTTAATTTTTTTTCTCTATTGGGTAATCAATACTATTTGTATATAGGTTTTTATGTTTTCTGGTATTCTGAAGGAATTAGAAAATAAATATATATATTATAAAACATGGAAACACTCTCAGATTGTAAATGACGGACTTGTTTTTGAGCACGTACATTACTCATGTTTTAATGGGTTTATATTAATTTAAATTTTACAGTTAGTATATATATATATATATATATATATATATATATATATATATATATATATATATATATATATATATATATATATATATACACACAACTATATTTATGACATACTTAGTGCAAAAGAGTACTTATACATTATTATATCCATATCCTAGACAATTGGGACAATATAGTCCCAGTTGATTGTACGATTTTCGAATACATTATTTACTGTCCCAGCTAGTCGACTATATATGATTGGGATATATCCTAGAAGATTTCAAGAAAATGGGAAAAATTAAACTTAAAGTAGCCAAACCCCGTTAACGCGAAATCGCTTAGCATGAAATTCCGTTTAACGTGAATAAAAAGCAATTCTCCGTACTTAAAACTTAACGTTAATTTATGCGTTTAACTCGAAATTCGGTTAACGCGAACAATTTCAGCGGCCCCATCGACTTCGAGTTAACGGTGTTGGACTGTATATTTCTTTTGGTATGTCAACATTATAAACTACTTTTCAGAGTTAAATAAATTTTACTCAAGCAAAAGTCGGGTCGAAAAGATTGTGTGTAAGTTGGCACAATCCAGATCAAACAAAATTTGTCAGATATGAGATTGAAGATCTTGCTGATAGATAAAAAAAATTGTGGATGAGAAAGTATTATCTGGAGAAAAAATGGATAATGAGTATTGTCTATAAATGATATAAATTGACTCATGACATAGTTGACATTTAAAGAACTATCTCCGAGCAGAACGTATTGGCATTTACACTAGCAAACATATGCATAACATTTAGGAATCCACTCAGTCATATAAGCATGTTCAAAAAGATTAATTTGCTATGCGTCGTAGTAATAAGTATTTGGCAGCTTTTTCCAGTGATCTCGTAAATGTACTAACAGATTCGATTTCTCTGTATTCTAGACGTTTCATAAACGTGAAGATCTTCTCTTAGTTCAGACAGTAGTTAGTGCTTGAGAGAGAATTTTTTTTTTTCATTAAGTCGTTTCAAATGTTATGTAGCAGGGTGATGATAGTAATAACATTGTATGTTATAATAAAAAATATATATATTAAACCAAGTATTTACAACTCCTGTCTAACCCTCTCATTTTTGTGGTTAAAATGGCTTCCACACACTTAGATTTTTCTTGACTATTGTTATACCTCGGTTCTGCCAATCTCACAACACTGTTACAAGGCTTTTGTTGCAATTTGATGTTTTCAACCAAAATTACTGCACCTGTTCCATGTTTGTTTAAAGGCAAAAATTAGATTGCTTAAACTTGAACCAAAAATGATTTTATATTTCTTTAACAAAGTCCAAATTATATCTCCTTGGTGAAGAATTGTGAAGTCAAACGTATACCGTATTTTATAACTAACATCTCTTAAATTAGGAAGGTTTTTGTAACCAGAGGTCATCAACCTTATAAGATAACAAGTGTTGATTTCTGACATTAAACTGTATATGATTGGTATATCCGTTTGTAATAATTTCTCATTTCAATGTATCTAAGGCAATTAAATTCTTCCCAATGAAGCACTTATTCTTAGGTGAAAGCTTATCCCAATGTGCACAGAAGCAGGAATTTAGCGACATACAACCCAACATCATTCAAATATTATTAAATTGGATATGCATAAGTGAAGAGAAAAAAAATTAATGAAATAAGTTTCCACGCTTAAGGCCCAGTTTCAGCAAAAACCTCAGTTTAAATTACTAATGTTACAGATAACAGCATTTTTAAATTACCTCAATCAACAAGAGCATAATTCAATTGGTATAGAAGCGGAGTTTCTTTCATTGATAAATTTTCAATAATAGTCCTACAATAATTTTTTTTAACCACAACAATAATTTTTCACCCTATTGAAGTAGTATTTAAAGTAAAATATTTTGTTGAGTTTATTCAATTATATTATAAGATTTTAAATGCCTTTCTTTTGAGTGAATTTCATCAAACAGGGTTCCCACTTAAATCACAGAAAGAAAATCAATGACTTTTAAGGACCTTTGAAAATTTGTTTTCAGACATCATGTCTAGATATAAATTTTTAATTAAGTATATTCCACCAAAAAAGGTACAAGTTGGTGCATGAGTAATACAAATATGTCAGAATTCTGATACGATGCGGATAAGTGGCGCTCACGCGGGGATAGCAAGTCTGAGTTGTATTTTTATAAATTTTGCAGTTGGGCACACAACATCCACAAAAATTAAGGACCTCTAAGCATTTTCAATGACTTTTAAGTACCTCTAAGTATTTTCAAGGTCTTGAAAACCAGTTCAAAAATATTAAGCACTTTTAATGACAGTGGGAACCCTGTGCAATGACTTCTAATAATCTTCTGCACAGATCATTCAAGTACATAGTTGATTTAAACAAATCAACAGCATATATATATATTATTTTTTTTTTGGGGGGGGGGGGGGAAAGCAAAAATAAACTTGAGGATCAATAATTAATATAAATTTATTATTCAAAGGCTTTATATAAGTAACAAAATGGATTTAATATAAATCAAATTACACTTTTATTTTACTAGGAGTTTCTTAAATATTTATAATTGACAATGAATATTGGCTGATTTTGTTGCTTTCTTTGGCTCTTGAATGTCTTGTTGCGAGTCAACCAAAAAATATTTGTGATTGATGTCATATTTAAAATGAACATACAAACACAAACCTTTTTTTAGTCAGTCTTGAAATTTCACAGGATGATTTGCCAACAGCCAGCTTAGTATCCTCTTCTTGGAATAGGATAACATACATTATTACAAGACAAAATTACTTTTAACACACCACCTATAAATCAGAATAATTCTGTTAAATAACAGCAAAACATGAATTAAAAAATATACATATTGGACTAAATATGTATATCATACCAAATTAACAGCATACTTACATGTAAGGTAACAGAGTTAAATAAACATAAATGCCTTAAAATGTGAATATTAGTTGATAATGTTGCTTTCTTTGGCTCTTGTATGTCTTGCCGTGAGTCAACTGAAAAATATTTGTGATTGATGTCATTTTTAAAATGAACATACAAACACAAGCCCTTTTCAGTCAAAATTCACAGGATTACTTGCCAACCCTCTTCCCCGTTAATGCCCTCTTCTTAAAATAGGACAACCCATATTATACAAGATAAAAATATTTTTAACATACAACTTATGCATTAGAATAATTCAGTAAAATAACGTTATTTTAATGTTAAATTATATTCTTTTTAATAGTTTATTAATTATTTTAGTATTAGTTATTAATAATCTTTCAGTTAATATAATTAGTTAAATAATATTCATTTTAATATTATATTATTTTAGTATTAGTTATTAATATAATCTTTTAGTTAATATAATTAGTTAAATAATATTATTTTTAATATTAGCTATTAGTACTATTAATTTAAAATTAGTTAGTAATAATCTTTCAGTTAATATAATTAGTTAAATAATATTATTTTAGTATTAGCTATTAGTACTACTACTTTAATATTAGTTATTAAAAATCTTTCTGTTAATATAATTAGTTAAATAATATTCTTTTTAGTATTAGCACTATTATTTTAGTTTTAGTTATTAATAATCTTCCAGTTAATATAATTAGTTAAATAACATTCTTTTTAATATTATATTATTTTAGTATTAGATATTAGTACTATTACTTTAGTATTAGTTATTAATAATTTTTCAGTTAATATAATTAGTTAAATAATATTCTTCTTAGTATAATTATTTTAGTTTTAGATATTAGTATTATTAATTTAGTATTATCTATTTTATTAGTACTATTATTTAGTATTAGTCGTATTATTTTAGTATTAGTTATAAATTTTCATTCAGTTAAATAATATTCTTTCTTAGTCAGTCTGAAACTTCAGAAAAAGATTTGTTAACTACCAGCTTAATGCCCCTTTCTTGGCACAGGACAATGCATATTATAAAAGATAAAGTGACTTTTAACAAACAACTTATAAATTAGAACAATTCAGTTAAATAACATTATCTTTAGTATTTTATTAATTATTAGTACTATTATTTTGTAGTTATTAATATTTTTTCATTCAGTTAAATGTAAGTTTTTAATCTGAAACTCTACAGGATAACTTGCCAACTTTATTGGCATAGGATAAGACAAAATTACTTTTGACACACCACTTATAAATTTAGTTAAATAACAGCAAAACATGAATTAAAATATATATTGGAGTAAATACATATATCATATCAGATGAACAGCATGATTGCATGTAAATTAATACAAGTCAAAATTACATTCGCCTTTAGTAATGCAGTCAAATATAAATGCCCTAAAATTCTGCGTGTTGAAATCACAAGGACCATTCTTTAGTTTCTGAAACACATAAAAACATGTAAAAACACCACAATTAAAATCATCAGTTTGGATAACATGGGGTGGAATTAAAGGGTGAAAACCATTAGAAGGATTTATTTCATTTAGCACTAGGCACCAATTACTCAATAGTTTGGAAGTTAGTTTACATGGGGCCTGATGTAATGGGTCTAAAAATTCCAACACTGCATTTTGCACATCAGCTATAATTAGCATCCAATGACAATTTACATTGAAAGGAATAAATATCAGTCGTGCACTCTTGAACTCTTCCAGCTGAGAATAAGTAAAACAATTTTTACTTCGTAAAAGACGCATTGAATCTACACATGTAAATGATTGAGTCATTAAAATTTTCAGATATTTTGAAAATAAAAGCATCAATAATAGTATCATAGAGGAATCCTTTTTTAAATTGGTTTGAAACTGACTGATAAGTTAATTCTTGTTTTTGTGTGATTGAAGTGTCTAAGGATTTCAACATGTAAGAAGTTATTGAAACGTTATTGACCTTCAACAAACCCACTGAAATATCTTTACTATCACTAATTGGTAATACTTACTTTTATTTCGGACCATACTTGGAGATATTTCCTCCACAAACATTGAGCTTGTTAAAGTATCATAGATGTATTTTCGAAATTCAAATTTATCAAATGTTTTTAAACTCAGGTTATAAAGTAGTTGATGAGCATAATAGCAAATGAATACACCACAACTAATTGTATCCTGTTGCAAACAATGAATAGGGCTGCAAACGTGCAAGCTAAGGTTCAGGTTATTTGCTAAATTTGTTAATAAAGGTTGATATGTATTTTTACACACACTACTATTTGGATCCAAAAAGTAAAGTACTTCCTCTTCTTTATTTATGACAATTAAAGCCCAGTGGTTCTCAACAAGAACAGGAAGCAACACCTTATTAGTTGCAAATATATCAATTGAGTAAGCTCCATTGGATATTAGTAACTGCGTAACACAAGCTTTTTCAAAACAAAACTCTGTACTGTTTAAACATAAATTTTGAAAATAAAAATTGATGACATCATCGTACAACCATCTTTTTATAAAATCAGGGTTCATAGATTTTAATTCCCTTTCTTCATTTTCATCAATGCATGGATCTAAGGATTTCAAACCAATATAACAAACAGACTTACTTTTTAAAGAACTGCCTTGCAAGTCTTGTGAAAACGAATAATTGTAGCCAACCTTTATGCGCTTTTGTGGAGGAATATTTAAAATGCTAGAATCATTTTTAAATGAATTCTTACCATTATTAAATTTCCTTTTTAAGGATTGTCCTTTTTTGCATCTATTGCTTGTTTTAAACAAATTTTTCTGACATTGAAGCTTCTGATTAGGAGGTACTTTAGAAAAAGAGTCAACAAGATTAAGTTCATTGCTAATATTGGAATTGATTACACCACGACAGCCTGAAACTAAAGTATTTAAGGATGACATGACATTTTTTAACATAGACTCCTCTAAATTTGGATGCTCAATCAAGTCTAACAACTTGAAAGTTAATTTTTTGCAAGCTGTTTGAATTCTCTGTTGTCGTTGCTCATTTGAATGAGGAGTGTTAACACTAAAAGTGGGATTTGCATCTTTACACAGCAGAGGTGAATTAGGTTTAATATCTTCAGTTAATTCTGGTTCAAAATCGTCAGTGTGATATGTAACGTTACTCTGACAGTTAAGAAAAGAGTGAACTTTGTGAATATGTTTACACAAGTTGTTGCTGTCAATATCAGGGCAGGTACAGTGATACAAATGACTGCATAAAGACGCACAACAAACCTGAACACATTTAAAAAAAAACAGAAATCTGTTGAAGTACATGTTTCATTCATCCTTGTAACAATGTAATTCTTATGTTTTGTTGTCTGTGAAAGAACACTCCACGAATTGTGATCACAACTAGTTACATCTTCATCTGAAATTTGCCTTCCTTTGTCATGTTTTTTTTTTTTTTTTGAATCTGCTTTCAAAGGAACACCAGCAATACGTACCTTATATGTATGCTGTAGAAAACGATCTTTTTCCATTTTAAATAATACTTCGAGAAGACTGTCGATGCGGCGGTTAAACCGCCTTTCAAAGTAAACAGTCTTTAGCTGATTATGGAACGATTCACAGTAATTGTTTGTATCAGCGGATGCATGTGGAAACGTTCGGTAACATCCTGCCCATTTTGTAACCCTTTCAAAATAATTTTTAATGAAATAAAGTATAAAGCTTTGGGTTTGGGGGGAATAATATTCCAGAAGTTCTCCAAGAAGTTTATAGAATGCAGGGTATGACTTTTCATTTAGACACTTCGTTAAGAGTTCTTCGATTTTACTTCTAAGTTCGGGGCAGGATACCCTCGTGCTTAACTACTTTCCCCATGTTTTGGAGAGATGCCACTTGCATAGTAAATGCTTTACTGTCGAGCCAAATACAGCCACAAAAGCTCACCAAGTCACAGCATCATCATCAGTCATGATACAATGTATGTTTAAATTAAGACACCTGGCTTTTAAGCTTTTAAATAAACATGTAACTACTTCTAAATTGTGCAAGTTTGTTATAAAATGATCAACAGCATACCCTTCTTTTAGTTCATCAGAAATAATGACATTAATTAAGTAGAAATCATATTGATTAGTATGATGGGTAGCATCAATGAAAAGAACCCTGTGGTTTGAATTTAACATCATTTCCTGTTGCTCTTTAGTTTGAATTCCCAAGGCTAATAACGAATCACAATAAGGCAAATTATCCAAATCTGTAGGGCCAATTTCAGTTCCAGAATTTTGCTTCTTAAAAATCAAAACAGGATTATATTTCTCACTGGTTAGTTTATCTACCATAGCAGAAACAGAAGTAATATCAACATTAGGACGAAGAGCATTTTTGGATCTGTTTTTATAGGCCTGAAGCAAACTTCGGTTTACAAAATATTCTTTTCGGACAGGAATCATAACTCTACTGTCTCTGTCACCCAAGCCATCCCTTAAATTTTCCTGAATCTTTGATATCGGCACTGATAAAGCCAGCTGAGCTTTTATATAATCACGCACACTGAGCTTTAAAGGATGAAATCGAATGTTTGCCATTCCAACATAGTGGTTATGATTAGGATAGTAAGTAACATTTACTAAGCCATCTTCTTCACAAGCAGAAATCTTAACTGGACATTTGAAGTGAGTAGGTATAGTGCCTTTACTATTTTTGCGGGAAACACATTTCTGAGAATTTACACTTCGATTAGATACATTAAATTGGCAGCAATAATAATGATATACCTTTGAGCCTTTAACCTTACTCCCTGTTAACTTTTTAAAGGAACAAAATGTTGTTGTGCCTTCCAATTCAAGCCAATCTTGTACACTCTTCATTGAATCAAATGAAAGCATCCTTAGATTAGTTAGGTTATGATTGTTTAGCATATGTTTCTTTAAATTGCCAATACAATGAAAAGCTTCCCCGCAACTTACTTTTTTCGGTGACTAATTTTTAAGTCACTTTGTGGTACAGGACATGAAATAGTTTTAATAGCATTAGTACAACTTTTGACATGACGACTATAAGATGGTTGAGTTTTGTATTCTTTTTGGCAAAATTTGCATTGCTTTGGATATTTGCTAGGTTTAGTTTTGAAACCTATAGCTTTCAATTTAACTACATTTTGTACATTTAAATCTTTTGCAATTCTACATAGCTGATCATGGCTTAAGAATTCATCTTCTGTTAAATAAGAATTTGAACACAGATCACACTGACTTGGATATGCAAGAACACGTTTACAATCTTTAAGATGACGGCTAAATGAAGACTGTTTGGAATAAGTTCTATGACAAATATCACACTGCCTAGGATAAATAATTTTCCCAGGCCCACCTCCTGTTATATGTGAAACTACTGCCAAAGAAGAGCAAGCATCATTCAAAACTGTACTGGCAACTAGAAAACAGTTAAGAAACATTGGTAGGTAGTTCCAAAGAACTATAAGCATCTGATACAGAAGCTGACTGAATTTGTTTAGAAATTTTCAACATTAAAGGAAACTTTCCAAAAGTGGAAAACACGTAGGCCAGTTCTTCCAAAGAATGACAACCAGAACCTTCCAAACCTGGAGAAAGAGAGCTGTTTGAACAGGCAAAACAGAAACTTTCCAAACAGTGAAAGCAGGAGTCGTCCATGCAGATAAAGATCTTGCAGGACTAGAAGCTGCAAGCATAGGCACATCAAGTACAAAAGGAAACTTCTGACCAGGGAAAAAGTAGCTTTAGGCAAAGGTAAAAAAGGAACTTCCCAAAAGGAGGAGGTAGATGGCACTACAGGTAGAGTAGCAGATACAGCTTTAGTAGCCGATCCTGAAGGTAGAGCAGATGGTCGTGGAGGCAAGACAGTAGGAAAAAAAGGTAAAGATACTGTAGTTGGCTTTATGGGCCTTGAAGGAGATTCAGAGTTTGATCCTGAAGTGGAAAAAGTAGGAACAGAAGTTGGCTGTGGAGACAAAAGAGTAGGCAAAGCTACTGTAGTTAACCGCACAGGTACAAAAGAAGTAGGTGGTAGAATAGTTATAGCAGAAGTTAGTGGAGACAAAACAGCAGGTACAGCTTCAGAAGCTGGCTGTCTAGATAAAATAGAAGTTGGAAGAGCAGGTAAGGCAAGTGGCAGGTTAGTAGGCACAGCAGGTAACTGGGCAAACACAAGAGAAGGTAAAACTGCTGTAGTTATCCGAATAGGCGCAAAAGTAGGTGGCAATAGATCTAGAAATGTTACAGCAGAAGGTTGGGAGAGAAAACAGATGTTGGAAGAGCAGGCAAGGTAAGAGGCAGAACAGTAGGTGGATGAGGCAAAACAGCAGTAAAAACTACTGTTGTTGACTGCACAGGCACACAAGGAGGAAGTGTAGGTGACAGTGGAGGCAAAATAATAGGTAGAGTAGGTGGTTGTGAGGGCAAAACAACAGGTAGTATAGGTAGTTGATGGCTGTGCAGATACAAGAGAAGCTGTTACTGTTTTAGTAGATGGTAATGAAGTCAAAACAGAAGTTAGAGTAGGTAGCAGTGGAGGTGGAACAATAGATAAAATTAGTGAATTGGGTGGCAGAAAAGAAGGAACAGCTTCAGTAGCTGGCAATTGAGACAGAGAAGTAGCAGACTTAAAAGAGAAATCACTAACCTCTTTTACAATTCGATTCAACAAGGGAACTCAAAGCATACCCGAAAACTTGAGCGTAACGACGATTTCCCTGGAAGTTCAGATGAAGTCCATCAGCATGTAGATAACGATTCCAAGACAAGTTATCCGATCTACAAAAGAAAAACGTTTCTCGGACAAGGCAAAGCCTTTCTACTCGAGCATTAATATCTCTAATCTTAGGATTTAGTTCATAAAGCATGGGAGGTGTACCTTTAAAGTACTTCCCATAATTACGAGGCAAAATCGCAGAAACAACAACCTTGAATTTTGGATTTAAACGCACTATTTCCTCAAAGAGACAATTATACTTTTGAATAATCAATTCAACATCTTGACTGGTGTTATTTGTGCCAACATGCACCAAAACCCAATCGTATATATTGTCCAGAGAGGAAATTTTACGTGTCAATCCTTCAATTCGTTCACCACGCAAACACACAAGATCTATATCATAAATTGGTAATTCTTTGAACAAATATTCTTTCAAACCTTTGATCATCGAATCCCCAATCACAAGTAATCTCATTTTTAAATAATTTCAATTCAAAGAAATTAAAAAAAATAACTCACGTGCATTCTCGATAAAGCAAGACAATGAAAAGAAAGATTTCCCGCCAGAAGGCGAGAAATTGGCATAATTTTTGCTGCCAAGCCTTTGTTTACTTACGATTGTCGCCAGTTTGTAGAAAACAATGCGATAATATAGCCAATATAGCACACCTGTATCCGTACTGGCCGGTCATGGTTGCCATGGTATAATTTTATGCTATGGGTAAACCGTTCCTGCAAAATCCAAAACCCTCCAACGAGCTCGGTGAAGAGCATCTGGTTTCCGAATGTAAAATTGAATGCTTAATCCAATCATAAACGACACAAGATTTAAAAACTCTCTGCAATCATCCTTAGGTAGTTTCATAGCAATCTTTAACTGATCAGAAATAAAAGTTTTAAAACTGTCTGATGCTGAAATTAGAGGTATTGATTGCTGTTTTTGGCTCATGGTGATTTAGCTTAGGCCAATTTTCTCGGAATCTCTTAAATAAAGTATTTCAGGCTCAGTAGATTGTTCAAAGCACACAATGAATGCATCGGAAAGTAGAACCTCAAACATGTGATGCCGACTTACTATCCCCAAAAGATTTCTGCCTATTTTATCCAAGAAGAGTACGTACTCTATTTAATCTTCCACTATATGATGCAATTGTATAGTATAGAAACGGATTCACATATTCACGATAGTAAGAGCTTGAAAACAGCATCAATTGTTGCTTTGCTTGTTCCAGACAGTAATTTAGGAACACCAAGAAGCTCTGTATTTCCATCTTATACTGCTAAACGATCAATTCTTCTTGTGTTTTTTAATGAAAAATTTAGTAACAATTTACCATTCCAATTAACTACTGACTTTGATGCCTCAAACTGTGTTATTAATTGTTCACCAGTTTCACGGCGAAGATATTGGCGTTTCCAATGAACAGTACATTTTGAAAGCACTACAGACGTGTCAGATGTATATTTGTATGATTATAAATTTCAATTAAAAATTTTAAAAATATGTATATAATATGAGTTCATGATAAAGGGTTTTTAAATCAAGTTTAAGATTTAAAAAAAAAAAAAAAAAAAAAAAAAAAAAATGCTAAGAGAAGTCTGCTACAGTTCTGTTGTCAGCATATTAATTAGAAATCCAAATTTTGCACGAATTCCCTATTTTCTACTGGCTTGAGGGACACCTAAAACTTTTTAAATGACTTGAATTTTTTTGTAATATCATAAGAACATTTTTAGTGGGTGAGATATGTCCTTTTCAAAATAAAGTTTTTTCAGCCTTTCCTGGGACACCCTATTGTATAGCCATACACTCATATGGTCAAAAATACAAGAGTCCAGCCCATTAATTATGATGAATCAGGACACTATTGATAAACGTTCAATATTCCATAAACTTTTTAAAATGCCTTTTCCAACCAGGAGATGGGGGAAGGGGACTATATTGTTATGAATTTTTCCACTGAGGCAATGATGGCACAGTTTTCACGGTTTAAAAGTATTTATTCTCTCTTCAGAAAACTCACAAAAATTTATTCACAGGCAACAGTTTAATTACTCTCAAGCTTCAACACAAGCTTCAACAAAAATAACTTCGAATTCAGCGATTATTCAAGCTCACTCCAATAGGTAAACAAAGCGATCCGCTTTCAACGAACTCCGAAGTCAATCTGAAAACTTTCCCATTCTCCAGTCCTTTATATACAAGCGCGTGAGACATTCTCGAAATTTCCAGCCAATTTATCGGAAACGAAATATCTCGAAACTTCTCGATTACTTTAGGTGTTGCCACCTTTTTCTAACTTGTATAATCGCTATTAATTACTAAATAAAATAGGATAAAAATAAATTACAATAGAATTTTGAAATAATACGTCACTATTTACAATATATACAGACAATTTGTGCAACATTTCCCCCTTCTTAAAGACTGCACGTCCCGGGCAGTGAAGTCCTTAAGAGGAAAGGCAATTCAATCACTTCTACCATAATATGGGGCTAGTCTATTGTTATGTACAACTCTAGGTTTACAGGAGGGTGTCCGTTGAATCCTTACCACGACGTCGTTGATCTTCTTAAGGACCATATACGGCCCTTCCCAGTTCGTCTGGAGCTTAGGGGAGAGTCCTTTCCGACGTTTAGGATTCCATAACCACACCTTGTCACCTTCCTGGAATGAACGTTCCGTGGCCTTGGCATCGTAGCGGACCTTCATGCGCTTTGTCATGATGTTGATTCTTTCTCTGGCGAACCGATGTACGGCTTCCAAACGTGCCTGGAGATCATCTAGATACTGGACAGGCGAGGAAGGGATGTCCGGTGGTCGTCCAAAGAGGAGGTCGCAGGGTAGTCTAAGGTCTCTTCCGAAAATCATTTGAGATGGTGTATATCCGGTGGTCTCGTGAGTAGCGCTTCTGTAGGCCAAAAGGAACAATGGAAGTTTCTGATCCCAATCTTGCTGGTTCTTGGAAACAAACAAGGAGAGATGATTCAGAATCGTTCTATTAAATCGTTCAACCATTCCATCGGATTGTGGGTGCAGGGGAGTTGTACGAGTCTTTTCCATGTCGAGCAAGTCACACCAGGCGCGGATTTAGGGGGGGTGCGACCGCCAGGCGCGGATTTAGGGGGGGTGCGACCGCACCCCCCATGATGTATCTCGTCAAAATAATTTTTGAATGGCCGTTTCCTCCAAATTCAAAAAAAAAAAAAAAAAAAAAAATTATATTTCTTTAATATTTGTAAGATCTATTTTTTATTTAATATCAATATCGATGGATTTAGAGGGGGTAAACAAAATTAAGCTTTTTCTGACATTTTTCATGTTTCATTAATACAGATTCTTAAGCCACCTAGCCGAGCTCCTTATTTCACAATCCGTAGAAGGAATAGGCTTGAGAGGGGACGAGTAGATCGCGATTGTGATGACATGCAATGTACCGGTCAACGAATCTTTATCCCTTGTGTGATTCTCAAATTAAAAAATTTCTCACAATACCATTAAAAAATTTCTCAATTTCAGCACAATTTTCTCATTTGTGAGTAGGAGATGGGACCAATAACTGGCAAGTTTTTTATTCCAATTAGCATTCTGCAGGTATACTTCTTGTCTTCTTGATCAGAGGGCAATTAATTATACAGGTTTAATATCGGGGTGCCATCGCACCCCCTAAACGTACAAAAAATCATGCACTAAAAATATTAAAAAAAAAAAAAAAAAAAACAAGAACCTTTAATTATAATTGGAAAATAAAATGCCTAATTCCTAATTAAAAAAAAGCTTTGATCAAATCAGTACAATAGCATTACTGCAATTCTACAGAGGTTGTAAGAAGTTCCGATGAAGAAGCTATCGCTAAATTAGGACCAAGAAAAGTTTCCCTTCGTTCACTCCAGAAGATCAACAAAAACGACCCCTTCTTTCTTGACCTTGAATTTGAAACTAAGGACACAAAGCAATAAAACTTGTGGTGCATACTGTCCCCTCCCATGCACGTGACATTGCACCATTGTGAGTTGCAAATTACTAAAATGCCTTTACTCTGGGTGGAAGTGACAAGTGAATGGAATGGTCATTTTTGCTTGAGTTGGAGTGTGCGTGCGATGTCAAGACTTTGTTTCTTCAATTGGTATGGCAGTGCAAGATAATTGACAGTAATATATAAGCATGATAAGATTTTTTAAATGTTACTATTTATTTTACAAAATGTAATATTTCATTAACAATTTATTTCAGTTTAGACGTTTGCTTTTTTTTTCTAAATATGTTTGAATATTTCATTTTTTACAGAATAATCAGAAGTAGTGATTTATACTATACACTCATATTTGGCATTTTATGCAATTATCAACGTAACTCTCAATTCAATACCACCAGTATATGAATAGATTATAATAAAATATGTAATTCTTGTAAAAATAAACTGGTTTTACTGGATTAACCCCTTGTATCTGCACCCTTTCATATGCAAAATCATAAAAGCCCTTTGATAATGTCAAACAAAATTGCTTTCGTAAATTATAAAATTTAATTTATCCTTAACAGTATAAAGTGAGTTCCATATTACCTTTTAACTTCTTTTCAAAATATTCAGGATCATAGCCAAACACGTTTTTAAATATTACTATATGCTCCAATCTCACACCTCGCGAAAATTCACCGGATCGAGCAATATTTGGCTCTCTGTAGTCTGTTTTCAAATTGAGTAAACACTTTACAAATTTTGACTAGTAATCTCGCGTCGATTGTTGAGCTACTTCCTGATAGTTTTCTGAGGTTTCTCTTATTTAAGATGAAGTCCATTTTTCCCTTGAAAGACCATCTGGTAGATGTTCTCTGCTTGATAAACAAACTAATCAGAATTTAACGTTGTTCCGGTGCAATATCTGGAAATATCCGATACAGCGACATTTATTGCTACTAGAATATCAAGTAATTTAACATATTGTAATTTCAAAACTGGTCAGCTTAGATTGCAAATTTGTAAATATTGCGCATTCGCAGCTTTTGACAGTTTTTATTTGCTCTGTTAAATAAAAGCCAAAATTGTTTTGTGCGAGTTGATTATTTAAGTATAAATTACTGAAATATTGGGAACAATACCAATGACTTACAAATAATTTAAATCATTTAATGTTAAAATCTTTTTAAATGTTTTTTTTTTTTTTAAATTTTAATTTTAAATGTGTTTTTGTGTTTGTGACTCAAAATTGATGGTAATATGACTACTAATATATCTAATATGAGACACAATATGTAACCGATTAGAGATGCTACTTGTGATGAAGAAGCAGGTCCTATGGTTATATGAAAATTATTATTATTACAATTTCACCTGCGGTAATTAATTTAGTTTGGAATTTTATTTGAATAAAACGCAGAGAGTTAAAACAAACTAATTTTCAGATAATGTTAAGTTTATTGTTTGAAAAACCTGCTGCTTTTTTTTTTATTTTTTTATTATGGTGATTTGTGTGTTGACGGTTTAAGATGGGCTTTGAGTACATTTTCCTAATTTAAGTTCT
This sequence comes from Linyphia triangularis, assembly GCA_963978545.1. NCBI lineage: Eukaryota > Metazoa > Arthropoda > Arachnida > Araneae > Linyphiidae > Linyphia > Linyphia triangularis. The sequence continues at coordinate 62,598,097 of OZ021727.1, read as the reverse complement.
TTTTAAATCATATTTATAAGAGAAAATATACAGTTATGTTAAACCAATCTCAAAATTTATATTAAAGTACAGGTTGGGTACAATAAAAATCCGTCTTTTTAGAGAATTTTTGCAACTAAAGGAAAATATAAAACTTTAAGATGAAAAGGGCTTATATGGCTTATCAATAAAGGCTTATCAATATCAACTTATATCAATAAAGTGGTCTAGATAAAATGTCTATGCGTACATGGTCAGCATAGCTCCTAAGCGAATTGACGTACGATATTCAAATTTGGTGTGCGGGCTAGTGGTAGCCATGGGACCTACGATTAGGTTTGAGCATTCACATAAGGGTGAAATCATGAATCTAATGCCTCTTAAGGTGTTTTAATCGCCCCCACCTCCGAATTTCCCGTAGAAATCTGATAAAAGCGTAAAAAGTTGAAAAATGTGTGTCTTTAACGCAGAGCTCTCTGCCCTTGTGCATCGCCCATCAACTATTGATATATTTCTGCTTTTCGTTCAAAAAAGGACAGTGTAATGTCTATTGAATATCATCACCAATTTCGTCGGTTATGCGTTTTTTTTTTTATTATTATTACTATTTTTCTTGTCCCACGTAAAAATTATTGCCAAAAATATCGCCAAACTCTCCATTTTCATTTAAATGAAGGAAAATTTGGAAACAGTAAATAATACCATATCAAATTTGAATGCAGTGACCAATATTATAGTGTGTAGTCTCAAGTTTATGTAACTTATATTTTAATTTACTAATGTGATGTCAAACAGAGTTGAAAAGAATTGTTTAACTTTGGAAATTATTAAAACCTTATGAATATAGAGTTTTACGTACCTGCAATGTTGTCTAAAGTTGTTAAAAGATCTATCGCCTTTTTCTGCATCAATTGATTTATGATGTTGAATGTATTGGTAAATTAACTTGTATAAAAAAGTTGAATTTTCATGGTTGCTGAGCTTTTTACACTTCACCTAATCTGCATGAGATATTTTTTTGTGCTCTTAAATATTTTTTGTTTAATAAAAAATACTAAATATTTAAAATTTAATTTTTTATTACATTTTCGGGGTAATTTGTTACATGGGGTGCAAAAGAGGATTTTCAAACCCACTAATTTTTATTTTTCATTGAACCCTGATAGTATCATACTAATTGATGATACCCCTCCCCCCCCACCTCTTCCCCAAGTTGACAAATTATCACCGCCACTGTAAACACTCCCGTTCATAATCGCACCCCCCTTGATTGACCTCTAAATCCGCCCCTGGCGACCGCACCCCCCATGATGTATCTCGTCAAAGTAATTTTTGAATGGCCGTTTCCTCCAAATTCAAAAAAAAAAAAAAAAAAAAAAAAATTACATTTCTTTAATATTTGTAAGATCTATTTTTTTATTTAATATCAATATCGATGGATTTAGAGGGGGTAAACAAAATTAAGCTTTTTCTGACATTTTTCATGTTTCATTAATACAGATTCTTAAGCCACCTAACCGAGCTCCTTATTTCACAATCCGTAGAAGGAATAGGCTTGAGAGGGGACGAGTAGATCGCGATTGTGATGACATGCAATGTACCGGTCAACGAATCTTTATCCCTTGTGTGATTCTCAAATTAAAAAATTTCTCAATTTCAGCACGATTTTCTCATTTGTGAGTAGGAGATGGGACCAATAACTGGCAAGTTTTTTATTCCAATTAGCATTCTGCAGGTATACTTCTTGTCTTCTTGATCACAGGGCAATTAATTATACAGGTTTAATATCGGGGTGCCATCGCACCCCCTAAACGTACAAAAAATCATGCACTAAAAATATTAAAAAAAAACAAAAAAACAAGAACCTTTAATTATAATTGGAAAATAAAATGCATAATTCCTAATTAAAAAAAAGCTTTGATCAAATCAGTACAATAGCATTACTGCAATTCTACAGAGGTTGTAAGAAGTTCCGATGAAGAAGCTATCGCTAAATTAGGACCAAGAAAAGTTTCCCTTCCTTCTCTCCAGAAGATCAACAAAAACGACCCCTTCTTTCTTGACCTTGAATTTGAAACTAAGGACACAAAGCAATAAAACTTGTGGGGCATACTGTCCCCTCCCATGCACGTGACATTGCACCATTGTGAGTTGCAAATTACTAAAATGCCTTTACTCTGGGTGGAAGTGATAAGTGAATGGAATTGTCATTTTTGCTTGAGTTGGAGTGTGCTTTCGATGTCAAGACTTTGTTTCTTCAATTGGTATGGCAGTGCAAGATAATTGACAGTAATATATAAGCATGATAAGATTTTTTAAATGTTACTATTTATTTTACAAAATGTAATATTTCATTAACAATTTGTTTCAGTTTAGACGTTTGCTTTTTTTTTCTAAATATGTTTGAATATTTCATTTTTTACAGAATAATCAGAAGTAGTGATTTATACTATACACTCATATTTGGCATTTTATGCAATTATCAAAGTAACTCTCAATTCAATACCACCAGTATATGAATAGATTATAATAAAATATTTAATTCTTATAAAAATAAACTGATTTTACTGGATTAACTAATTGTATCTGCACCCTTTCATATGCAAAATCATAAAAGCCCTTTGATAATGTCAAACAAAATTGCTTTCGTAAATTATAAAATTTAATTTATCCTTAACAGTATAAAGTGAGTTCCATATGACCTTTTAGCTTCTTTTCAAAATATTCAGGATCATAGCCAAACACGTTTTTAAATATTGCTATATGCTCCAATCTCACACCTCGCGAAAATTCACCGGATCGAGCAATATTTGGCTCTCTGTAGTCTGTTTTCAAATTGAGTAAACACTTTACAAATTTTGACTAGTAATCTCGCGTCGATTGTTGAGCTACTTCCTGATAGTTTTCTGAGGTTTCTCTTATTTAAGATGAAGTCCATTTTTCCCTTGAAAGACCATCTGGTAGATGTTCTCTGCTTGATAAACAAACTAATCAGAATTTAACGTTGTTCCGGTGCAATATCTGGAAATATCCGGTACAGCGACATTTATTGCTACTAGAATAGAAGAATATCAAGTAATTTAACATATTGCAATTTCAAAACTGGTCAGCTTAGATTGCAAATTTGTAAATATTGCGCATTCGCAGCTTTTGACAGTTTTTATTTGCTCTGTTAAATAAAAGCCAAAATTGTTTTGTGCGAGTTGATTATTTAAGTATAAATTACTGAAATATTGGGAACAATACCGATGACTTACAAATAATTTAAATCATTTAATGTTAAAATCTTTTTAAATGTTTTTTTTTTTTTTTTTAATTTTAATTTTAAATGTGTTTTTGTGTTTGTGACTCAAAATTGATGGTAATATGACTACTAATATATCTAATATGAGACACAATATGTAACCGATTAGAGATGCTACTTGTGATGAAAAAGCAGGTCCTATGGTTATATGAAAATTATTATTATTACAATTTCACCTGCTGTAACTAATTTAGTTTGGAATTTTATTTGAATAAAACGCAGAGAGTTACAACAAACTAATTTTCAGATAATGTTAAGTTTATTGTTTGAAAAACCTGCTGCTTTTTTTTATTTTTTTATTATGGTGATTTGTGTGTTGACGGTTTAAGATGGGCTTTGAGTACATTTTCCTAATTTAAGTTCTTTTTAAATCATATTTATAAGAGAAAATATACAGTTATGTTAAACCAATCTCAAAATTTATATTAAAGTACAGGTTGGGTACAATAAAAATCCGTCTTTTTAGAGAATTTTTGCAACTAAAGGAAAATATAAAACTTTAAGATGAAAAGGGCTTATATGGCTTATCAATAAAGGCTTATCAATATCAACTTATATCAATAAAGTGGTCTAGATAAAATGTCTATGCGTACATGGTCAGCATAGCTCCTAAGCGAATTGACGTACGATATTCAAATTTGGTGTGCGGGCTAGTGGTAGCCATGGGACCTACGATTAGGTTTGAGCATTCACATAAGGGTGAAATCATGAATCTAATGCCTCTTAAGGTGTTTTAATCGCCCCCACCTCCGAATTTCCCGTAGAAATCTGATAAAAGCGTAAAAAGTTGAAAAATGTGTGTCTTTAACGCAGAGCTCTCTGCCCTTGTGCATCGCCCATCAACTATTGATATCTTTCTGCTTTTCGTTCAAAAAAGGACAGTGTAATGTCTATTGAATATCATCACCAATTTCGTCGGTTATGCGTTTTTTTTTTATTATTATTACTATTTTTCTTGTCCCACGTAAAAATTATTGCCAAAAATATCGCCAAACTCTCCATTTTCATTTAAATGAAGGAAAATTTGGAAACAGTAAATAATACCATATCAAATTTGAATGCAGTGACCAATATTATAGTGTGTAGTCTCAAGTTTATGTAACTTATATTTTAATTTACTAATGTGATGTCAAACAGAGTTGAAAAGAATTGTTTAACTTTGGAAATTATTAAAACCTTATGAATATAGAGTTTTACGTACCTGCAATGTTGTCTAAAGTTGTTAAAAGATCTATCGCCTTTTTCTGCATCAATTGATTTATGATGTTGAATGTATTGGTAAATTAACTTGTATAAAAAAGTTGAATTTTCATGGTTGCTGAGCTTTTTACACTTCACCTAATCTGCATGAGATATTTTTTTGTGCTCTTAAATATTTTTTGTTTAATAAAAAATACTAAATATTTAAAATTTAATTTTTTATTACATTTTCGGGGTAATTTGTTACATGGGGTGCAAAAGAGGATTGTCAAACCCTCTAATTTTTATTTTTCATTGAACCCTGATAGTATCATACTAATTGATGATACCCCTCCCCCCCCCCTCTTCCCCAAGTTGACAAACTATCACCGCCACTGTAAACACTCCCGTTCAAAATCGCACCCCCCTTGATTGACCTCTAAATCCGCCCCTGAGTCACACAGCCCAGTGAAGACGGCAGAGTTGAAGTTCGTCCCCTGATCGGAATGTATCAGCAGGGGTACGCCAAATCGGGAGATCCAATTCCGTACGAGGACTTCTGCTACGGTTGTGGCTTCCTGGTCCGGAATCGCGTATGCTTCTGGCCACTTGCTAAAGTAGTCCATGACAACTAGGATGTATTTGTTTCCATTAGTTGTGTGAGGTAGGGGGCCTAAGACGTCCAAAGCAATTCTTTCGAATGGTGCTCCTACGTTGTAACGTTGCAACTTTCCACGAGTTCGGGTCTTCAGTCCCTTCCGCGAATTGCATGCATCACAGGACTTGCACCACTTCTCCACGTCGGATTTTGCTTTGTCCCAGAAGAATCTTTCCCTGACTTTCTGAAGAGTTTTCGTGACACCAAAATGTCCTCCAGTCGAACTGCTGTGAAGTTCTTCTAGAACGTTCGTAACTCTAGAACTCGGAAGGATTAATTGCCACCGGAAGCTTTTGCCGTCATCGGACTCCCATCGACGGTAGAGTACTCCATTCTTCAAGTGCAAAGAGTCCCACATAGCCCAATATCTCTTCATTGTTGGGCTATAGCATGCAATTTCCTGCCAACTGGGTTTTCCGGTAGCCGCTTCCAGGAATTCAATGAGAGGTTTCAAGTCCTGATCTTCGACCTGACTTTTGCGGACATTCTGATCACTCCAAGGATCCACGTCTGAAGTAGTTGACTTGGAAGTTATTTTCCGAACGGCCGATGTGTTAACCCCAAACTTAGACTCGGCATTGGAACAAAATCGACAATTCTCCGGACATGGTCTTCTAGAAAGAGCGTCTGCATTTCCATGGAACGTTCCTTTTCTGTGATGGATATCCATGTCGTATTCCTGCAGGCGCTGAATCCACCTTGCTATTTGTCCCTCTGTATTCTTGAAATTTAGCAACCAAGTCAGAGACGCATGATCAGTTCTTAAAAGGAATTTTCGGCCGTACAAGTAATGATGAAAGTGCTCCACGGCCTTTACTATTGCCAGTAACTCCTTTCTTGTGACGCAGTAGTTCCGCTCGGATTTTGACAGGCTCTTACTAAAATAAGCGATGACTTTCTCCTGTCCTCCCTCATTGCTGGCATCTGTATCCAAAATAAAGTCCTTGTTAACATCGGGAAAAGCCAAAACAGGCGCGGATGTTAAAGCGTTCTTCAGTTGATTGAAGGAGTCGTCACAGTCGGCAGTCCATAGGAACTTCTGCTTGTTCTCTGTTAGTCGATGCAAGGGTCTGGCGATCTTGGAGAAACCTTTCACGAATTTACGGTAATACGTGCACAGTCCTAGGAAGCTTCGCAATTGATGAACGTCTTGCGGTCGAGACCAAATTTGCACAGCATGGATCTTGGCTGGATCTGTGCTTACTCCATCGGATGAGATGATGTGTCCGAGATAACTGACTTTCCGCCTAAAGAGCTTACATTTTGATGGGCTAAGTTTCAAGTGGGCTTTCCTAAGCTTCAAGAACACGTTCTTCACATTTTGCAAGTGTTGATCGAAACTCCGCCCGGTGATAATGATATCGTCCAAATATACCAGACAGGTCTCGTAGGAAAGTCCTCTAAGCACAGTCTCCATTAGTCGCTCGAACGTAGCCGGTGCATTACACAAGCCAAACGGCATAACTTGAAACTGCCATAATCCTTGGCCGGTAGTGAAGGCAGTCTTCTCACGATCGTCGTAATGTATCTCCACTTGCCAGTATCCACTCTTCAAATCCAAAGTCGAAAACCACTGGTTCCCCGATAGAGTGTCCAAAGTGTCATCGATTCTTGGCAGAGGGTAGCTGTCCTTTTTCGTAATTTCGTTCAGCTTCCGGTAATCCACACAAAACCTGGTGGAACCATCCTTCTTTCGAACGAGTACGATTGGAGAGGCCCATGGACTTGAGGAGGGTTCGATAACTCTATTATCTTCCATTTCCTGTAGCAGTTTCCCGACCTCCTCTTGTTTTGCGAAAGGAAGTCTTCGAGGATGTTGTTTAATAGGTAAATGGGTCCCAGTATCGATTCGATGTTGAGTAAGCTCTGTTCTTCCTACATCTTTCGATGACATGGAGAAAATGTCTTGAAATTCTTTTATAAGGTTTCCGACAATCTTCTCTTGCCTTCTTTCCAACCGAGAGTCTTCGAGAAGCTGGTCCACTAATTCCGCGGGTGGTGCGGTCGGAAGCTCCTTCGATCCTCGTTCGATGCTTGTAACAGGTGTGCAAGTGGCAATTTCTTCTCCTTTCTTGATAACTCTCTTAGAATCACCGATGTTGGCCATTCTCACATGCACCACCTCTTGAAAGAGATCCACAAGCGTCGCTCCTACTACCACTCCTTTCGGGACGCTATTCGATGATGGGAAGTCCGTTACTCCAAATCGGAAGGCCTTCGGGAGCTCTGTTGAACCTTTTACAACCAAATCTGTCATGGAGGGGATGGTGATGTCTTCAAGAGCTACTATTCGATATGCACACGGCTCTTCCGAGTCCAAACCGAACAATGGAACTTCTTCTTTCCCCGTTTGAAGCTCGCCTTTCTCGAAATTCAAAGTAATTCCATTTCTCTTTAAAAAGTCCAATCCAAGAATACATGGGTCAATAATTTCAGCGACGTAAACGGTGTGAGTGTAGGTGTGAAATCCAAAAGAGATGTTGACATTTAATTTCCCATGCACAGAAATTTTGTCACCAGTCACAGTCTGTAGTGAAACTGAAGGCGCCGTGTAAAGAGGTTGGCTGTCCAGGCGCCGGGCTACATCCGTCCGTAAGATGGTTACATTTGCCCCTGAGTCAACTATTAGACGACAGGGAGTTCCATTGATCTTGCCCTCCACGAATAAACCCTGGTTTCCTCCTTGAAGGGATGAGATGTGATAGAGGCTGAGTGGGGCACCACCTGCTCTACACGGCGACCTCCGCCTCGCGAGATAGCCGCTCTTTAGTTTAACTGCTGAGGCTCGGACGAGGGTCTGTCCCCTCTCCTGTCCAATTCAGGGCAATCACGTCTGAAATGTCCTTCCCGGTTGCAGAGCCAACAAACCACTCTAGTTTTTCGATCCTTCGAACCAGGAATATTTCTCATAATTCGCTCCATCTTGTTTTCCAGTTCTTGAAACTTCTTCGTGAAAAGTTCAGAGGAATCGTCTGCCAATGTTCCACGTACGAAACGCCGATCTTTTCTAGAAGCTTGCTGTGCGGCTTCTACTCTCATGGCATAGACGAGGGTGGACTTTAGATCTTTGCTGTCTGACATCCTGGTAGCTTGCTGTATGTCGGGATCTTTGATGGCATCCACGAAATACTGAAGAGACAGGTTATCTCGTACGTCCGAGGGACAGTCCGGGAAAGCGAGGAGCGACAGTCTTTCTATATAAGATGCCAATTCTTGAAGAGTTTCATTGGCCTTCTGCTGTCTCACTTTCAGTTGCAGTCTGTTATAATCCTTTAGATGTTGCTCCCCAAACCTTAATTCCAACGCACTTGCCAGCGCCACGAATTCTCCCCGCTTCTCTTCAGGTAGTGTTTGTAAAATGTCAGCAGCTTCACCTCGAAGAGATGCCGCGAGATGGAATGCTTTCGAAGTATCGTCCCAACCATTCGCAGAAGCAATCATTTCAAACTGCGTTTGATAAACGCGCCAAGACGACCTCCCATCAAAAGTGGCCACTTTGATGCGGGAACGTGGCGCAATAAAGGGAGTGGAAACGTTATCCCAATTAGGCGTTGCAATGGTCACAGCTTCGAGAGTTTCTATTTTCCGTAGCCTTTCTTCTACAGCATCCATGAATTTTCCCTGCTCTTCTTTGATAGTGGAAACCTTTTCTTCCATTTCATCTCTTATAGCAGTGAGAACGTCTTCCTTCACGGATTGCATGACCGATGATGTTGTCTCCATAATAGTAGATTCTACCATTGACGCTAGCTCGTTTTTCATTTCTTCCCTGATCTTGATTACGGCTGCGGATGTGGACTCGCACTTATCGGCCAAAGCTTTCACGTCAGATGACGTTGCATTTTGCAAAGCTTTAAAATCTGATGATGTCGCTTCTTGTAAAGCTTTAATGTCTGATGATGTCGCTTCTTGACTGGCGGCAATTGCGGCGGCGAGTTCGGCATTTGTCGTTTCTTGACGGGCTTGACCAGCTGCGATTGTAGCGGCGAGTTCGGCATTTGTCGTTTCTTGACTTGCTTGACCAGCGGCGATTGTAGCGGCGAGTTCGGCATTTGTCGTTTCTTGACGCGCTTGACCAGCGGCGATTGTAGCGGCGGTTGATTCTTGTCCAGCTTTTATTTCGGCGGCGGTGGTTTCCTGTTGGGCCTTCATTCCAACAATCATTTCCATCAACTGCTTCATTTGGTCTTCCATCATTCCTCTAGTTGTCGGCATTCAAAATTACGAGATCCAACTTCTGACACCACTGTTATGAATTTTTCCACTGAGGCAATGATGGCACAGTTTTCACGGTTTAAAAGTATTTATTCTCTCTTCAGAAAACTCACAAAAATTTATTCACAGGCAACAGTTTAATTACTCTCAAGCTTCAACACAAGCTTCAACAAAAATAACTTCGAATTCAGCGATTATTCAAGCTCACTCCAATAGGTAAACAAAGCGATCCGCTTTCAACGAACTCCGAAGTCAATCTGAAAACTTTCCCATTCTCCAGTCCTTTATATACAAGCGCGTGAGACATTCTCGAAATTTCCAGCCAATTTATCGGAAACGAAATATCTCGAAACTTCTCGATTACTTTAGGTGTTGCCACCTTTTTCTAACTTGTATAATCGCTATTAATTACTAAATAAAATAGGATAAAAATAAATTACAATAGAATTTTGAAATAATACGTCACTATTTACAATATATACAGACAATTTGTGCAACAATATATTGGACGGATTTGATATTGCTATTATTCACTGATGGGTCTAAAATCAACAATTTCTCTGAAACCGGAGTTTATAGTGTTAAACCTGACTTCAATATCTTATACAGTTAGGAGAAATTTGCACTGTTTTCCATGCTGAAATTATGGCAATTCTAGTCTGTGCTCAGAAACTTGTTATCTGTAGAAAAAGACGCGAATCATTGCTATTTGTTCAGATAGTCAAGCGGCGCTGAAAGCACTTGAAAATGGGTTCATACACTCTAAACTTGTGCTTGACTATAAACTTGCTCTGAACGAGCTAGGCATCAGGAACAACAAAGTTACTCTGTTTTGGGTTCCTGGACATCGTGGTATTCTTGGTACATGCTGGTGAACTGGCCAAGCTTGGATCATACAACAAGCCACTAGGGCCACCACCATTTGTCCCAGTACCAATATCAAAGGTCAGAGGATTAATTAGATCAAGTCTTAATAAAGAAATTGATCTAGAATGGAAAAAGTCTCAGGGTGTGAAACAATCCAAACACTTTTTTAAAGGAACCTCAAACGAATGCAGAGTGACACTGGGACTGGACAGGAAGTCCTGTAGAATCATGATTGGTTTGCAAATCGATCACTGTCTTAGGAATCATTTAAACACAATGAAAGTTGTTAAAAATTACCTATGCAGAGGCTATGAAAACTTTGCTGAAACAGAGCATGTCGTTGGGTCGTTGACAAATACCAATAATTCATGAGCATTAGGCTTAAAGCCTATGGTGTTATTGACATCAAGTCTGACGTCTTTTGTAATGTCCCACTCTCAGACTGTTTGGCCTTCTGTGAGGCTACTGCCTTGTTTAATATGCCATTGGCAGTCTTCTTAGTATGATTTTAGAGAGGTACAATGAGTCAAGCATAAGGTGTATACGGCTTTGCCAATCTCTATTCTAATCTAATCTATTATCTTCTAAAGAATTATTTGCTAAATTTACAATTTTGTTACGAATTTTAAAAAAAAAAAAAATCACATAGAACTTACTTTTTTATACATAAAGTCAAATACTAAATAAAAACTGCCTAAGGGTTTTTTCATCTCCAATATCACAAAATATTCAGCTGCTATTTTACTGAGAGATTTTTTTTCCTCAATTATATAATCTTTTCTTACCCTAAGTTACCAATGAGCAGAACAGGCTGGACATGCAGTGACTCCCAAAAGTCTTCGTACAGTGTAAAAAAGTGTAGAGAAAGTGCTGTAGTTTGGAATTGAATTCAAATATTAACTTCAATATTTTTTTGTAGAATATCTATTTAACTCTGAAACCTAGCATTTTTAACATAAGTATTGAATCGTTTTATTTTTGTAAAAATATAAATTCATAGAACGAGAGAAAAAAGTTCCACAAAATTGTTCGTACACCATAAAATTTCTGATAATTTTATTAATAAAATAATTTTTTTATGCTTTTTTTTTTAATTTTTGCATTGTGTCGAAATTTAAAAAAATCGATTGCCTGTATAATTTCCTTACCTATTTATTATAATCTATTTATTCTTTAAAATGGCTTGTAGCTGTTAGGCTTGGGCTATATATCGATACATAGTCCGAAACCGGTGTGAAATCAACATCGTCAAACCGGTGTCACTATTTTTACAAAACCGATACATCACGGTATTTTTGAACGAGTGAAAGCTGGGGCGCGATACTTGCCTATCACTTCAAGAAAGAAGAATCGTGTTGCTACAATACACCGCGATTCATGCGCGATGTTTATAAGATACTATAGAAACGTATTGAAACCGTCGACACCGCGCCGTTTGTGACACGATACTTCACCATATCGCAGTAATCCACCCTGAATATGCGCGGTATTTCCAAGACTGTATAGAAACGTAGTGTAACAGCTAACACAGCACCGTTTGAGACGATTTCCATTTGCTTTTGCTGGAGTGATACTTCATCGGCATCGTGGTAATCGTATCCACCTTCGGTATGTGCGATGTCTCCAAGATTGTATAGAAACAAAGCGCCACAGACGGCATCGCGCACTTAATCACTTATACACGTTGCATTTGCTTTTGCATCCCCTGATTTTAGAAATTTAAAATAAAGTTGGGGAAAAAAGGGCACATTTCAAGGGAAAAAAAGCACGTATGACTTTTGAAATTATAATTCAATTTTACAATGTGTTTTTTTTTTTTTAGGTCTCGCTTTTATTTCCTATTTCGTTTTTACAGTTGAGTATTGAAATTGCGAGGTGGTTTTAAGACGCCAGTAGTTAAGTAATATTGGAGATTCGATGAAAGAAGTATTCCATTTATTGTTTGAAATTAATTTTTTTTGTTCTCTCAAATCTTCAAAAACGTTTTGATTTTTATTTAATTTGTCATCAGATAGGAGATCTTGATATTTTATTTTTTGGAATTCAATTGGAGTATATATTTCCTAGACATTTTGTGTTTGATTTTTGATTTTTTTTTTTTCATTTTTTCTCTAACTTGGAAGAAATAAAATATAACTTTTTTGTATTTTTAAATCTTTTACATTAACTTCAGGATTTTTTTTATCGAACATTTTTACCCTTTGAGAGATTTGCTTTATTTATTAACTCAAAGGGATTGCGGTATTCTAGTGCGGTAATTTCTGTCTAGTTCTTACCCATTTAAGATAATCTAGTTATTTATTACTATGATCGTTTGTTATGTCTTCCAAAGACAATATGAACTAGCACATGGACTGATCACAGTTGTTTCTCTAGTTTGATTGCTTAAATACTTATAAACAATTTTTTTTCCCATTCACGTTGAAGGATTTTCTCTTCTGACTCGTAAGTAAATAAATGTTTTATAATTTTTTTTTTAGTCTGCATAATTTGAATAAAGTTTATTTCCATAAGATTAATTACTCAATCCAACATTGCTTCTTAAAAATGTGGAAATGCAGATATTTTTGGCTTAAATAAAGATCATTAGAATTTTAAATGTTATGCATTAATTTTATTTTTATTGTTTAATAGTTATATTGTATATAGTAAGCAATAAAATAATCATTATAAAGTATGTTTTTGATTTAATAATTAAGAATATCCAATAACTAAAGTAACATGTGCACCATCAGTTAGTGAATTTGACCTCCCCCTCCTCCTCTCTTTCCATGGATAATAACAAAGTAAAATTTCATTAAGATAGAAAAATTAAAAAATCCAGATTAAACAGAGAAAAAAAAAAGAAGAAAAAAACCCCTTGCTTATACCCTCTTGGGTGCTATAGGTATCCCCCTGAAAATAATTCGGTCGCTGCTCATGCTATTTAAAATAAACTTCCATACATGAATTTAATAAAATGTTACAAAGCTAAGTAAGCATAACTTCCAGCTATATAGCGTGTTATAAAAACGTTCTTTTATAGTATTTAGAAGAAGAAGAAGAAAAAAAAAAAAAAAAAAGGAAAAAGGAAAGAAAAAAAGGGGGGGGGGGGAAATAGCATTGCGATGTAACGTGATGTTTGCTTCCCGATATATCGCGATGCAGAAATGTTAACATCACCCAGGCCTAGTAGCTGTACAGAATCAACAAACAGCTGTCTAAAATTGATCATATTTCATCCTAATAGTAGCAAATGCATTCTATGTATGGGTAATATATTAAATTTATTCCACTTAACGGTTTAGTATGTAATAAAACGTTTTAAACAATAAAATAGAATCCAAAACCTGCTAGGAAGATATTGTCCAACAATGTTATCTGAACGTGAAAAGAGATTTATTTTAAGAAAATTTGAGAAAAATCCACGTTTGTGTTTCAGAGAAACTTCTCCAGAATGTAAGAAAAAATTTTGACTTCAATTTCACCTGAAAATGTTTGAAAAGTAGTCAGACTAGATGAACTACATGGGCGTTCTGCCCGAAGAAAAAAATTCCGCATTTTTCAAAAAATGCTAAAAATAAAAAGTTTCGTCTCTCTTTTACAAAGCCAATGATAAATAAGCCAGAAACGAATTGGAATCATGTTTTATTTGAAAATGAAAACAAATGTAACATTTTTGGTTCCGATGGCTCCATTTTTGAGTGGAGAAGACCCAAATGACTACATTTTTTTAAATCAAGATAATGATCCGAACATACAGCATTCAATGATCGCTTCTGTTGCCTCTATAATTGCTCACAAAATCAAAAACACTACCTCAATCGAAAGATTTGAATTCAAAAGAACAGATAATCAAAGAACGGAGGAACACTGATGCAAAAAAAAAAAAAAAAAAAAAAAAAAAAAAAAAAAAACTTATGTGTACCGAGGGCTTTTGGAGATATTTTTTGTGTAACTTTTAGGTTAATGATTTTTCTAAAAAAAGTTTTACTATGTATTAAACATATTTTATGCAGTTTTACTAAGATGAAATTAGAGGTATTGAAATATCATATTATGAAATATTAAAATTTGAGATGGTTAATGTAGTATTTGAATGAACTTTGTAAGTGTACGAACACTTTTGGGAGCCACTAGTATGTTCTAAGTTCACTATGGGATATTTGGTGTAAGAAAATACATCTTTGTTAAGAATTCTTTAAACCCTTTAATTTAAAATTTACCTATTCATTTGAAATTAGTAATTTTTTATGTGTGCATAAGGATTTGTTTGCTTTTAAATATTATATATAAATAGAAAAAGAATGTCAACTACTTTCCGTCAATGTCAGTAACACATGACAATAATCCACTTGGGCAGCAGGAATTAACTTTTCTTTGATGCCCTCTCAAAGCCGGCTTGCAATGTTGTGCTTTTCTGCTGTTTCTCACGAAGCTTTCCACTCTACTTAGGAGACTGATGTGGATTTCAGACCATTTCAAGAGGTTTTCAAATATTGACACTTTGCTTCTTTTGGCTTCAGTTACCTTATGGCTTAAGTTAAATCGTTGGAAGTTGGTTTTTTTTTATCAAAAGTGAGTGAAAATAAAATGAGATGGTAATGGATTTATAGCTTTTTTGGAGTTTAAATAATTATACCTTCTACTTCTCAAAAAAAAAAAAAAAAAAAAAAAAAAAAAGGTTATTTGAATTCAAAAAGCTATTGACTATTTTATTATTTTGTATAATATCTTTAATTGTCAGTTTAGGACCATGATGGCATTTTTATAGTTTTTAATAAGTAGAGATTGGACCATATCTCCTAATACTAAAAAAGATTAAAAGAGTCACCTCTGTTTCAGAAATTTTTCCACTGTTCGCACTTTTCTGTCATACTATTGGAAAAACTATTGGATTTATAAGTATGAAATTTTGCACACTTGTAGACATTTGTAGAAATTTTACACATTTGGGGAAATTTGCTGAAAATAAATATTTTGAATGATATTTTAGTTATTGAGTCGTTATAAGTTCATATAAATTAATTCAAAGTTTAGTTATTGAGTTATTATAAATCAAACGGAAAGATCTTTTTTTTTTATGCGCCGTTCGCACCAGGGAAAACTAACAACTACAGAAATATAATATTTTGCGGGCAGATGTCTTACTAAAACCCTATCGTCACTCTTTTTCCAAATTTCGTTGCAATTTTGGACTTATTAAATATCTAAATTTCAAAATATATATGTATATATATTCATTAGATCCACTGGCACAATTTTGATATTCATTTGAGCCACTCACAATCTTTTATAGTCATGTGTACCAAACAAGTTTCTTTTGGATTATAATTTTTGGTTCCCTATCACAAAGTGGTTCGAAATGACATTTACAGAAACTATTAAGAGCAAAGCATTAATAATATGAAGTTTCGTAACATGATGACTTAAGGCTGATGAAAGGTCAAATTGCTTGACCTTAATATTGAGATATAGTAACACATGTTTGTAATGTATTAAATAAAATCCCTAATCAAACTATTTTCACTGTTTGTTTCAACTAAAAATTTTACTATCTACGATATACTTGCCAACTATAATATAGTTGCAAAAAAAAAAAAAAAAAAAAAAAAAAAAAAAAAAAAAAAAAGGGGGGGGGGGGGAAAGAAGAAAGAAAAAAAAAGAGAGAGAGAAACTGCAGGTTTGCCAAAGAAATATCAAAATCTGAACTTTCAATTCATTTTTACAGCTGGGAAATTCAGAAAATGAATGAGGTTTGGTCAGTTTTACTTTCTAATTTTTCAAATATAGAAATTATAGTCATTTAAATAACGATTTCGATTTGTTGATGTATATCAGTTTGCTATGACAAGTAGATTACAAAAATGCAAAACTTTTGTTAGTGTCTGTCCGTTTATTAGTAACCATGAAAATTGTACCTTTAATAAGCCTGATACACGTTAATAAATTTTAATCATTCATGAAAGATTTGTTCCATTTGGGGTTTAATGGGTCTTAACAAAAATTGAGATATATGTATGTATCTAGAGGCTGATAAATAGAAATTTTCAATACTATAACATGGAACGTTGAAGAATTTTTATTAGACACAATATATGGGTTGGTGAAACATCTTTTCTCATTGAAAATTAACTAACGGTGGGTTTCTATATAAAAAAGAATGCTCATTATTTGGCAAGATATTTCATATAATTTGGAAATTCATTTCAACTCATTATAAGCCGATTTTTGAGCAGTTTCGGCCATTTTTTCACTGGCAGATCATATATTAATAATTTACAAACATTTATCTACATTTTAAGAAACATTCGAAAGGATATTCGATGAGGTACCTAAACTTGCTGTTGATACTTAAAGTATTTTAAACGTTTGCATACTTAAATTTAAATTCTAAGCCTCATTTGATGAAATAGGACAAGTATTCAAAGAATCTAAGTACTGTTGACAGACATTGGCAAAGTGATTTTAGGCAAATATTGTTGAACTAACTGAATAATAGTTTTCTGCTACCTTAGCCTCTTTAGACTGCACAATGCACATATTGGGCTTGTAGGTAATTTTTCTACAACGCATACTTGTTTTCCCTTCATAATCTTTCTTAAATTTGTAAAAAATTTTAATAACATTGAAAAATCGATTATATTTCTTAGCAAAGGATTTGTTAAATGGTACAATATTTTTTTTAGCGTTTCAATTTTGCATATTTTCCTCTCACACATTATCTTCCTTGGAATCATTTTAGAAAGTGAAAACAATCCAAAATTTTACGAACTTTATTGCGTTTTTGCTTTAATTTATTCATGTAATGGGCTCTATGAATGATATCTTTTGGAGTGGAATTGTATAATTTGGCATCCACTCTCCAGCCAATCCTAATATATCTTTAAAAATAAATTCGAACTTCCACCCACTCACAAACTCGTATTTTTCACTCCTCAGGCATTGGGAAAATGCATACATTTCATGAAATTCAGTGTGTAATTAAAATGTCGGTTTATAAATGAATACAATGTACACAGTGAATTTTGGGAACATTTCTTTATTTATTACATTTTTTTTAATTATTGACAACAAATCGCCATTAAAATGGCGCATTACAACACTACCTCACACAAACGATGCATTGCCACCTGTAATCTGTACAGAACAAGAACTGGCAGGAGGAGCAGGAGAGATAAAAGTGTTCCGCTTTCCTCCATCCAGCTTTGTGAAAAGTTACACAATTATTAGAGTCCACGATATACGAGTGGAGAGAAAAAATTACATGTTTCAACAAGAAAATTGCAAGTTGCTTTGCGTATTTATATATGCAGTGCAGAAAACCTTCTTAAGTGAAAGGATGACTGTGTTGCTTTATATTGTTAGAACAGTGAATTTTTTTTTAATTATGTGTGTGTTCCAAAATATTTCATTGTTTAAATTAACAGGAAAGTTCCATAATTTGAAAGTTTGTGCTTGGAAAATTTATTTTATTAACCCATTTCTAATTTGACTCTTGAATTTTCTTTAATTGATTAAAAAAGTATTTCTTAAAAAATGAATGGATTATATGTACAGATCTGTACGTTTCAGTTAACAAGAATTTCTGCACGATGTTCTTAAAATACAGAATAGGGTAGGTTCAACCCTTAGTACAACGTAAAAATCTAAGTTTCTAAAAAGCATTTCCATGTAAAACTTTTTTTTACAACCATTTTAATCATTGCTGAAAACGTCTTCATTTTTCCTATTATTTTCTTTAGTTCATAGTCTTTTCTTCAAACAGTGCGTTTCCTCTAAGATCCGAAGGACTTAGCTCTCAGCTGTTTGTTCACTCATTCAAAACCTTATCACCATTTCCACTCGAAACATAATGCCCTTGAAGCATTCACTGACCAACAGTTAATTTTCTTTTGCTTCTCCAAACTTCGAACAAAATAGTATAGAAAGTTCATCGCTTCGACAGGCCTACTGAGTAAAAACGTCTGGAATAGTCACTGAGATACAGAATTTACGTATACACTTGAGAAAAATGTTTAGAATGCTCTTTAAGTTAAGAGACCATCAATTCTTCTAATCAATCGAAAAAAGTTCTTATGCAACTCTCCACCGTGGAACATCGGCAAAATCAAAATACGTTAATATTTGATCATACGTGAATGTTTGCAAACTTTTACTTAAGTAACCAGAAATATGTTTCCAAACAACTTTTCAACGGGATTATGAATCTAATAATCAGTTACTCCCTTCAAAATCTGCCACTCTTCTTCACAATAATCAAAGAAAACAACATAACCCAATCCAAATCGGACTCCAAACAAATCATGGGATGGTGTAACAGTTCTATCCATGTCGAAACGAAGTCTCTTTCCAGTAGTTCGATTGCAGAGAAGATAGATAGAGAGAAGAATGGGTAGAAGATAGATGCTTAACTGGCGTGGATGTCCATGATGTGTCCTCCTGAGGCGTCGTAAGGTGAGCCTTGTGGGGGTAGGCCAGGGTGACCCATGGGCCCGTGGGCCATCATCATGGCGTGGGGGTGGCCAGGTAATAGCATGGCCTGGGAATGGACAGGGGAGCGGAGTTGGGACATTTGCGTGTAGCCTCCCATGCCGCCCATGTGACCCATGCCCATGGCACCTTCGCTGCAGGATAAATTTTGCATACCTGGAAAGGAAGGTTTACTATTAGAGAGATGGCTTGGTTTGTTGTAAGATAGCTTGAAGAAAGTGTGATGAGGGGTTTAATAGGTTTAGAAAAATATATTAAAAACAAACTATACTGATATTTCGTAACTTCCAGTATATGTGGTATATGGTCCATGGTATTCTCTTGGTATATTTAATAGCGATAATTGGTTAACTTTGGTTCAAAAAGTCCCAAATATTTAGTGAATACTTATCACTACTGATACATTTTATAATTGAAAGATGAGGATGTCTGCTTGACATTAATAATGCTTGTCATATTCGTTGATTAGCCGTCATTGTGCATAAAAATAGGTCATTGGAGGTACAAATCAACCAACTTGTTATATTCATTTGAATCTTCGGTTACATCCATGGAAAAAAAAATCATAATCTTTTCTTCTACTTGGATTTATATTTGGCTGATTAAAATTTAAACCTTTTTTCCTCTGTCAATGTTTTTCCACGAGTTTAAGTTTCTTGCTGGACAAGCAACTTCCTTGTTAGGAGCAAAAATTGAAACCCAAATTGTTTTTATTGTAGTATTGTACATTTCAATTGTTTATTACTTTGAATTTATTAAACATTTATAATTTATGAGGCTGTTTTAGTTGTTTAGTATTGTCTATTCATAATTTGTACTTTTGAGTATTTCGTAATATCTTTGTGAATAAAATCCAAAATGTTTATAGTTGTTCCCAGCTTGAGTTTAGTTTTAAACCTTTAAAAGTATTATTTAGGATTTACATAACAGAGTACTCCCAGGAAAAGGTTACTTATTGTCCTATTACACCTCCCCCCCCCCCTTTTTTTTTTCCTTCAGGAAATTATGAATTGTATGAATGTAAAATTGTTAAATGTGCTGGGAGACATTTAACACTTTTACATATTGATAGATGGTTTGAACTTATGCAAATAACTCTTTTTATATTTCATACGAAATATGCACAATTAACTTGCTTTCAAAACATGTATTTCCTCCTCGAGAATCCTGAAAGACAACGCATGAACTTGTGTCAAGATATTGAATACAAGAGATAACATTTAAAGTTATAACAACGATTTATTTCTCCCTTCCTATAAAATTTCGTTTTGGACTCATGGATTTTTTTTACCATTCTCTTTTCAAATAAACAAAAAAATGCGTTTGGTAGTATAGAAAATAACCGGGTGATTAAAAATCCCGTAAATCTTATCGATTGTTTTGGTGATGGGTGCTTGAATATGGACGTGTGACTTAAGTATTTGTCTGACCTGGAGGTCTAATATGCATCTGTTGGCTTCCGTCCATCATATAACCCATGCCTGCACCGTCTGGTCCGTACGCAGCACTAGCTCCTCCTACCGGAAAACAAACAAAAGTCGACTTTAGAAAAACAAAAGCATAATAACAGTTACATTTGCCAGGTACTCAGCAGGGGAGTACCTGGCAAATATTAGTATTTGAACAAAACAAAATCCGCTCAAATTGTTATAAGAAAACAAAATAAATACACGCAATTCTCTAGGTTTGGTTGATGTTTCTGACCAACCAAAGGAACTAGCGGCTGCGTATTTATGGTGAAATCTTTTTTTTTATTTCATCAATGATAGTTGTATGCACTTAGTATTGAAAGTAATAAAAATATCTGAAAATAAAGATGTTGACCATTCTATTAGATTTGAGAAGTGTTTTTATTTATATTTTCAATTCATAAAATAATGCAAAGATTTTTGAATATTGGGTTGTTTGCATTATATTACCTGTTCTTATTTGAAGTATATTGTGAGAAACCCTACTGCAGACAGAAGAGTTATCCAGTATAGACTGAAATGGATCGTCACATCTGATACTGATAGAATTAGGCCAAAATTCCAAACATGTAAGTAGGGTTATTTCAACTAATTAATTTATTTTTGAAAGAAGAAAAAATACATATACCTCTGTGTTGGTTTTTAATTTATAATATATTGGCAGGTAGATATTGTTTTTTTTTTTATATAATATTTGTTTTAAAATTAATGAACCACACACTTAAAATTGTCTTTTTGTTCATTGGTAGAAAAAGACATACCGTGCTCTATCGATTTCAAATGAATTAGGAAAATAATTACTGAAAGATAAACTAAAATTATATGCAGTATCTAGCTTTCTCATCTCCTGAAAAGTAGCTGAAGATAGGTAGGTCCACTTAGTCACTCGTTTTTTCCCCCTATCGGCACAACATTTCTAACTGTAAAAGCTTTACAGTTATTTTTTCAGTCTGTTTCAAAATGAACTCATAAATGTTTAACTTCAAAACCAATTTTAGTGAGGAATAACAGTCTGGAAGAAATAATAAGCTTCCATCGTCAATAAGTAACAAAACTGATTCCACACGCAAAATTCGCTTTTAGCCTTGAAAGCGTTTTATTCCTAGGAGAAGGGGAAAAAAAAAAAAAAAAAAAACATATTCACAAAACGCGAACAACTTGATAGAGCCATATCCAACAAAAGATTCAAGTCCAGGAGCGAACCCAACCAATAATGATAAGTGGCCCATTCATCAATTTCTACAATAAAACAGATCGCTCTCTGAAAAAAAAAAATTAGGAAGGTGGGGGCGGGAGGGAGTTATGTCACTTTACTATACGCGGTGGTTCTGATCCTGCATGGAGAAGTTCTTTCTTAGTAAACAGGGGGAGGGGGGTGGAGAGAGAAAAAAAATCTATCGTGAGCGCGCTGGGGGGATTGATAAAACATCAATCATGGAGCTGTCAATGGAAAAACGGGGTCTTCGTTTGTGCACGCACGATCAAAGGGAAATTGCTAAAACTACTTCCCAGCCGTCGCCCAGGGATAAATGAATAAATAAAGACGCATTATTTTTAGGTCCTAAGAAGGTAATGAGAAAATGGTTCGCTCTCTCGCTCCCTGCCCTTGTATTTGCATGCATGGGAAGAGGTGAAACAGCCGGGTGAAAACAACTACGCGATAATAAACTAACGGGAGATCATGGCTTAGGGAGCTTCCGGGAGTGAAAATTGTCTGGTCGTTTTTTAGGGGTTGATTTGCGTTGTTTGTTCAGGGAAGAAGCAGTTAACAGAGGCTTATTCTGGATGCTTGAATGCTATTGAAAAATTGTTTATGTAAGTTTAGTGGGGGATGACTTTTAAGTGAATAAAGGATACTGATGTGTATATTTTTATTGAATATATTTGAAATGTTAGACAACTTCGGATTAAACTCAGTGGGTATTTTCTTTGATGAAATTAATTTTTAATTTTTTAATAATAAAACTGCCAGTAAATAAGTTAAAAAAAAACTTTTATCGTTTCGAATACTGCAAACTTTTTTCATTTTACTTAATGCTTATGATATAATTGAGTGGATGATGTAAAGTTTATATAATAAACACAAATAAAATTTAAAAAATATAAGTCGTAGTTACATTTCTATGCGTGAGTATTCTACAGATGGCAATTGAAAATTAGCACTTGAACTCTTTCAATTAGCTTAAATGTGTATAAATCGCAAGTATAATTGTTTTAAATTTATATTTTAAACTGTCGTGGGAAAAAATGGTTATAAATCGTAACTAGGATTTTAAATAATTAACTTGAACTTTTATCAAATTACTAAAAAATATTCATTATAGTTAAAAAGGATCGTTAGAGTTAACAAGGATCAGAGACGTTTTTTGTTGGAAACTACATAAATTTCTTGAGGAAAGATGTGCTTGTATCAACATTTATCATGTATATTAGAGGGTAAATTGTAGGCTTTTTCTGTATATTTTAAAACAACAGAAAAATAGGATTTATGCAGAAAAGGTATTAAAATAAAATTGGTATGTACTTTGTTATTTCAAAGTTTAAGTGAATTATGATTCAAATTGAAATAATGAATAATGTGAATTTAGTATATTAATTATTTATAGTATTTTACTATTTTTTCGAAAATATTTCAAATACATACTAATCATGAGAAAAGTCTTTTGATCACTGTACACAAGAGAATATTTTTTATTAAATACAAACAAATAATATTGTCTCCTTTTAAAATTTCTCTTTAAAATCCTGTTTTCACCAATCACATTACGAACAAAATTTCAGCACAGCCCCTTTTTATGCGAAAACACAAATAAAAAAAGGCAACTATAAAAAAAAAAAAACGAAAGCGAACTTACATAGAAGTCCCAAACTTTCTTTCTTTTCGGGGCTTTTCACGCCAAACTTCTCCTTTTGGGTCAACACAAAGCGCGGGCGTTTAAGAGGGGGGGGGGGGGGGGAGGGGGAGAAGCTTCTACACAGAAAAAGATCTAGGGACGGGGGCATAGAATATACCCCTCCCCCCAAAAGCTGTCCGAAGACCAATGATGGATGGCTTTTCTAATGAGAGTGATACGGAGAGGGCCTATCTCAGTTTCTGGTTTCAGGCTTTCAGAGTCCCAACCATTAAGCGCAATCTTTTTACCATGAGCAAGAGGAGGAGTACAGTGAAATAATAATGGAAAAAATATAGGATTCTGCCCGCAAAATATAGAAGTTAGTGCTGTTGGAAAAAGAAGAATCGTTTTCATTGTAACTTATTCAATTTTTCCCCACTATTCTTTGGTATTTACTTGATCGGTTTTTGGGGTTCTAAAGGTTTTTTAAAGCATTAAAGAGGCTCTTTCCATGAATTTGTAACAAAAGATACGAAGTCTAAGCAAATAATGTATTTATCCGTTATCAGGCAATGTTATTTTCATTTCATGTAAAATAGTGAAACTCAGTAAATGAGTGAATCTAGTGAAACCAAGATTGTTTCATATTTTTCTTTGTTTATTGGGCTTCATAAATTCAGTGATGCATCAAGATGGATCATTTCGATAAACCCACGGAACAACTAATAGCAAAACAAAATAATTTTTAACTTAAAGGTGACATTTAATAAAATGAAGTAAGTGTTTATGTATTTTAAATGACTTAGTTATTAGTGATAATGACTTAGGAATTGCCTGACAAGCATCTTGATGCCAATCACATTCATACGTTATTAATCAGATATGTGTTTAAGTCTTCCTTCTTCCTTGATTCTAGTGACGCAATCAGTATTTTATCAAAACTCAAAAATGTAATTATTTAGAATTTTTATATTTAACTGTATAGGCTCAAATATATAAATATAAACTAATAATTAAAGAGTACATGTGTGAACAATTGTAAATGTCACAAATAATTTCGTGTGTCTAATTAATGTCACTCCACTTTTGGTTTTATTTACGAGCTGCACTTTTAACCTTATCATTATTAATGATAAATTAAAGATATTGCTGATCTAACTAAAATTAAACCTTAAAAATTAAAAAGTAATGCATTTTAATTTCTGCGATAACTTTTGTTAGTCAATAGAAATGACAAACGTTTTTAATAATTTGCCCTCTATTCCAATAACCTTAATTGCGTTTTTTTATTATTTTTCAACTTTCCTACTTCCTTATTAAGAGTGACACAATCATTTTCATCGTGAATTGTATGAATACAGATAAAAAGAGAAATCACACTTAATAATAAGGTTTCCAACATATTTGCATTTTATTTAAAAGCAGCTAATGAATACGAAGTGAAAAAAAAGACACATTATTATGAATTCAATTCAACAGTCGAAACTAAATATCATTCCTAAATGTCCTTACAAAAGCTGTTTTCATATTTCAAGGTTATATATCTCTTCAAAATATAGTATACGCAACAATCTTTATTTTGTACACTAAATTTTTTTCTTTCTTAAAAAGACGTGCCTTTTGAAAAGGATCTAAGCATGCACGAACTTGCTCCCAACTTGTTTC
This sequence comes from Linyphia triangularis, assembly GCA_963978545.1. Taxonomy (NCBI): domain Eukaryota; kingdom Metazoa; phylum Arthropoda; class Arachnida; order Araneae; family Linyphiidae; genus Linyphia; species Linyphia triangularis. The sequence continues at coordinate 62,573,455 of OZ021727.1, read as the reverse complement.
TCTTACTACAAGTGTCTCGTAACAGTGAAACAGCATTTACAGGGTGCCTTTTCAGGAGAGGTCCACCAACTCTTTCAGAACGCGGCTTCACTGTAGGCAACGGATGATTGTTATTATACTTTCCAAGCGCCACAATGGTATTTAGTGCAGCCATTTTTGTTTGAAACGTAATAGGTTTGATGAAGGATCGCTTAATCAGTAATAGACCATAAGTAGTATAAAAAAGCTATAAGTTCATAATGGGGCTTAAACAGGGGCGGGAGTTGTTGAGAAAAATAAGTCAATCAAAAGTAGTTTAAATGTTTATTTTTATTTTTAAAACTTACTTTTATTTAAAGAACTTATTTTAGTTTTTGACAGAGAAATTTTACTTTTTAAAAATATCTCCGTATTATAATAATGAGTATCAAATTTGTTACCAAATTTAAGTAAATGAAAAGGTATTTTCTTTGACATTGCCATTTAACTGATAAAAATACACACATTACTCTCTAGTAACAAAATATTTACCAATTATTTCTTTAACAAAAAATGTAAGTAATCTAATTTAGAAAAGAAAAAAAAAAAAAAAAAAAAAAAATCTCTTACCTGCTCTATTGGACTGATCAATCATTGGTTGTACTATTCGCCTTCTTGCGTTAATAAACCTGAAAGAAGAAAAATAGAGGTTAAATTATAATGAAAAATGTTAGCAATAAATTTTGTACAAAGTAGTATTAATCAATACAAAAGTGGAAAAAATAAGTAATTTTTAGTAATGTCTGGCGCTGATATCCTGATACTAGAAATTATGATAATTATGATAATGGTTAATACTTCTATGATTATGGAAACGGAAGATTATTTTGGAAATTTAAAATTTATTGATACAATGCGCAATATTTTGTTACTGTAAATTGGTATTTTTACAACTTAGATAAAAAATATTTATTTTTTAATTTTTGTTTACGTAAACATACATATCTAAGGGTTATGATTTGTGAACGCCTTGTGTGTGTTTTTTGCGGAATTAAAAACAAAATATTGAAGCTTGTTCTGAATATTTTAAATATAACTTTATGCAAATTAAAGCTCATTTGAATAAATCTATAAAATTTTGTAGTTTGAATTAAAGAATATTTTTTCCCCATCAAATCAGAAATTCATCTTATGCACTTAACATAACATAACACTGTCCAACAATATTACACTATAAATATGAGTTCTATTTCAACGGACTAGCTATCTCATCTTTTAAACACACATAAAACATCTCCCCCGACATTTTCTGATCAAATATATACCCCAGACAATTCCATAACAGGGAGATGTCCACTAGCCCCTATTTATATCCTTCACATAAAGAAAAAAAGTACATGGAAAGTAGAAGCTCCCCCAACCCCGACCAGTCCAAAGTCGTAAAGCGGTCATCCTCACATTTTATCGGGTCGCTTTCTCCATTTTCCAAGTTGGTCCGATCTCTTGCTCCTCTTTTGTAGGTTTCTCGTGGACACAACCCATGAAAAGGAATGATCAGACTACAACTCCTTTCTAAGAAAGGGAGAACCCATTTTCCATTTCTTTATGTCGCCAATTTTCTTCCTTTTTTTCCCCTGTAGAGTCTGCTTTGTGGGAGATGGGGACAGTTAGGATGGACCTTACTTGACAGTGATGACTAGAACTTGTTTAAATGTGGGGTGTCATTTCGAGACGTGAATGCTGCTTCATAATGAATTTAATTTTGAAAAATGGAAGAGGTGGAAAACAATTGGTGGTGCAAATAATTTATGTGTATTAAACACAAGGGGATAGAAAATTTTCGATTAAGTGAGAAAAGTTTTTAGTGCTCGAGGGTGTAAGGAATAAAATTTTAAAAAATTGGTAAAATATTAATATATACCCAGAAAAACTATCTTATAAAATATATATAGAAATAATTACAAAAATAATAAAAATTTTGGTGATTATATTCATAAGTAAGAGCTTCCTGATTTTTTTTATAGTATATTATTTATCATTTAATTTAATTTTTTTTCATTTCCGTATTTTGGGAGCTAAATATTTATACAAATAGTAGCTGAAAGCTCACGACTGTCCTCGTAAAATATTTGATTTTTAAAATTTTCCAGTTTTAGCGATAGTGGAAGAGTTCTAAATCTTAAAGCTCACAAGCTTCTAAGCTTTTTAACAGCAAAATTCAATGAATGTTGAACGAAGTCATACAAATTAGATACTTTTCAGAAACAATTCTCAACAGAAATACTCGCCTTATTGTTATTATATTCGCACAATTAAACCTAAAACTACGACTGGCATCCAACTTAAAGATACATCAACTTATCCAAGTAATCTACAGGCTGACAATAATTTGCCCATCTCTCTTCCAGCACTCTATGCAGCACAGAATATATGCCATCCCATATTTGCCAAAAGAGCAAGAAAATACTCCCATTCATGTTGTCGGTATTCAATTTGGGCACATGATTTATGACCCAGTCTCCTGCCCCTGCATTAAGTTCGGAGATAGAAATAACGCGATGAATAAGGACCCTATCCCTTGCCCATATATTAAGATCTTAGCATTTGGGTCCTGTCCCATTTACTGATGATCGCGGATGAATACCCGGGCGTCCATAAAGAGAGATCTACTCGTACGACTTATTGAAAAAGAAGAAGGGTGATTGCTGTGGATATCATTCTAACTTCCTTTATGTGGGATAAAAATAGGTGATTTGAGAAATTATGAGTTGAAAAGTTTGTAAGAATGAAAAACTTATTGTTTTTAAAAATAAAATCAGGATTTTGATTAAACTTCAATATAGAGTAATTTATGCTATTATATGATCATATTAATTAAAAAAAAAAAAAAAAAAAAAAAAAAAAAACCACCTGTAAAGGAATAGAGTTTTGAAATATATAAATGTAGCTAGTGTTAAGTTTTTTTTTTAAGTTTAAATATTTTTTTTAGTTTTATGTATCTTTGGTAGTTATTCAGTATATATGTATATATTTTTTATCGTGACACTAACTTACATTTCAGAGAATTATAATGTTTAATTACTTGACTTAAGTTAAATATTTTATATTGTTTTTCAGAGTTTTACGCATTTATCCTTAAATTTTTCACACATTTATACTGATATTGTGTAATACATACATTAATTTAAGGTACTTCTATGTAAAATCATTTTAATGCTCCAATTAAAACAATTAAAATGTAAGTCATTAGATTATTTCAAAGCAAATATAAGACGCACACTTTTATAAAACATTATAAAAACCTGTGTTATATACAAGCGATAAATGTATACGATAATTTTAATCTTTTATAAGTTAAAAAAAAGCACAAAAAAAAAAAAAAAAAGCCTAATGGGCTTAATGTAATTCCACCAACCAATTTTGCAAAACAAGGATGTAAAAATCTCTCTCCATCAACATTTTTATTTTATACTAATGAAATTAAAATTGTTTTGAAAAAAAGATGAAACATTTTCACAAATATTGACAAATTGATAGTTTGATATGAAAACTTAGGAAAAAATTTAATTTATAGGTATGTGTCAAGAAATTTAAGGTTTATTATAAAATATAAAACGACACAGTAAATGGGCTTAAAAAAACCACACACAAGCACAAAAGCAGAAAGCCACAAAGCAAAACATTCTGAATTCTGAAAATGTCTCTCAAATTTATCGACTTTAGCCAATATGTCTGATTCTACACAAAGAAAACTCCGATATTGTAAGTCGGATATAACTCAAATTACATCGAACTTTTACTTTCCCTGGAGCAAAAGACATCAATTTTCCGACCCCGACAAAAGATTTTTTTAGACTAAAGAAATATGTTTCACTGTACATTTAAGGGCGAAGAAAAGCAATGGGAATGCCTACAGCGACAAGATAAGGACTGATGAAATGTGTATAAGTAAATTTCATCCGACCATCATTTTAAAAGTGAGAAAAGTCTTTTAGCCAAAGGCAATAGTCGGAACAAAGTTCATATTTTACACCACCACAAAAGGTAGCTTTAAACTCGGGTGTGATAATGCTATCGTTTTTCATATGATGTATTTTAGTATGACTTTTTTTTATATATATATAAACTTGTATGCGTAGATGTCAGGGTAAATGAAAAATTAGGCTATGTGAATAATAATAATTTATCAAAACGAGTTGGCGTTATTTTATGTAGTTTATTTTACTATATGTTACAATAAAAGTAGTCGATTATATTTTATTAAGACTAGAGTAATGCAGAATTTTATAGAAACTGTCGTATGAGAGAAGGTTTCAGCTTTAAGTGATAAATTTGTTAATCTAATAATTATATTACATCCTAAAATTAAAAGATAAGTATTACGAATGATATACAAACTGAATTAAGCCATTTATAGGTAACAAAAATTGAATACAAAAATTAATTGAAAAATAAATAAAAAAAAACTTTCTTAGTTTTGAAGAAACTTATATAAATGGAATGCAATCTTGTGATAAGTTCATAATCATGTAAAAACTTGAAAAAGGAAAGCAATGGTTATGCCATTAATATTAATCAGTTTCTTAAGTACAATTTATTCAATTGAAATTTTCAAAGGAAATTTGAGAAATACGAACGTATAGATTTTTTTTTTAATATTAGTGATAAGGGCGGAGTGGAGAGATTTCAATGATACGTACTTAACTTCCATATTTTTCCGATACTCAATTCTCCCAGAAATCGACTCTCCATTTTTCACCGCGAATTTGCTTTTTATCGCCATTTCTTACTACATTTTTATTTTGCGCAAGGGTAAATCTTGCCGAGCCAATGCCCCATGAAAAACTTTTTCTTTCCATCTTTTTTCGATATTTCCTTCTGGTGGATGAATCAAAATTTTTGATGCCTCCCCCCTATAAGACCGATTTCTCCTATACAACCGACATCTTTTTCTTTTGGCAAGGAAAAAACACAAATTGCAAAATCAATGTGACCGAGAACTCAGGTAAAGGATTCGGGGGACATAGGGATGGAGGGTCCCCGAATTTCTTCACACAAAATCATCTCTCTAGAATAGGGGTTGCCAGAATGTCGTAAAATTTCTTTTAGGAAGTATTGGAGTTTGGGCCGCCAAAGTTTGTCGACTATGTTTTAGAATAGTGGAGTCAGTATTTTAAAATGATATTCTTTTTGTATTTAGACATGTGAGGATGTTATAAAAGAAATTAAATGTCTGTGAGTTAGGGCATTGACACTTTCCTGGAGTGTATTTGAATTATTATAGAGAAAAAAAAATATAGTAATATGATGAAAAGCTGATGTTAAAAGTAAATTTTCAGATACAGTTTTTATTAATAAAAAAAAAAAATAATAAATAAAAAAAACTAAGGCAATCTGAGTATTAGTTTCTAAAATATTAGTTTTGCATATCCTATACTACGGATAGAATTTACGAGTGAGTTTTTTTTCCTTTGTAGCTGATTTGAAGCATATCCAAAGATAAGGATATGAAAACCAATGGAATTGAACTGTAAATGCAATTGTTTCATATATATATCGCAATATTTTGACTGATATATTTACTCAATGAAAAACATATATTATTAAACAACTGATTTAGTTTTCATTTTGCAGAAAATGTCTTAGCCATGACAACAAGATGAGAATTTGAGTTACACATTTATAAGAATTACTTATGTGTGTTAGGTAAATTAAACTGTTACTGTGTATAACAATAAGTTCTAGTTTAATTTAGTTATGAAAACTTAATTTAATAAATTTTGTTCATTTTAGGGAAAGGGAATCAGTTTGTGAAAACCTTACATACGAATTATTTGAGTTTATCATGGTTGTGTGTAATCGTAATGTTTCGCACTTCGAAAATATTATAAAATTAATAAAATACCAAAAAATATGTTCAAATTCAATTCATATAACAATTTTGTAGGTTCAAATAGAACATATGTGATCCTTCACTGAATCCTCCTTTTAATAGTATTTCAGTTAATTATCAAGCCAATATACCGTAATGAACATAACCTGTAAAGTATTTAAAAACAAAAATTGACGCGCTACCATAACACGCTAATTCATCCTTATCTCCCATTTAAAAAAAAAATCCCGGAAACATCCCTTTATCATCACGCAAAGGGATTACTCATTCCGGGTATTCCTCTTGAAAATGACACCCTGGGATTCCAATCCCAGATCCTTCCCTCATTAACATTTTCGAACAAAAGAACAGAAAAGAGGGGGGCTTATTGGATCGAACGAGAAGGCATAAATACCGGGATTAAATTCCCCCCTTCCACTAGATCCGTTATGGCGTGTTTCTTGGGCAATTTCACGAGAAAGGGTGAGAAGGAAACCACGACGAATAATTACCCTGATAACATTTTTGGATTTCTAAAACCTTAATACCGTCTTCAACCTCTGAATACTCTTCTTTTTCTTTTTTTCAAAAGAGAGTAATCATGGTGAAGAGAGTAGTAGTGATACGGATCTATTGATCGTTTTTAAGAAGTAGCTTTTTGAGAGGAAGAATTCTTAAAAATACTGGGTTTAATTGGATTCTTTGGGGTGACTTTAAGAGTAGGGCATGTGGCTAATGACCATTATTACCGGAGTGATGTGGTCGTTTAGGGATGGAATTTGTGTCAAAAAGGTGTCTAGTTTTAATGATTTTTTTTTTCAAATGTGAGGTGGAATGGGTTTGAGAATGTCTGTGAAAGTAGTTTGAGATTATTAGGTGTACATAAACATGTTCAGTTCATTCTTTTAATTTGAGAGCTCAAGTCATGGTGGAAACGAGAGTTGACATAATAAATCTTGGGAAAATGAGAATATTAAACATCACTTTTGATTAAAATTAGTTGTTAATGTTTTGCAGGGATGGTTTGTTAAGAATCATTATAAATAAGATTCCGACGTTTAATTTTTTAATGCATATATAAAAAATTTACTTATATTTTTCTAAAGCATAGGTTAAAAACTTACTTTATACATTTAAAGACATTTTGTTCAAGGCAGAAAAGATAATCAGTTAGTGTGGTAAATTCTTTAATATATTACCATGATACTTCATTAGTTATCACATTTGTACTTGAAAATAAGTGTAATTTTAGTACATTTTGAATAATGATCAAACTGGGTGTTTTATTCACAATTATTGCATTTAAGACATTTAAAAAATAGCGATAAACAAGTTCATGCTTCAATTTTAATTGCACAGAAATATTATAAAATGAATTGGAAGTATCTCAGTTTTTTGTTTATTTATGTCGATTACAAGTCGATTACAAATTTCGAAAACGTACTCAATGTTTAAACAAGCACACAGTAATTTTTTTCAGAAACTAGCATCCCAATTCTTCACTTCTATCTAACTAAGCTTCAGAAGAAAAAAACACCAATCTCTTAAGAGAATTGCAGTTAAAACAAATATAAAACTTGACTAAAAAAAAAAAAAAAAAAAAGTGTTTGTAGCGATTGGTCTCTGGGAGGGTTTTCAATCCCGGGTATAAATTTTGCCGTTTAGAAGCAACGAAAAGTCGTTTTTCGAAATTTCTCCCTTCTGCGTAATGTCAGCCGATTACGGGCGTTTGAGTTTCGGTTTCCGGATCTTAATGAGATCGTTTGGCAGCCGATGCCGGAAACGGTAACGACCAATAGGAGGAAAGGACTTATGATGATGGTACCCTCATTTCCTCATCCCCCCTTATTTTTCGTCTGAGCTTTCGTACGGTAATATGAGCTGGTATTGATGATATATCTCGGGGTATTTTTCGACGAATAGTTAATGAAAGAGTTTTTACTTCATTAGTATGTTTTCCGGTTGAAAGTTTGGGATTTTCGCAATTTAAAGGCTTAAAAAGCTCAATGTTAGAAGTTCTTGAATTTTTTAATTTATCAGTTCCATAAAGTTCGGTTTAAAAGTGAATAAAAAATCATTCAACCATATAGCATCTATAACTGAAAAATACTTGTTTCTAAGTTTGAGGGTATCATTGTAGTCCGCTTAGAACTAAAGTTGATCAAGTTAAGTTCTGACTTGATACCTGTCTCACTTATCTAAATATTAAAAAAGAATGCATTCTTTACTTTCGTAGTAAGCTCTATTGTATTTGTTTAATACTTAGGCTTAAAACATTAATAGTTTTCAAACTATAATGATAGTCTGGGTGAATATTAGTTATAGGTTTTAGTTTGCTAATATTAATTTGGGGTTTAATAACTTTTTTCATGATATATAAGGAATCTTAAAGAAAAATAAAACAAATAAAAATATTAAACGCATTGGATTTACCATTATGCCAAAACATCGTTATATGCAATATTGCAAACAGTGTAGTTGAATTAATGATAACGATACTAATTTGGTTCAGAACAGAAAGATGGATATTTAAAAAAAAAAAAAAAAAAAAAAAAAATTAAAAAGTAAGTCTCAAATAAAGAAAACAAACAAAATATGTATCGAATGATATAGTAGAAATTATATATATCGAAAATTAAAGAAACGTAAAATGAATTTATGAAAAATAGATAAAAAGTAATGTAACTTTTCCCTGCCCATTAAAGATTAGAATTCATGTTTTCTTTGACATAGACCATTGTTTTGCGATAGTTTTCGCATGGGAGTAGCAAAATATGAATACGTATGAGGACGCATTATCAGCATCTGCTGCATTGAGGAGTGTTGCCACTCTCTACATTAAACTTTCATTAGGGACTAAGTATCCGAAGACATTAAACGACGAGAGAGCCTCCGGAAAGTGCTCGAGCGATGGTGAAAGTAACGAAAACTGAAGGACGTTGAAGTTTTTCACCAATTGAGAAAAATGAATATGCTTCAAGTTGATGGTAGGTATATAAATCGCTGGGGGGATAGAAGTTAAGCTACGAAATATATCGTGTTTTTTTTACCTTTCAATAATCAAAAGATATGAATATTTTCAATTTAATGTTTTCTAATTTGCCTTACATATAGTAAATTTTTTTTCAATTTAATGTGTACTTTATCTAATATTATTTGTTTCATTCAGCTTACAGAAAGAAAAAAAAAAAAAAAAAAGAAGGAAAAAAAAAAAATGTAGATGAATAGTTTAAAAAAGTGTTCAACAGTAACTAAAATATAAGTGCAAGTAAATTTGATTTGATTTTGTAGATGTTTATAATCTTTTTTATATACGTTGTTGATGTTATTTGAGCGTAGTTGTCAAATGAGGATTGATCATATAAATAATTTAGGATCTGCATTTTTTTATTTACTGTCGACCACTCCAACTACCTCTTGAATTTTAAATTTTTTGACATAATAAAACTTTAATTTAAAAAGTACGGAAATGGGAGGATGGGTAAAAAGAGAAAAATGGAAATTGAGCCATATATATAGGCATTTGTTAAGTTGCTCGTATGGAAATTTGCTGCCACAAACGCCTATAGCTAAATAAGGGAACCATTAAAGAGTGTAGAAAAAGATTAACAAAATAAAATTTTAAAAAGTAAGGTTTTCAAAAGTGGTTATATTCTTTATTGTTGTTCTGATTTTATGAGCCTCAATAAGTCATTCATTCTTGTATAAGAAAGTAACAGAAGAACTTCATTAAAATTCTGACCAACTCAATCAACTCAACTGATTGTGAACTTCTACACTATGCCTGGCTCTCTTCAGATTGTTACAATCCAGCTTTGCCATTTGGTATTAAATCATGCATAAATATATGTATCATAAATTTCTGAGCACGATCGTACAATAAAGCATCAATGCCAAGATCCCCTTTCAGTTGTACACCATTTCTTCTAAAAAAAAATTTCTACACTAACCAAAATTGAAGTTCATTACATGAAACAAAAATTATTTTGTGTGCAGTTTCAAAGCTTTCTTAAATTGAATCCAACTAACTGAAGCAGTTTTGACGACTGAACTCGATTTACGAAACACATGCGAGTGCATATGCGCCATCTGCAGTGTCCATCAAATCCTCATTCGTCTCCCCCTACTTTCCGAAGAGGGCAAAGTCATATGTACTAATCCTCTGACCTCTACCTTCTATACATGCAGCCGCCATGAGTTTTGAAAAGGTTCCGACAGCTTGCGAAGGGAGAGGGTGTCGGCTAATGCGAGTTTCTAAATTAATTAAAAAAATCCTCTATATCTCTAATTCGCAATTAGAATGTGCTTTGTTTAATCAGGATGAAATCTGTCGCGAGAATCGATAGCTCTCATAAAAATAGGAAGTGCAAATGAAACTTAATTAAGGGAAGTGTGATAATTAAAAAGGCAGTTTTTTAGCCCCGCTTGGGACGAAATGTTTTCTCACTAAGAATTAAATTAATTTCAACGGGATCGATTAGAAGATATATATCTATAAGAAATCATTCTTGTTGCACTGAAAAAGATCTGTTTAAGAATTAAGTTCTAGAGTAAGAACACATGAATTGTAAGTCATGCAAAACTTCATCTACAAAATATGAATCAGACAAATGGTCTATTGACTATAATTTACTGAAAAATTTATTATAAAAAGTTTCGCAATAATCAATCCATTATATGTATTTCAAAACAACAATTTTATTGTGCAGTTAGTTTAAAAAAAAAACAAAAAAAAAAAAAAAAAAAAAAAAAACTCTTTGGTAGTTCCTTCGAAGCAACTCATATTAAAAAGGAAAAAATTCTAGAAGTAAAATTGCATCCTTTGTTTAGCTGACCAAACGGTATGGTGGTTAGCGTGCTAGCTTCTAGACCGCGAGGTTGCGGGTTCGAGTCCCGTGTTAGGTATGGGTGTTTGTAAATGTATGTTGGCTTGTCTAATGACGAATGTTTCGGCGTATTATAGCCCTCGTGTTGCTGACGGTGCCAGATAATCTAAAAACAACCAACCAGTATCCTTTGTTGAATCATAGGAAAATAAATAGATCCATAATAATTCAAAGATTTTTATTATGCCCAATTAATGATAATTCATACATCAAATTCACAGTTTATTTCCAAGTATTGAAAATAAATTTCGGCAAAAATTTCCTTTTCAATTCAATATATACCTCTCTAAAGAGTACGCAGAATTGGAATTTCTCATCCTTAATAAAAATCGATTGAAAATCGCCCAAAAGTGTAGATCAACAATTCCAATACCCTTTATGCACTCTGCTTTACCTGCGGCACCCTCTTTTATTGATCCGAGGCCGTGATCTATGGGCGGCCAGGTGACAGGTTTGGGCGGGGCTTTGGATGCCGAAAATCGAATACCGCGTCATCCCAAAACAAGGGGTGGGTGTTTGGAGAAGAGAATTTCCAAACAAGGATTGGAAGGCGAATTGGAATTTTGGGATGTCGAGTTGGATTTATTAGTTAGTGGGTTGGGTGAGTTGAAAGTTTCAACTGCGTATACAAAATGTTCCTATATTATTTAATCTTTATTTCAATAATTAAAACTATTTTTACATTATTCTCTTTCATCGCCAAATTTTTTTGTTTTAAAATTACTATTTTTTAAAGATTTTGAATGAAAGTTTCACAAACCTACTCGTTTTAGTGAAAAAGTATAAGTTTTTTTTATGATTCATTTGAATTGAAAGCACAATAAAAATGTTCGTAATAACATACCAACCACTGTTAAAAATATTTCAACATGTTAAAAAAGTATTAATTACATTGTAGAAAATTCTATCAACCAACATGTATTGGGACATGTAAATCATTCGGTTGAATATATATATTTCTGATCACATTTTCAGCCATCAATTAATTTAGATGATTGTCATGAATGTTAAATTATTTTTCAAATTGATTCCAAAATGTGATTATTTCTATATGTTTATATAAATATATGTGTGTCCATTAATTTTAACTTAAATCATTGGTAATTCTTATAGCTGACATTTTATTCATATTCATATTAAGAGAAGTTCGAACCGATTTCTTTTAAATATGTACTAATTTTGAGATTTGTTTTAAACCTCCAATTTAATCCTTTTCTCATAATGCTTTTTTTCAGTAACCTAATTAGAAGTATACAATAAGTATTTTTTATAACTGAATTAGTGTAAAAGGAACTATGTTTTACTTACTTTAAATCCATTTATCTCAAAATGTGTTTTTCTGTATTTAATGTACCTTTTCACAGAACACATACAGATCTAAAAAATTTCTGTATACAAAATGAACTCTTGCTATTTTACTGAAATGAGCTTTTAAAGAAATTCACTCTAGGTATTTTTTTTATAGTTGTTTCACTATTTGTCCTTTCATTTTTTTTTCCAAAATTAACATTTTCAACAAATATGATTTTTTAAAAAAAAATAAGCATAGAAGTTATTTTTAAAAGCTCACTTCAGTATGTACCTAAACACATATAGAACTTATATATAAAAAAATTTAGATTTTAATACATAATGTTTCTTAGTAAATGTAAATTAAACACAGAAAAATACATTTTGAAGACAAATGGATTTAAAGTAAGAAAAACATAGTTCCTGTTATTCACTTATTAGAAATACTTCTTTTTATACAAAAAATCATAGGTTACAGAAAAACACATACATGTTATAACGGGGGGAAATTGAGGATTCAAAATAAGTAAAAATGTCAAAATTTGTATTTAAAATAAAAATTTAGGTCCAACTCACCTTGAATAAATTTAAGAGAGTTTTTAAAAGTTAGGCGAAAAAGTCAGTATATAAAAGACAGAACGAGAACTGATTTATAAAAGTAAATATTTAAAGTGAACTCTTAACAAGTAAAATATTATGATTTCTACACTGTACATAAACTTTTAACTTTAATAAACTTGACTCAAACTCTTGGAACTACCCCACTCAAAATTCCTTTACTATTTCACACACTCTTATAATACATTAATTCAACACCACCTTGTATTAAGAGATCCCCATTATCACCGAGTTCTTCTAAATCTAAGAGAAATCCACCCACAATGAACTTGGGACAGCGCAAAATGTTCCGAGTAGAAGCATCGTTTAAGGAAAACGATAATGCTAAGGAGGATGGGGAATAGGTCTAAAAGCTCGGCCATTTTTGTTGTTGTGGGAGGTGGGGGAGAGCATTAAGTCAATGGAAAGACGGATCCTACAATGGGAGCTAGGCTGTTGTCCATTTTCTCGCTAGCCATGTACTAACAATCGAATCATTTCCTTGTCGATCTCTTCCCTTCCCCCTTAGAGACATGCGGGAGCCGGAGACAAAATAAAAAGGATTTTAGTATAGGCTGTTGGGTAAGTTAGAATGTTTACTTCGGAAGATGTTTTGTGGTGAGAAATAAGTAAGTTTGTAGTGTATAGAATTATTTGTTTTGATTTATTTTTACTAGAATTTGAGAAGTTTTACTTATTTTGTATTTCAAAGCAAAATGTAAGGAAGACAATATGAGAAAGGAAAATAGTAGGGAAATTTAAAATTGCATATTTAGCAATGGTAGTTTTATTCACTGTACAATTTATGTTTTTCCAGTTTAAAAATCTACGATGATTTAGAAATAAAAAAGTCGGCACTTTAGACATATTAATGAACGCTATTTTTTTCCCTTTGAAATACAAATGTATAGAAAAGTTTTACCTATAAAAAATAAGATTCTTAATTATTTCTCTTTTTTTTTATAAAATAAAATTAAAAATATAAATATTAAATTACAACAAGGTGTAGGACAAGAAAACTAGTAAAATAATAACATTTCTTTGTAATTATTTTAAACTCCAATGATATTGAACTAAATCTAAAAAAATGTAAAACACCAACTAAAGTCAACTGAAAATACGTATACTACACTGTCGTGATATTTGTTTTGCACATTAGCAGTGTTATTTCACTGCTCAAGTGCTCACACTGTCTCTCCTAAATCCTAGCACTAAATCCCATCTGTTCCTTTAAAACCAACCCTCCTTACATTCGGATCATTTATCTAAGAGATCAATCCCAGCTAAAGACACCCATTACAATTGGTATGTTTTGTGGCCCACCGTAACGAAGGGGGCTACGCCACTACAAAAAGCACAGATTTCCCCCACCCCCTCTTTTCTCATAATAAAGCTTTATTTTTCTTCCTTTCCTTCTTATTTATTGACCACTATCCCGTGTTCCATCCGGATGTTGCGTTTTCCTGTCCAGTCCAGACGGACCGTTAATGATTGATGTTGATAGGCCTCTCTGTGCTTCCCCCCAACTACTGCTCCAGCGAATGGAAGTAAATATACGGAGATATAGGAAGGCATTGTGGGGCTTTTGTTCCAGTTGTGTAATTGTAATGTGGGTGATGTGGTTACTGCTTTGCGGAAGTTGTGGAAATGTATCTGTAGTGGTTTGTTTTGGGTTAGTTTTGTTTTTAATTGATTGGTTTGTTTGATTTGTATTAAAATTTTGGAATGACGAGTCACGGTGGTTGATGATTTATTTTTTGTTTTTGGATTATTTATTTGTAGTGGAAACATTTGGGCTTAAGTTGTTGTTCTTAAATTTCAATGGCTATTATAGCTAGAGTTTGCAATACGGCCACTACAAGGTTTCAGCATTAGTTTAAACCAACAAATCGTTCAACAAACTTTTGCCAACAGATCATTCTACTACCTTAAAAAAAAGGTAAAAGCTATAGCCTAATGCTATGCGATATTTGTTGATTAACCTTTCCTGTGGACAAATTATCTATGTTAACTTATCTTCCAATGTGGCCGTTGTTATCTTGAAATGGTAAGTTTACCTTATTTCGTGTAGTTATATTGAATTAGAAAAATGTAATTCACTCTTGAAACTGTCAGTTCTTTCAATAATCTTTATACTGATCTGTGATGATTTTTATTTTTCAAATGATATATGGTTCGTGCTCAAATTACAAGAGCTTTCAGAAAATCAGTTACAGAGAAATATAACGACTAACATGCATGTTCTTGCGGGACAAAATATTTTTTAAGGCCCAGATAACGAATTTTGCATATACCTTATACTTTTATTAGTAACTCATGTGCTGAATTGAAACTGTTTGGTCGTTTGATTCTTTATCAACAATATTTTAAATACAATTTGACTATTCAGAATATTTTTATTTATAATTTATTCATTTGAGGAAAAATAAAGTTTTGTGAATAAATTGTGATTTTGTCTTTTACATTGCTATTTTTGAAAATGTAGTGTAAAATTATAAATAGATCAATTGAGAAAAATAGGAAATTTACCGAATCCCTCTTATCAGCCGTATTGCATTCATATCTACTATATTTAAAAAGAACGCCTTTTAAATTTTCACGTTAATTAATTTTCATTACAGCTTCACATTCAGATACCCAAAGTAAAGGCAAATGACAGATAACAATCATATACAGTGATTGCAAATTCATCGTTCTACTATTCTATTTTAACAATCCTAATAATCTAGGAGAAAGGACTCTCATTCTATTATATAATTCTACTTGAACGTATTCGCGGACAAAATAAATATAAGACGACCCACGCACCCTCAAAAGAGCTGTTCCATATTTAAGAGAGATTGACGATGATGTAAAAAAGAAATGAGGGGTCCGAAAAGAACAAAATGATATTTTCCCCTCTGTGATCTCATCATCCCAACTGTCGTAAATAAATTGATGAGGTTAATCTCCAAGGGCACTTCATATTTTTTTTTTATATTTTGCCTTATTCTGTAGGGGTCATAGGAATATTGTTGATCTTCTGAACATGCTAAATATTAAGAGTTTCCTAAATCAAAACCATGACTGTATAAATCTTTTCAAAACATGTAAAATGCAATAGTGGAATAGCGTGGGTTTTTTTAACTAGTGAAAAATTCTCTATAAATATTTTATAAATCTATTTGACGTTATGAAGACAATCAAAATATCCAGAATAAATTCTATTTAAGAATAAATAATATTTTGTAATACATTTAAACTAATAATCAGGGAGAAAAAAAAGTTGCTAATAAAACGCAAAACCTCGATGTTGCATTACATTTTCAAATGCACGTCTCAAACCTTTTATCATAAAACATGAGATGGATGAACTTTTTAAACATGTATTTCCATTGATAGCCAAAGCACTCCAATCACTTTTCCAAAACAATAAGTACTTTCTTCCCGGACACAAAGGACAAATTAAAAAAGTTCTTTTAAACGTCAAAACAAAGTATAAAAGACGTCATTTCTCAAACGACGCTTTCAACGAAGCTCCGTGCAATTTCGAAGAAAAGAAGGGGATGTGCACTTTGCATCAGATTTTATTCCCCCCACCATTAAGAAACAAGACAAAGCTTTTGAACACAACTTTCACAGTTACTTAAGGCAAACAAGTTTCGTGAAACTGGGGTGTTGACAGGAATAAGAAAAACGCTCGCACTAATTTGCATCAGAAAAGAGAGTAGCCTTGGGGTTTTCCTCACTGTTTTCTGAGAAGTTTCTGTTGGATAAGGTTATGTGCCATGGTTTTTGAAATCAAAAGAAAAGTGCTTTTTTTGTCCTTCTGAAGACAAGTTACGATAAAAAGATAAGTTGTGTAAAAACAATTTTCCACGATCAAAAATAAAAGCAGCAAGCAGCAAAAGGATGTACATTTTCATGTCTCTCTTATTCATGTTAACATCTTGATAGTTACTGGTTCGAGTTTGAATTGAATTTTTTCTATTACTGCTTTAGATATTGTAATAGCAGAGAGCGTTTAGTTTTTTTTTTTTTGTACAAGAATGCCTTTTCAACTTTTAGAAACACGAACAAGGAATACCATTTTTTAATGAAGGGAGGAAAAAAAAAAAAAAAAAAACATTAGCTTATATTACAACTAATATAATGTATAAATATATTTTAGAACATTAAATATAAAGATTATCCGTAGTGAACAAATTTTAAAATATTTATTCGCAGAATTTTCTTGGTGTTTGAAAAAACTATTTTGACGAACATGCTTCTAGATGTATTCCCATCCTGTCACTGTATGCATTCCAAAGTCTTTTAATATTATATAGTCACATACAAATTTAAGTCTTTTCAATTAAACAATGTTCTCTTTTTGTAAAACTCCTGAACTTCGAATACACACTACTTAGATGATTCCGCCATCACTGACAAACTGAATAATATAACCAACTGACATAGAGTGAAAACTTAGGACACGTCAACACTTCAATAAGAGCGAAACCCAAGTTTTGCTGAATCGTAAAGTACTACCCTGGGATTTGCGACTTGTTGGCTGGTGTTACTGTATAATTCTTGCAGCTCTCTTTCTGCTGTAGGAAAAGATTATCAGGAAATGAGTCATTTAGGGGGAATGGGCTATTTGTTTTGGGGCAATTTCTGGGTTCGACACACGACATTAAGAGTAACGTCTTTTATTGCAAGATCAGGAGCCTCGTTACTGCTCAGGCCGAGAAGCATGGTAATAAAAGAATTTAATTACAGTTCTATGTTCCTGGAGAGGCTATTAACTCACATCAAAGATTAAGGGGGATTGCTTTCGAGGGAAAAGAAAAGCATTATTTGACCCACCTCTTCTTTGTTTATTCATTTATTCATCTTGTTTGTCGTTTAAGGCTAAGTAGGGAGCTGTTAACTTGATGTTTTTCCCTGAATTTCTTAAGTCGGTGGGTAATGTTTATAGTGTACTTCAGAACAAAAATATCCTAATTTTGTGTCATAATGCATTTTTACTTGAAGATCCTTGTATATAAATATGTTAAGTCACATTAAATTTCGAGTAACGTTAGCATATAACCAATACACAGTTAATATGTGTAAAATGTCAATGAATGCTTATTACTTTTAAGTGATCATTGAAAACATATATTAGACTCTGTGATGTTTCTGTGTAATGCAAAATAAGTAAAATATGCAACTTTTTAGGGATTGAGGAAATAAGGATATAGTCATTGCGTTCTAGTAGCCACTAATAAAAAATCTTAAAATCCATAGAATTGCTTAACTTTAATGTTTTTCTTTTTTTAAAAACTCAAAACGATACTAAATGAAGACACTTTAATGGTGTTCACATTCATAAGAGATTCAAATAAAAAATATGTGATTTTTTTTTTGCAATTTTCTGGCACACATAATGCGAACACACACACACAACACACACATACACAACATTTTTAGACTTCTGCATAATTAATCCTCAACATCAAATATATTCGTGACCATCTTTCCATTCTATTTCCAAACAGCGCCTTATCGAGAGCCTTAGAAAATCCTCCCTCACCATCTTTATGACGATGCCCGGATATGTTTCAAGACATCCCTACCAAAAAGACACCCGACGACAGATTAAGGAAGTCCCAACGACACCATTCCCATTCATCCAAAGATCCAAAATAATGGCCAAAAAACGACCAAACGCCGCAATCAAGCACCGACACGTCTGATCTCTTGAACTATCCCGCTCCCCCCGTTAAGCATTGCGAAGAATGGAGGGGCGAGAATTCGCTCTGGGGAGTCATTGAGAGGCAGGAAGCACGTAGTGTGCGCCCCTGAGACGAGCCCCTGGACGCCCCTGCTTCGATGACTGGAGAGAATCTTATCTGGGGTGGTCTTATAATTGGGCGTGTAAGCTGCCAAGGCACGTGGTGTGGAAAATGGTGAAGATTTTTTGTATTTTTAAAGACAATCCCTGAGAACTCGGTAGAAATGTGATTGTTTGGGAAATCTAGGTTTGATTTGGAGTGTTTGAGTGAAAAATATCGTGATTTGAAAATTCAAATCAACAAGTGCCTTATTCAAAGTTGTTAGTTTCTTTAAGTCATTGAATTAGTTTCTTCAATTAATGTCAGTGTTCTTTTGTTAATGAAGCAGAGTTTTTTGGTTATGTTCATGCTCTACATTTCTACATGTAATAGTATTGACCCCTACTTTGATGCAAATAAAATATTTATGTTATATAAAAAATAATAACAGTATAAGTCACCTTTGTATATACATTAGGTTATGATAGACGATCAATTAAGCGTTTTGAAATTCTTTTTTTGCTGTAAATAGCATTAACTTCGAAAGGTTGGTTTTGGTTGCTTAGTTTATACATCTACACAGTACTAACGTTTCTTTGAATTTGATAACAAAATCCTTTTTTTTTTCTTTTTTTCTTGTCTGCAAATAGTATTGAAAAAATATCGACACATATTTTAATATTCATCATCATCAGGTTATCATATAAAATTAAGAATAAATTGTAATGATGAGTTAAAGCCAGAATTTTATTTAAATGAAAACTCAGTGTTCTTATAAATAAGAAAAAATATAATCTTACAATAAATAAAACCCGGAAGAAATATAAAATGGTAGTAACGTAGCTTACTTTAAGTAGCTTTAATTAAAGTATACGTTAGAAAAATGCATAAAAACTGTAAAAGAGCTAACTAAAATTGAATAAAAAATTACTTAAATCTTTTTTATATATCTATTCATTAAACAAACCAGCAACAGAGTTCCCTAATAAAAAGTTAATTAATAGTATTGACCACCTATGCTTACACAGAAAAAAATAAACAGTTACTTAATAAAAAAAAATCTTGAAATGGATAGGAGTGTGAAGTAAACCCAAGAAAAAATTTAACATTGGAAAAACAAAAGAACGGCAAAAACGTGATGTATTTTTTACTAACATCACCCCCTCCTTTTACGTATTTTATGTCCCCTTATTTCAGGGGTCAAACTGTTTGGAAAGAACTTTTGATTGAAGAGAGCGACGTTTTTTCTCCTCTTCAGGAAAACTTAAACTTTTTTCTGTAATGGAAAGAAGAGCACCGTGTTATTTTTTGCTCCCTTTTCAGAGTGGTTTCTTTCTCCCCAGCGTGGTTTTAAAAAATCCCCCTAGAGAAGTTTTAAAGTTTAGAGTGAGGGTGTGAGAAGTGGGTATCTCTCGAGTCTGTCGAAGTGATTTTTTTTTAATGGTATTTCAAATGAAAATGGTTGCCCTTTTACATTCTCATCCCTGTAGTTGGTTTGACGAGGTTGAAATAGTTATGGTTCGGCATTGTTTTGAGATGACAGAAAAGTACTGACTGTTGTATTAGTCATGGTATGAAATTTTTATCTTGGGCTTTAAGCCTAAGGGAGTTGTTTTCAATTGGTAAAAAGTGTGGTCCGGTGTCCGTGCTCACTTAATGTTTGGGCATGGGCTGAAGAGGTATAGTGCGGGTATGCGCCTGTTCTGCCTGCTTGTGTAAAAGAGATGTATGCTCGTGTTGTTCAATTGTACTGATGTATAGTAGATGTTTTATAAAACTCAAAAAAAAAAAAAAAAAAAACTTTGTATTGGGCAAGGACTTAAGGCTCAGGGTAAATAGTACATCAGTCCTAAGACGATTATTTATTTTTTCCCTTTTGAACTTGAATAAATTTATCTAATTTTAAACTTTAAAACGTGTACTTATTGTTAGTGCACTTGCTAATTACCTGTGCTTCGAAATGGGATTTTTCCATATCTTGTTTAATGAATGAAAATAAAATTTTAGTATGGTTAATAAAAAAAGTACATTTTTAATCGAAAATAAAAGCAAGTTTAAAGAAAGTTTTTAGTTTCCATTTTTTTTATATGTTTGAACAAAATATTGGATAAATTCCGAGAAAACACCAAATTAAACAAATCATATTACATTCAGATGGGATTTTAGGAATATTTTATATCAAGTTTTAGTACTAATTTAAATTTATATTTAATATTACATGAAGTTAAAGATTACAAATAATATTTTAGTTGTAACAGTAGGTTACTTTATATTATAGGTCTGGTGGTGTGCACAGTTCAATCCGTTGTCTAGTGAAAATGGTGACTGTGGTGGAAATCTTCTCCATTTCAGTCCCGTCCTCACAATGACCAGTCTATATTTCAAATGCATTTATGCTTGGACGGACAATAGACTCGGACTTAGTATATCTCTTTTTCAAAGAAGATCATTCAAATATCATTCAATGCATTGAATTCTTTCCGCACGAGGAATCTTTCAGGGACTATCTGAAGAATGAGAATAAGTATAGTATCCCTTCAGTTGTTTGGAAGGAATATCCTTTCCTTTTATGCTTACCATTTGAATAAGGAAATCTGTTTTATTCACATAATTTAGTTTGAAGTTTTAGTTGTGAACTGTTAATGTTCAACAAAGTATGTACAGCGTACATATTACTTAATTAGGTCAGGAAACAGTATAACGTGGTGTCTAATATATATATATAAAACCCTTACAAGTATCGACTTAATACTTACTTATAGTGGTTAGATAGTAGGTTATCACATATGTTTTCAGTAACTCATGGAAAATTTGAATTTGTTTGAATTGTAAAAGTTGTTTACTCATTGCAGATATTCTTTTCAGCATTCAACAGTATGTTGTGTACTAAATTTTTAGATAACTTTGCAAATTCTAATTAGATTTTAATAAGATTCGACATAATTAAAATATGAAGTTTCGAACCAAAATGCAACTTCTTAGCTGATTGCAGTTAAACATTCAAGCAATCACCATGAATCCAATAACTTCCTCACGAGGTGTCGCAGTTAGTGTTCTATCTTTAAATTTCCTTATTTGACTCCAAAAACCTATGTTGCGAAAACAAAAGTTTGTGAACATTGGAGAAATATTCCATAAAACCAAAGATTCAAAAACCTACCGAGGCGTCAAGCAAGAGTTCAGTAGCAGACAGCAAATACGGGATTCCTTCACGCAGAAAACGGGACCAGGGAAATATATTTCCCTTCTACAGTATTATTGTTAAGCGCCCCAGAGACCATTCTCCCAGTGGCACTTTGTATGCGTCTATGTATTTATGTATATTATCCTCGGCAATAACCCCATTCTTTCCTGCCCCCACCAGAAGAAGAATGTCCGCCATACCACGTCGCGACCGAAAATTCTCGGTCATTCCCTATCTCCCTGCCATAGACGAGAAGAATATGTAAAATAAATAAAGAAAGGGAAAGAGGGAAAAAATAGGGAAGGGTGGTGAGATAAAGGACTGACAGACGCACATGACATCGAGAACCCCCTTCTCCAGGATATTTTTCCTTTTTTTTTTTTACCCTATTCTCCAAGGAAAAAAGGTTTTTCCATGGGCACACGCCAGAGACGCAATAAGGATATGGAAATGCCGGGAAAGTTTTCAATGTTTTTGAGCGTTTTTTATTCTAATATGTTGCGGTTGTGCCTTGAACAATGCTGCTGGGGTCTGTGAAAGTAGACTCGAGCGGACTGTGGATGAGATTCTTTGGAATATATTCTTCGGATCGGTGTGTATAAATCTACGATGCGAATGGCGATGAGCTGGTTTTAAAGTTTAGAAAGAGATCTAGTATTGATGAATAATATTGGAATTGTTAAATTTTCTAAAAAAAACAAAAAAAAACGGTCAAGCTGTAATTGAAAAACTATACAATTTTCATGTTCCTATTTTGAAGCTGTATAGCTTTTATATCCTTACCATTGATCAAACTAAAATAAATTGAATTCTAGATATTAAGAACCTAACTTTTTCTCAGTTTGTGTTACTATATAATATATATGCAATATAAATAATTTAAATTTCCAAAATTTGCAAGTCCTCAACATCCAATTATAAACTGTGTATATTAAACGTAGATGGAACTTTAAGATGACACGATATTAATATTTATTAAAATTGTGTACCTCAATGAATAATTGCATCAATAAAAAGTAAAATATATAAATATTTTTTTTTCAATTTTGACTCTTTTTTTTTTTTTTAAGTAGCATTTTTTTTTTTTTAAACTTGAAATGCATAAATTTTTCGCTGGGATTTTTTTTCAGCATTCTCACAGTAGTTTATTCAAGAGCAACAATAAAAAGGAAAAACTATTAGAATTTAAATCAAATTTCAAACTCACACATCTACATAAATGAAACGTCCATCAAGTGATCTCTTTTTATTTCAAACTTAACTGATTTTTTATATCAAGTCTAACAAACCTCACAATAAAACACACAACTTAAAAAAAAAAAAAAAATACTTGACGTTTGATATGTAATTAAAATTTCTAAACCCTCCACGTTAAATGCAATTTCCCACGAAACAAAAATTAAAAGTTTATTTGAGATGAAAGATAAAAACCTGGTGTAAGATGACAGGCACATAAAAAATAAAATAAAGAATTTTCAAGATAATGGGGGACAGAATAAATTTATTTTAGGCTCCCCTTGAGAGTAAAAAAAAAAAAAAAAGACAAGATTGATGCACTGGACATTACCCAACAAAATTAAAAACGAAAGTAGTGCAATAAGGGGAGTTCAGCGCAAGCGGGGTTGAAACAAAGAGCTTGAGACAGCCTTAATTGCCAGGCAAGGCAACTATGCTAGTGATGTGTCAAGATGCTTTTTTGGCAGGGGTAAGTAATTAACAGTACTTCTTTCCATCATTCTTCTTTCTGCTAATTCCAATCTTTTTTTTTCGCTACCACCCCCACCTCTTACAATTATGCAGCGACAATTTTTACCGGGGTTAGACCAGGCAAAAAATTCCTAATGAGTTGATACTGTTCGCCCTTCTTTCGCGACCTGAATTAAAACTTCAAATAATTAGTTGATAAATTCTTTTCGTTTTTGTGTATATATGAGGTATGTGGTTTCTTTTTCTTTTCCTCTGTAAATTCCCCTTTCTCCTTTTTTTCCTTCGTCTGGGGTGAAAGGGAGTTTCGTAATTATTCCGAAGGTGGCTGTTTTAAGTGCACTTAGGGACGGTAAAAAGCAATTAAGTTTTTTCCACAATTATCTCCCTTTAACTTACCTGCGTTTGTTTTGTGTTTCCAGACGACAGTAGGTGAAATGAATGTTGTATGAAATTTATGCGAAACAAGCGGAGGTTAAAGAGAAGAATTAAAAAATATATATATACTTGCAGTTAAGTTTGGAGGGGAAAAAAGAGGAGCTGCCACTAGTGTAAAAGATCTAATCAAGAATCTTGATGGATTGAAGCGTTAATGGTTTTTTAGACAATTTTTTTTGTGGTTTTGGTTTCTTTCGAAAGTTCATTTATTCCCTTGTAGTATTTATGCTGCGTATTATACTGAAGTTTTGTTTAAAAACTTTCATAGTGACACTTCTTATCGTGACGTAAATTAATTACCTCGAATAAGAAAGGTATTTTTAATTGCTCATGGGATGCTGAAGACATAATTAAGAAAAGAGAAATTTTTTATTACTTTCCTTTCAGAATAAGGTGGAATTACTTTTTTATTCTCTGCACAACATGCATACATTTCATTAAAAAATAAAAGATCTGCTTGAATAAAGTACAAAATTAAAAAATTCAATTTTAACAACAAATAATGAATTATATAAGATTACTATTATTTAAAATTTACATTTTTAATAATAAATCGTAAAAGTACATAAGTTTTGATATTTAAATGAACACTTTTGAATAAACTATTTTGTGTCAATTGAATAAATATACTATATTTCATCAATAATATATGTTACGTTAATCAAAATAACATTTGATCTTTTACTAAAAAGAATTATGGAAGGTACAATGTTTAAATTATGGAGTTTTATGGAAGGTACAATATTTTAAATTATTGCAGAATGCTAATCTGTTAAACAGGATATTTATAACTCATTCAGAACAATACAGAAGAAATAATAGTTTTGTTTCTCATGTGAACTTATTAAAATCTATGTTAAGCAAACTGATTTAATAGAAATACTTTTCTAACAAATAAGAGAGGAAGTGCTATGTTAAACAAATAAGTTAAAAGAATTTTGTATTTTTTTGTTAGTACATGCTACGTAAATCAAGTAGCAAATTTCGATTCAATAAATAAACCCTGAACTGTCGCCAATGTGGGATTGGTAGCAGATATTGTTCTCATGAATTTTAGTTCACTTTATTAAATCCGGACACGGAACACAAACTCAGAATACGAGGCCCCCCACCTTTAAGTGAATTTTAAATCTACGCACAGAAGCACTGTTTCCAATATAGAATCCGTTTCAAATATTTCCCTCGCACGAAATCAATAAACAACAATCCCAATATTGCACCTGGAGTGCCCACGGGAGCAAAACTGCAAGACGATGCAGATGATTCCTCCGTGCGCAAATGCACCGAAACAACCAACCACTTCAATAAACATCCCATCTATCGGGTCGCAAAAGGGGAAAACAAGCACGGAATTACGACTCCGGAATGGGAGGAAGAAATGCATACAAACTGGCCTCGAAGGGTAAAGAAATGCCCCGATTACTACACAAGGGGAAAGAAATGGCGCAGTAGTAGAAGGCAATTTCAATTTCGGGCTCCTTGCATGGAATTACCGTTACCCTCGGTTTCTTTACGATCGTTCGGGGAGTGGGTACGCAAATCGCCAATAGATCCCGCGTACTCTTTGGGCACGTGAGAGGGTCTTGGCTCACCAGCAAGGCTTTTATATGCTATACATACCCTTTTTTTTCTGTCGGGGAATGTAGGGGCGGGGATAAAAATTTCTGGATATTTGGGTTGGGTGATGGGGAGTTTGCTTTGGGTGCAATTTTGGAATCTGAAAATATTATGAAAGTTGGTTTCGTCTCTCCACAGCTAAGTGAACCGAATGCACAATTTTACCACAAAGATTAAGTGTACTGAGAATTCAGAAACTCAATCTAAGGTCATCTGAACAGAAATTACATATTGACCACGTTTATTTACCATGAATAAGAGTTTTTAATCGTCAGTTAAAAAAACACGTAAATATATTAAAATTAGACATTATGAAATTTAAATTGACCGATACCCATGATACAACTCTCTATAATTGAATTAACAGATTAAGAATTGATGGTTTCTTTATAAGGATTAAAAAAATAACTTCCAAATAGTAAAACGCCAATGTCTATTTTTTTTTAATTCAAAACCTTCAACAACAAAAATTTTAATACTTTTACATTTCAAAATACATAATTAAAGTTTGAAACAAATCTTAAACGTAATATTTCTTATTAATATTTTCTTCTCGGACTACCATTCAGAAATAACGACCCAAATTACAACAGGAAAAAAAAAACTTCCTCTCGTCAATTGGTAGCAGATCCCCCTCGAACAAAGAACGGAAAGTGTCCGGAAGAGTTTACTGCCATTGATTCGGCCCTAAGAATGCAGAATAAGAAAGACTCCGGAGATGATTTCCCAGTACTGAATGGGACTAGGGTTTCCTTTATGGCTCCCTGTAGTGCTCTGTTCTCTATGACATGGGTCACTCATCATCGGAATCTCACTTGCCTCCCTTCTCCTCTATCTATTTGATCCCGTGATGCAGAGGGCACGTGATGCTTCTGCTTCTTGTGTGAAATCCTGATACATGCCTTGATTTGATTTATAATTACGAAAAGAGGATTTGTATAATACATTTCAAAATAGTTTCCCCATCTTTAAAGAGAATTCTGAGTTGTAAGGTTTCAATGACATATTTGAAGGTTTTAAGACGATGTATAATTCTAGTGTACATTTATTTTATTTTCCCAGGAAAAGTTTTTATCGCATATAATGCATATGTATATTTCAAGTACGTTGCTTATTTCTTGCAGACTTTTGTTTTATATTTCCACGAAAAATATGTTGTTGCATCGAAATATAAACTACTAAAGAAAATTGGATTCTCGTATGTTTTACTTATCTTTGGCACTTAGTAGGTCAATTTAGTTATCTCTTTTTGCTCCTTAAAATTATGTTCATTGAAATTCAAGACAGTTTTGCTATTTTAAAGAATTATCTTAAAGCCCAAAATTAAAAAGAAAAAGTATAGTTCGAAAATTTAAAATGCATTGAAACCTTTACCAATCTAACTTATAAAAGGAATCGTAACAAATAAAACCTACAAATGCAATAAAATAATATATACAACGGCTCCCCGAAAATCGAAAAGGAACTGAGAAGATCTTGGCATTAGAATGTTCAAATCGTCAGCCATTATGAGTTCGAAATCCTGGCACATCCCTCCCCTATATCCCACAGTACAGCTCCGAGTTGCTCTAAATCGTAATCACATATTCAAGCGGCATCACACATCTCGCATTTTTATGGCATTGAACCCCCCAACATCCACCTCTGCTGGTTATGGCTCGGTTCGCTTTAAACTTTGTTGTAGTGTTCCCCGTGTGATTTATGTGGCCGATCACGTGGGGGAGGGGGATTAATCTCAATTTTAAGAAGATTCGTTTTCTCTTTTTCTTATTCTAGGGGTGTGTGTTGAAGAATTTCAGAAACACTAAAAGAAAATGAAATAATTTAATGTAGGGGCTGCTTTGGATTGACAATTTTTTCTGTTTGAATTTTAATATTGAGCTTTGTTGGGATTTGGGAGATAAATTTAAGGGTTATTTAATGAGAAATGACAGGATTAGTCTGTGAAATGAGTTAAGAAAAAATTAAGATTTAAATTATGCCGAAGAAATATATCGATACCAGAAACTAAAATAGAGCACGAACAATTGGAGATTGATTGAAACAGTAAAAAAAAAAAAAAATTCAGCTTAATAGAATTGGGAATCTATTCTTTTATAGGCCGACCAAACGGTATAGTGGTTAGCGTGCTGGCTTCTAGACCGCGAGGTTGGGGGTTCGAGTCCCGTGTTTGGCATGGGTGTTTGTAAATGTATGTTGGCTTGTCTAATGACGAAAGTTTCGGCGCATTATAGCCCTCGTGTTGCTGACGGCGCCAGATAATCTGAATACAACCAACCAATCTATTCTTTTATAGTATTTATTTTGCTATTTGCACTGATCAACATTTTAAACGCATTGGATACTTTTTTATATATTTTTTTTTGTTGTGGTTAGAAAGCTGTTCTATTCATGCCCAACAATCATGAGATTCGGAATACAAATGGAATAATTTCTATCGAATATCTTCTGTCAGATCTGAAGTAACAAGCAATCTAAATTGCATAAGTGGCTGAGATCAATGATAAGTCTGAGATTCAATCTTCACAATCCATCATTTTACTACAATGTAATCAGTGAATGTGACAATTTTATCTGTTGAAAACTTTCAATGGTAATTAAAAGTAAGACAATGAATCAAATCGTAATAAATACAAAGACATCTTATCTGAATAGAAACTTTTACTTACATAAAACACTAGTTTTAACATACTAATTACCTGGTTAACTTTTTCGACCAGATTTTTGTGGGAGATTATATGCGTTTATATCGATGAAGAAATAGAAAAACTACTTTCATAAAAGGTAAAGGTACAAAGTAACATTTAAAAAAGTAAACTCAGACATTTTTCACCACATATTTACAGCTGTTCCTAATTAAATTATCCTACTTCCATGATATTTCAAATACCGCTCTCCTTCCACTTACCGTATGTACTAGCACAGATTCATTCTAATATACCTAAAATTCTCGGCGCTAAAAACTTACTCTACCAAAATAGAGCATATTAATAGGCCATTTGTTTTAATACCCACTCTGCTTCAGTTCTTTTACTTTTAAAGCCTTCTCTAGGAACTTTAAGAGCATCAAAGAACGAAACAGCAACGACCTTTTCCAAAAGCATTTCTTCAAGAGGCCAAACTTCATTTTCGCTACATTAGCATAGCAACAGCCAACCCTTAAGTCTTAGTCTTTATGACTGATTAGGGCTCATTCGGGAGGGGGGGGGGGGAGAGTGGTACAATCCCTAGTAATTAGGTGAAAGCCATTCCATGTTATAGGGGGGCAGAGGGATTCATATCTTACTTCAATTATCTTTCACTGGGGAGCTGTGTGGGCATGTCGAACAAGGATGGGGAAGGAAGGGGTATTCCCTTCAAAGGGGTTTGGTTAGTGTGTTGGGGGGAATGGTAGATAATGATGCTTTTTTTCTAAGTGGGGGAAGGGGGTGGATCTTCTGAAGAATGCATGATGTCGTTGTTGAAAGTGCAGTGTAATTGCATTGTTATGCTGGGTCATAATTGGTTTTTAGTAATGAGCAGGCAGGTGGGGGATAGAAGGGACGTGGGTTGGACTAAAACATACTCCTGTTATTATTGATACAGACATTGCAGTTTATAGCCTTCAATGTACATCTACCGTATACTGCCTTTCTAAGATATGTAGATATGTAGTAGAAGTCACTCAGCTCGGATCAATTTTGTTAATTGCATTAGGATGTCACTAAAAAAAAAAGGAGTTTGTTAGACTCCATCAGATTAAACCTAAACCAATAAGGGAATGGTATTTAAAAAGTTTATATCTTAAATCATTCAGTCATTTATAACTGTATTTAATTCAGCAGTGAAAATGCCTTTAGTCTGAAGCCAAGTGATCAGACATAGCACATATTTTCTCGTTATCCGAATAAATAATTTATGCTTCCTAAATTATTTAAGGTTTCGAATATTTCTAGATGCTTAAGAAAATATTCTACACAAATTTGTCTTGACAGGGTAGCCGTTTTTGTGACAAAATACAATAGAGTGCCTATTTTAGATGAGTGCTGTATTTGCGGAAATTATTTCCTAACTATTGTTTTTGCCCTTGTGCAAATGTTTGGTAAAAATAACAAATTAAAAAGTAATAAATTGTTACTTTCTTAATAAATTAACGGTCTTAATCAAAATTAAAATTTCTAAGAAAATGTTTTAAGAAATTAGTTAATAATTATAGAGATATAGAGCAGGAGAGTGTTGTTAGATTGAATGAACCTTAGAGGACGAATGAGGTTGAATGAATAACTTAAGCCCCGAAAGATGGCGCTAGCTGTTTCTACACCCAGTTCTGAATTAAGTTGCAATGAGTTTCGAAACCGTACTTTCGATTTACTATTACCTCCATTCTTCTACAACTTCAAATAAAATTTTTATCAAATTCACAGATAAGGATATTATGAGATGGCAAAAAGTTTTGCATGTGGAAGTTTTAGGAAATTTTTAGCTGTTCTTTTTTCTTTAATAATTTCTTAAAACTATTAAAAACAGAATCTACATTTTAAACTGTACACTATTTGCAGTTTTTAAAAAATGGGATATACTGATATAGAAATGGAAAATACTGATTAAAAATTTCGTCACACTTTAATCTTAAATCCTTTAATTATTTGGTGATCCATGCGTGTCTAACCTAGTTTGCAAGATAAATTATTGATAAACGTACTGCCATCCATTTAAAATTTCTAATGTTAAAAATATATAGATATTCCATATAAATTCAACTATCAAACTGACACATTTTCAAATACAAAATATGCTTCAAGCAAGCATTCAAAATTTAATTTAATTTTTTTTTTACACTTGTCACCATAAAATTCAATTAATCTTAGAATATAAAACAGAAAACTAAATATAATTAACTCCAAATGAAAATCTCATCTTTTGAAGAATACAACCACAAGAAAATGCCCATCATTAAAACGATTTCTACTCGCATTCAAATCATTAAAATGCCCCCCTCTTTTCTTAATTAGCTCTCTTTCCTTTCCTCTCGTCAATCGATTCCTGAATCCGGAAATTTCTTGGATCCGATCCGAAATAAATCATTCGAAGGAGACGGGGGGCAGAAAAAGCGGGGGCGTGTGGAGGCATTTCCGACATCCCAAATGAAAAATGGCGGGTCTTCCGGTCTCCCGTTCGAAGCGGAAGCATAGCATTGCAAGGACGGATGCAACGACCCTATGGATTCCAGAAAAAGAGGATTTAGAGAGGGAGGATGGAATAATCCCAAATGTGGGATCTGACCAAGGTTATTTTTTTTTAGCGATGATCGTAACTTTTGATCCCATGCTGGGCTCTTTAAGACATGAATATTATTAAGTTAATAGTTTTTATCTGGTTTAATTCAGCAATTTTTAAGCAATAATTGTAGTAGATCACGTGAGTTTACTGCTGAATTGATTTTTTCAAATCTATATATTTAATAGGCAATATGTTTTTTGGGGTTAGTCCGTCCGTCTAAACTGCTCAACCAATTTCAATGATCAAGGTGTCATTTTAAAGGAAATAAGCTGTAGATTTGCCAAAACGTGCCAAAATAATTTATTAACACTTTATTAATTAGTTAAATTTCAATATTTTTCATCATTAAGCTACTACAAAGCCTCAATGATTTTGAATATATGATTGGCAACATCCTTACGTATGTAAACAAACCGGCTGCACAGGGGTTCAACCAACCAACCAACCGTTGCTAATTTTAAAACTATCTACGTATGTAAACAAACCCGTTGGTAATTTTAACGCTCTTTTTAAACTCTTCGTTTCAAAGTTGATTTTTTCTGTTTTTCTGAAGCATTTTTGTATTAGAGTAATTATTATTTTGAAGTATTTCTATCCAAAAAATGCTTCGCGTTGGACTTCGTTCTCTAACGGGGCGACTTATCAGAATAAATAAAAAATATTAGGACTTCAATGTAAGGGCATATCTAATGAAGTTTTAAGTCAGAACGTTGGCGGATAGTATATTTAACTTTCTATTATGAAACTTGCAATTTGGGTGTTTTCTCTATTAGGCCTTACATTAAATTTATAAAAATTTGGTTACATTTTTTATGGCTGGCAAACCTATTCGAGCGAGCGCAGCAAGATGTTTTAACCACAAATTCGAGCGGCAAAGCCACTCAATCCGAGCGCAGCGAGGCGTTTGGGGGTTGGCGAGCGTTAGCGAGCAGGGGGCGAAGCCCCCTAGTAGTATTTAATTGCTAATTTTATTAATTATGGTAATTTTCTTATTGCATATTGTATTTGTCAGAATTTCCTACTGAATTGATTTATTCGGAAGCTTTTGCTCTTTTTAGTGTGAGATGTATAAGTTGGAAAATTTGAGGTGCTCTTCTTTATTATCTTCTCATACTATTACTTAGCAAATTTTTTATTTTTCTCCCCAGTGGGACGAAAAAGCTATTCTTTTAGAATTAGTTAAAATAAAAATAGTCAATAAAGTTCACACTGTAATTATTATTAATTAATAATGATAATAACAACACAAAAAAGGAGGAATAATTACAATTATTAAATTGGTGTGATTGGGCAGCATTAACTTCCACATTGGCTGTATAAATCTTAAAGAGTTTCTTAATAACTTTCAGCTAAGGAACAATCTTCTTGAAAGAACTATTTAAGAAAGAATAAGAAATATCGTAAACTCTCAAGTTAACAACTCAAATGCGTTTCCATACTCAACCAAACCAATCCTCATTACTCCCTTATTATAAATAGAAAAGTCATTTTACATAGTAAAAGGCCATTAGCATTCCTCTTATGCCAGGAGACACTAACACGCATCCAGATCAATTTGCAAGAAACAGCTTCCACCACGAAATTCGTCAAGTATGTGGAAGCCCGAAGTCTCACGTTCTTGTAAGCGCACCCACAGACCCAGCAACAAATTAATTGCGCCTTTAAACAAACACAATTATTCTTAACTCAAAAATGAATAGCTCACAAATGACTCGACGGAAACACAGGAAAACAAAATTTCTAATGAATCTTTGTAGCAGTCACTCGACGAACGGTGTGATGTCTGTAGTGATTTACGAAAAGGGGAGGATGCATTAATACTAATGTTTCTTTAAGTGCCGCGTGGGTTAAATATTCATCTTTTTCGCGTGAACTTCCGTGCGTGTGTGATTTTTTTTTTCTGCATCTTCATCGTACAGAACTAGAAACTTCTCCTGCTTGGGAAAATACATTGAAGTAATCAAAATTATCATAATTGAGCAGACTTTTTTTTTTATCTTCTGTTTCAACCTGGCGTGACACGATCCGTTTGTAAGGATAAAGGTTATTTGCATGATTGGACTATGATATGCGTTCATAGTTGCTTTTTTTGTGGGAGGTATCGCGATTTCGCCTCTTAAGAGGTTGGGATTCACTGCTGAAGTGAAAAGTGCCGGTTACTGAATAAATTTCTTAGAAGTGCAGCTTTATATGGGAAGAATGAAATTTATTATGGAAAACGCCATTTTAATATCTAAGTGTTTTATTATTGTCAAGGCCTGACTTGCATCACTTGGGGCCTAAAGCACATAATATTTTCAGAGCCGTAATAAAAAAAAAAATTGTGGATGTGGCGCCCCAATATTGATTGACAGTGTTTGCTGGAAGAATTTTCGTTTTTAGTCTGAAGTTTAATGATAACTATTTTGTAAAGTTTAAAACCTCACTGCAAAAAATCAAACAAAATGTAATTCACTTGCATATTTTGCTCATGTTTTTTCGAGATTTAATTATTTAACGACTGCTGCTTTAAATCAGTTTAAGGTTATAGTTTATTTAAGTTCAAAACGTAATTGAAAATACTTAAAAAGGACACAGGGTTCAATTTAACTACAACTTTGAATATTTTGGGGCCCCTAAAATTTCTTTGCACCAAGCCTGGGTTTTGTTGGCTTATGGAGAAATCAGGCCTTGAGTACTGTAATATTAAAAATGATTGTATGAAACAATTAATTTTATTTGTAGATGTGTCTATTTGTAGGAGTCAAATTAAGATTAATAATTTAATTAAAAAATGGATTAGCAAATATATATGTATATTTAGAAGTTCAATCTGTTTTGTTAACAATAGTGGAAAAGGAAATGATGAAATCAGTTATAAGAACCGTAAATTAAAATTATTGTAGCATTATTAAGTCAGAATTTTTATTATTAATAATACAAAATTAGATTTAAGGTAGTCGCAGAACCAAGCTGTATATTCAGGTTTAAAGGTACATGTGAACCTTACAATTCTGGTACAAGGTCACGCTGGATTTTTATATTAGAAAACGAAAGTAAAGAAATTGGTAACCCTTTTTGTCTCGTTCATTTTCTTGCACAAGCCAAGCATTTGCATAAAATACATGTTTTGGTTTCTAATGAAGTATTTATAGTAGACTTAATCTGTATGAGAACAATCTCGAACCTAAAAGGGTTAAACATTAAGTTAAATCACAAATAACAATGCATCCATACCATGCTTCGCTATACAGTACCCCCATTACCTATCTTAACCCAAACCTCCAGAGCCGCCATGTTGGTCTAGCACTTAAAACTGCGCCATCCTTAAACCCACCCATCCCTGAAACACATCTCTCTATCGAACCATCCCCTTTTCCCAATCCGCATCCATCCCGGGATGCGGAAGAGGACCAATCCACCTGCAGGATCGTCACCCTCCGATAGACGCCACCTCATTGGTCGAAGGAGATCCTTCTTTAAAAAGAGGACATTCTCGGATCGTGTTGTTTTCGAAAGCCCCTCTGGTGCAGTATTTTAGTCCCCCTTAATTACTATACAATGGATTCCACTCTCTCGCTGGAGAAAGGAGAGAATGTGATGGGGGGATGGGGACAAATAGGGATCTTCAGATGAGCCCTGGAGAGAATGCATAATGGCATAAATTACTGGTCGGTTTGGCGACGCTTTATTATCGCGTTTGTTCAATTTATAGCGCGGCGAGAAATCTGACGCCGATGTAGCCACTGGCTTTTATTTTGGAGGTCCGGTTTGGGATATGCAAATGCGGCAGACGATGGAATGGACGGAAGGGGGGAACTGATTATCGTTTGCAGTGTTAGAGGGTTATTAGAAGGGAATAAATGAGCAATTACGCCCTCTGATGAGCATTTCTGGAGAAGTCTTGGCTTTTAAAAGCGGCACTTAATGATATCTCGTCACTTGGAAGTATAAGAAATGAGGGAATTGTAAATGAATTGAGAGCAATTAAAAGGAAATAGCTTTCGGAAAAGAATAGGACACTAATTGAATGTAGCTGTATTACCTTTTGTCCTTCACTGAATGTGTCTGTTGCATGTTGTGTATACTAAAAACGATCGGGTAAATACTTTATAAATAGAGAAAATAATATCTAGGTAGAAACAGAAAATAGTGATAAACATTATCAGAATTGAATTTTACTCTACCTAAATAAATACAATTATTATAGTTGTGTTTGAGAATTAATGAAATTGTGTTTTCAGCTCCATTTTATTTCATGGATACAACAAAGAGTATTAAACAAAACACTTCGAAAATACGAACAAAAAATAAAAAGAAATTCCAGGACGAATTTACATTAATTTAAAAGGACACTTTTTTCTTATTCTTCCACTTACCACGTACCAACTTTTGTTCACAATATGAGCTGATACGTTTCTGCATACACATCATGCAATCCCACCAAACAAACCCTTTTTTCCCTCATCAAATGGAAATCATGTTGGGAACCCACCATCAAACCGGATTTGAGTTTTCAGCGGTGGCATTTCTGTAAATCCGCCTCTCTATATATTTTTTTCTCTGGCAAAGGGGGTGGCTGTAGTAATTGGCGCAGAAAAACGGCCTCGGAAGATTCTGGTGGAAGGCGGTTCGGAAAAAGGGCAGCAAATCGCATTCGGCTATTAGGGACAAACCAATCTTCCAGCAGCACCCCTCGTTCGCCCATTAGGTGCACAAACGAACGGTAATCATGTTCGGGATTCGTTCGAGCTCGTTATTTCGCCATCACCGTCACTTGGAGAGGGGACGCTCTCCCAAATGCACAAGACGCACTTAAGAGAGAGTACATACTATTATCGAGTGTATCTGGGAATGTTCTGATCTTCACAAAGTCAGGAAGATAAGAGTGTTAGTGATTTTTAAGTCAATAGAATCAAACTTGGAGACGTCTAATCAAATCTATATCGTTTTGTATTTTGTCTTTAAAAGCTCACATCTCTAAAAATTTCGCGAGAAAGACAATTTACTTAATCCTGTGATTCTTAATAAAATTTCCAGGTGACTCCATTCCATACTATTTCTTTGACGAACAAGCTTTTTAAACTATATTCCATAATTTATTCTATTGGACTTTTTTTTTTTTTTTTAATATAGTACACACTATTTTGCCCCTAGAGAAATTACAAAGAGAGTGCAAAAAGATGGTTTTATAAATTAAATGTTAAGTAGTTAAATGCTTAATTGAATATTAAATTAGGTATTCACCAAAATTTGCCCTTATACGTTAATTATATTTCTCAAACTCTTTCATAATATGAGATACTGGAATAACCAGTAATATTTTTCATATCCCTTCTTTTCTAACTAGTTGAAATCTGGAAGTCAATTTTAGTATAATACATTATTTTCAAGAAGCAATTTAAAAAGCATATTTTAAACAGGCGAAGTAAAATAAAATTAAATTAAAGCAGCTTTAATCAAATATATCGACTTCTAAGCTAGAACTAACGAGATTCTCTTTTATAGCTATTCATATAAAAAAAAACTCTACACTTAACGGAATATTTGATTTATGATATTTCCAAGTTACAGAATCGCAATCACATCTCCAATTATTCATCGGGGGCAGTAATAAACGTTTTTAATCGCCTGAAAAGATGGAGTGTAAAGGCCTGCTCCAGAGGATGAAATACTTCGAATTCGGTGTATGAGTGAGCGACCCCTTTATGCATATGAAGGAAGAGATAGGAGGGGGAAGGATTCTTTATTCCACAACGGGGGGGGGGGGTTCTTCCCCTTTAAGATAGAATGTGGAGAGGAATAATAAAAAAAGCAGAGAAAGGGGAATATTTTGGCTCTGGTCATTATTCATTTGTTTGTAATCGTGGGGAAGAGAGACTTAATGATGGGGAGGCCCAAGAGCAAAGATGGAGAGCAGACGAGAAGATTAAAGGGGGAAGAGAAGAACTGGAGAAGGGAGGGGGATATGAATTCGTTTGCGGAGTTTTCAAATCTAAAACTGCCTTCTGAGTTGAGTGAAAATACTAAATTTTTGGGGAAAAGTTCAGTTCAACTTTGGAGTTTGAAAGGAAGAGGAAAGTTGAATGCCGTTGTGGTTGGAGGGCATTTGCAGGGAGTTAGAGTCATAAATTAGAGGGGAATTTTGACGTCTCTTGCCCATATTCTTCTTTCAACGGGTCGTTGTTTCAGGCTGAGATGGAATTTCTTAATCCAATGTTTGAAGTTGAGAATGACTTGCTTAGGAAAGTAGGCCATGTACGAAATTATAATTGGCCAATGCGAATGAGTGTGAGGGTTTTAAAAAGCAAACATTATTATACTATTCAGTAGAGAATGACAAAATGTAAATGAATATAATTCAAAGGTCTTAACATTTTGTTAGTTGTAGGTCATTACATTTCTTTAATTTTGGATTTAATTACACACAGCTTCGATTCAGTACTAAAAGCAAACTACATTTATAATATTTTACTTCTAATTCACTTTATGTTTTAAATTAAGAAAGTTTTGTCTGATTGGGAAATTAAATTGCTAATGTAAAATTGTGGAATACCTCAATAAGTAAAAACAAATCCAGTTAATGTATAGTTTAAAACTCTACGGGGGAATCTAAATTTTCTGTCTTTAGGCATGAACGTTGATTGACAAAAAATATCCAATATGAAGGTAATGCATAGCATAATATTTTGAATTTTATTTTGAAATTTATTAGTGTATAATAGTATATCGAGAGGTAGCTTTGTTAATTCTATAGATCTACAACTTTAAATTAAATAAGCCGACACATATTTAAATGCAATAAAGGCCATAAGAAAGAATATACTATTTGAAAATTATTTTCTAATACTAATTTCAAATTGAATTTCATAATATCGCAACTTAATAAGCATATTTATTAAGTACGTATATTTTACATCCTATATTTAGCACAATTGCAAATATTTTTGTTATATGAATTATTTTGCATTTAAACTCATTACTTGCAGTAAAATGTTAATCGCTCAAGCTTTCATATTTTAAATGTGTTCATATTCACTAACAAATGAAAAGAAAATGTCTGCAATTTATTTATTTATTTGTAAGAAATAATAGCAGTCGTCCATTCTAGGTGTTTTTATTTAGGTAGCTAGTACTAAATGGTATAGCATTGTGTATTGACGACGATGTTATTGATATATTATGCGTAAAATCGTTCCTTTTAGACTATTTTTACACGGTCTGATTCCACTCTATTAGAGTACCTTATGTACTTAAAAAAAATTATCTATGCAATTCTAAAATACAATCTATCCTTGAATAAAGCAATAAGTAAAAGTTACAAAAAATAAAATAAAATATATCACATTAGATGAAGTAAATTTTTATCCTAGAGATGATCGATTTTGATACCTGAGGTTTGATTTTCTGATATTTTTATTTCTAACTTTGTGTATATTTTAATTAATGCGAAAACATTGTGACATATTATTGAATATTTGAAGATTTTTTTTAACAACAAATATTTATTAATTAAGACTACCTTATCTTTTAGGCATGAATTAGAATAATAATTTTCGTTTAAAAACATTCAAAGAAAAAGCGGGATCTGTTGGAAGTGATTGTGAGAAAACGCAATTTAGAGGTTTAACAACGAGTAGAAGCACTAAAAATGCTTATCTATTCTGTGAATTGTCTCACTAACTGTGCCGTTTTTCCTCCTTAACGACCTACCATCAGTTTGTAAAGTTAATTTTCCCCAAAAAATAGATTTAAAACATTTTTCTTCCTTGGTATTCATACATTTCATTATTTTCTTCAATTCTTACAATGTTTTTATGTTAAAAATGGCATCTAGCACAATTCTAAACTATTTTAATCCCTTTCCCATTACGTTGAACGAGTGATGTCATCCCGTACCGACTGAGCATCAAAGGTTTCATTCACCCATTCCTACATCTCATTTTCGTGGCTGCAACTTTCACACCTCATTTGGCTCATGTAGGGTATGTTGCCTGGTAACCGGCCATCACCCTCTCCTGATCCCTGGTCCTCCCGCACGCATCATCTTCAACAGCATCCCGTGACTTCCATCCCCGGGATCACAGCACAAAGATATAGAGATGATGCTCTCCATCCTCTTCCCCTCTCCCTCCCCCCCCCCCTCCTACCACAACACGGGATCTAATGTTTTATTAATGCGTGTTAAATTATTTATTATGTTTACGAGAGGTTTCTGGAAGAGGTTGCGTTTATGACTGAGATTCTGACACGACGGGGAGAACATGCGCACTTATGGGAAAAGAAAATGTTCGGGAGCGTTTAAGGAAGATGATATTTTGCTTTGGTTGAAGGGATGGAGTTTTAGGAGTGGAGATGATACTTCATAAGTGGATGGGAAACTTCTTGAATAAAAGAAGCGTTAGAAAGCTGCGAAATTTTTAAAGTTATGGAAAATAAATTATAAAAAAAATTGTACTTATAATTAAATTGTAACACATAGATAATTCTATAGTCAATTTTATTAAAAACACACATTTTATTTTTAGAAACTATGTTACGACAGTTCCTGTAAAAAGTACAACTTTGTAAAAAAATAGATTTCGTAAAAATCGATTAAAATAAAATCGATACTATACTGCTGCGTAAAAAAAATATCGATAAAATATCAATATATCAATACAAGATTATTTTTTTTTTTTGTAATTTTTTTTTTTTTTTTTGATTTTTAACTTTGCAGAAACAAAGTTTTTCTGTGCAAATTTCTATTTTTTATGAATTCATGCCAAAATTGTTTTATTAAATAAATTATAAAAATTGTTTTAATAAATAAATTATAAAAAAATTTAATAAATAAATTATAAAAATTGTTTTAATAAATAAATTATAAAAATTGTTTTAATAAATAAATTATAAAAATTGTTTTAATAAATAAATTATAAAATTTTTTTTAATAAATAAATTATAAAAATTGTTTTAATAAATAAATTATATTATCAATCAGAATAAGTAAAATACTTTTGGAAGTCAATGCATAAATTCACATTTATTTTTAAAGAAGACATTTTGAAAAGTATTTTATCGCATATTTTGCTGATAGAGATGTTTTTTAATATTTAAAAATAGATGCAAATTCCAGGCTTACGCTGGCAACAGAAACGGCGCTATGTTAATGATTACTATCTTTGACTTTATATCTTATCTTTCCGTTACAATGTTTTCTTTTGGGTTAGGTTGCCATTTTAAAAGTCTCTCAGCTGAGTCCAAACTTTAGTTTTGAAGTTTTTGAAAAGGATATAAAGAAAATTGAAGAAAAAAAAAAAAAAAAAAAAAAACACATGGAACTACAAAACGATCATCAAACAACTAAAAATATTTGAAAATAACCATAAATCGGTGACTTGTATTGATATTTTTACTATCGATATTTTTTTTTCAAATATCGATAAAAATATCGTCTCATCGATATATTGCCGACCTCTACTATACACCGACACTTTATCAAACTGGAATGCACTTCTCTATCTATCCAAACAATTCGACTGACATAGAATGACAAATGAATTAAATTAAAAAGGAATGAATTAAAATAAAGCTTTTGAATATCATACTAAACCCATAGTGTTTTTCTAAAGAAATTTTCCATTATAAAAATGAAATCCTATATTTTGAGCAGTTTTCCATAGAGTAGTTTTCCAAAAACCCGAATATCTTATAAACTGCCTTTCCAGCCAGTCGACTTAAATTTTTAATTTGACTCCTTGTTCTCTTGTCACTATACATTCACTAAACAGAAGAGAGGTGTATTTAAATATCTTGAAAAATACTAGAAGTATCGATTAATGTCGTTAGTTTTCAACAATAACTGTTATTCAAATATCTAAAAATTAGCTGCGAAACCATTAAAAGGAACAAGAGATACTTGCCAACATTTTTCACAACTTAACCTACTTTTATACAATGAAAAGAATTGAAGTAAACAAATGCATAGAAATTATCAAATACTTTAAAAACAGTTGTAGCAACATAAACAGCTAAACCCTGCTTTCTTTTAACCTATATTTGTCTAAACGCCCCTTGAAATTCCGTTGGCTTGGGTTCGAAATCCAATTTTGGCGAAAAGAGGCTGAAGAGGATGCCTCTCTCTCCACGTGTGCAACCCTTAACTGCATCGGAAGAGTTTATGATCCAAGAAAATGAGACACAGTGTAGCGGGGAAATTCCAGCGTTCTCCCGACAAAATCTTCCCTAAGATTCTTCCACCCAGCACACCCTTCTCCACGCTGTGCCCTTTAACAATGTTCTTTTGGTGGAAAGCACTTCAGAGAGATAGGGGAGAGGGGGGGGGGGGTTACATAAACGTGCTCTGTTTAAATGCATAAAAATCTGGGAAAGAAAAAAGCTGAACAGTCCTCAAAAAAGATGGGGGGACGAAATCAAATAGGTAGTCGTGAAACGGAGGGTTACCGCTTAGAGGATCGTAAAATTGTGAAAATGCTTTCTCTAAAGCTTCATTTTGTTTAAGTGCGGATGCGAGAAAGCAAAACTGTTGTGTGTCGTGCGGTAGGAGTTTGGGATAGCGGTAATAATACGCTGGAAGTAGAACCGGTGGGATTTCGCTTTTCTTTCTTATGGGCTCTTTTTTTAAAACGGATAATAAGATTTTCGTTGCCTTCTTCATTGCTTCTGCTTCCTCTCCCGCGTGATCGCTTCACTCAAATTTGGCTTAGAATTTTTTTTAGTGTTAAATAGTTAAATTCCGTTTATTGACTTTTAAAGTGACTTAGTTTTAACTGTTTCAGGTAGAGGGATTCGTAATTCCGATGCTTCGAATGCAACGTTAGAGGTCGTCAATTATTTCTTTCAAGAGAAAAATATTTCAATAAGCATTTGAATCATACAACTCGCTTTAGAATACAGCTCTTTTTGTTCATCGCGATTTTTTTTTATGGATATAATAGAAGGAACTGTAACACACAATAATTTATCAGTGTAGTCTACAATTTTTTTTTAGCTGTATCTAATGTAAGTATATTAACAAATCTTTAAAAAAAAAATTTCAAGTGCAAAGGAACAAGTGAATATATCACATGTAAATCTGAGCCATTCTGTTTATATACTTGAACCATTGAGAAACAACTGAGAGACTAATCACTGCGAGTACTGGCAAAATTAGAACTGTTGTTAACAACTATATTTAAAGGCAGGAAGTACATCTACAAACTCAATAGCTGTAAATCTATATCTATCACTCTCAATTAAATAGTAAACACTAAGAAAATTTTCAACTTTATTAAAATCAACCTTAAAAAAAAAAAAAAAAATCAAACAACAAATTCAGCGATTAGCTTCAACCACTAAATCCCTACTCGAGGTGTTAGTGATGAAAGGGTATTACGAGGAACATTTTCAAACATGGTGGTTACACATTCGGACCCAAAACCATCACCTCTTCCCACGCCCTTTCAAGTGACTCCCAGCAAACCACCATCCTAAACAACCATCACGAGACTACATTAAACTTGTATTTAATTTCGGGTATCATTTCTAATCCCTTCCTGAGGGGGTCGCCCCAATCAGAATGGTGTTTCCCTCCTAATCCGTCACGTGATCGCGACAAGTGCGCGCGGTTTTTCTTCCTCTTTAATCCGTCGGGTGTCGCGAACTATAGAGTAGTAGTCTGTCTATAGAGAAAGAGGGGAAGGGGGGGGGGGTGAGATTATGCATTAGGGACAGCTGTTTCTTAAGCCTAATTAAGCTTTCGAAACCGACGTGCTGCCGCAACGGTGTTCCATTCATCCGAGAGCCGAGGTGGATTTCGCGTTTTAGGGGCGCAAGAAATGGGATAGCTCCCTAAGAAGGGGCCATGCACCCTGTGCGAAATGGAAAAGAGATTTTGTTGGAGCACTAGCGAATTTCAGCTTTCTACGAATTCGAACTATGAATTTCTCAATTTGTGTTAGAATTTCTCCCTTTCTTTTCTGAAAATCAAATAATCTATACAGAATTATTGACTTGACAATGGTGAAAATTAAACTTCCGAGTAATTTTTATTCAGATAATATTTAAAAATTGAGATGAGCAAGTCTGCAATGCTATTTAAGGGGCTTTCCATGTCGTTTTCAAAAGCGATTTTCATCATAGCGTTCTGTAATATCATTATTTCATGTCATTCTAGTGATGAGTTAAACTTTACGAAAGTTGTGCAGGTTTATTCCCCAGTTATTTTTTACTTGTAAATTAACGCAGAAAAAGAATTGCTTGATTTGTTAAGTGTTCTGATACAAAACAAGTCACCAGAATAATCTTTTTCTATTTTTAAAAGTTTCTTTTTCATTATTAAAACCCATTAATTGGGTGTTTAGCGCTATGGATACTGAGTATATATCCTGCATAAATTAGAATAATCGTTAGTTAGAATCTACTTAAAGCCGCATATCTCGACCTATTTAATCCTTACTGTGAACACAGTAGTCGTAGAACGTGCAATGACTACCAATCAAATTATAACGAATTTGTGATATTCTGTTATAACTTGGAAGTCGCACTAACCGTTCCTTGCATTTTTTTTTAATTCTATGACCAATGCTCTTTAACTAAATAAAAAAATAACGTGGAACTGTTGTGTCTCTGAAATGTTTAGATCTAATTCCAAATCTGTATCGCGATATATTTGGGTCGGTAGCGGTTAATACATCTAATTAAACAAAAACAATTCAACTGAGGGGAGGGTGTTGCTTTAATTTCATTTGGGGTTGTCCCCTTGCTATAGCGTGGGGGAAGCCAGAGGAAAACACAAGCGGGCGGATTTGCCACCGAGCGTAAGCTTCCCTCCCCCTCCCCACCCTGACTAGGCCTGTTCTTGATAAATGTCGGCGGCGCCTGTCAAAAGCACGCGGGGCACAGCGAGGCAGCCAGCGCCCCTTTTGTGAAGCCGGGGCGCAGTTTGTGGAGACGGGGCCCCGCTCTTGTTTATTATACGGCGAGCTAGGCCTAACTTGTCACCTGCACCTGACATCTTCCAATTTTCCTTCTGCTGTGTCTTTTGTACACGGTGTGTATATAACTCCGTGTGAAGATGTTCTTGGTGATGAGGAAAAGTTTTTTAGTCTGGAGAGCAATGTGGGGAAATTGGAAGTTATTGGTCGGAGTGTCAAGAGGATGTTAGTTTAATTTTTTAATTAGAAAGGAATTAAAAGTTTTTCTGTACTTTTTTATACATGGGTTCCAAATATAGTTAATAGTATTGAATTCGATAAAGTTTTAGTGTAACTCGCTATGGTAAACGAGCAATGTAGAAAGAGTCCCAGATGGATAAATTTATAAATATTTAAAAATAGTAGTAATTAGTCAAGGTTTGCAGATAGTTAAAATATAATTTGGAATATTTGGACTTAATTTATTATTAACTATAAGTAAGTTTTATCTAATCGAAATCAGAGAAAACTACAACTCAGCAAACCTTGTTTTAAAATACTCTATTAATACGAAGGGGAAAATGGTATGGTATAAGAATAAAAGTTTTAAATAGTTTTTTTTTTCTTATGCCGTACCACTTCCCACTTGACGAATATCTTTTTTATAACTTTTTGAAGTTGAACTTTAACTATATCTTCTTGTATGTTGAATGGTAGTTGCATACTATAGAAGAGCTAAGAGTAAGCTACATTTTATTCTTTGAAGCAGGAAAATGTTCCAGGTTAATATGGTACAGAATAATTTATGTTAATTTTCATAACACATTGTTTTTTTATGCCTTGACATTGCTATAAATTTCTTTTGGCTAATGCATTTTGCCATTTATTTTCGATATTTCAAGATGTAAACTTAATATTTAGATCTTGAATACAGTAATTCAAGTAAATCTAACCATCAACACATATATAATTAAAAAAAATAATAATAATAACTCAAGCCCATTGTAAGGCAGCTGTTCTCTGCAACCTCATATCTCCAGCCGAACCTACACATCACCAAATATGAACCCTGGAATATATCTTCAGAACTGAATATACTCTTTCCTGCATAAAAGCCTGGAGCCCTCTTCTCACCCAGGGCCTGCATTTGATGGAGATTCACCTGTTCCTGACAGCTCTCTAGATTGCCACCTACCCTCTACCCCGTTTTCTATGCACGCGTTTCCACATATAGGAAGCAAGGAGGGGGAGGGCAAAAATGATTTTTATGCCCTCTCTTCTCTTCCCCCCCCCCCCTCTCGTATCACTTCACGTGCAATCTATTTCAGACACCCCCGCCATCCCCTGGCTCATATTTTCCGATTTCCACATTTCATCTCCACAAGGTTCCATCGTCTGAGAGTGGTGTGTATATTGAAGTCATTACTTTCTTCGGAGGGTACCGCA
Source organism: Linyphia triangularis (assembly GCA_963978545.1). NCBI lineage: Eukaryota > Metazoa > Arthropoda > Arachnida > Araneae > Linyphiidae > Linyphia > Linyphia triangularis. Next base: position 62,528,552 of record OZ021727.1, on the reverse strand, counting down.
CCTTTAGCCCCGGTACCAACCCGAAAATAAGGATTTGTGTGCTCTTACAGAGGGAGGTTGAGGAATCGATTAGAAGCGTGGATTTGGTGTTTGGCTTTTGGATGGCTCGGTGTTGTCTACCTGAGATGAGATTTGGGAAGATGGAAAAGGGTTCTGATGTTATACGATTTCTTACATATCAGTGATTCATTTTGCTGGGACGTGTTTTGAAGCTTAATTTTTCTTTGCTAATAAATAAAGATGAATGTAAGTTACGTATGTTTTTGGGAGACACTTAAGTGTGAAAGCTTTAATTCTAGATAAATATTTCTTGATAATTATATTGTTATTTGATCGTGTTAAATTTAAATTATTTGCATTATTGATTGCAATAATCGTGTCAGAAATTTCTTATGAATTAAATTATTGGGAACTTGTTGAAGAATGATTTGGATTTCTTTGACGCAAAAGCGTTTAATATCACCAAAAAATTGTGTTTAGGATTACTTAAAACCTTAAAGAAAATCAGAATTCTTTTTATACTAATTCAAATATTTGGAAGGTTTTTTTTTTCAATTAAGAAGCTTTTCTTGAATTGTATCGATCCTAATAATGTTCAAATATATTAAAAAAGAAAAATGAAATATAACAAAAATATTTTTTTTTTTATACACTTAACGTTTGTCTTGGAAAAATTATTACAATAGCTTAGAAGATCGCTTTGTCCATCCTGGGATGTGTTAGACATTCCTGAATTGGTCTATTAGTTACTTTCGGGAAGTGTATTCAACAAAGTTTTGTTAGTTATTTTAATTGTTCCAAATACATAACTGTAAAAACTGTTAATAGACATTTGTAACTAAACGTGCAATTTATTTTAAGAAACCCCAACTGCATTCTTTGGAATGCAATTTGCACTGAAGAATTAACGAGGCAAAAGCAACGGCCAGAAGTTTAAGGGACCAAATGGTCTGTCGGTTAGCGTTTTGGCATTTAGTGCGTCGGGCAGAAAAGCGTTGTTATTATAGTTATTCTGGGCTCAGGTTCTGGGAGGGGGAGGGTTAAATGGAGTGGACATAACGACTGACGGTGGTCGTTTTCGGTGCGTCACGTGGTTTCTGTTCTGGGAGCAGGAGAAGGTGCACTCTGTCGGAAAGAGTCGGAAAGTAGGGGGTGGACACAAATATACAGAAGGTAGAAATTTGATAGGAAATTGGCTGTTTTCTAAAAATTCACTCATTTTATTTATTGAAATGAAGAACGGGTGTGTGACTAAAAATTGGACAATATTAAATAGTAACACCATGAAATCACTATCTGCATTTTCGCTTCATTGAAACTTTAGTCAAACAAATTTCAATATTAGAAATTGTTTATTTTCTGCCATATCGCATATTGCGGACATTAATACATATATCAATAACTTTTAGGTAGAAATACATATAATTTAAATAGTAAATATAAATGTATAAAAAATTGAAGACATATTTTAATTAAGAAGATATGAAAAGTAAAATGGATAAACAAGCTACAGAAAGCATAGTAAGAAAATATAAAAATTTTAGGTTATAATATGATATACAGTCAAATATTTAATTTAACTCACCAATTGCAGACAATAAGATTTTCTTTTAAAGATTTATTTCAGTTTGAAACTATATCGATTTTATTTAGATAAGTAGGTTGTAGGCTATAATGAGATATATACCAAAATTTTTTTAACGTTTATTACTATAAATTTTTTCATGTACAGGAATTAATGTAGTACATAATCAAATAATAATGAAATACCAGATCAAATAGCAAGAATTTATTTATAGCTGTTACTTATTTAATAGCAATCTAAAATTGAAATATATTTCCCCTGTATTTAATATTTAGTGGATATATGAAAAATTGTGCCAATCAACTAAATAATTTGTTCACTATCTATACATTATGTTCCAAACATGCTTGTAATTACTTTTCCCCATCTGATAGAGAGTAATCAAGCCATATTTGGGCTCATAATTTTTCCAAACACCCTTCAAAAAGCTATTAATATCGAACCAACATGACGGTGAAGTGCGTGGGAATATAAAAAATGCACACCGGTAGCAGTAATCGGTACATCATAAAACCAGGACAGTTAAATAAACACTCGAGTCTGCGACATCCCCAAAAAAATACAGATAATCTGAGATGTTTAGTCCATTAAACCTCTATGAGGAAGAGGGTTTTTGTGAAATGAATGGAGCGGAATAAAAGCGCCATTTTGCCGGTTAATGACACACCGGCCGATCATTTAACGGCCACAAAAGTGCGATAATTACAGCATTTCTCGAAATCTCGTTTAAAAAAAAAGGCCGTCTATCGGCCATTAATGGACCACCGTATGAAGGAGATTCTATGGCATGGGCGGGAATGAACAACCTCTTGCTTAAGTCGTAAAAGTCGACAGCACCGCCTACAGTTGCCACATAACTGTTTCGAAGTTTCGGTTTTGGGATTACTGAAATGTATGTTTGGATGGATTTGAGAATATATTTCCGTTTTTGAAAATTGCGATGTCGCCTAATGTTCTCTTTAGGAACTTATTTTTGATATGTAGAAGGATATATCGAGTTGTTTCATAAGAAAGTAAAAATTATATTTAAAAGAAAATATTATGTACTTGATTGACATAAATTATTTTCCTTTCTGCTTACAATAATTTTTAGAGTTGGAAAGACGCACTACTTTAATATATTGTGAAGAAAATTTTTATGACTTTAAAACTTACATTTAATATCGATATCACATTTGTTGAACATAATACAGCTAGGTAACAAACTATACTAAATATGGACAGGAAAACCAAAATACATTAAACTCATTAAAGGTATACGAAGGAACCTCAAACTTTCAAAAAGACTAAAAAATATATCAATTTAAAAATATTCTGAGGATATCTTTTATTATATTTTACATTTAGTTTCAATATTACGATGACTGATACACTATAACTATATTAATATAAAGAATAGAATCATGGATATATAACAAAATTTAGAATACAATTGGAGATTTATAAACACACCAAATATCACGAATATGTATTCCTCACTTTTCCAGCGAATATAACACAGGAAACTCTCTTGGGAAAGACCAGTAAAAGAGTGTCCACGGAGGTGTGTCCAGGGTCGGAGTGAACTGTCTCCAGTGACTGATGACCTATGGAGGCGTGGGAGGTGATGTCCCCCTTCTGTAGGAGGTGAAGGGGGGGGGGGGGTCATGCATCCACGATCCGACACGATCTACAGTCATAGTGATGCATGGCCACAGCACAGATTCCTGGCTTCTTTCAGGAGAGTATCGAAAGAGAATTGGGGGAAATTGCCACTCCAGTGAGATAATGACGATTTTGATCGAATTGCGTCGTTGGTGAAGGATGGTAATTGATTATAGATAATGAGTGTCATCTTGTTTGAGACGTTTATTATTGTCTTGGAGGTATGGATCAGGACATCCAAGATTGAGAGAAGGCAAATTGTGTGCTAATGTCCCGATCTTTGAATTTCGACAGTGTGTAATTCAGACTGCAGTATATAATTCATACAAAAGTATTTAGCCAGTATTTGATTTCTAATGTATGAAAGAACAATTGAATCAGTGTTGATAAAGTCTTAAAATGCTTTCAAAATTCTTCAAAGTTGCAATTTTTACATTGGAGAAAATATAATTGATTCTTAAATCACCTGAACTTTTAAGTATTCAATTTCATTGATCTTTTTGTAGCGAGAGTACACAAAATTAAAGGAATTTTAACTTTTCTCAAATAAAAATTAAAAAAATTAATCAGTTTAATGCATTTTCTGGTTTTCTTTTTCTTCTTCTTTTTTTTAATCATCTTTCTTTACTGCCATATCAAACTAACTAGGTAGGAACGCCTCGTAAATTGATTAATACTTTTATGAGCATCAAATCTCATTTGCCCTCCAGTAGTATCTCTTCGGTTTGATTCGGTAAGTGAGTTAGAGTTCCCCTTCCCATTTGTACGTCAAGAAATAATGGTCTAAGAAAATTGGATGGAGGAACCTGGAACGAAAACAACCCTTTCTTTTATTTGGAACATAGGATAGAGTCATTAAGACTCTAGTATACTAATTAGGAACAGAGGAGCCGCCATTACTACGAGGCTATTTTTCTGCCTGCGAAGTTCTGTCATTATCACAAGAAAGAGTAATTCTTTCAGGTTTCGCAAGTTTCTTTGTGTTAAAAAACTGATTACCAGATAATTAGTATGATTGGGATGTACACATTTTTTATTAAAAAAAAAAAAAAAAAAATATGAACACGTTGTAAATTGAAAATGTAGTTCATCTGATTTCGATACAGGTGTATTTGGAAAATATATTTTCATTATATAGACTTAAAAAAATAAACATATTAATAGTCTTCCATGAATCAATAAAAAAACTAAACAAAAACCGTTTTCCTGTGTGCTTAGTTTTCTAATAAATTGAATATAAAAAAGTAAATATAAGTAGAAAATAAATGTTCGACAGTTTTGTGTTGATCGTTCCTTGAAAATTTCATGATGTAAATCTAGTCAGTAGCATAAAAGACTCTTAATTTAACACAAAATACATATTCTTAATATTTAACTTACGATATTTTGTCATCAGTTTATGAGAGGCACAAAGAGATGAACAAAACACACTATTAAAAAAATACCACCAAAATATACAGCTGAAAACAAGAAACTACGAAACTCTAAATGATATTCAGAAGAACAAAGCCACGCATAATCTTCCAAACACATAAAGAAAAGAAGGGGGAAAGAATTGAGATGAAGGGGGGGGGGTAGGACAACAAAAACTCCTCATTTTCTTGCCTCAAAAGAACACAAAAATCTCCCGATCGAACAATACGAGTCGGAATAAATAAATAACTAAAGAAAGGAAGAGAAAAACTCGTGTTTAGCGAGCAAGAGAAAAGAGAATACAATAGCTAGTCCCCCAGGGGTTGGGGACCGTTTACGCAGTTGTTCCGTAATGTTTCGCAAAGCGTTAAAATTTAAATGAAGTTAATATCGTCCCCGGTAGGTGTGAGCGCAAGAGCCCGGAGCGACTTGATGGGACAGTTTTGCATTGGAATGTGTCTGCTCATTCAAATGAGACCAAATAAAGACGAGGAGGGGAAGGGGAGCTAATGGGGGCTTGTCGGCAGAAAATGGCGGAATTCCGAGTTGGAATATTTTTGGAGAGAATTAAGTGACGAAGGGACTTGCAAATTTGTCCATTTTTAGCAGTAGCTTCGCAGATTTGGGAATTCAAACCACATTGTATTCTTGGCGACATATTACAGTTGTTTTTAAAAGAAAAAGGGTGTTTGTAAATGAAAAACTTTTGACATATTTAAAATAACGAGACCATGTTAATTATTTTGATGTACGAAAAAAAAATGTATGAATTTTTTCTAACTGTATGCCACTTGAACTACATAGATAATGTGTTGTACAGTATCTTTGTAAAAAAAAAAAAAAAAAAAAAAAAAAAAAAAATACAATTATAATGCCGATAATAATTTTATTAATTTATATCATAGTCTTTATTTCATAGGCAAGACTAACGTTTAAAATTGTTTTTGTAAGTTATGTTACTTATTTTTAACTCACCAGATAGACTCTACATGATAATAATTCTCATGTTCGTATGTAGCATTGCTTCTATATTCAGATCACTATAACTACAGGCCGACCAAACGGTGTAGTGGTTAGCGTGCTGGCTTCTGGACCGTGAGGTTGCGGGTTCGAGTCCCGTATTAGGCATGGGTGTTTGTAAATGTATGTTGGCTTGTCTAATGACGAAAGTTTCGGCGCATTATAGCCCTCGTGTTGCTGACGGCGCCAGATAATCTGAATACAGCCAGCTATAACTACAGCAAACTGTAAATACAGTTAGAGTTAGCAAAAACGACAGACACATTTTTCTCACATCTTGTTCTCATTGTCTTGTTATTATTCTTATTATTTTGAAACAGCTGAATAACTATTTGTTTTCCACTACCAAGATATATAGAAATGACTTTGGGCTTCATTTTCAGTGTATAAAGGCTCAACAAAAAACCGTACCAAGTTTCGATTTTTCACCTCTTTACATCTTGCTACAAAAATAGCGTATGCTAGAATAGAGCTGATCATTGAGGCATATAAATTTAACAGGTACTTTAACGTATAAGTCACACCCTTCAAACAAAGAAATAAATGTGCAACACAAAGATTTTCTATTCTACCATTTTTTTATTTTACCTCGAGCACGATCGGACAAGACAAAAAACGCATGTTAGCATGCAATGCAAGACAATAAGACCAGTTTGATTAATGATGTAATTTCAAATAATCCGATTCATTATCAAATCACCTTTATGCTGCATTATGCGTTTGACAATACAAAACACGTGTGGGTCTGATGCTTCACAAATTCCGGAACGTGCATCAAAGAATCCTCGTGGAAAAGAGAGCTGTTTAATCCCCAGTTGTACTTCTGAGGCAGAAGCGAACCATAGCGTTTTAATTGAGGCTCGCAAAGAATCTTCAATAGGACATCTGGTTATTGTTTAACAGGTTCCAATTATATGCTGGAACGTGCAGCAAGCTATGCTAGTTCTGGTCTAATAGACGGTGGATATCTGAAGTTGCCGCAAACGAACAATTCGAGAACAATGCTTTCATCTAACCGCCCAATTTATAAGCGTCATCTCTTCGTTAAAATATTAATAAACAGGAGCATAAACAAGACATCTTTAAATTTACTTATTCAACTAATCAATAAACAGTTACGTAATTTAAGGCTGTAATGCGGCTCTTGTTTAAGCGCATACCTTGACAATGTAGTAAGAATCAACGAGCTTTGATAAATTTTGCATACGTACTTCTTAGTTAATGGGGAAGTTATATCTGAAGAAAAACATAAACATCTACTACAGTGTTACATTCTTCAACGGTTTGTTTCTATATATGTCGTTAGAATATAATTTTCGTTATTATTCCAGCTTACTATAAAAAAAAAATTCTACACATTAACCTTACTTCCAAGAGATTAAGTATTTTGTTCTTAGATAAAAACAATGGAAGTACAAGAAATACACTAAGCTATATTGATGTTAACAATTTCATTGTTCTCTGAGTGTCTAAGCAGTTTATTGATCAGTGAGTGTAGATAGTGTTTTGTTTGTTTGTTTAACTGGAGTGGAAGAAAAATTTTTTAGCGTAATATAAAAATCCTATAAAATGATTGGATAAAAAGTTTATAGGGTTTGTGTACTTAAAAAAGGTATTGTAATTTCGAACTGAATTTAATAACAATTTGTAATATTCAATTGATTTTATAGTAATTTGTTATAACTTTTTTTGTTTTATGAGTTACATTTTTATCACTAGTAACCTATCGTAATTCAAAGTTTGTAAAAAAAAAAGGCAAGTCAATTCATAACATTCTCTGATAACAAAGTGTGAGGCTAAGCTGAGTCAAAACAAAATATTACAAAAAGTGAGTTAGAATTATTCAAAGGCTTATTTCTAAAAAACTGTAACAATTAGGTTCTAGAAAAGAAAAGGGACTATATTCCAGAACAAATCTTCTACAAATGTAAAAAACTTAAATTGGTCGTTTGAAATTGTACTTGGTCTTTCTTGTTCGACGGTCTACGCGAATTGGTTAAACAACACAAAAGTCTCCAATCTCATAAAAAACGTCACGTTTGTATTTCTCCTCTACAATTACCATAACAAGTTCCGTCACTTTAAAGCCTTTTTTGTTGCTTTTATCTCGAGTAGCATCCTGGAGGTTGCAAAGCAGAAATCCTTTGTGCTGTATAAAGACTAGGAGGCACACGTTCCCTGTAATTGAGGGGTACAGACGAACACTCGCAGCAGAGCAATTTTTGCATCAAACCAGTGACACTGTGACAGACCGTGCTGTTACCCAGTGCTCAGTATACCACTTATTGCAGAAAGGAAAAAAAAATAGGAAACTAGTAAAAAATGTTGAAATGTTGCATCCTCCCACCTCTGGACTCATTGAAGCTTTTCTTCGTGCGGAGGATTATAATTTAGTTGTTGTTCTTATTTTCCTGTGCCATTTGAAAAAAAAAAAAAAATGTGATTGACATCCATGCTGATTTCAGTATGCGCAGATCCGGTGAGATTGAGCGGAACTAAAGCTAGTTTTTTCAGTGAGCTTGTTTCGTGTCTTTTTTATAAAGATATCTTTCGTATTTATTAGGTGGTAAAA